>CM042153.1:25947669-26010540 GCA_023376005.1 Doryteuthis pealeii
CCGTACAACAGAGTACGAGAATCCCGGAAGAATCCTTTAGGGAAGTGCACTGCAAGCATGCAGAGAAGGATGGGAAAGTGCATTAAACTCCAGCGGGATACTTTGAAGGAATAACTTGTAGTTTGTAGGGATTTGAAAATAATTTTTGTGACACCAGTCCTTTTCTGACGTACTCGTAATCTACCAACCAGATGTAAAATACCAAATTCATGCCTCAGGACAATGGCTTTATGATATCTAAGTCTTATAATCCAACCTAATATATTTAGATTAATAGATTTAGATTACTATCAGATATTAATTGATTTAGTGACGATAAGTTTATGGCACAAATATGATTATGAAATGGAAATGGACTCTCTCGTCGATTTCGATTTTTCACTTTTCCCAAGTCTATTAGGCGCTATGTGAGATGCCAAACAGCATCGTCGAGGCATTTGAACTCGTCTTGCCGTGTATATTTCCAAAGATTGTAAGCATTACACACGCCATCACAATGTAGATATAGACTAAAAGCAAAGAGGTATAGGAAATGGCTAGTTGAATTATTCTACGACATTCAACGTAACGTGATTGAACTTCTGTGCTGCAACATATTAATATATGAAACACACCCATTAGGTTGGTCGATTTTTCACTTTTAACTTTTAAAAATATCAAATTGTCCATCTATGCGAAAGTTGTGTGTTATTATACTGAATACTATATACAATAAAATTAACTTTTACTGCACCATTGTTTGAGAAATAGCATCAAAATTGTCTAATAAAATGCACTTAAAATCCGCATTTTCGCAAATATCAGCCTAGAAATGGTTAGAAAATTTACTGTTTTCAATATTTAAATCAGAAATTTTATTTAATTCTATTAAAATGAAACGAATTAAATAGTTATGAATAGAATTCAAATTGAAAATGTGTTCCTCCCCACATCACCACCGTGTCACCGTGCATATGCTGGCTTTTTACCTCATTAATTAAGCTGTAACAGGATGATCTTTGATGCTATTTCCTCAAACAATGGTACAAATAAAAGATCTATTTTGGTATCATATTCAGTATACTAACACACAACTTTCGCCATAGATGGACAATTTGATATTTTAAAAAGTGAAAAAATTGACGCATCCAATAAACAACCTACACAGTTGTTTGTTTATAGTGGTAAAGGCTTGTGTTGGACTATCTGCACTTTTTGGCACAGTTATAGGAAAGAATTGGTGCATAAGGAATGCCAAGCCCAATCAATGACTGACCATCGAGATTTTCAAATTCAGGAGTTTTCCTTCTCCTAGACTGTAATCTATTCCAAGGTTAAAAATCCCAGTCTGCCCTACTATTTTACCCATAGCTGGAGGGAGAATATATGGATCATACGCTTTCCCAAGGGTATTAGCGTTATGTGAAATGCAAACACTTTGTTAGGATTTGACTCGGGTTGACAAGTTCATTTCCTACAACGTCTCCATTATGATCATAGAACCATCTATTATATAAAATGTGATTTATATATACAAGAGTCAGCTGAAAAATCATAAGCTGACCAACATAACTCTCATGGAATTTGACTAAATGAGATTTATTTTTCAACAATAGTTCTTCTTGCAGTCTACACACTTCTTCCATTGGTGTTGCAGTGCTCTTGATTCCATTATTCAAAAAAAGTAATCAACAGCAATATTACCTCATCATATGAACTTTTCAGCTCATCTCTATTAATAAAGGGAGTTTTGGTCTCTCTTTGTCTGTAACCAAAACTATGTCACTGATTAAGTCACAATTACCAAAATTGTCAAATGACATACCAATAAAAACAAATAATATCAATGAAATAAATAAAAGCTGTTCACTTATGAAGTCAATGTTAAATCTTTCCATTGTAATAAATAAACTATTATAAACTATGAAATTAATTAGAAAATTGTATTACTTTAAATGAAAAATTTTTCCAAAATTCATAATCAATTTTTAAATAATTTTTTACTCTCTTCTTTTTCAGTAACAGAAGTGAACAAAAAGTTTACAAATTATAAATACCTACGATTTTGTGTAAAATATTCAATAATAATTATTTGAATTAATAATTAATAAGCACGAACATTTTATTTGATGGGGAAGATAACTAAGTTTTCCAGTTCAAAATTGTTTTTTTTTGTTTTTTCACTCCTTTAATAAAATTGATGACTTTACTTACTTATGAAAAAACCCTCTGACATTGAATTTTAACTCCACCCCACTCAGCAATATCTTCAAAAGTAAATTTTTACACTGCCTGGGGGGGGGGTGTGCTAATAAAGATAATCATGAAACACCAATTAGAATTATTCACTTCTTCGAAAACAAGAAGCATCAATATCATCATGGACTGTTAATACTACCAAGCAATTAATTTGAAAAAACTTTTCACAAAAATAAGACGCACCCTGGATTTTGCATTTCCTAACAAAGAAGTAGCGGATTGGTACCTTAAAAAAACTATGAGTAACTGAACAATAGTTCAAATATATACATATATACATTGTTTTCAAACAATATACATACAAGGTGTGTCATATAAGTTATGAGTTTGAAGCTGTATTTACAAGACAGAAATGAACAATGAATGGAATGTTAATTTTTTCGAGAATACTTTTTTGAACCCACCTTGTATATACATTTGTTTCTACCAAACTAGTCACTATGTGTTACATAATCTATGCATAGATTGTATTGTCAAACCGCCCTGTATTCTGAAGGGATGGCCTCTTTTCAATCATGGCGGGACTTTCCATGAATATTACAGAAAGCCCGTGAAATACATGAAGTCACGTGGGACCTGGTTGGCTCTCAGTTTCAGCTTGGACGTCAGGCAGAGAAAGATGTAACTGCTTTAGGCTGGGACTCACTGCACATCGCTTGTGTTAGTTAGAGAAATATGTTTAGTTGAAGTAAATAAAGGTTTAAATAAATAATTGGCTTTGTGGTTGATGAATATCTTGGGCAACAAGACTGACCTAGAAGAAGAAAGGAATCAAAGACGACCAGCCAGCAAGACAAAGTCCAGATGCTAGAAGAAGAACGTAAATAGCAAAGAGTAGCAGAAGAATAATAGAATAAAAGGAAAGAGAGTATACAATATATGAATCCAAAACTTAGTCAGCATTAAATTACCCATCGAAGTTGATGTGCCGTAGAAAAAAACAAAACAAACTAATGGATTCATGGGTTATCTAGTATAGAATAAGAGGAGAATAGCAAGTTTGAGGAAGAGAAACATCTATCATGTCATAAATGGCAACTGCAGTCAGTTTTATAAGTGACGGCAAAGAAAACAAATGTTGATAGATTTATAATAATTATATATCTATCTTGTATATATATCTATCTTGTATTATATATTATCTTGTATCTTGTATTATATATTATTTTGATATATCTATTATCTTGTATTATTATAATTATCATAATTATTATAATTATAATTATTATAATTATTATAAACTATGAATTATCTTGTATTATATATATATCTTGTATTAATACTATCTTATATATCTATGTAAAATCACTCTACTCCGTGAAATCTCTACTCCGAAAAATCTTCGTGTTTGCTTGCAGATCACCTCGTTCGACGGTCGTTTACATCACCTCGTTCCCGACTGCCCAAGAAATTCGGGCTCATTTATTCTCCACTCCCTCTCCCACAAATCACCTCACTTCCGGTCTGTACTTCTTATAAAAGAGTACAAGACCTTCGCGGCGCCATTTTTTTTCCTAGCCCGAGGTTAGGAGTTTCATTTATTTTTCTTTATATCACATCTATCTTATAGAATAAGAGAAATAGCAAGTTGAGTAATGAGAAACATCACTCATGTCATAAATGGCAACTAACATGCAGTTTTATAATGAGGCAAAGAAAACAAATGTTGATGACAACTGTAAAAGTAGGTCCAACATTTAATCATTTAGGTATGTTATAGAATTGGATATATATTTAATGGCAGCAACCTAAAAAATGCATGAAAAAAGCAAGGCAACCAGTGCATAATCAGAGCTGATTCTCCACAATGGTAACAGATCGAAGATAAATTATACCCTAGCAAGAGACTGATATAATGGTTGAGTCATACAAAATGGACTTGTTGACTTGAGTTCAAATCCTGACCGAAGCTACAGTTCACATAGCCTGCTAATACCGTTGGGAACGTATGAATCCAACTACTCTCCCTCCAGCTATGGGTAAATAGTAGAGCAGACCGGGCTCTTTAACCTTGGTTAGGCAACCATCTAGGAGGAGGAAAACTCTGAATTCAAACTGGTTAAACTACGCTTGAAGGTCAATACTAGAAAGGCTCAGTCCTAATTAGTGATCTATTTCACTTAATTAATGATATAACAAAATGAAAGACCAGAATTGTCTGATACAGGATTCAGCAGCTAAAAGTTATTAGAAAGAACCACTAAATTATTTTTTATATTATTTGTAAGAACATCTGGTGTGTGTAGTTGTGTTAAGGACAAATTATGCCTTGGCAGGAGACCGATATAACAAAATGATATGTTAACTCACATCCCATGTATGCGGTGTGATACAAGGCTTTAATGTGAGACCACACCATGAACCCGAAAGTCATGGATGGTGGGTACAAAAAAATGCGTTGATCCAACATACCTCTCATGGAATTTGACTAGACTGAGATTATTTTTCAACATAGTTCTTCTTGCAGTCTACACACTTTCTTCCATGGTGTTGCAGTGCTTGATCCCATTATTTCAAAAAAAGTAATCAACAGCAGATATGACCTCATCATATGAACTTTTCAGCTCATCTCTATTAATAATAATAAATATGACTGGTTCTTGCTTTTTGTGTAAATTCTGAAGATTTGATTTATATTCAAAAAATTTTAAAAAAATTAAAATATACATAGAAAATAGCATTGAAAATTCTACTTGAAAAATAAATGTCAGAATTTGTAAATCTCAAACATACACTAATCAATACACCAGGATTTCCACCACCCCCCTACCCAGCGATGCTGGATAGCCCCTTCTAGTATAAGAATAAAGCAAAGGGGGACAGTTGATTAAGCATAAACCTTTTATCACAATAGGTAACTTCTTTTGTTATATTTCCATTAAACTGTGAAATTCTTTACTATTTCTGCACTGTAATTTCCAGAAGTAAAAGAATGCTATCATGAATAAACAAGTATTTTATAAGTGATAATATGCATGACTGATAATCCGTTCTGGGTTGACTGTGTTGTAAGTGTTATACACTGATGCTATAAAAATAGTAGGTCAGACATATTTAATCTAGGAGCAAAAAAATGGTTGATACAAATATATTTTTTTCTTAACTCTAAATGTCCTATACACACCTCATCCACCTGGTTAGACAAGTCACATTCATTTTCTTAATCCGCCCAAACAATAGCCTTTGTTTAATGTAATATTAAACATATTTAGAAGTCTTTAATTTATGGAATAAACTTGTGTAACTTTAAATGAAAAGGCCATTTTTTGATAAATCCTTATAGAAATGGGGCCTCTGGAATTCTCAACAGGATGTTAAGAGTTAAACAAAAGACTATAAAATCAAAAAATATGAATAATACTGACAAAAAACTTTGAGACTAACAGGTTTTGGTTAGCTATTTTTACGCATACAGTTGAAAGATATTAGAAAGATTAAGAAAGGTAAGTATAAAGACCTTCTTTATTCCCAACTTCATATCTAAAATAAGCATATCATATTCTAAAATAAGCATATCATATTCTAAAATAAGCATATCATATTCTAAAATAAGCATATCTATTCTAAAATACATATATATCATTACCATTCAAAATCTCACCTTTTAGCATTTAGTTTAAAGTAGTCATTGGATAATTCCATGTCAAATCATCCAGCCATGTCACCTACCCACTTCAATTTTTCTGAAATTTTGTGCAAGTGTGGATTATCATAAATTTAGATAACCCCCTAAAATTTTGAGCTTCCAATTACAAGAATTTGTGGATTATGTCAATCTTAGACCTCTCCCAAATTTGAGGGATTGCAAAAAAATGGTAACTTTTGTAACCTATTTTTGTCTGATAAAGTCCTTGAGCTTCCCTACTACTAAAAATTGGTTTATAAAGTATTTTTGCCCAAGAAATCCAGAAATTATATAAAAAAAAGTCTTAAGTCAAGTAATTTTAAATTATTAATGATCTCTATTTTTCATAGCAAGATCAATATCCCGATGTGGCATCTGCATGTACGAAAAAATTTCTATATTTTTTCACATATATTGAACATTATTTGTACTGAAAAATATCTTTGCTCAGAACTCTGCCAATCTTGGAACGGAAGCTCAAATTTTTGGGGATTGTCTAATGTTAATTTCTACTTGAAATCATAAAATCCTGCAATCCTTGGTTAAGAATAAATTAAGTTTTTACAAAAAAATTGTTAGTGGTGTACAAGTGTGTCGAAAAGAATTGAGATTGAAGCTGTATTTATCAAGATAGAAATGAAGAATGAATGAAATGTTATTTTTTTCAGAATACAAAGGTGTCATAAAAATGCTGAGTTTGAAGCTGTATTACCAGATAGAAATCAAGAATGAATGGAACATTATTTTTTTTCAGAATACAAGGTGTGTCAAAAGTAAAAAAAAATCTTGATACTTTTTTTGAAACACCTGTACTATTTTATGAGCAAAACTGCATACAGATCAGTATGTGCACATATTCCAAAATAAGGGTGTATCAACAATACTCAGAGACCATATTAAATACACCATATATCCTCCGTTGGGTGTTAACACAGTCTTGTAATTCTTGCAGAGTGTTGGCCGATGATGCACTGTCTGAGTTTTACTATATACCAATGACCAAAGACTTTAAAAAATTTATCAGAATATCTATCCCTGAATATATAAAAAATAATCAAATGTCCTTTTTTCTTTTTCTAAGCATGGGTAAATAAAACATTTAAAAAATAGAAAGATGTAAATTCAAATAAACTAAGAGCAATGCTATCACTCAACTTCCTTATCGGTTTTTGACATTAACAATATGTATCAAATTTATCTACCTGGTTTCCTGTCGAGAAAGACTAGGGAAATTCAAAGTCATTTTTCTAAATAATAATACTTTTTTAATCACTTCTGTTTAATTTATACATATAACAAATATTTCCTTTAATTGATAATAATCTTTTAATTCTTTAATTTCTCAATCTTTTTCAATCATCTTTAAATTTGTATATATATATAACATTTTCTGTATGATATAGTTTAAATGACTTAGAATCTGACTAGTCTTTCTTGACAGAAACTAGATAGACATTGATGAAAATTTGATACATATTATGTCATTTTTTGAACCCCATAAGGAAAGTTGAATGATACATTCTCTTAGTTTATTTGAATCTTAAATCTATTTTCCCATGCTTTGAAAAAAAAACAACAAAAAAAAAAATACATTAATGATTTTTTAAAATATAATTCTTGACAATTAATTCTGAAGCATACCCCAAACCCTCACACCTGTATAATAAGTAAAGTAAAGTAAAGTCGTTGGGGTGGCTAATGTCGGTATCAGCCAGACAGCAGGGAGTCTATATCTTTTTTACTAGCGCTAGACCAAGGAAATTGTTTTGGCATCTGAGGCAGAGCATCAAACCTACCATCAGTTCCTCACTTTACCACACAGATCCTTGTGCTACTCATACATTACCCACTAATACATGCAACGTATGATTTGACCTTCAGGGTGGTTACAGTTTACTTCTCAGTATATCATCAATAATGTAGTACAAATATTTAGTGTCTAGGAATTAATTTTCATGACTGCCTCAACTGCTTGTTACCATCAACTACTGAACTCTTTGAACAGGTTCAACTTCAACCCTTGAAATTAAATGTGTGATTAAATGTTAGATTTCCAATGGTTTGCCTAGCAAAATCTAATTATCCAGTTGACCCGTTTAATTAAAGAATCAATTGAAAAAGAAATTCTTGTTAACCTTCAATTAAAACTTCTTGCAAAATGTAATGTAGGTTCAACATGAAACAAATCTGATACCAGGTGAACAAGTACAATTTTGCTGCTGATTATTATGGTTTCAAAAACTTATATTGTACCTGAAGGTTTTCAAGAAAAGAGCAATGAATAATGTTAACAGGTAAAGAGTGCAAATAGGCAGAGTATAACTTGAATTTTGAAAAAGGCGCCATAGAGTAATGATATGGATAAATCTTTTGGACATTTTCAAATTTAGTACTAAAAAATCTTGTACCAAACTAAACCAAGTTTATTTATGTATAAGGGCCGGGTTAGCTCAGTCGGTTAGAGTGTTCGGCTAGGAACCACAAGAGTTTCTAGTTCGATTCCCGCCCTCGCCAAACTCAGCATATGAGTAGCACAGTGATCTGTGCGGTAAAGTAAGGAGTTGATGGTAGGTGTGTCGCTCCACCTCAGACGCTAAATGATTCCCTTGGTCTAGCGCTAGTGAAAAGGGGTAGACTCCCCGCTGCATGGCTGATACCGACATTAGGCCGCCCCAACGACTTACTTACTTATTTACTTTTTAGATAAATCATTGCCAATCATTATTATCAAGTACTAGCATAAATATGCAACCCTCCGTGTTGCAAGATTTAAGTTTTATATAATGGAAATATATATAATATAGAAAGACAAATGAAACTAAATAAGATAAGGATTTTAAAACAGAGGGGGTATAATCGAAAAATAGAACAACTTTGAAACTAACTCTTCCATCATTTACCATTCACTCCTGTCTTTAATTGTTAAATTTTCTTAATTTAACTTATTAGTTAAAATATTAAGTAAAGAATAAAATTACAGTTATTTCTTCTTATTAATGAATTTCTTTCAAGATTTATCCCAAGATTTTGCTCATATTTATCAAAATAAACCCAACAATTAAGAAATCAATAATACCAAGTACTATTTATTAAAATCAATTTTTAAATATCAATATGCAAATAAGCCTTCCCATTCACACCGTAAACTGCTATTTTGTTGGTATATAAATACATGTATTTATTATTATGTAGATTTGGTCACCTTTATAATGTAAAAGATTTCTTAATAATTGAGTATAATAAATCATGGAGATGTGACGTTGATAACTAGGAATTGTGACTTGAGAATAATATAGTTGTTGGTTAGCAGACAGAACACACAATCTCCATTTAATAAGATGACAAATATTTCCTTCAATCTTCTTCTTGGAGGCGCATAGTGTAAATGGTTACCATCATAGAATTGACATAACAAGAACAAGTTCAAATCCTGATGCACCTGTTTGCATTTCACACTAATACCCTTGGGAAAGTATGAATCCAACTATTCTCCCTCCAGCTAGGAGAAATAGTAGGGCAGACTGGATTTTTAAACCTTGTATGGCAACCCTGTTTAGGAGAAGGAAAACTGTGAATTCAAACCAAAGGTCTTTCTTCTTTCATAGTCAAAATAGTGAGTGAAATAAAATGTACTACCGAACGTTGGAGATAAATTGTCTCTATTCTGTTCTACAAACAGAAAAGAGAAAAACATGTCCTTTTTGGCACCATAGTAAGGACTGAAAAAGGTAGGCCATATCCATTCAAGAACAGGGACAAAGAGAAAGTTTTAATCATGGACCAAACGGACATATGAATGGGTAGAATCCAAGAGAAGATATTTATTTTTGTTTCTCTGAATTTTTGAGATGGCTTGATAATTAGTATATTTGGATCATTCGCGACTATTGTCCTCATCTTTATTGTATCTGTACAACATTTCGGCCAGTGTGCCCTCAGCATACTTCAGTATTTCGTTGACTCAGAACCTTCTCAAATTCGTTAGCCTTTCTCGAACTGGGAACCTTCTTTTCCGTGATGCTCCTGTATTACGACAAGCAAGTTCCTGTGTTGAAAACAAGGTTCCCAAGTCGAAGAGCTCAAGTCCGACATGAAATAGTTGAAGGCTGGAGACACATTGGCGAAACTTTTGACAGATTTAACAATGAAAGATAAGGAAAATGTCCGAATAATTCTAATAATACTAATTTATTAAGAGTTTGTGGAATTTTTCAAACTTCAGTATATATGCTTTAGAGTAACTAGTCACCAAGACACTGCTCCAGGCCATACTTTGATGAAGGAAGAGGAGATTTTTGGCTATTTGGATTATTTGTTATTCATGATGAGGACAAAGTCCGTAATACAAATAATGCAAATTATAAAGCCCATCTAAAAAAAATCAGAGAAAATAAATTCTGTCTTCTGTTTTACTTTATAAAGGTTGATTGACTGTCTACCCTGAGTAATTACACCTAGCTTTTGCCTGGTATCACATTTACAGAACTTATTGATCTTACCTTACACACACACATACACACACACACAATATTCATCCTTCATTTTTTTTATTACTGATCATTGATTAGAAAACAAAAAACTGTCAAAGATTTGCCATGTTGTAGTCATACATTGTCATATTCTGGAGTGTCTATAAGTATGACTGACTGATTGATTGATTTTAATGGCATGTCAACCATCTAGGGTTATTTTATGCCTAGAGGCTAAAGAGTCGTGTTCACCTGCCCCCTTGATTTAAAGAGGCAGGCTGGGTATATTGCTCAGTGCTTGAGGCCCCCCACACACACTTGAGGGGAAAATGCTGACAGGACCTATGCATTTTTTGCACCCACCATTCCATGAGCTTCGGTCCGTGGGTGTCCCACATAAAAAAAGACCTTGTGTCACACCACATATGTGGGACGCAAGGTAAATAACTACCCAGGACATTTCCTTGGGAGTGGGGGGATATATTCAGCATATTCTAAACATCACCCAAGAGGACAACATTTTAATATAGGGAGAACAAATATGTCTGTATGACCATCAGCCACCATTTATGTTTATACACATGAATACAAATGTATATATTTACCCAGTAGGAAGCGCGTGGTGTAATGGTTTAAAGTCATGGGAAATGGACTCGTCGCCCCCGAGTTCAAATCCTGGATGTGGTGATTGCATTTCATTTAGCGCTAATATTCCTTGGGAAAGGTATGAATCCTACTCTCCCTCCAGCTATGGGTAATAAGTAGACAGACTGGGCTCTTTAACCTTGGTTAGGCAACTGGTCTAGGAGAAGGAAAACTCTGAATTTAAACCTGCTGAACTCCGCTTAAGAAATTGACCTTGTGTCGCATCCTGCTCGTGCGGAGGGGTTGGTAAATATATATATTTACCCAGACCTTCTGTGATCAAACATGTGAATTTTTACAAAATTTAAAAAAATTAAAGGAAATGATAAAGGTAAATTTGAATTTTTTTACAAAGTGGAAAAATGGCATTTTCCACTATCAATTGTTAAAACATAAAATTGTAACCCTAACAAGATGAATTCTTGTTGCTAACTGTCTAACTAAAAGAGGCGCTTCACCTTACACCATGATAGACTGTTTGAATAATGAATAATCCTAATGATTTTTGATCATGAATTAATAATATCTTGATTCTGTTTTTTATATGGTTATTATAAGTCACCACAAAATACTTGATAAGTTCAAATGTTGCAGCCTAACCATGCAGTTACTATTTCTCCAATGAACCCACTATAACCAGCTTAAATAATTACTGCCACTACTGCCAGGAAGAGTCCATTAAGCTGAGGAGGTGTTTGACTGTTCCACTGTCCAATAGTTAACAATCTGTAACAGTCATTTCCAGACTACAGGTTCAATCCTGGCTAAGGGTGAGAGTAACACAGAATAACAATTAACACTTGTCAAGTACCATTTTAAGAAATTAACTTTTAGATAGATTATTTTTGAGTTTGTTTGTATCACAGAATTGCACAACTTCTTTTTAAGCAATTATCTTTTAATACCAGATTGCTCGTCAACAATCATTTAATCTTTTAGCTTTTAGATTGTTTGAAATATATTCAATGGCAAAACAACCTGTGGTCTATTTTACTAGGACTGGTAAAATAAGCTTGAAAAAGGTCAATTCTTAAGCTGAGTGCAGTTGGTTTGAATTAAAAGCTTTCTTTCTAGACCAGTTGCCATAAAAAGACTAAAGAGCCCAGTCTGCCTTATTAATTACCCAGAGCTGGAGGGAGAATAGATGAATTCTTAACATTTTCAAGGGCATTATCACAAACAGATGCTCATACAGTATTACCCATTAATAATTACATCCTAGCAATTTTAAAAATAAAATGTTGATTTTCTTCTAAACCAAAGCTACCAGGGTTTTGTTACTTCTATTATAACATTTTACAACTAAAATGAATATTATTAGGTATTATTTATTACCAAAATCTACAGCATTGAAACTCTGTAAACAAGAATGAAATTGCAACATCTCCATAGCTAAAAATAAAATTGCACAAATATATCTTATTATAATGGAGATTCAGTGTCTGTCTGTAACTAAAACAATGTCACTGCTTATGTCCCAATACTCTCAGGAATTGCGTCATTTTATCAATGAGTATTTAATTTATTGTCAAAATCATTAATACATAGAATATATCTTATTCATTAATGAGGTCTCTATGAAAATCTGAGTTAGATTTGTCTCTAAACAGCCCATGTTATTAGTAAATTATTTAAAATCCTGCAATGTGTCTGATATATCACTAAGAAATAAAGGTTTACATAATATATGGAGTGGTTAATTTGCATACTGGTTTCAACAATACCAGGTTTAATATATAATTACTTGGCGTTACTGATCCCCAATTTTATTTTTTTATTCTCCAACATATCAAAATCAATCCTATGAATATATATATCATATAGAAACCGCTTAAAATATAATTAGAATAAGTGTAATCTTTTTATATGTGTTCTTATTTAATTTTGTTAGTCTTTCTAATCTTTTTCATCACATTAAAACTTAAATACTTATGCCCTGAGGGTGCATATTCTTACTGGTATAAGGAATGGAGGTGCACGATATAATGGTTACCATTGTACGAAATGGACACAGCAATCCGAGTTCAAATCCTGGATGAATCAGTTTGCATTTCATATAGCATTTAACACCCTTGCAAAAGGTATCTATCCAACTATTCTCCCTCTAACTATATATAAATAGTAGGGTAGACTGGGCTTTTTAACCTTGGTATGGCAACCAGTCTTGGAGAAGGAAAACTTTGAATTCAAACCTATTAAACTTCACTTAAAAATTTACCTTGTGTCCCATCCTAGTCGTGCGGAAGGGTTGGTAAATATGTATAAAAGAGATGTACTGCTACATATTCAGTTTTTTTTTTGGTTTTAGAATTTTAATGCTGTAAAGTTTGGTAATAAATGATACCAAATAATATCATTTCTCAGAATTTTAAATAACGGGTTGGGTTCAAAGTTCCATGATGGCTCCCAATTATGACAAGAAGGTTCCCAAGTTTGAAAAGAAGATTCCCGAGTTCAAGAAGTACCTGAAGAAGGCCAGAGGGCACATCAGCCGAAACATTGTACAGATAACAATAAAGATTAGGAAAATAGTTCAAATAATACAAATAATACAAATAATATCAATTTTGATAAATAATAAGATGGATATACAAAATATTGAATTATATTAATTACAAAAAATAGATATTGTTATCTGTTAGAACACAATTTGTATGTTGTGTGATTAAAGTTTTATTTTCAAATTTGAATGTGCAGGGTGGGCTTAAAAGTTCATATGATGACTTCATATCAGCTATTGATGACATTTTTTACCAATGGGATCCAAGCACTGCAACACTGATAGAATTGTGTGAACCCAAATAGAGACTATGTTGAAAAATAAACCTTATTTGGTCACATTACATTAGTCAACCTACAAACTTTTCAGCTGACCGTCTTACGCTTACATATTTAATTACAAATTTAATCATACACGTACCTTTGTGCAGAACAGCTTTCGTTGTAGCTGCACAATTTCACCTGTTGCAGAATGACCCACTCGACGTTGATTATATATGTCATTTTCTGTAGAAATTGCTAAATATATTGTATTTTATTTTCTACCTTTAATATATTGTATTTTATTTTCTTAATACATTTCATTTAAAGAGACATTTAAAAATACATTTTTATTTTTTCGTTTTCAAATGACTTAGAATTACCCAAATTCCAGACCTTATCCACCCCCTCCCACTGGTCACCTATCAACAAAAAAAATAGTTTTAAAATAGTAAAAGATTTAGTGAAATATAAAAGTCAGTCCAAGCACAAACTTGATACCCTAGCGTCCATGTGGTCTCCTCTCCAAGATAAGTCATTTTCTATAGAAAGTTGGTAGAGCATTCAGCTATAAACCACAAGGTTCCTAGTTCGATACCAGCCATCGCCAACTCAGCGTATGAGTAGCACAGGGATCTTTTTTCTTCCTTTTATTATAAACACATCTCCAAAGCAGAACATTTTTACATTGGCTCTGATGTACAAGATATTTTTGCTTTGGTTTGTGTTAGGGCCAGTTTAGCTCAGTCGGTAGAGAGTCTGACTAGGAACCACAAGGTCCGGGTTCAATACCGGCCCAGGCCAACTCAGTCTATGAGTAGCACAGGGATCTGTGCGGTAAAGTAAGGAGATAGTGGTAGGTGTGGCGCTCCACCTAAGATGCATAAACAATCTCCTTGGCTATTGAAAAGGGGATAGACTCACTCGCTGATACCAACTTTAGACCACCCCGACGGCTTTACTTTTTTATTTCCTACCCATAATACATTTCATTTAAAGGGACATGTAAACCTTTATATACAGATGCATGATTATATGGTTTGGTTTTATATGGGTTTGGTTTGTTTTGTTTTACGGCATATCAACCTCAGTGGGTCATTTAATGCCGACAAAGTTTTGAAATAAATCAATTCTTAATGGACAATACAATTTTTTTATAAATACATTTTTCTATTTAACCCATAGATGGGACCCTAACAGGTACTACCACTCCGGGTCAAAGTGGACCAGAGAGCAATGGTGATGAAGGGGTGCTCCACATTCCCCAAACCTCCAAAACTGGAACCTCACCATCAGATAGAGTTTAACGTCATTCCCAGGGCATGTAGACCGGCAGCCACCGCCTTCTAGCACTCATATGATAAAAAAGGGGTTGGGGCTTGCCATAAGGGCAATAGGGTTCGGAAAATCATATAGGTGCTAGGGCTTGACGTGACCAGCCGATTGATTGGAGGGGGCCTCATGATTATATACAGACCTTATCATATATGAACTTTTCAGCTGACCATTGTATTTCTACTCACATGCTTATGACTTTTGAAGCAGTATATGCTTTCATAAGTAAATTAAAATGGAAAGTGTTTTCTGGTTTATTAGATTAATAACTGAATTAAAGGATAATATTTGAATAAATATTATCATAACAAATGCACAAATGTGTATAGATACTCAGTCAACTATGTAAAATCAACTGAGTCAATATAACAGGTTCAATCATATCTTTATCCTTAATAGTAGATAACACATCACTCAATAAGTCCCGGGCCTGACATATAGATGGCGCCACTAATAAAGAATCCTTATAATTTTTATAAAGTACTAACCTTCAAATGGCAAAAGTCAAAATTTGAGCCCAATCGGATCATTAGTTTACAAATTACAGTTATTTAAGTGAAGCTACTAGAGGCCAGGTTAGCTCAGTCAGTAGAGCGTTCGGCGAGAAACCACAAGGTTCCTAGTTCAATAACGGTCCTCGCCAACTCAGCGTATGAGTAGCACAGGGATCTGTGCGGTAAAGTAAGGAGCTGATGGTAGGTGTGGCGCTCCACCTCAGATGCTAAAAACAATCTCCTTGGTCTAGCGCTATTGAAAAGGGGATAGACTCCCTTGCTAACTGGCTGATACCGACTTTAGGCCGCCCCGTTGACTTTACTTTACTTTTTTTTACTGTTGCAAATTTAGGACCGGTTTGTATGCAAAAAGACTCATAAGAAACTACACAAAAAAATATAAACATACAATGTATATAATTAACTAATCTTTATGCATGAAATAAACCCAGGTGGGTTGACATGCTATCGAAAATAAATCCATCGGATACCTGAAGTTATCTACCACGGTCAGACATACAAACATACAAAAGTTGGACTGTTGTTGGAGTGAGCAGAAATGCAGACCCACACAATA
Organism: Doryteuthis pealeii; assembly: GCA_023376005.1. NCBI lineage: Eukaryota > Metazoa > Mollusca > Cephalopoda > Myopsida > Loliginidae > Doryteuthis > Doryteuthis pealeii. The sequence goes on from CM042153.1 coordinate 25,963,813, forward strand.
TCAAGTTATAAATTGGACTGGAAATTGCTTTATTTTCTAACTAGCAGCAGCTACCCGGCGTCGCCTGGGTAGGGGGGGTATTTTTTAAAGTTAGTCCCGCAGATCCATTATTACTGAATCCTTGTGGGATGCCCCATTTAAATCCCTATGTAAAAAAATAGACCTTGCATTGATCCAGCTACTCTGAAAAGAAATGTTAATGTCTACTATTTAAAATATTAAATGAAAAAAAAAATCCATGCTGTTATCATTTAAATTTTATTTTTTAATTCTTTTCACGAATATAAATCAAATCTCTTATTATTTTTGCTCAAAAACTAAGCCCTGGTGATATTTAATGTGTATATATATTTACTTTGTCGTTAATTGTTTAATTTTCGAAGTTTCCTCCGGACATAAATATATACACAACTGCCCTTTATATATGTATAGATTTAGAGCATTTTAATGCTATTGCACTAATAAGAATTTTAAAATGTGCCATTTTTGCTGTGTTAAAGTAACAAATGTAACAGGTTTTAATATACGTAACATGCATACATTAATCTGACCATCATAACATAGATTAGCAAGTAGATTATAATCTATTAATAATAGAGATTTGGTCTCAATTTGTCTGTAACTGAAACAATATCACTGCTTAAGTCACATTACCCAAAATCGTCAATACATAGAATAAAGAACAACCTTATAGTATATACACTTAAAATTTGATTATGCAAATTTAGACAGTTCTTATTGTTTTTTAAAACAAGTTTTAATAAATACATACCCAGAATTGTATATTTATATATAGTTTGTTTTATTCTAATATATATTTAAAATTATATAACGTATAGATTTTTACGAGAAAATTATTTACTAACAAGAAATAGTAATTTTTTCAGTATCAAGAGGTTAGCTAAAAAGTTTACAAATAAATAAATATCTATGATTTTGTGTAAAATTTGCATCACATATTTAAAATAATTATTTAATTAATAATTAATAGATGCGCGCAATATTTTATTTGAGGGGGAAATAACTAAGTTTCCATTTGAAATTGCTTTTTATTTTTTTTACTCCTTTAATAAATTTGATGATTTTACTTATGATACAAACCCTCTGACATTGAATTTTTACTCCCACCCTTCACTTAATATCTTTCAAAAATGAATGTTTACACTGCCTGGAGGGTGTTTTTATTGCTAGTATATATAATATAGATTAGCAATATTTTTCAGTTAGTAAATTGAAAAATGTAAAGCACTAAAAATGTATTTTGGTGATAACAATACAAAAAATCCATGCAAAATCAGATTTTTCAATAACACCTCCAGGCGGTGTAAAAATTAATTTTCAAAAGATATTGCCTGAGAGGGTAGGAGTTAAAATTTCAATGTTTGAGGGTTTGTATCATAAGTAAGCAAAATCATCAAATTTATGAAAGGGTAAAATAATAATACATTTTGAAATGGAAATTTAGTCCTGTCCCCTCAAATAAAATGTTGCATACATTTATTAATTATTAATCAAATAATTATTTTGAATATTTTGCACATAAATTTTACACAAAATCATAGGTATTTATTTATCTATAAACTTTTTAGTTAACATGTTACTGAAAAAAGGGTGAGAGTAAAAAATAAATTTAAAAAATTGCTTACCCAAATTTTGAGTGTGTATAACACAAAAATATTGTGACATAACCTGTGACGTAGTTTTTGTTACAGACAGAAATACACCCAATCTCCATTATTAATAGAAGATATTTCTTATTATCACTTAGCATTCTGGTTTTGGAATGGAATACCAGAAATTTCAAATATTATTTTATATTTGCAGTAAAGTTGTTACCATGACAACTTTTAATGACATCATAATTGTCGTTATTTCTTTGAACTTTTAAAATATGTTCCTCAGTATAATACTGTTTTGCCTGAATTATAGAAAAGTTTCTAATTTAAGCAAACTGGATATATAAAGGTAAAGTAACTTTTTTAGTTATGTAAAATGATTAGAAGAAAGAAATGTTTTCTACATGAATCATAAACAATATTAGTAAAAATTATGGTAGTTTCTATGAGGCTATTCATTTAAAGGCTTTGCAGTAGCTATCACCTAAATTACAATTATTTTGTTGTGGTTTTTAATGTCAAAATAAATTAATGCAGTTTGTTTTGAATGTATCTGTTATTAGAATCTTCGGTACTAATGCATAATTGCATGCAAGAGACAATATCATTAGATTACATATAAAAAGCATTGAATTTCAGTACATTTCATGGAAATACCTGAAACCTTTGAACTCTAGGGTTAGTGTTGTACTGAGACCTTTAGGGTTAGTTTTAGGGTTAGGGTCAGTGTTAGGTTAGGATTAGGCTACTTTTGGAGTTTCCGTAATCTAATGCTATTTATATGTAAAATGTGATTCTAATGATATAAGCAGCCCATATTGCATACCATGCCAAAAACCCTACACAATCAAACACATTTTAATAGAATGTAGCAACCTAAAACAGATACGAAAAAAATACTACCAAAAAACAAATCTAAAACAGATATTCTACCAAATAAACCCAGAAAAACTACTTGGATACATAAAAGAGGCACACATCTACAACAAAATCTAAAAATCTTCCAAAAAAAATGAAAACACAAAAATATATGTTAAAAAGAATCATCTAAAAGTTCCATTCACAAAAAATATGTAAAAAAAAAAATCTTTAGAAAATTAAACATTATCACCAATTCATTTCAAAAACGTAGTCGGCATTAAATGACCCATTGAGGTTGATATGCCATAAAACAAAAACAAAATCAAATCTAATGATATTATCTCTTGCGCACTATTCTGCATTTGTACTGAATCTTCTTCTAAATCCTTTAGATAATAAACAGTATTTGTAACAGTTATCTATCCTTTCTTTTATACTTTTATATTTTATATTAGGAATATTGTGCTGAAAAGATTTGTATGGCATCTGGGTTTTTTTCCAGGAATAGGAAAACTTATATCTTAAGTTTTAAGAATTAACCCTTTTGAGATAGATCTGGCCATTCAAATAATACATCATAGAGGATATATGCTATATTGATTTGTTTTAAATTTACTTATAATATGCTTTTATATTTTAAAATTGGTTTCTAATGTTTAAAATTTGAGTTGACTTAAACTAGTAAAACTAAGAATTAAAACCGAAAAGGTGACTGATTGATAGATTTTAATGGCATGCCAACCTGTCTAGGCTTATTTTATGCCTACAAATTAGGGAATCCTATCAATTGTACTTATTAATTATTAATTGTACTTGTTTACTTTTTTGTATATACTTTTATATATATTGTATACTTCTGGCCTTGTGCTAAACTTAGTAAGTGACAACTAATTGGAAATAAAAAAAATATCTATGTAACTTTAGTGTACTTATCCAACACCTCCGCATAAGCAGGATGTGACACAAGGTCAATTTTTAAGCAGAGTTTAACTGGTTTGAATTCAGAGTTTTCTTTCTCCTAGACAGGTTGCCATAGAAAGGTTAAAGAGCTCAGTCTGCCAAACTATGTAACCATAGCTGGAGGGAGAATAGATTCATACCTTTACCAAGGGTATTAGTGCTATGTGAACTGTGACTTCATCCAGGAATTGAACTTGGGTCAACGAGTCCATTTCCTGTGACTCTAACCAGTACACCACCGCATTTCACACGATGTAATAGTTAACAAGCTAGTTTTTCAGACCATTGTTAGTGAGTTTGATTCTCACTGGGTACCACATACTTCTATTTTCGTGTCACATCTAAACTAAGCTTAGTAAAGAATTACATAGATCCCCTTTTAAGCTGATAAGTATATTCATTTTTCCTTTTAGGATCAACAAGTGTTTTGCTGCTAATCTTTCTCTAACCAAATACAAATGGGTATTTATCCAACCTCCATGGTGCTGGAATGTGACACAAGGTTTTATGAGGGAATCACACAAAAAGTAAGCCTCCTGGATCAGTGCCAAAAATAGCCCAGTTCCATTGGAATTCTCCTTTTGGGATGCCTCAGATTGCCAAATTCAAATGGTCTATTTTATATACATAATTTTTTGGATTATTTGGATTTTTTTGACTATTGTCCTCATCTTTATTGTTATATACACAACTTTTCTACTAATGTGTCTTCTGGCCTTCATTAGGTGTTTCTTGTCAAAGTCAGGAATCTTCTTGTTGTAATGGGGAGCCTTCATCGAACTCCAAACGGAACCCTTTTTTCAATCCAGTGGAGTAGACTGTTCTCATTCCGTTAACCATGATTGGGTTCAAGTGTTAAATATTCTATATTATTATCACATGTGGTCAGGATTGAAACTGTAACTTACAGATGATTGTCTCTTAGAACTGTATTAACTCAACACCTATATCCATTGTGCCATGTGCCCAGTTGGATTACATGAAGGCTCCTGAGTTCAATAAGAAATACTGAAGAAGGTTGGAGGGCACATCAGCTTAAATATTGTGTATATAGCAATAAAAATGAGGACAACAGTCAAAAATATCCAAATTATACAAATTATCAAGCCTTATCTCAAAAATTCATATAATTTTTTTCTTTACATAGTTATTATACTAACTAGCAAGTACAGATGCAAGTATTTAAGTTTTAATGTAAAAAGTAAAGTCGTCGGGGCGGCCTAATGTCGGTATCAGCCAATCAGCGAGGGAGTCTATCCCCTTTTCAATAGCACTAGACCAAGGAGATTGTTTTTTTAGCGTCTGAGGTGGAGCGCCACACCTACCATCAGCTCCTTACTTTACCGCACAGATCCTGTGCTACTCATACGCTGAGTTGGCGGGGACCGGTATCGAACTAGGAATCTTGTGGTCTCTAGCCGAACGCTCTACCGACTGAGCTAACCCGGCCCCTCTAAGTTTTAATGTAATGAAATATATTAAATTAGAAAGACTAGCAAAACTAAATAAGAACGCTGATTTAATTTTATTTCAATTTTATTTCTATATAAAATTATACATAGGATTGCTGTTAATATGTTTGAGAATAAAACAATAACATTAGAAATTAATAACTAAGTAATTATTTAGAGGGTTATGACAGAGACTGAACTTGCAACCTCCTGATTGAGATGGGTGGCTCATAGTCAGACTACTGTCAACCCTGTTGGCTGAAGTGGATTGGCTGCTGAGAAGCATAAATACCGAGTTGGTGTCTCTAGAGAGATCAGAACGAAGAGCTGATGTTACATGTGTGGTTACTCCGGAGACACCATGATAGATTCCAGCAGTCGCTTGTACTTCTGACATCGAGATTTTCTGTGATTTTCTGCATCAGACCTGAGAAAAACTGGTCTTTTTTCAGCGACAAGGCATCAGTGAAAGAAGCAGAAGCAGAAAGAAAGAAGCAAAGATAGGAGGAAGAAAGAGAAAGGAAAGAGGGGGGTGAAAAGAGAATAATCAACAGTGAGGCATCATCAGAAGGTCCCTGGTTCAATCCCAGGTGTAGGCAAAGAAGAATAATGGACAAGATGAATTGGATAAAAGCCGTTTATTAAAATAAACAAGTGTAAGAATTGTTGTTGTTGTCGCCGTAGATAATCGTAGTAGTTCTCTGGAGTGGCCGAGGGGTCGTAAGTCAGGAATGGCTGTGGGGTCGGTGAGGTGTGGGTATCGTAAGATAATACGTCATGAATCTCTCTTGGCCTGGTGCTAGGCGTGAGGTAGTAGAAGTCAGGAATGACCCAGTGGAATAGTGATGGTCAGGGAAGGTAGTAGTGGCCGAGGGAGTTGAGTTCATGCCAGTAGGATACCGTTGTAAGTGGATACGGTCACTTGGTGCGGGAAATAAGTCAGGAATATCTCAGTGAGTTGTAGTGGGTAGCGCTGTAGTGGTCAAGGGGGTAAGGATGTCGCCCGGCTACGGTGAGGTGTTGAAGTAAGGCTGAGTGTCCGGTTGGTTGAGGGCGCGACGTGGTAGTGGAAATAGCAGCCTTTAGATCCTGCCTGTCGGCATCGAGGCCGTCCGTCCTGGCGATCCTCAAAAATGCCCGGGTTTATATGCTAACGATGTAGGCTCCAGAATGCCTTTGGGGTGTTTAGCGGGAAGATTTTTCATTGGCTGAAATTCCGGATTCCTTACAATATTATTTTTTGTTTGTTTTGGAATTCCTTTCAAGCGTAACTCAATCCGAGCCTATGCACAGAACTGCGTCGAATTGGTCACTTCGTGATAGGGTACCATTGAGTTCACTTCCGCTTGTTGCCTCCGACTTGAGTTTTGATGTTTTATGCTAGCGAGGTGTATTTTGTGAGTAAGAATTGTGAATCATAAGAGATATCTTCTCTCTGATATAACAGCACCAGAGTAAAAGCTATTGGAAATTTCATTTATTAAACCTGGTTTTGTCAAAATAAGTATGCAAATTATCCACACAGTATACTGTGTAAACTTTTATTTCTTAGTGACATATAACACACATTGCAGGATTTTAAATGCATTAATAACATGGGCTCTTTTAACGCACTGCTAACTCAGTTAAACTTTAATCGAAATGCTAATTAAGATTAAATAATCATTATTTAATGATTATTGAGAATATAATGGGAATTGTAACATCAGTTGTGATGTAGTTTTGGCTACATATAGACACATAATATCCATTATAATAAAATTATTGTGTTAGTATAACATTCAATTCTAAGACTAACAACAACAAGAAAGGAATTAATATTTCCTTTAATTCAAACAATTCATTTGCTAGGCATAAAACACAAACAACAATATAAAGTCCTTCCTGTATGTAAAGTTGAGTTTAAGGGACTTACCGGCGCATTGGAGAAGATATCTTAGGGTGGTTTCCTGGAGCCCCTGAATTCGTTGCCTCGTGGCACCGCGGGTGGATTCTGTCTGACTACTTTTTGGATATTGCGCCAAAACTCTGGGCTATCACGTGATTGGTAAATCCAATCACAGAGCCTCTCCCTCACTCACTCTATATACAGGAATAACCATTTTACTGACCCAACAAAATGATACAAAAAAGAAACATTGAAGCTGTTCCCAGACTTGTGGTGAACATTAGAAGCAACAAAATTATTTTTGGCACACTTTTTATGTAAATTCAAAAAATCTATTTAAAAAGGAATTTCTACATTTAGACTTGTAAAAAACAATTCCAGCAATAGAATATTATTTATAATTAGTTGTTTTTTGTTTGTTCTTTTGTTCATTTTTTTTTTTTTTGTAAAATCTTATTATAATGGAGATACTGTGTCTGTCTGTCTGTAACTGAAACAACGTCACTACCAACATCAAACTTCCCTTATTTATTTATGTTATATTCTCAATGGTTATTAAATAATCACTATTTAATCTTAATTATCATCTTATCGTATCTATTAATAATGTCTCTATTAAGGTCTACTTGAGGAGATAGATTTGCCTCAAAACAGCCCATATCATTAATGTGTGTAAATCTTGTGATGTGTGTTATATATCATTAAGAAATAAAAGTTTACATAGTATATGGTTTGAATAATTTGCATACCAGTTTTAATAAACCTATGTTTAATAAATAATCACTTGGTTTTATTGATTGATATTATTACCATTGTTTTATTCTCAAACATATCTGATATATCCTGGTAAGGGATGTATTCTGAAGTTCGTATTTGGTATATTATCACAGTAGTAATTGGTACATCTTGGTCAAGGTGTAGTCTAGCGAGTAAAGTTAGCTTGTCAGCATAAGGTCTGGTCAGTCGAGTAAGTGTGGGTCATAGTATAAGGTACTTGGACCAACACAGTGTCGATTATTTATACACGACACTATCCAATGAGATTATAGTAAGGGGGTACGAAGGTATTTACATATTCATTATATCAATATCTAAAGTAGTCCTATGTAAAAATTTATATTGAAATCAATTAGAATAAAGTAAAAATAATTGTAATCCTTTTTGTGTTCATATTTAATTTCATTATACTTTCTAATTCAATATAGTATTTAATTGTATTAAAACTTAAATACTATCCAATGAGATTATAGTAAGGGGGTACGAAGGTATTTACATATTCATTATATCAATATCTAAAGTAGTCCTATGTAAAAATTTATATTGAAATCAATTAGAATAAAGTAAAAATAATTGTAATCCTTTTTGTGTTCATATTTAATTTCATTAGCCTTTCTAATTCAATATAGTATTTAATTCTATTAAAACTTAAATACTATCCAATGAGATTATAGTAAGGGGTACGAAGGTATTTACATATTCATTATATCAATATCTAAAGCAGTCCTATGTAAAAATTTATATTGAAATCGATTAGAATAAAGTAAAAATAATTGTAATCCTTTTTGTGTTCGTATTTAATTTCATTAGGCTTTCTAATTCAATATAGTATTTAATTGTATTAAAACTTAAATACTTTTGCCCAGAGGGTGCATTTTTTCGCTAGTACAGGTAATCATGAATGAGAAACATGGGCTTGGTGTTTCTTTCTGACTTTTTCTATATTAGGACATACATGAGGCAAATATAAAAGTAAGTAAATTTCTAAGCTTTCAGCTGGGATTAAAGTTTGGCATCTGATCATCTTCCTCAGTTGTGTTCTTATCTTCAGGCAGGATATAACAAAACAAAGAGACAAAAAAAAAAAAAGAAGACTAGTTTGCTGCCAGGGATTCCAACCTTTTAACAACACTTCTCGCATTCACAAAAGTGGGTGGGTTGCAGTAAAACACTTACCACAGGAACCAGATAATTATTGCCCTTTACCATACATCTATCTATACATATACAAAGGGCAGTTGTGTGTATGTATGTATATCCAGAGGAAACTACTAAAATAAAACAATTAATGACAAAGTAAATATATATACACATTCACTATCACCAGAACTCGCTTTTTGGGCAAAAATAATGAAAATTTTATCTATATCTATGAAGATATTTAAAAATTAGAATTTGAATAGCAAGAGAAGGGAAAGTCATTGGTGGCGTTTGTGATTAAAATATAAACAAATCAATTATAGAAGAGCAAAACAATCAATGGATCTGCAAGACTAACTTTTTTACCCACCCCTCTATTCAGGCAACGCCAGGTAGCTGCTTCTAGTATGCATATAGATCTCTTCATTAAACTGATCACATATTGCATACAGCATATTTATCTTATGATATTTATATCTACTTTACTTATATATAAATATAAATATATATATTATAATATATTAATAATTTGAAAGCAATTACAATGCATATAAAAAATAAAAACAAAAAGATGTTATTTTTTGTCTTATCGATTTCAAAGTATAACTTTATCTTCAGAGACGAATTCCAGAAAATTTTCTGGAATTCGTCTCTGAAGATAAAGTTATACTTTGAAATCGATAAGACAAAAAATAACATCTTTTTGTTTTTATTTTTTATATGCATTGTAATTGCTTTCAAATTATTAATATATTATAACATACTTAACAATGCTTCAAGAAAATTACCAATTAAATATATATATATATATAAATAATAAATAAGACAGATATAAATATAAAGTCGTTGGGGTGGCCTAAAGTTGGTGTCAGCCAGACAGTGAGGGAATCTATCCCCTTTTCACTAGCACTAGACCAAGGAGATTGTTTTACATCTGAGGTGGAACACAACACCTACCATCAGCTACCATCAGCATATTTATCTTATGATATTTATATGTACTTTACTTAGACAGATATAAATATAAAGTCGTTGGGGTGGCCTAAAGTTGGTGTCAGCCAGACAGTGAGGGAATCTATCCCTTTTCACTAGCACTAGACCAAGGAGATTGTTTTACATCTGAGGTGGAGCACCACACCTACCATCACCACACCTACCATCAGCTCCTTACCGCACAGATCCCTGTGCTACTCATACACTATTCTATTCTATGCTTTAAATTATGTTAATCTATTTCATTATTATAATTGGAGGTGCATAGTGTAATGGTTAGAGTCATTGGAAATGGACTCGTCGACCTGAGTTCAAATCCTGGATGAGACTATTGCATTTCACTAATACCCAGCTATAGGTAAATAGTAGGGCAGACTGGGCTCTTTAACCATGGCTATGTAACCAGTCTAAGAGAAGGAAAACTCTGAATTTAAAGCTTTGTCGCATCCTGCTCGTGCGGAGGGGTTGGTAAATATATATATATAATGTAGATATGAGTGTTGTAATAGTTGTCATTGAAGAAAATGGACTTGACAATTTTGGTTTGAATTCTGAATGAGGCTGTCTGCATTTCACTTGGTGTTAATGCCTTTGGGAAAGGTATGTATCCATATCATCTCCCTGCTCCCAAGCTATGGGTAAAATAGTACGGCAGACTAGACTCTCTAACCATAGTAGGGCAACCAGTCTATGAGAAGAAAAACTCTGAATTCCAAACCTGAAGAGTTACTGTTGTTATGATTTTTGTGGCCATTTTTAGGCTGCAAGTGAGATGCCCATACTTGTAGCCTTTTATCACATCTTGCCTGTGGCAAATGGGTTGAGTAAATACCTACCATGTCAGAGAATGTGTAGTTGAATATTGACTTTCATTTTCTCTTCAATACAAAAAAGTCTTTCTCTGTTTTTTTCTTGTTTTTTTTTTTTTGCATTTAAAAGATTGGTTGGTTGGATTTTACGGCATTTCAACTCATCATGGGTTATTTTGTGCCAAATGCATTTTCATTTTATTCAATTTTTGTTAGGTATACAATATTTTTTTAACTGAATCTTTTTAAACACATTCTTTTTAAACACATTTTTTCATCTATCTAACCCATATTTGGATCCCTAACAGGTACTACCATTCCGGATCAGAGTGGACCTGGACTTAATGGTGATGAAGGGGTACTCCACACTCCCCAGAGCCCCAGAATTGAAACCTCACTATGAGATGCAGTTTAACATCATACCCAGGACAATATGACCCTCAGCCACAACCTTCTAGCACATATATGATAAAAAGGGTTAGGATTTGCCATAAGAGCAATACAGCGAGGACAATCATATAGGTGCTAGGGCTTGATATGACCAGCTGATTGATCAGAGGGGGCCTCTCCAACCCTCTGTCTAGCATGTCATGGACTGCTCAGTCACCAGGATGCTGCCTTAAGAATCATGGGTCACCACCCGTGACCAACAGGTGGCCTAATTGGAGGGGGCTTACCCCTCTGCAGAGGTGCAGTCAGCGTATTCTACAAGCCTAATTGACAAGGTGTGCATTTAAAAGAAGAGAATCCCAATTCACATAAATATGAGATGGAAAACAGGATCAAATTAATTAAAGTTTTGTTAGCTTTTGAAAGATAGTCTTCTCTCATAGAAATTAAAAATGTATTAGGGTAATTCCATGTCAAATCATCTAGTCCATGTCACCCACCCTCTTCAATTTTTCTGAAATTTAGTCCAAGTGTGGATTACCATAAAGTTAGCCAATTCCCAAAATTTGAGCTTCCAATTCCAAAAATTGACGGAGTTATGTCGGTTTTAGCTTTCCAAATTTGGTGGGGTTGGCGAAAAATGGTGACTTTTTGTAACTATCTTTTTGGTACAAATAATGTTCAATATATGGGAATTATTAATAGAAAAAATTGTTCTTGTAGACACAGTGCCACATTGGGATATTGATCTTGCTATGAAAAAATCAGAAATCATCAATGACTTAAAATTGGTTGACTTTAAGACTTTTTTTTGCTTCCTTGGGCAAACATGCTTTTATAAACCAATTTTTAAGAGTAAGGAAGCTCTAGAACTCATTCTACAGACAAAAATAAATTACAAAAAGTCGGAGAGCTAAAAATCGACATAACTCCACCAATTTTTTGGAATTAGAAGCTCAAATTTTGGGGATTGTCTAATGTTAACATTATTTTATTTGTAATTCATTTCAGCATTTTATTTGTAATTCATTTCAGTATTAACTTTTTCACCACAGTACCCTGAAAACTCCAGCTACGAAAATAAAACAATTAACAACAAAGTAAATATATATATATATATATATATATATATATATATATATACATTCACTATCACCAGATTTTGCTTTTTGAGCAAAAATGATGAAGATTTGATTTATATTCATGAAGACAATTAAAAAATAAAATTTAAATAGTAACAGCATGGATTTTTTTTTTGCATTTAATATTTAACATAGGAGACATTAATTTTTCTTTTCAGAGTGTATGTGCACTTTTTTTTCTGATGCTCCACCAGGCTGGATCAATGCAAGCTTTTTTAAATAGGGATTTTAATGGGGCATCCTGCGAGGATCCAACGTGATTCTGGATCTGCAAGACTAACTTTTTGGCCACCCTCTATCCAGGTAACACCAGGTAGCTGCTTCTATTTCTTACATAGTTGATATGTTTACTATAGTAGAAACTAGAAGGGCGACCCAGCATTGCCTGGGTAGAGGGGAGGGGGACAAAAGCCCTAGTTTATTGATTTTTTTACTTTTGAGGTTTACAAATATTGGACATTTCTAAGTAGAATTTCAATGCTATTTCGTTGTATATTTAATTTTTAGATATCTTAGAATATAAATCAAATCTTAATAATTTTTGCACAAAAAACAAGAACCGGTGATATCTAATGTGTATATATTTTATTTTGTCGTTAATTGTTTTATTTCATAGTTTCATCTGGACAAACATACATACATACATACACACCAACTCTCCTTTATATATATGTACTAGAAGCAGGTACCCGGCATTGCCCGGATAGAGAGGGAGAATAATAAAAATTAGACTCACAGATCCATTAATTGTTTTGGTCTTACATAATTGATTTATGTTTTAATCACAAACATCACCATTGATTTTCCCTTCTCCTACTATTCAAATCCTAATTTTTAAATATCTTTCCAGATATGAATAAAATCTTCATTATTTTTTTACTAAAAGCAAGCTCTGGTAATATTGAATGTGTATATATATTTACCTTGTCATTAATTGTTTTATTTTTGTACTTTCCTCCAGACATACACACAACTGCCCACTATATATGTATAGATAGATAGATAATGATTAACAAGAATCAATTTCTTTTTTGTTTATTAAAACTTGTTAGGAAGACCTAAATAGAGTTGCTTCCCTTTGATCAGTCAAAGCTGGAAGTGGGTTTTCCGCCATCTTACATGTGAATGGCATTTTGTTTACATTTGTATGTTTTGAATGCAGCGTTCAAATCCTGGTTAAGTCGCTTGAGAGTAGAAGCAGTTTCTATCCTATGTTAAATAAAAGCTTGTTAATTTTATAACAACCTGATCTTGCATTGTCATTTCAATCCTTCATATTTTATCTGTATGTTAAAAACATAACAAAAGTGGTTATTTCCTATAACTCAACATAAACAAAGGGGAACCACTCTTGACTGATAAATTATTTATTTTGCCATTAAACTAACCCTAAAATCCTAACCCTAAACCCTAAACCCTAACCCTAACCCTGTCTTCTCTTTTCCTATAGATCAATAAATAAATATGTTTATGTTGGAGTTATAAGAAATAACCACTTTTGTTATATTTTTAACATACAGATAAAATATGAAGGATTGAAATGACAATGCAAGATCAGGTTTTTATAAAATTAACAAGGTTTTATTTAACACAGGATAGAAACTGCTTCTACTCTCAGGAGACTTCTAGATCAATAAATAAATAATTTATCAGTCAAGAGTGGTTCCCCTTTGTTTATGTTGGAGTTATAGGAAATAACCTCAAAAGAGTTTATTAAATATTTTCATTTTGAATTTTTCTTCTTTCATTTCAGAATTAAAACAAAGATAAGACATAAAGAAATGGCAATTGAAAATCATCATGAATAAATTTCCATTATGTGTGACCAGATTCCAGCACAGTATCAAAACAATGAAGACTGGATTGCAATTCCAGCCCAACCAATACTCCCATCGCCTGGCACCATCAAACCAGACAGTGACGTGGAGGCAAGAGTCACCCTGTTTATGCAAACCACTGGCCGTGGTTTGCAGGGTCAGTATTGGCGTAAAAGTGCCTTTGAACTTTCAAAGTGGTTGACTGCACAAATACAATATGAGCGTCAAGGATGGCAGTTGAAATTACAGACAGCCCTCAAGGAGATTGAGAGTTATCGTCGAGAAGCACTAATGGCGGACAAAGTGTTAAGTGACTGTTTAGACTTGTTGCTACAGTGTATGGACACGTGTGCCATCAACTACAGTGCCAAAGTATCTACGGTCAGCAATAAAAAGCAGCTGCTGGCTGAATATGTTGAGGTTCTCACTGAAATTCTCAAGTTTTTGATCCAGGAGCGCTCGCAGTGTTTCTGTCTAATGGAGAGGAAGCCAGACATGGAGGTGAACCTTGTGGAATGCATCCATCAGTTTCTGGATGCAGAGAAACAATCGAAAAAGGAAGCAAAGTCTTATACTGAGAAACAAGAAGAACTGCATGCAATGATCTCAGACCTGAGAACTGAGCTGGACAGTTTTCAGAAAGTGGCCACCTTTGAAAACTGGATTCCAACAAATTATTTCCAAAAACAGCCCAACAGTTTCACAATAAGAAAATATAAGAAAAGAAGGTTTGGATCAGTGAGCCCCTTGTTAACCAGACTCGATACAGGTGTTTTAAAAAACAATTTGGCATACAAACCAAAGTTGTTTGATTGTGACGGAGAGGAAAAGAACATGGCAAATTCAGATCAGAAAACAAAGAATATACAAGAAAGCCTGAAGTCATTGAACGCTAAAGAGGTTGACAGAAATGGAAAGTTTTACAATGTTGTCAGCTACCCAGTTAATGTCAGTGAAACCATTATGAAACACAGGGAAAACAGTTCACCCTCTAGTTCGGGGGAGACAAGGACTTTGCGGTCTGATGACTCTTCTGCATCAGATGGTCGAACTCAGTATAGTCTGCCCCCAATTCAAATCAAACAAATCAAAGACGTTCCGAGAAAGCTAGGGTCAGCAAAAAGCCAGCAGGAATTTATACATCCACCTGTACCCCCACCACCAACAGCAGAGCCACCAATATTGCAATCAATGACAATGACATCACACTTACAAGAAGAAGAAGAGCAACAGCAGCAACAGCAGCAACAAGGGAGAGTCAAACAAGGACAGAAGTGTTCTCGTTGTAAATGCATCTATAAAGTTAAAGATAATCAGAAACTCTCCTGTTGTTATCATCCAAAGGGTAAAAAAAAATCAGAGAAAGTGGATGAAACTGGAAGGCTAATAAAAAATGCTTTCATCTGGCAGTGTTGCAACCGTCCTTTAGAGGCTGCTGGCTGTACTTTTGGCTTTCATTCTTGAAAATAAATAAATAAATAACACACACAAAAAAAAAAAAATGATTTTTCAATGTAAAAGTTAAAAAAAGAAAAGAGAAGAAAAAGAATTTGGGTGAGAGAAAACAAAAATCTGCCTTTAAGAGATTTAATTTTCAGTTTTCATATTTTTGAATTGAAATTTTATTGCAACTCAGGGATGTCATCATCATCTACCTTTATGATCTTTTTTTAGGTTTGTTTGATTTATTTAAAGGCATATCAAACTTTAGTGGATTATTTAATGCCGGAAAAGTTTTGAAAGATTTGTAGCGATAGTTTGGAAGATCATTTTTTAATTCAATTTTTTTTTTGTATTCAAATTTTCTATTTAACCCATAGATGGACAATCTTTTTAGGATCATCGGATGTTATAAAACACTTTATAAAGCAGATTTATTTGATACCACATAAACACACTGTTTGCATTTCACATAATGCTAATACCCTTAGGAAAAGTATTAAAATTAAACCTTACCTGTGGTGGAGAGGTTGGTTAGATACATATATACTGATCTTGAAACTTGAAAGAGCTCAATGTCATATGCTATTAGAACACACTCATGAGGGAATTTGTTCCATATTTCAGCTGGTCTTGGGAAGAAGCTGTTTGAGTGTGTAGAGATTCGTGGATTAGTGTTTAGTATCCAGCTGTGTTGCAAGCTGATTATTTTCTGAGAATCCAGATGGGTAAGTGGTTTAAATAGCAGGTTGGGCTATTCCACTAGTGTATTTCGGTCAAGTTCAATTTCTGAATTCTCACTGGCTGCTGGTTTTAAGGTAGACTGAATCCAACTATTTCACCCTCTAGCTACAGGTAAATAGTAGGGCAGATTAGGCTCTTTAATCTTGGCATGACAACTGGTCAAGAAGAAAACTGAATTCAAAACCTGTCAAACTCTGCTTAAAAAGTTTGATCAAGTATTGCATCCAGCTAGTGTGGAGGGGTTGGGTAAATACGTAAACACATTGAGATGACCAGATACATATTTACATATAGTATATAAGGTCATAATTCCCAATCATATTATCTCCTGTTTAGGACCAAAGCAGAAAATGAGATTGATTTAAAATTAAAGAAAAATTTATTTTTCTAAGATTCAACTAAAGAAATTGGCCACTACTTACTAAACAGTTAGGACATATAGTTTATAAGGTCATAATTCCCAATCATATTATCTCCTGTTTAGGACCAAAGCAGAAAATGAGATTGATTTAAAATTTAAAGAAAAATTATTTTTCTAAGATTCAACTAAAGAAATTGGCCACTACTTACTAAACAGTTAGGAGGGAAAGGTATGAATCCCTACATCCCCCAGCTATTGGTTAAATAGTACCATTATTGTTGTTCTACAACAATGGCTTTGGCATTGAATAACACATGAAGGTTGATATGTCATTAAACAAAGAAACAAACGAAAGTAAACAATTACAATGGTGTAGTGATGAGATTTCATAAATTACTAGAAAGGATGGAAAGTAGAATTGGCTGGTTGGTTGGTTGGTTGTACTGCATATCAACCCTTGTTGGGTTATTTTATGCCAAAGATGTTTTATTTTATTCATTATTGGTGGTATTCAAATTTTTTATTCAAAGTCTTTTTTTAAAACATTTTTATTTAACTTATTTTTTCTATTTAACCCTTAGAATGGGACCCTAAAATGTACTACCACTCTCGGTTAGAGGGACTGGGAGTAATGGCAATGAAGGGCACTCCACACTCCCCAGAGGTCCAGAATTGAAACTTCACTATTAGACGCAGTTTAACATCATATCCAGGACAAGGAAAGTAGAGTATTAGTGAAGTTGAGAATATGAAATGTATAGATAAATGGTGAGTGTTTCAGGCTCTAAAGACAAATAAGATATTTGTTTATTTATAAGGATGTGTGTGTGGTGTAATGGTTATCAGCATAGGAAATAGACTTGGTGACCTGAGTTCAATCTTGGATATTTTTGTTTCACTTTGCTTTAATGCCCTTGGAAAGGCATGAATCCATTTACTCATAGCTATGGATAAATAATAGGGCAGACTGGTGGAGCTCTTTAGTATTGGAACCAGTCAATGAGAAATTCAAACTAGGTGTACTCTACTTAAAATTAAACCTTACCTGTGGTGGAGAGGTTGGTTAGATACATATATACTGATCTTGAAACTTGAAAGAGCTCAATGTCATATGCATATTCATCAACCACAAAACCATATTATTTATTTAAACTTTTATTTCTTAACTAAACATTTCATGTAACTAAACATAGCGCGCGTATGCAGTGAGTCCCAGCTAAGCAGACATATCTTATCTGCCTGATGTCCAAGCCGAAACTGAAGAGCCAGCCAGGTCCCACGTGACTTCACGTATTTCGTGGGCTTTCTGTAATATTCCATGGAAAGTCCCGCCCGTGATATGAAAAGGGGCCATCCCTTCAGAAATACATGGGGTTGACAATAATCTATGCATAGATTATGTAACACTTGAACTTGAAAGAGCTCAATGTCATATGCTATTAGAACACACACATGAGGGAATTTGTTCCATATTTCAGCTGGTCTTGCGAAGAAGCTGTTTGAGTGTGTGGAGATCCGTGGATTAGTGTTTAGTATCCAGCTGTGTTGCAAGCTGAGTATTTTCTGAGAATCCAGATGGGTAAGTGGTTTAAATAACAGGTTGGGCTATTCCACTAGTGTATTTGGGTCAAATTCAATTTCTGAATTCTCACTGGCTGCTGGTTTTAAGGTAGACACTTTCATCCATTTCTACTGAACATTTGACTGTGTTCAGGTAGTTATTATAGAGCGTATTCGGTTACGCTCTTTTTTGTCTAGTTACTGGACGCTAGTAACAGCCTTCCCATGAAGGTGAGTATGATATTTATTCTACAGAGTGGGCTTTTGTCAAGAACAAAGAATGTCAAGAAGGCATGGATGAGTTTTTCAAGAATTGGCAAACCATTTTTTTGATTTTTGGTACTAGATTTGTTTTGTTTTGTTTTACAGCATATCAACTTCAGTAGGTCATTTAATGCCGACAAAGTTTTGAAATGAATTCATTCTTAATGGGTACTCAATTTTTTTTATAAACACATTTTTCTATTTAAACCATAGATGGGACCCTAATAGGTACCTCCACTCCTGGTCAGAGTAGACCAGAGAGCAATGGGGATAAAAGGGTGCTCCACATTCTCCAGACCTCCAAAACTGGAACCTCACCATCAGATAGAGCTTAACGTCATTCCCAGGATATGAAGACCCTCAGCTGCCGCCTTCTAGCACCCATATGATAAAAAGAGTTGGGGCTTACTATAAGGGCAATAGGGTTGGGGCAATCAAATAGGTGCTAGGACTTGACATGACCAGCCGATTGATCAGAGGAGGCCTCTCCAACCGCCCGTCTAACCTAAGTAAGTGTTGCATGTCATGGACTGCTCATCCACCAGGCTTCCATCCTTAAGCATCACAGGTCGCCACCTACGGCCAACCGGTGGCCCCATTGGGGGAGTCTTACCCCTCTGAAGAGGTGCAGTCGTGTATTCTAATGCCCCAGCTGACAGGGCAATTTGGCAGCACATCACATGGAAGTAACATTTAACATGAACAAACCTTTATTTCAGTTGATACTTTAGGCACAGAATGTGATGGAAAAATTAAGGTTCAAGTAGGGTGTAAAGTTTTTGCACAGAAAATATCACAACAGAAATTGACTGACCAAAATTTCAGAGAGAATATCAAAATAATAGTTGACTGATCCAAAGTTTAGAGAACATGGCGTTAACCCAATAGGCACCATCATCACATTAATGGAACATTTACAAAAGTTTAACTCAGTCAATTGAGCGTCTGCCTAGGAACCACAAGATCTCGGGTTCGATATTGGCCCTCGCCAAATCAGCGCATGAGTATCACAACTTGGATCTGTGCAGTAGGGAGCTGATGGTAGATATGGCGCTCCACCTCAGATGCACAATCTCCTTGGTCTGGCACTAGTGAAAAAGGGAAAGACTCTCTCGCTGTCCAATTGTCTCTGATAATAGGCCACTCCACCAACTTTACTTTTATACATATATATATATATATATATATATATATATATATATATATATATATATATATATATATGTATTAGATCCTATCACTGTGCCATAAATGAGACAAAACTTTTTGCATATAATAAATACTAGCAAATATATGCACCCTCCGGGTGCAAGTATTTAAGTTTTGATATAATAAAATATCATATTAAATTAGAAAGGCTAATGAAACTGACTAAGAATGCAGATAAAAAGATCTACAACAGAGGGGGTATAATTGAAAAATAGAACAACTTTGAAACTAACTATTCCATCATTTTCCATTACTCCCCTCTTTCATTGGTAAATTTTCCTAATTTAACTATTTAGTTAAAATAGGAAGTAAAGGATAATATTACAGTTATTTCTTCTTGTAACTAAATTTCTTTTAAGGTTTATCCACGAGATTTTTGTTTATATTTCTTAAGATAAAACCAAACAATTAGAAATCAATAATACCAAGCACATATTTATTAAAATAAAATTTTAAATATCAATATGCAAATTAGCCTTCTCGTTCAAACTGTAAACCGCTATTTTGTTGTATATATAAATACAATTGCATGTTATTAGTACGTAGATATGGTCAACAGTATTGATAATGTAAAACAATTTTTATTAATAACTGAAGGTTTAAAAGAATGAAATCATGGAGAATTTGACGTAAATAATTAAGGGAATTGTGACTTGAGTAGTAATATAGTTTCGGTTACAGACAGAAAAACACACAATCTCCATTATAATAAGATTTGTATCAATCTTAAAATTGTGTATACAGTATTTTTGGAAGTACCCTATACATGGTAATTGAAAAGTAACTCCCTATTTTAAACTATTTATAATTTTTTTTTATCTGGCCAGTTGTCAATACTTAGCAGAATACTGAATACTAGATTTTTATGCAAGATGGTGCTCCTCCACATTTTGCTATTGTGGTTTGTGAATGCCTGAATCACCATTTTCCTAGATGGGTTGATAAATGTGGTATACATGAGTGGCCGGCCAGAAGTCCTGATTTAATACCCAGCTACTTTTCCTTTGGGGTTGGTTGAAGGAGCAATTCTACTCTATGAAACCAATGACTTTGGAAGAATTTGAAGGATGAATACGAGAAAATTTATTTCTGCCATTCCACAAGAGTTCCTGGGAAGATCAGTTGATGCAATTCCTGAGCAGCTTGAGAGGCTGGAAGTGAATGCTAGTGCTCATATAGGATTTAAAATAAAGCTCCATGTTATGTGTGTTCTTCTCATGTTCATTTTTTGTAAAAATGATAATTCAAAAATAAATTATACGATTTTTAAAACAGGGAGTTACTTTACAATCAGCCTGTATGATGTTAAACACAATTTTTACGTTTTCCCTTGAATAATTTGGTGGATATTGGGTTAAAATAACATATCTTTGAGGCATAATACAGATGCTCAAAGATACATGGTTAAAAGTTAACTGACCGGAAAAAATGTAAAGGTTTTTAAATAAAATAACTGGTGCAGTATATATTTTACTCATTAATATATCAACACTGAAAATTTCATTAAATTTGGTTAATTCCCTGATTTTTGGTATTTTCTTTTCTTTCAGCAGGTGACATAAGATGGTGGAATTTAGGTCCGTTAAGTTCAATTTAACCCATAGTTGTATAAGAGAAATGTCCAAGTAGGAAAATGGTCTTTTAGTAGATAAAGAAGAAAGGATAAACATTAACATGTTGAGCATGTTCTTGTATGCCATGTAGCATGAAATGCTGGAGGCATGAAACCCCTTTGTCCTGAAGACAGGACAGGCAACTGGCACCTCTGTGAAGGCTGGAGGCTCTGAGAATTTTTGACTTTAGTGCTTCTACTTTTACATTGCTGCTTGCTACACCACCTAGTGTCTACTGGCAGACACAAGAGGTAATTACCTATCATGTTACCTATTAGTCAAGAAATGTAATCCCAACATCTATATTATATAGCTGTCACTTCTCTGTCTTTAGTTGGAGAACAAAAATGATTTGTGTCTAGTGTGCCAACCCCCCAAGCATCACTTGTCACTTTGGCTAAAAGGGGGTAGGGTCGGTTTATTGCTTGATACCCGTGCACCCCTAAAAGTAGTATACCTGTACAATTTTTTGCCACTGGGTGATTCTCCTAATGTCACAGTTTGTACTCCACTATTTAAATGCTGTATTGGGGTTGGTTGAAGGAGTAAATCTATTCTATGAAACCAACAACTTTGGAAGAATTTAAGGACAAATACAAGAAAATTTACTTCTGCCATTCCACAAGAGTTCCTGTGAAGATCAGTTGATGTAATTCTAAAGCAGCTTGAGAGGCTGGAGGTGAATACTAGAGCCCAAATTAAAATTTGTATGAAATTGAATGCATATATTATGCATTATTGAAGCAATTCAGCTGGTATGAAATAATTATTATATCAAAGATTCATAGCACGTGGCAAGTTTTCCTTAAAAAGGAAGTATAAGGCTTCACTTGAAGAAGAAACAACATTAAACTCATTTGGAATCATACTTCTATGAATAACATAAAAACAGTAAGAATTGAAGGTTTGTCTTTTCATTACTGTTGGATTATTTTTCTATATAAGGCGTGCTGTAATCCACCACTTTAACTTATAGACTCAGTGAGGTCACATGGTTTAAACCCCAGCCAATCAACAGCCCGAATACATAGTTAGTTAACTATTTAATCACTGATATTGACAGCCATTCATTTGCAGGTTATTTGACATTGATGAATGGACCAACAACCAAAGAATTATACCCAATACTGAGGGACACCAAGGAGCAACCAAAGGTATCTTCACTAAGGATCGTACTCAACTTAACACAAGGGATCTCCGCTGGGGAGTGTTCTTTCTTGAAGCCAAAGGATGGCCACAAAAATCGTAATCATTACAAGATGAGAAATTAGGATTATTATACACTTGTACTAGTGTTCTCATTTTGTTTCTTATAGTAAGAAACTAAAGTTTAGTTTCTTACTATAAGAAACAAAATGACTAAACTACAGATATTTTGAGGCCCATAGTGATATTTTCAAAAGGAAACAATTAAAGAAATATTAAATGAATTTTTACAAGGCTAACCACAATTAAGATTTAAACTTTGTATAATTTCTTAGAAACAAGTTTCTCCAAAACTGAAGTAAATGCTGTTGATTTTTTTGTTTTGTTTGTTTTGTTTTACGGCATATCAACCTCAGTGGGTCATTTAATGCTGATAAAGTTTTGAAATAAATCAATTCTTAATGAATAATACAATTTTTTATAGATACATTTTTCTATTTAACCCATAGATGGGACCCTAACAGGTACTACCACTCCGGGTCAGAGTGGACCAGGGAGCAATGGTGATGAAGGGGTGCTCCACATTCCCAAACCTCCAAAACTGGAACCTCACCATCAGATAGAGTTTAACGTCATTCCCAGGACATGTAGACCCGCAGCCACCGCCTTCTAGCACCCATATGATAAAAAGGGTTGGGGCTTGCCATAAGGGCAATAGGGTTGGGAAAATCATATAGGTGCTAGGCCTTGACGTGACCAGCCAATTGATCGGAAGGGGCCTCTCCGACCGCCCGTCTAGCCCAAGATAGGGCCAAAGTGGAGTATTGCATGTCATGAACTGCTCATCCACCTGAGCTCTATCCTTAAGCATCACGGGTCGCTACCCACGGCCAACAGGTGGCCCCATTGGGGGAGTCTTACCCCTCTGCAGAGGTGCAGTCGGTGCATTCTGACGCCCCACCGACAGGGCGGTAAACGCCGTTGAGAATATCATTTTCAATTGCAATGAGAGCTTGTCTATTTAGTCATTCTTGTGCCATATGATCTTTTTTGCTGGGTCTCATATAATTTCCCAGGTTAAGAGATAGGCAATTAAATTTGGATGAAGAAGAGAATAACAATTGAAGATAAAAAAAAAAAATTCAGAAAGGTACAAAATTGTAAACTTAATGGTGTTGTGACCAGACTTATATCTGCTAAAGTTCTTTTGAGGTTTTGGGATGACCAGATTTAGACGTCTCACTGGTACCTGCTCAACACTATAAGTGACCTGGAATTCAATTTAGGCACCAATATCGTATATTGGGGCAGATAATTTATCCCTAATTTTTCTAATGGCCATTGTTGATCTGTGTACAATCTGTACATTCTTTAGATTTTGTTTTATTTTGTTTTATCTTGGAGAAACTTCTCTCTTGATTTGCTTTAGTTACTGTTATAAAAATCTTTTTTCTTCCTTTTATTATAAACACATCTCCAAAGTTGAACATTTTTACATTGGTTCTGATGTACAAGATATTTTTGCTTTGGCTTGTGTTAGGGCCGGTTTAGCTCAGTCGGTAGAGAGTCTGACTAGGAACCACAAGGTCCAGGTTCAATACCAGCCCAGGCCAACTCAGTGTATGAGTAACACAGGGATCGGTAAAGTAAAGAGATGATGGTAAGTGTGGCGCTCCACCTCAGACGCAAAAACAATCTCCTTGGTCTAGCGCTAGTGAAAAGGGGATAGACTCCCTCACTGTCTGGCTGATACGGACTTTAGGCCACCCCGACGACTTTACTTTCACTTACTTACACTATGCATAGCCATATATACGCTTTCCTACAGATTTTTAGAAGGTTCTAGAACATACTTTTTTTTACAAATGAAACTTTCTAGAATTTATAAAAAAATAAGAATAAAACAAAGTTCTTTTCCTAAATTTAAAACGTTTATATATAGACACTAAATATAACTCCCAATTGTTTTCTGAGCTCTTAAAGAAAATGTACCGATTATAAAATATCAACAAACCACAAAATATGTTGACACAAAAACCTGATCAAAGTTATCTCCCTTGCATCGGTAAGGTGTATCAAATATTTCTTTTGATCTATACTTTGAGCTCAAAAGGCGTAAGGTGCATCTAATATTCCTTTTGATTTAAACTTTGACCTAAAAAATGTATAATAATATAAGTTTGTTTTCTTAAACTTCTTATATTAACTTATATAATTTATCTGTCATCGTGTTTATGTTGATAAATTTTTAAAATGATAAATTTTATTTTGTTACTATAAAAATTAAGTTATTCTCTGGATTTTTATTCTATTTTATTTCATTTTTTTTTTTCTCACACATGTGACAGTTACCAATAAATACAAATAAACCCATGGTACGATTTCAATATTAGGGAATGCAAAAGTTAATCTATTGTTTACTACAACAATGTAGATATCAGAATCTTACAATATTTATACTTTGATTCTACATCATAGTGAAATAACTTTTCATTTAATCTCTGGGTCTTCTCTCTCTACACCAGCTGTTGGAAACACCTGGGCTGCAGCCCCAAGAGTTCATACTTTAATTCAGTGCTGGTTATAGGAATAAAAGTAAAGTCGGCGGGGTGGCCTAATGTCAGTATCAGCCATACAGTGATGGAGTCTATCCTCTTTTCACTAGCACAAGACCAAGGAGATTGTTTTGGCATCTGATGTGGAGCACCACACCTACCATCAGCTTCTCACTTTACTACACAGATTCCTGTGCTACTCTTATGCTGAGTTGGCGAGGGCTGGTATTGAACCTGGAACCTTGAGGTTCCTAGTCGGACGCTCTACTGACTGAGATCCCATCATGGTGCAATCGTTGGCAAGCTAGTCTTGTAGATCAGTTACTACTGAATAGTGAGTTTGATCCTCACTGGATGCCCCATATCACATTCAACCATTGGTATCAAACAGGAATTTAATCTACCTGGAGTTTTGATAATGGATTCATCCATTTAGTACAGTTATGACCTTTTTTTTCTATCATTTTTTTTTTCCTTTAGAAGATTCTTCCTTGGATTTTTTAGAGATTTTTTAGGGATGAACCAAGGTTTCCAAGAGGAGTTATGTATTTAACTAAGAACTCCACCACATAACATAATAGGATGGAAAAAGCCAGGAATCCAAGAGATTACGTGTGGTTAACATGGAAAGATTTTTATGACAAAGCACTTGGCCATTTGTCGAATTCTGATTGGTTAGGACAAGTGAGTGAGGAGAGTAAGAGAAAGAGAGAGGGAGGAAAGATCAGTTTGGAACGAAACAGAGGCTGGGTTCTCACCAAAATGTCTTGGTTGATAGACACACATCTTGCGCACCTGTCAACCAAGACATTTTGATTTGGGGATAAAACAAAATAACTCATGAGAAAAAACAAAAACGTCTTGTGTTATTATTAAGAACTATAAATGTCACAAGACAAAATATCCTTAAGAGTATTCCAAGTTGTTCCAGACTCAAAAGACTCAAAAGAGCAAGAATGCCAGCCAACTCAACATCAGATCCAACAACCAGATTCCAGCTATGAAGAAGTAAACCAGAAATAGAAGATAAGTATTTTACAGTTATTATTGACATGTCATCACTCCTTCCTTTCAATTGAGCCCCGCTACATTACAGCAGGATGTGACACCAGGTCAATTCTTAAGTGGAGTTAGCACTCAGTTGGATTTGCTACTATTTTGAATAGCCTCAAAATACTTTTGCGAGATTAAATTAATTTTTGCTAAAAAGCAATTTCAAACAATGCAGAGTTTACATTTATTGAAAAAAATAAACTCATTGTATTCTTTTTCCCCTCATTTTTTTTTAATTACCCTCATACATGTATTAATTGATAGTGTAAGTAATTTTACACCCTCAGTTAATGATTGAGAGTTATCTCCCTTGAGTAGTCTATTTCAATCGATAACATTTTACAGCACTGCTGCTAAAGATTGTTATTCTATCATATAACATCTTTGGGCATTTTGCTTGATATAATGTCAAGCGAGCTAGGCTAGCAGACTATTATTAGAGAATTCTCATTGGGTGCTCCCCACACTTCTGGCTGTGTGCCAAACTAGGCTCAACTCAGTAAATGTCAACCCTATAACATCCTTTAAACATAAACTAATGATAAATGGTATATAATATTTATAAACATTTTTAAAAGTTATCTAGCTTTTCCCTCAAAAAAAATTATCTTGGGTAATTTATGAGGAAGTGCGTCCCGGTCTCCTGCCTCAAGAGTTGCTGCCCGGTGACTATTAAAATAACGACCCAGCCCAGTCTATTCAAAACTATCCATCTATCTATCTATCTCAATTTGTTCATATTTATCTATATTACTTTAAATACTAAGATTTTTTTTTTATTCATTTGTTTAATGTCTTTGTTTTAGTTTAAATAAACAAGAATTATGACAAAAAGAAGCGACCCCCCCCCAAATACATTTACTTGTCGAAATATCTATCTATCTATCTCCATTTGTTCATATCTATCTATATTATTTTGTTTGTTTATCTATCTATCTATCTATCTATCTATCTATCTCAGTCTATTCAAAACTATAATCCATCTTCATATCTAAACAAGAATTACGATAAATTATATAAATAAACTACGCTGGGGTTGTTTTTTATAGTAGTGGTTTTTGAGGCGGGAGACCAGGACGCACTTCCTCATAAAATTACCTTATCTTGCATAGAGTCTAAAAACTGTTCAGATTAAAATTATCTTTATAAAGGAGCATACAGGATGCTCCCCCTACATATATACTTACCTATATGGTCATCTAATTATCTATTAACCTAGATAATCCCTAGAGAATGAACGTGTTAATAATTAACAGACAAAAGCTGGAAGCTCTTGCAGTATTTAATGTTATTCATTAAATAAATAATAGTGATACTTCTCAATCCAATAGATGACAAGATAAGCAATGCTTTCTGTTTTCTTTATAATATAACTTCATCAAAAAGTTGTGTAATATTTTTAAGAGACACATCAACTAATATGCCAGCAGTTTTTTCTGTTTGTCAGTCATATAAGTAAGTAAAGTCGTCGGGGTGGCCTAAAGTCGGTATCAGCCAATCAGCGAGGGAGTCTATCCCCTTTTCACTAGCGCTAGAGCAAGGAGATTGTTTTTGGTGTCTGAGGTGGAGTGCCACACCTACTATCAGCTCCTTACTTTACCGCACAGATCACTGTGCTACTCATATACTTAAGCCCAATTTCTTGTACCTCTGTTTCATAATAGTTGTTACATTTAATGTAGGTATCTATCTATCTATCTATCTATCTATCTATCTACCAATCTGTTTATTCCTATCTATCTATCTGTAGAATAATCATACTAGTTCCAATTACTGTCAAATTGGTAAGACAAGGCAGCAAGCAGTCGTAACTTAATATGAATCTGTTTTGCTGCAATACTACTGCAAAATGCCAGATTATTTGAAGTGAGCACATACGTGCACTCACTCCAAGCAAAATTTTTATTTATTCGGAAATGAGGTACAGCGCATGTGCACACAACTCGCCATGTAGCCGGAAGTTTGGATTTGGGGGAGAGGTGATAAAACTGGTCATATCACTACACAGATCTATCTAGCTAGGCTCACTCACCGACCGATTCATTCAAAAATATGAATAAAATTCTTGCATTCTTTCCTTGCGCAGCTCCCTTCCACCAAAATACCTCATTCGCTCTATGCATGTATCCTACTTAAAAATTTCCCAATATTGATGATTGTCGATGGAGGAGGTGGGAAAAAATTGAAAATAAAAACCCCAAGAAACTGAAAAACACATGTAAACAAAACAAAAATTGTGGGTCATTTTTGTCTCCCCCTTTCCCTCAGCTATTGTGTAGGCCCACCGACTGTCTTCCGCACTTTGTTGTTTGAAAGCAAGCTGGTCAGTGCCTCTAATATGGGAGTGGGTGTCCTTAGTGGGTGGTCGGTAAAAAATTGGGATTCTGTAGGCCAGGTGGGTTGGGTTACTAGAAAAATTGACTTTCCAGGGAAAATATTAGGGTGACTCGGGTGGTTTTATAAAAAAAAAAAAAATAAATAAATAAATAAAAAACTTGGGATTGGGGTCCTGGATATGTCCTATAAGAAAAAACTGATTATTTATGAAGCCTCGTAACATCATAGAAACCAAGCAGCCAATCAGGACTCTAGGAATGGAATCACCCAAATGCATGAGTGGACTATTCTGGATTCCCATAAGTACCTGTTGTCTTGGCACTGGTTCAGTTGTGCTTAGCTTATTGCTCAAACCAACAGTACGCTAACTCACTTCAACACTATCTTGTGTGTTTGTTTGTGTATGTGTGTTTCTTAGAGTTTTCAATGGGAGTATATAATATATCATTCACCACAGATAGGATGTGACATAAGGCCATAAATATGGGGCATCTATCTGAAATTCCCTAGTGAATTATCTTCCCCTGCCACTAGAGGGCGAATAGCCAACATTGTATGTTGGCGCCAAAACCAAATTTCTTTACTTATCAGGGAGCCGTTACCATAAAGAGACGTAAAAGTAAACGCTCTCAACACATAGCCCAGAAACAAGGCCCACTTATCTACGGACCATTGACCTGGACGGAGGCATTTTTTCACAGCACACTTTTGAAGGCATTGTGTCTGCATACTACAAGGCGGTCACAATAGCACACTACAGAAGGCTGAAGACCAAATAGTCTACTTGAAAAGGGCCCATTCACCATCATTTAAAGGAACTGTTACTTGGGCGAGAAGCTTCTAAAATAGCATCCCCCATTACTTATCACAGAACCGGTTACCAGGAAGAACGAGAAACGTGAAAACAAGCATCCTATCAACTTTCCAACCAGCAACAGAATACCCCTGTTATCACCACTACTCCAAGAACATTACTTGAACTCAGATAAGTCTGGTAGCAAATACCAATAAAATTTGCAACAAGTTCTTGTATTATTTGTCAATACATGTATTAAATTGCCATTGTGTGTTTGTCTTCTTTGTCCGACAATTTGCCTACAACTACCGAGAAATAAGAGCTCCTTCGAACCACGTAAATACTCTTACATCCAGCAATGATTGAACTCATTATTCAGTAGTAATGGATATGCAAAACTAGCTTGTTAACTATTACACTACAATGGGACACCCTTGTCACATTTAGTATATTAAATTTACAGGAAAATATGACACCTATCATAGAATAGAGAAAGTATTTTGAGTGAGTGGATATATTACTAGAGCATTAGACATTTGACATTTTCTTTCATTAGAGTAAAGAGAACAGATGCTACACTTTAATGAGAAGCATTTACAGAGAAAATCACTGGATTTGAATTTTGTACAGCACTGAAAAATATAAATGTTTTGAACAATAACTTTTCATCCCATTTATTGCCTGTTTTAATCAACTTCTATTTTAAACAGTACTACTTCTGTTCCATAATTCTGTGGAATAGGGGCTAACATGTTGGACTCCAACATTCTAGTAACTGAGTTTGAAATTCAGTTGCACTATTACATTCACTTTTGGATTAATACCCTTGGGAATGGTATATACCTATTGAAGTCAGTTAGTCTACTGTTGGTTTGAATAACAGCAGCTAACTAAGTACCACTCAAACAGTGTCCAAGACAGTTGGTATATATAGAAATCAAGAATGATCCATTCATGAATTTGGGTGATTTGGGTGATTCCATTCCTTGAGTTCTGATTGGCTGCTTGATTTGAATGATATTGTGTAGTTTTATAAATACCCTGTCATTCTGCAGTAGACTTTGCGACTATTCGGGTTTGTATTGGGTGACAACCGTTTGTTGCTATGTCTTCCCAATTCGATGGTAATTGGAACTTTGATTATTCTTCAATACCCAACTCAATTCCCCCCAGCAATGGGTAAAATAGTACCACTGCTATTCTTCTATAAGGATGGCTTTGGCATTAAATAACCCATGAAGGTTGATATGCCATTAAACAAAGAAACTAAGCAAATAATCAGTTTACATTTGATTTTCAAACTGTTGTCCTCATCTTTATTGTGATGTATAAAAATATGTTTCAACCATTGTACCCTCTGGCCTTCTTCAGGTGTACCTTATCTGTTCAAGTGTAACATTGATTCAACTTGGGAAATCATTTTGAATAGTTTAACTTTTGAGCAAACAAGGTATTGAAGAACTTATGAAGATCTCGTTCAACACCTCGTTTGCTCAACAGTCAAACTATTCAAAATGATTTCCCAAGCTGAATCATTACTATGCTCAGATAGACAAGAAACACCTGAAGAAGGTCAGAGGGTACAATGGCCAAAATGTGTTTTTGATATATCTTGATAAAGATGAGGATAACAGTAAAAAAAAATAGACAAACCTCATCTAAAAAATTTAGATAAATAATTAACTTACATTTGACACTCATACACTAGGGAGTTGTGATTGTTGGTGTATTATGGTATAAGAAAGTCCATTTAGCTGAAAAGCAACAGTTGGAGCCGATGCTCTTAACTCGACAGAGTTGGAGTGGAAGGCTCTCCCCAACTCGACACAATGGGGAGAGGTCACTGTCCGAAGACACAAAATGATACATCAGGTCTGTCTCTTATTTCGTTTCATAATTTTCTCTCTCTCCTTCTCAATATGATACAAGTTTCATTCACAGACATTGTTTTAACAAAACTGCTACAATGCTGACACATCCAAATGAACAAATGTAAACAATACATACGCACTTTACAAACGCAACTACGTACAGACACATACAGTCCACACATCAATGCAAGAACAATTGACTATCACTATACCAATTGTAAAATAATGTATATAAAGTTGTTTTCTTTTATCAATTTTTGTTTTCTTCTATTGATTTCTATGGAAACAACATTTCTGTAGTCTCATACATTTAAATTGTGGGATACAAAACTCGGATATTCTTCAAACACACAAACACCGAACACACAAGGCTTCCACAGATGTAAGTATCTAAGTTTTAATCAAATTAGATATATTAAATTAGAAAGACTAATGAAATTAAATAAGAATGCATATAAAAAGGATTACACTTATTCTAATTATATTTTAATTGGTATCTATATAAAATCATTCATAGTATTGGTTTTATATACATTGGAGAATAAAACAAATCCGAAATATTGGGTACATGATTGATTCCAAGTCAGACACTCTACCAACTGAGCTAAACCAGATAGATACATATATATATATATATATATATATATATATATATATATCATCATGAACACAACTTATATTTGCGTAATTTCATATCATATCATCTTGAAAAAAGTAAAACTGTCATCCACTACCTTCAATTTTTCTGAAATTTTGTACAGGTGTGGACTATGTTAACATTAGACAACATTAGCCTCATTTCTGAGCAAAAATCAAACTATCTTTTTGGTACAAATAATGTTCAATATATGTGAAATAATAATAGAAAAAATTGTTGTTGTAGACGCAGTGCCATATCAGGATATTGATCTTGCTATGAAAAAATCAGAAATCATCAATCACTTAAAATTGGTTAACTTTTTAAAAAGAATGGGCAAAAATGCTTTTATAAACCAATTTTTAGGAGTAGGGAAGCTCTAGAACTCATTCTACAAACAAAAATAGGTTACAAAAAGTCGCCATTTTTCATGACCCCCTCAAATTTGTAGAGCTAAAAATCGACATAACTCCGCCAATTTTTGGAATTGGAAGCTCAATTTTTGGGGATTGGCTAACTTTATTGTAATCCACACTTGGACAAAATTTCAGAAAAATTGAAGAGAGTGGGTGACATGGCCTGGATGATTTGACATGGAATTTATAAACTCTTCCAAAACAGTGTTGGCTGAATTGACCAATCAAAGTGCTCAAACATGTATTTAATTTACTATTTAAAGGCGTTGATAAATTGTTGCACAATTAATCGCTGGATGTACAGACAACCAGACAAGAATTATACAACTCTCTAAACATGGACCAAATGATGAGGATTATACAATTCTTTAACATGGATCAGCTGACAAGGATAAAACTGATACTATATCTTTCTCCTCCAAGAAAGGATCAAACTATGCCACAAGGGATCTCCACTGTAAAAATGCTTTCACCTACAGCCCTAAAATGGCCATACAAATCATAACAGTAATTTATCTATTATTTGAGAATATTTGCAGTTTTTTGAGAAATTGATTATTGAAAATAAAATTTGTTGTGTCTGAATCTCAATCCCAAATACTTCTGACATTGTTATCATTGCCCTGTGAATATTTTCCAGAACTAAAAAAAAGATTGTTCAGAATTATAACTGCCATTTTGGTACATCATATAGATTTGAACAAGCATTTTAATCTGTGTAACTGATTAAAAAACAAAAGATTGCTGTTCAAATCATATAGTAATTATCTCCCAAGAACCTCCACTGTAGAATGAACAACATACTCACCTCCATAGGAAGGCTGTGACTAGCATCCAGTCACCTGACCAAAAAAATACAGTAACTGAATACACACTGTAGCAACTGAGAGGACATAGTCAAGTGTTCAGTATATATGGATAAAAATATACACACTAAAACCACCAGCCAATCAAAATTCTGGAAATAGACTTGACCATGCCACAAAGTAGAATAGCCCAAGCTGCTGTTTAAACCACTTACCAAGTCTGGATTCTCAGAAAAAGATTCAACTTTCAACACAATTGAATACTGATCAATCTACAAAAATATCTACATCCAGAGAAGTAGAGAAGAAGAAAATCAATCATGGTATAAAAGCACATGTAAATTAAGCGCTTTGTCCGAGTTCAAATCCTGGATGAAGGTACAGTTTACATAGCACTAATACCCTTGGGTAAGGTATGAATCCAACTACTCTCCCTCCAGCTATGGGTAAATAGTAGGGCAGACTGGGCTCTTTAGAATTTTCTAGGTAACCAGTCTAGGAGAAAGAAAACTCTGAATTCAAACCTGTTAAACTCTGCTGGGGGGGGGGGTCACTACTAGAATAGGCTCAGTCCTAATTAATGATCTATTTCACTAACTAATTCTTTGTTGTGATATCTTTTATCTTCCCATATGCCCAGGAATACTTTCTTCCCAGGCCGACCATTTTCTTTGGAATTATTCACCCAGTCATAACAATTGCAACTGACCGGTCAGAATTTAAAGAATTCTCTGCTGCTCTTAGTAACTAATTTAACTCCAAACAAAAAAACGAAAAAATAAAGAATTGATAAAAGATACAAATAATTGTGAACATACATGTTGTAAAATAATGGCTAAAGATAAAAAGAAAAATACAGAAAGAGAAAAGGAGAAATTTAAAAAAAAACAAATAAAAAAGCAAAAGGATAAAGAAAAGCAAAAATAAAATAAAAGATAAAACTAAGAATAAAAGAAAATGCGCCCATGAATATAAGGAAGGTCATCTAGACTTTTAAGCATATACAGAGAGCGAGTGAGCGAGTGAGCGAGAGACAGACAGACGGACAGACAGAGGAGTTGGACAGCCTTTCACATTTTAACAGCCGAACACAGCTGAAATAGGGTAGCCTTTTCATTTTGTGATGCAGTGTAGAATATTTAAATTCACTTTGTTTTATTTTTTTTTTAAAACATGAAAATACCAAGGCCATCTGGACGTTTAAGCATTTACAGAGAGTGAGTGTGCGAGAGAGAGAGAGAGAGAGAGAGGGAGAGAGAGAGAGAGAGAGAGATGGACAGACAGAGGGGTTGGCAAAATCAAAACAGAATGAAAAGTCTCACCTTGTTATATATTTTTTATCTATCTATACATATATAAAGGGCAGTTATATGTATGTATGGCTGAAACTAAGAAAATAAAAGAATTAACAACAAAGTAAATATATATACATTCATTATCACCAGATCTTGCTTTTTGAGAAAAAATAATGAAGATTTGATTTATATTTGTTAAGATAATTAAAATATAAAATTTGGATAGTAACAGCATGGATTTTTTTTTTCATTTGATATTTTAAATAAGAGACATTATTTTTCTATTCATAGTGTCTGTGCACTTTTTTTTCCTGATGCCCCACCA
This sequence comes from Doryteuthis pealeii, assembly GCA_023376005.1. Lineage (NCBI taxonomy): Eukaryota > Metazoa > Mollusca > Cephalopoda > Myopsida > Loliginidae > Doryteuthis > Doryteuthis pealeii. Next base: position 25,998,085 of record CM042153.1, read on the forward strand.
GGCAGGATTAACACAAGGTCTTTTTTTATATATGGGTTTAATGAGGTATCTTGCAAAGATCCAACTCATGATTCAGTAATAATTGATCTGTGAGACTAATTTCCTCTCCTTCTACCCAGGTGCCGCCAGGTAGCCGCTTCTAGTAATCAATAAATCATATAAAAGATGCTAAATATATTTATATAATTTTTTTGTCACGTAAAGTTTGGCATCCTTGGCATAAAGTTTTCACCAATCCCTCTAGAAGTAACTGTGGTATTTCTAGCTTTAATGTTGGCATTAAGTCACTAAGAAGTGTTTATAGTTAGCAACAAACAAAGTGAGATCAAAAAGTATCAAGACTTTTTGAAATTTAAATGAAGACGGGTGCACTACTCAGCAACTTAATAAATTTATACAAACACTGCTGTTTGCAAAGCAGTGTTGCTTCCAAAAAAGCCTTCATCAGATGATGACTCTGGTTGCAGGTGTAGCGATAGTCTGCCCCTACTGGGATGGACTTATGTCCAAAAGGGTTATCTTCCCTTGCCGCCAGGGTTTTTGCCATTAGGTGACACTACTAGCTCGGTATTTAAACTCAGCCCGGGAAGCTATCTTTCTCTCTCTCTCTTGGTCTAGCATCCACAAAAGATGGACTTAGACGTGTGGTGTCTTTGTCCATTAAGTGGGTGTCTTTGCCCCCCAACTATCAGTAAGTGACTCTCATATTCTTTATGGACTCTTTCTTACTTCCAAAGGAGTTTCATCTTATCTGTATGTATCTTGCCATGTATGCCATGTGCTCAGACAATAAAGTCTGTATTGTTGTTATGTTGTACTTCTTTGTTCAGATTTCTCTATGTATATATTCACCTACGTTAGAAGGTTTCTCTGAACCTTCTAATGTATCATAAGAACTACACATTCAATTCTTATACAGGTATGGTTTTGGAATCAAAGCATCATTACCACTAGCCCAGAACACCTCAACAGTATTTTATGATAACACCAGGCTTTGTTGGAATTTCGTCACACTGTGGGATTGCCATATCCATACTGATGCAGTTAGAGTATTATTCTGGATTTTTTAAATGTATTTCCTCTTGTCTGATGGTGGAAGGCCATGATTAGTCAGGTATTCGAAGGTTGAGTTGGTAATGAAAGCTTAGCATCCAGCCTCAATAGGAAATACATTTATTATCTAGCCATTTCTGACTTATTTTTCTCACAGATCTTCATATTTTTCCAATCTACACTGATCTACCCAGTTGAAATTTTCCTTAAAAGAGGCTGTTAACTTAAAACAAAAACTCTCTTAGGCTTTATATAAAAACCTTATCAACACAAGTTCAAATCCTAACCGAAGCCATTTGCATTTCACCTAGTGCTAATATCCCTGGGAAAGATATGCATCCTACTACTTTCCCTCCAGCTATCTGTAAATAGTAGTGCAGATTGGCTCTTTAACCTTGGCTAGGTCACCAGTCTAGGAGAAGGAAAACTCTGAATTCAAACCTGTTAAAACTCTGCTTAAAAAATTGATCTAGCGTCACATCCTGCTCATGTGGAGAGGCTGGTAAATATAAATATATAAAAGCAATTGGTAACTTGCTTGAAGCATTGTTTAAGTAGTTATGATATATTAATATTTTGAAGGCCAGTACAATGCGTATGAAATATAAAAACAAAAAGATGTTATTTTTGTCTTATCGATTTCGAAGCATGAGCTTCATTATCAGAGTTTATTTCAGAAATGACGTGCTTATGTTTTTATTTTTGTGTGGTTACAATTTCTCTTCTTATTTTCTTTTCCTCTCCCTTTTTTTTTTCTCTTTTCTTCTTCTCCTCCTTTATGAATGAAATGGGCGAATAACTGTAATTTCTTATTTCTCTCTTTTTTTTTTTCTTTTTAAAAAGTCTGTGTAGAACAAATATTCCTAATATCGGCTGTCATCCGGTCAAATGTTGCAAGTATAAATATAAATAAATATATATAAATATATATATAACAAAATGATAATGTCTAGATGTCTGCTGTCTAAACTTTGTCAAGATAAGTCAGTGCCAATTATCAATATATTTTAATCAATAGTCTCAATACATTTTGCTCAGAAGTTTTTGGCAAAACACAGTATTATGCAAGTGCAGCCCCACCCCTCACTTACAAGACCCATTTCCATGCAATTTTTTCTTGTTGCCAGAATAAAAGATTCATCTCAAGGCTTAAATTTAACGACATGGAGGATATCAAAAGAAATATGATGGCTCAGCATCAAACCATATCAAAGGAGGAGTTTCAGAGGTGCTTTGATCAATGGAAAACTCACTGGAATAAATGTGTTGAATGCTGAGGGACTATTTTAAAGAAAATTACTGTTTCATTCATTGCTTATTTCTGTCTTGGTCAATATAGCTTCAAACTGAAGATTCATTACAAATGTAAAATTTTAGGATGCAGTGGATATTAAAAGAAATATAATGGTGTAGCTTCACACTATATCAACAGAGGAGTTTTAGAGGTGCTTCAGCCAATGAAAAACTCATTGGAATAAGTGAATTGAATGCCAAGGATACAGACTATTTTTTTTAAAATTACTGTTTCATTCATTGCTCATTTCTGTCTTGGTCAATATAGCTTCAAACTGAAGATTCATTACAAATGTAAAATTTTAGGATGCAGTGGATATTAAAAGGAATTTGATGGCTCAGCATCAAACCATATCAAGTTTTGGCATTAAATAATCCACAAAGGTTGATATATTATTAAACAAAAGTTACCACACCTATCTATCTATCTATCTATCTATCTATCTATCTCAGTCTGTTCATATCTATCTATCTCAACATAATTGAGTTACCAGTTACGTCACAGAGGTGCTTTGATCAATGGAAAACTCATTGGAATAAATGTGTTGAATGCCAAGGAAACTGGACTATTTTTTAAGAAAATAAACATCTACAACTTCAGTCTCAATACTTTCTGAACACAGTCTGTAGGTTAATAAATTGCTAACCTTTTATTTCTTTTAAGAAAAGTCATCATTTAGAACGATTTCAAATGAATAAAAATACTACATAGCTCAAATACCCTCAGGAAAGGTATGAATCCAACTGGTCCCTTTCTCGGTATGGGTAAATAGTAGGGCAGACTGGGCTCTTTAAATTTGGTATGGCAACCAGTCTAGAAGAAGAGAAACTTGATTCAACCCAGTTGTTGACCTGCAGAGGGATGGGTTATACAAAGTTATTCCTACCCAAGATATGCTACATAAGTATCACCATGACAACCGGGTCAAACAGGATAGATCTTTATCTACATCTTATAGAAAGGTACTTATAAATATGAATGAAAGTACTTGAGCTATGAACAAAGGTTTATACATTTTGAATAAAGGTACTTATGATTTGAACAAAAATAGTTATAAGTTTGAAGTAATAACACCCAAAATCATAACTAAAAAAATCTTTTTTAACTAGTATTTACCACGTACACCACGTGTTCGGGTTAGGCACAAGGCCCTATTAATGTGAGACCACCAACAAACCATGACTCATAGGTGGCAGGTGAAAAAATGCATTGATCCCATCAGCATTCCTCCTCAAGGGGGCGCCTCAGGCACTGTGCAATAAACCCAGCCCTGCCCCTTTCAATCGAGGGGGCAGGTATTGCCTGGGAGTATAGCCCCCTGGGATCAACACTATTAGTTTATACAGTCCAGGGTCGAAGCCACTGGTGGCCAAATCTGTCTTAACTACTCAGCAACAAATTTCTCTGAATTTTTAAGATGAGGCTTGATAGTTAATATTATTTGGAATTTAAAAGAAGGAATCTGAGTTTGAGAAGGCTCCTGAGTCCTACAAGAAATACCTGAAGAAGGCCGGAGGGCACATCAGCCAAAATATTGTACAGATAACAATAGTCCGAATAATCCAAATAATACCAATCAGCAACAAATGTTTTGTGTGTAGAATTTAAAAAATACTTTTGTCGAAGATATTCAAAAGGTTTGTTTTTAAGTACGTTGTTAAAGTTCTTTTTTTTTTATTACATGAGATCAAGGGAATTATTTTCAGGTCAACTTTATTACACATATCGTATACTGGATGTTGGCTCGGTCGCTTAGACAAGAAACTGGTACAAAAGTAAATCAAATGAAATATGCATAAATGTTTGAACAGTCTAATTGTAGTATGTTCCCTTTTATATTACTATTTTAGTATTCTGTACCATATATATATATATATATATATATATATATATATATATATATTTGGCTTGCAACAGAAAAATGTACAAAAGCAGAGAACAAGATTTGTACAGCTTGTTGATAAAGGTTAATTGTTATTAGTAATGCTTAACTTAGAGACGAGGGTGAACTATGAGGGTGTTTTATTGCATGAACAATCATGTGACTCCACCAAGAGACACCTTGGTTGCACAGCTTACATTCTGATTAAACAAGAGTCTACACAACACTAATTGGAGTACCTATATTGAAGTGATAAGTGTAAGTAAACACTGAATTTATTTTCTTATACACACATACACGCCACACACATGTAAATTTCATTTTTATTACCTATTATTTTTTATAAATGTATGTTTTATGTTTCACATCAACTAGAATTTAATTTTTTAAATATTTTTATTTGTATGTTGTTGTTTTTTTTAAATCAAGAAAAAGTATATACCTATTTATTTAATATGTTAGTTATTCATGTGTGTAAGTATTTGTAGATATCTTTTTCATCTTATCATTGCATTTAACCATTTATAGATCAGTATCAATTACAGTTTAGCTATTGAACAATCTATCTTCTGATCTATCATCCATAACTTAAGATTGTGGCAAATTTTTTTTTTTTAAATAATAATTTTCTTTTTACTTTATCTAATACACAATATAAAGAAAACTTCAATGTTTATAATGTTATATTAACATGCATATAGAAATATGAAAGGTAAAATGGATATGAATCCGACAATATGTGTAGAAAGTTTTGTAGAAAAAACAATAAGATGTTTAAAGTTTTGCTGACAGAAATCTGTTTCGACCATATGCGGTCTTTATCAAAGCAACATTGTAAATGGAAAAACGAAATAAATATATCATTAATCACGAGGCACAGAACACTCTAGATCAGTACCGGAATTTTCAAATAAATCCTGAACTTTTTGATATTTATATACACCTTTACTGAAAACTCTTTTGAGTTTTTTAATGATAAAAATGCTTATAATTTAAAAAAATAAAATTTATTTTATTTTTAACATAAAATACGCATTTTTTAAAATTATTTGAAAATTCCGGTACTGATCGAGAGCATTCTGTGCCTCGTGATTAATGATATATTTGTTTTTCCATTTACAATGTTGTTTTGATAAAGACTGCATACGGTCGAAACAGATTTCTGTCAGCAAAACTTTAAACATCTTGTTTTTTCTACAAAACTTTCTACACATATAGAAATATCTAATAGGCTGAACTCTGTTGCAACACTATCTCTAATTACAACTGGCAGTGGTCCTTAGATTTATTATCAACTAGAAGTGGCTACCTGGCATTGCCTGTGTAGAAGAGGGGGTCAAAAGTTAGTTTTGTGGATCTATTATTACTTAACTGTGAGTTGGATCCTCACAGGGTGCCCCATTAAAATCCCTACATAAAAAAGACCTTGTGTCATTCAGCCAGTATAGTACACAGACACACTGAAAAAAAAAATCAGTGTCTCCTATTTAAAATATTAAATGCAAAAAAAAAAATCCAGGCTGTTATCATTTAAATTTTATTTTTCAATTATCTTCATGAATATAAATGAAATCTTCATTATATTTGCTCAAAAAGCAAGATCTGGCAATAGTGATTGTGTATATATATGTAAGTAAAGTAAAGTCGTCGGGGCGGCCTAATGTCGGTATCAGCCAATCAACGAGGGAGTCTATCCCCTTTTCAATAGCGCTAGACCAAGGAGATTATCTTTGCGTCTGAGGTGGAGCGCCACACCTACCATCAGCTCCTTACTTTACCGCACAGATCCCTGTGCTACTCATATGCTGAGTCGGCGAGGACCGGTATCGAACTAGGAACCTTGTGGTTTCTAGCCGAACACTCTACCGACTGAGCTAACCCGGCCCTTTTCTGGATATACACACACATACATACATACATACACAAAACTGCCCTTTATATATGTATAGATAAATTAGAGGTAGAAGAAGGCATGTAGTGAAACACCAATTACTATCTTGACTAATTATAAACTGGCAATACAGACACATAAGATGCTGGTACCAAAGGGATGGTTGGTTGGTTGGTTGGTTGGATTTTAAGGCATGTCAACCCTTAGGTTATTTTATGCTGAAGACACAAAAGGGATAGCAAGAGAAAAACTGAATTTAAAGAATGCTACATGTTTCTCCCACTGTGTGTATGATGGCATTCACCCTGTGGGTAAAGCCGGCTTCACATGTGCATTCATGTGTGAAATTTGTTGGGGATTGATGTCAGAAAGTGATGCCATGTTCTTCGAGGGGAATATTAATATGTTTGTGCACTGATAGGACAAGTACATCAATCATCAGTAAAATGTGGAAAAGTAGCATAGTAGTGCTGGTGACACATACATATTTAATTACATGATTAATAGGTGACCTATTGATTTGTACGTATGTGATTTGCAAAAAGTTGGTAATTCTGTTAAAAAAAGAATTATGAAAAATAACTAAAACGTAGGTGCAAATAAAGATTTTGGAAAAAACAAGGTTAATAAAATTTTAATCACAGTTAAACATTATAAATGATATAAAGATATAAAAAATCTTAAGACACATTCATGAGACTAAAATTTTAAAAGAATACTAGCGTCAATGTATAAAAATCCATCCATAAACAAGAGGGGGAGAACGAGCGGGTTCAGATAGAATCTCCCATAGCTCGTAGTTGGTGAAAGACAAAGGCCGAAAGGATTTTGAAAAGTTAAATACATGGTGCCCTGGTGGGCATCATCAAACTAAAAACACAACTCCATCGGGCGACGCTACAGTAGGAACTAATGCAGGTGTTCATGTCAGTATAATAGACAAGTCTTAACCTTTAACTGACCTTGTAGCTATTCTCTGATTGGTCAATCCAATCATGAGAATGGATTAGTAGGGTTACAAGTATAGAGAGAAATAGCTTGCAGAAGAGACACACCATAATTGCATCTGTCTCATTTGGTCACCCAGCTAAATCATTCAGATTTAGCTGAGTGACCAAATGAGACAGATGCAATTATGGTGTGTCTCTTCTGCAAGCTATTTCTCTCTATACTTGTGATTATAACTAGGGTTGAAATAAAGACATCAAAAATATATCAAGTTTTTGGTTCATTTGTAAGAAGAAAATAATGGACACAGAAACTAAGACCAGCCCAAATCAACCCAAGAAGAATTGATGATCTGGTTGGCTAAGAAGATAAGTATGATAAGAAGAGAAGTAAGAAGGCTATACAACAATATGAATTTTTTCAGCCCACCTTCCTACAGACACACATACAAATCTTATTTCCTTCGCCGAAGAGCATAAAGCCCGGGTTTGTTATTGTTCACTAAGCGCCCCCTTGCCTCATATGGTAGAGACATCTCAGTATCATTGACAGGTTAATTTCACAGGAATTTCTCCATGCTGTATCGTGGCTGAAGCAGTATAGTTTCTGACTATCCTGCTGAAGTCCCGGTTTCGATTTCTGTTGGAGGGAAATTGTTAGTATGCATCGCTGATGAGACTTAATAAAGTTGAAACAGTCTGTACGATGTTCTACACACCGAGTAATTCTTTGCGAAATTCACTTGTCATTATTATCTTTCTATAATTATTGAATTTTTATGCGATATGCGCATTGTAATTGCCTTTCAAACAAAAATATAGATATTAATATATATATATATCTTATTATAATGGAGATTGTGGATTTGTCTGTCTGTAACCGAAACTATATTACAATACAAGTTACAATTCCCTTAGTTATTTACATCACATTCGTCATGATTTTATTTTTATTTAAACCTCAATTATTAATAAAATTGTTTTACATCATTAAGACTGTTGACCATATATACATACTAATAACATGCAATTGTATTTATATATACAACAAAATAGCAGTTTACAGTGTGAATGGGAAGGCTAATTTGCATATTGATCTTAAAAATTTGATTTTGAAAATATATGCTTAGTATTATTGATTTCTAATTGTTTGGTTTTATCTTATTGAATATGAGCAAAAATCTCGGGATAAATCTTAAAAGAAATCCAGTAACAAGAAGAAATAACTATAATATTATTCTTGACTTCCTATTTTAACTAAATAGTTAAATTAGGAAAATTTACCAATGAAAGACGGGAGTAATGGAAAACGATGGAAGAGTTAATTTCAAAGTTGTTCTATTTTTCAATCATACCCCTCTGTTCGAAAAGTTTTTATCTGCATTCTTATTCAGTTCATTAGCCTTTCTAATTTTAATATGATATTTTATTATATTAAAACTTAAATACTTGCACCCAGAGGGTGCATATATTTTCTAGTTATTATAATGGAGATTCGGTATCTGTCTGTAACCAAAACTACATCACTGTTTATGTCCCAATGCGTAAGTTTATTAATCAGTATTTAATTATAATTTAAAATCAATTAATATATGGAATAGAATAGATCTTATTTATTTACAATGTCTCTATGAAAATGTAAGTTAGATTTGCTTCAAAACTGCCCGTTATTAGTGCGTTAAAATCCTACAATGTGTCTTATATATCACTAAGAAATAAAGGTATACATAATATATAGTGTAGTTAATTTGCCTACTGGTTTTAACATAACCGGATTTAATAAATAATTACTTGGTGTTATTGATCTCAAACATTATTGTTTTATTCTCCAACATATTTAAATCAATCTATGAATGATTTTTTTATAGAAACCAATTGAAATATAATCAGGATAAGTGTAATCTTTTTATTTGTGTTCTTATCTAATTTTGTTAGTCTTTCTAATTTAATATATTTCATTACATTAAAACTTAAATACTTACACCAGAGGCATATGTTCTTGCTAGTCTATTAATAATGGAGACTCCGTCTCTATTGTCTGTCTATGAATTTGAGCATGCAATGTCGATGGGTCCTCATTGATTTTTTAAAACAAGTTAATAAATACATGTGCGGTATTATCTATATATATATAGTTTGTTTTATTTAATCTATATTTAAAGTTATCGAACTGAGTTTCCATTTCAAATTGTTTTATTTTTTACCCCTTTTATAAATTTGATGATTTCTTTCAAGTAACACGGATGTGGCGCTGAAGCTTGGCGGGTTATTTTAAAATTCATGTCCGGGCAGCAATTTCGGAGACAGGGACTGGGACGCTACTTCCTTATCTTAGTAAGTGGATTAAGAAGAATTTAACCCCATTGCGGTAATATAATAGATTCTGATTATGCCAAGGTTTAAGGGTTGTCAATTAATCAATCATTACTTAAAAGTGAGGATATTAGCAAGTATTGTTATATATATCTACTTAGACATTCACTGTGTTGATTGGTATTTGAGGTGAAGTGATGCAATTAGAGTTTTTATCTGACTCTGCTTGTTGATCTGGAGTTGGTTTGAGAGAATATTTCGATTTGAAACATCTCTCTCTCTCGTTCTATCTTCTCTCTCTCTCTCTCTCTCTCTCTCTCTCTTCCCTCTCTTATTCTATATGCTGTCTGTTGCACTGATCCCTTACTTTCTTTCATTTGGATAGTGTCAGAAAATAAAGTGAACATTCAACAAATATATCCCACCCATTTCTATCTGCACACCTTAATGCATTCTTAGGATCCTATTGGGGCAACATAATTTTTTAATGATGATCACTGGGAAGGAAAAGAAATAACGACCATGTGAATAGACTAGCAAATATATCTGAAAAAATAAAGTGACATTCAACAAATGGTATCCCACCCATTTTTATCTGCACACCTTTAATGCATTCATAGGATCCTTTGGGCAAACATGATTTTTAATTGGATCACTGGAGAAGGAAAAAAAAGAATAATAACCATGTAAAAAGACAAGCTTAAAGTATATCTGAAAAATAATTCCATCACAATTAAAAAAAATTTTTTTAATACAAATAATTGAGAGATTATGAAATTCAAAAGTCCAAAACTATAAACTTATCAATATGAAACGTGCAATATAACTGCAATTGTTGATTGATAGCATCTTGGGATGCACATATTTGCTTGAATGAGTCCCCAGGAAATTTGATGGGATCCCAACTAAAGTTCTTAATAAATGTGTAGGGTTTTTATGTATGACCTGGGAAACAACTAAGGCTATCTAACTCCTACCTTGAACCTATCCTGTGTAATTCATTTCTAAGAAACTAAAATTATTTACGGTTAGCTTGAAATGGTAAGGAAGAAAAAGAAAAATACCGGGATGCATGGATATGAATTTACGGTGTCCTTTTAGATTTTAATGTATCAGAGAAACAGGACGCATACCTATCAGCATCTCTATAAGTGTGCTAGTTGAGAAGCTACTTTGATTTTAACACTTCTCCGTTGTACAGGGTTAAAATATCACATTCTAAATAACTCAACAAATGCCAATGAGCAGTTCCCTGCGTAATATTTCTGGTGATTATTGATGACACGAAGACAACTGATGTTGCAAGTGTAGGGAAGCATTTATTGTGTACTTCCAAACACTGTGAAATACTTGAAATAAAATGGGGTATAAAACAATTACTAATTTACAAAAAGGGATCTTAACAAATGCCAGCAACTTCACGGAAAATTGGAAAGAAAAAACATACCTGTTGCGCCGTACCAGTACCAAGAACTAACTAAAGACTAAAATTCTAATTTTAGGACAATATTTTCAAACACAACCTTTTTTGACTGTATCAGCTTGGTGGGAAGTCCCTATTTGCCCTAAGGATATCTTGTGCATATTCCCACAATGCCATTTTGCCTCTGTGGGTTCCACTTGATTATCAGACCCTAACAGAGTTGTTTTCCCTTATACTGTCCAAAATTTAAGGGTATATTTGAGAGTAGAAAATAAATTATATCTAAAAACATTAGGCACACTCAAGCGACGAGCTACACAAAGTTAGGTAAGGATCTTTATATTAATCTTATCTAATGTATTTCCTGTCAGATAACCCCCCATCCATTTTTTTTCAAAAATAAGCACAATTATATATTTTAATACTCAGTGTATATAGTGCAAATAACCATATTAGATGTTTATTCTCCTTATGTATACTCAAACCTATTTATGATCTTAGGAATCATATTGTGCTATATGCTGCCAATAATATTTTAACAGATCACATTTATAATCTACACAATGCATCTATTAACACATTCTGCTGATGGACAAATTAGATTATCAGAATAATATTATATATAGATATATATATGTAAATATACTATATATATATATTATTATATATATATATATGTGAATTTGATATATTGGAAAAAACAAATGATGTTTACAAATGCATATGGATGTTTGTCCTCTTGAAGACAATTATCCTCAAACACTACGCATTTACCAACACCACAAACTTCTGGAACTTACATCTTTTCAGTTGTGCTGTGGACTTATTGGTTACTTATTCTAATAGTTGGAATGTTATTATGAACAATTTTGATACTTAATATACACTTTTATTTACAAGTTACATCATGCGCGCGGGGGGCGATTGTGCAGTTAAAACCGTTGAGAGCGAATGGATCCCCGAAACGGTGCAAGCATTCTCTCCTGATGATCCATGCATTTGTAAACATCATTTGTTTTTTCAATATATCCAAATTCAACATTTGTCGGATAAATATCCTTTTATTTTACATATATATATATATTTAGTTATGGGGAAACCTAATGAGACAAAAATGAAAAAATTAAAGTGTTTAGACGGTAGCAAAGGCCATAAAACTTATAAATACAGCAAGCATATGATAATATTATATATATATATATATATATATATAATATATATACTTAGATAGTCCCGACAAGCAAATTAGGTGAATACGTGCATGCAACGCTGCAGAACACTGGACAGCTGTTCAACCTATATTAGGCTCATGCAGCAGTGATATACCATGATCTCCCCCTGACAGAGATTGAACCCGCAACCACAGAACGCAGATCAGATGGACTCTACCCCTAGGGCCACCGGGCAACACCACACACACGAAACTTGCCTTAATCCAAATCGTCAATGATTAAATGTGCAACTGCATAACCTTGGGTCTGTAGTGCATCCACACTTGACAGAAGACACGATTTACCTCCCAGAGTCATGACTTCCCACATGCGGCAATGCATATAATATATGTGTGTGGTGAGAGTAGATAATTGCATTGACAATATCAATTGAACAATTTATTCAATCTTCACTCCTCATATATATATATATATATATTAA
>CM042153.1:26010640-26102698 GCA_023376005.1 Doryteuthis pealeii
AGAGAGATCAGCAGAAAATGTGTTAAAGATTAGCATGTGTAGATTTATAAATGTGATCTGGAGTAAAAATTAATTGGCAGAACTACAATACTGATTCCTAAACATAAATAGGTTTGAGTAACATAAGGAATAAACAATCTATATGGTTATTTGCCTATATACACTGAGTATTAAAATAATTGTGCTTATTTGATGAATGGTTATCTGACAGGAAATACATTAGATAAGATAATAAAAGATAACTTACCTAACTTGGTGTAGCTGTCGCCTTGAGTGTGCCTATTAGTTAGATATATTATTTCTACCCTCAAAATATACCCTTAAGGACGCAGTATAAGGAAACAACTCTGTTAGGGTCTGATAATCAAGTGGACCCACAGGGCCAAAATGGCATTGTGGGAATATCAACAGATATCCTTAGGAGCAAAATAGCGGACTTTCCACGCCGGAAGCCTGAATACAGCAAAAAGGTTGTGTTGAAATATTGTCCTATAAATTAGAATTTAGTCTTAGTTAGTTCTTGGTACTGGGTACGGCGACAGGTATGTTCTTCCAATTTTCCCCGTGAAGTTGCCTGGCATTTGTTAAAAGAACCCCTTTTTGTAAATTTAGTAATTGGTTTTATACCCATATTTATTTCAGTATTTCACAGTGTTTGAAAGTAAATAAAATCTTCTACAATTTCAACATCAGTTGTTCTTCGTGTCCATTCAATACACACCAGAAAATATACCAGGGAACTGCTACAGTTTGGCATTTGTTGAGTTATTTAGATGTGATATTTTAAACCCTGTAAACGGAGAAGTGTTAAAATCAAAATAGCTTACTCAAACTAGCAACACCTTATAGAGATGCTGATAGGTATGCGTCCTGTTTTCTCTGATGCAATTAAATCTAAAAAGGACAAACCGTAATAATTCATAATCCATGCATCCCGTACTTCTTTTTCTTCCCTAACCATTTCAAGCTAACCGTAAAATACATTCAATAGTATCCTTAGAAATGATTACACAGGATAGGTTACTAAGGTAGGGTTAGGATAGCCTTAGTTGTTTCCCCCAGGTCATACATAAAAAACCTACAATTTATTAAGAAACTTTAGTTGGGATCCATCAAATTTCTGGGACTCATTCAAAAGCAAATATGTGCCGTCCAAAAAGCTATCAGCATCACTGCCGTTAATATGCAATGTTTCCAATATCGATAAGTTTATAGTTTTGGACTTTTGAAATTTCATACTCTTTCCAAGATTATTTGTATCCAAAACAATGGAGAAGTGTGATGGAATTATTTTTCAGATATATTAGCTTGTCTTTTTTACATGGTTATTATTCTTTTCCTTCTCCAGTGATCATCAATTAAAAACCAAATGTTTGTGCCCAAAGGATCCTAATGAATGCATTTAAAGGTGTGCAGATAAAATCGGGGGGATACATTTGTTGAATGTCACTATTATTTTTCAAGATATATTGCTAGTCTATTCACATGGTGGTCGTTAATCTTTCCTTCCCCAGTGATCATCATTAAAAATTATTGTTTGCCCAAGGATCTATGAATGCAATTAAAGGTGTGCAGATAGAAATGGGTGGGATAATATTTGTTGGAATGTCACTTTTTTTCTGAACACTCCAAAAGAAAGAAAGTAGGCGAATCAAGTGCACAGACAGCATAATAGAACAAGAAGAGCGAGCGAGAGAGAGAGAGAGAGAGAGAGAGAGAGATAGAGAGAGAGAGAGCATGGTTTCAAATGAAATATTCTCAAACAGACTCCAATCAACTGCAGAGTCAGATAAAAATCTATTGATATTTACTCAAATACCATCAACACAGTGAATGTTATAGTATACTTTGCTAAATATCCCACTTATAGATGATGTTAAGAAAAACTAATGGCATTCAAAAATTTTACAGCATGGGGTATTTATGAGGAAAGTGCGTCCCAGTCCCCTGTCTCCGAAATTGCTGCCCGGTGAATTTTAAAATAACGACCCCCCAGCTTCAGCGCCACCATCCGTGTTGACTTGAAGCAAATCATCAATTTATAAAAGGGGTTAAAAAATACAAAAATTTGAAATTGGAAACTCAGTTCTGATAACTTTAAAATATATATTAAAATAAAACAAACTAATATATATATAGATAAACCGCACATGTATTTATTAAAAATTGTTTTAAAAAATCAAATGAGACCATCGAACATTGCATGCTCAATTACAATAGACAGACAAATAAGAGAACGGAGTCTCCATTATTAAATAGACTAGCAAGACATATGGCCTCTGGGTGTAAGTATTTTAAGTTTTAATGTAATGAAATATATTAAATTAAAAGACTAACATAAATTAGATAAGAACACAATAAAAAGATACACTTATCCTGATTATATTTTCAAATTGTTTCTATTAAAAATCATTCATAGGATTGATTAAATATGTTGCAGAATATAAACAATAATGTTTGAGATCAATAACACAAGTAATTATTTATTAAATCCGGTTATGTTAAAACCAGTAGGCAAATTACCACACTATATATTATGTATACCTTTATTTCTTAGTGGGATTATAAGACACATTGTAAGGATTTTAAACGCACTAAATAACATGGGCCAGTTTTGAGGCAAATCTAACTTACATTTTCATAGAGACCATATGTAAATAATAAGACTATCCTATTCCATATATTAATGAATTTTAAATTATAATTAAATACTGATTAATTAAACTTACGCATCAGGGACATAAACAGTGATGTATGTGTTAGCGGAGCAGATAACGGTATTCTCCATTAAGAGGATAACTAGACCAAAAATACTACTCTGTTCCGGGTGCATGCAAGCTTTATATAATCAAATATCATATTGGTAATGATTAGAAAGGCTAATGGAACTGAATAAGAATGCAGATAAAAACTTTTCGAACAGAAGGGGGTATGATTGAAAAAAGAACAACTTGAATTAAATCTTCCATCATTTTCCATTATCCCGCTTCATTGGGTAAAATTTTCCTAATTTAAACTATTTAGTTAAAAATAGGAAGTCAAGAATACATATTAATAGTTATTTCTTCTTGTTTACTTTGGATTCTTTTAAGATTTATCCCCGACGATTTTTGCTCATATTCAATAGATAAAACCAACAATTAGAAATTCAATAATACTACAGCATATATTTAATCAAAATCAAATTTTTAAAGATCAATATGCAAATATAGTCCTTCGCCTTCACTACTTGTTAAACCGCTATTTGTTGTATATATAATACAAATTGCGTTATTAGTATGTAATATTGGTCAACAGTCTTAATGATTGTAAAACAAATTTTATTAATATTGAGGTTTAAATTAAAAATAAATCATGACGAATGTGGATGTAAATAACTAAGGGAATTAAATAACTTGATATTGTAATATAGTTTCGGTTACAGACAGACAAATCCACAATCTCCATTATAATGAGATATATATATTATATTATATTTATATTTTTGTTTGAAGGCATTACAATGCGCATATCGCAAAAAAGTTCAATATTATAGAAGATAATAATGACCAGTGAATTTCGCAAAAGGATTACTCGGTGTGTAGAACATCGTACAGCTGTTTCAAAACTTTATTAAGTCTCCATCAGCGTATGCATACTAAACGATTTCCCTCCAACAGAAATCGAAACCGGGACTCAGCAGGATATCAGAACTATAACTGGCTTCAGCCAACGATACAGCATGGAGAAATTCCCTGTGAAATTAACCTGTCAATGAATACTGAGAGTCTCTAACCATAATGAAGGCATGGGGCGCTTAAGTGAACCCAATAACAAACCCTCGGGCTTTATCTCTTCGGCGAAGGAATAAGATTTGTATGTTGTCTGTAGGATTGGGCTGAAAAAAATTTCATATTGTTTGTATAGCCTTCTAATTCTCTTCTATCATACTTACTCTTCTTGCCAACCAGATTCATCAATTCTTCTTGGGTATTTGGGCTGGTCCTTTAGTTTTGTGTCCCATTAATTTTCTTCTTCAAACCATGAACCAAAAAACTTGATATATTTTTATGTCTTTATTTCAACCCATGTTATAATCACAAGCATAAGAGAGAAATAGCTTGCAGAAGAGACACACCATTATTTCATCTGTCTCATTTTGGTCACCCAACTAAATCTGAATATGTAACCCTACTAATCATTCTCATGATTGGATAGGCCAATCAGAGAACAGCTCAAGGTCATTAAAGGTTAAGACCCTGTCTAGTATACTGACATGAAACACCTGCATCAGCTCCTAACTAGTTATTTTCCATAATTTCTTCTTTTAATAGAATTACCAATTACTTTTATTGAAATCTACACTACTGTACAAAACAATAGGTCACCCATTAATTTCATTGTTACTATTATATGCCATAAATCTGGCTGTTATACTTTTTTGACCAATTGGATTCCAAGCACTGCAAACCACTGTCGAAGAGTGTGGACAGCAGGGGGAACTATATGAAAATAAACGTTATTTGGTCATATAACATGAGGAATATCTTTGATCAAGCTTATGAAAATTTTCAAAGTCGACCCTAATATATATAATATATAATATATATATAGATAGATTTATTTATTGAACGCTTTAAACGTTTCGTTTCATTTTGAACCTTCATCAGGATGTAATTAAGGGGTGAAGAAATTGATGGATGTTTTATAGATGGACAGGGATAAAAAATTAAAAAATTTTAGAGACACAAAAAAATAGTTATAAAAGATTTTTTATCTCCTGTCATCTATAAATACATTAAGATGTTTAAGCGTCGATAAATAATTTATTCTCATTTTAGAACACTTGTTTTTCAAAAATTTTAATATTGTCTGATTATTTCCATATTTACTCCCATATATATATAATATATATATATATATATATATAATATATATAGTATAATACAAGGTTTGTTAGATGGCTTTTTTGCCGATATTTTGGGAATAATTAGCACTTATTAATATATATATATAATATAATATATATAATTAATATGTGTGTGGTTGTTGTGTGTGTGTGTGTGTGTGTGAATGTGTGTGTGTGTGTAATAAATGTCCAAAACCAAGGTACAAAATTTACAACCCAACATGTTTATTATTTATAGATAAGATATTGTGTATATGTCACCAGCACTACTATGCTACTTTTCCCACATTTTACTGATGATTGATGTACTTTGATCTATTCAGGTGCAAAACATATTAATATTCCCGCTCGAAGAACATGCATCAACTTTTCTGGACATCAATCCAACAAATTTCACACATGAATGCACATGTGAAGCCCGGTTTTACCCAAGGGTGAATGCCATCAATCACACACAGTGGATGAACATGTAGCATTCTTAAATTCAGTTTTTCTCTTGCTATCCCTTTGGTTGTCCTTCAGCATATAAATAACCTAAGGGTTGACATGCCTTAAAATCCAACCACCAACAACCAACCAACCAACCAACCATCCTTTGGTGACCAGCATCTTATGTGTCTGTTATTGCCAGTTTTATAATTAGTCAAGATAGTGATTGGTGTTTCACTACACTGCCTTCTTCTACCTCTAATTTAGGTCTATACATATATAAGGGCAGTTTTGTGTATTATGTATGTATGTAGTGTGTGTATATCCAGAAAAGGGCGGGTTAGCTTCAGTCGGTAGACGCGTTTGGCTTAGAAACACAAGGTTCCTAGTTCGATACCGGTCCTACGCCGACTCAGCATATGAGTAGCACAAGGGATCTGTTGCGGTAAAGTAAGGAGTTGTATGGAAAAATATGGTGTAGCGCTCCACCTCAGATGCAAAGATAATCTCCTTGGTCTAGCGCTATTTTGAAAGGGGGATAGAACTCCCTCGTTTTGGATTGGCTGATACCAACAATTAGGCTGTCCCGATGACCTTTTACTTTACTTAACATATATATACCAATCAACTATTGCCAGATCTTGCTTTTTGAGGCAAATATAATGAAGATTTCACTTATTTCATGAAGATAATTGAAAAATAAAAGTTTAAATGATAACAGTCTGGATTTTTTTTTTTTTTGCATTTAATATTTTAAATAAGGAGACACTTGATTTTTTTTTTTCAGTGTGTCTGTGTACTATACTGGCTGAATCAACACAAGTCTTTTTTATGTAGGGATTTTATGGGGGCATCCTGTGAGGATCCAAAATCACAGTTAAGTAATAATAGATCCACAAAACTAACTTTTGACACCCCTCTTCTACAACAGGCAATGCCAGGTAGCCACTTCTAGTTGATAATAAATCTAAGGACCACTGCCAGTTGTATTAGAGATAGTGTTGTAACAGAGTTCAGCCTAAGTTAGATATTTCTTATATGTTAGAAAGTTTGTAAGAAAAACAAGATGTTTAAAAGTTTTGCTGACAGAAATCTGTTTCGACCCGTATGCAGTCTTTATCAAAAACAACATTGTAAACGGAAAAACAATATATTTAATCACGAGGCAAGAATGCTCTCACTGATCAGTACTGGAATTTTCAAATAATTTTTAAAAAATGCAATATTTTAATGTTAAAAATAAAAGAAATTTTATTTTTTAAAAAATTATAAGCATTTTTATCATTAAAAAAACTCAAAAGAGTTTTGCAGTAAAGTGTATAATAAATATCAAAAAGGGTTCAGGGATTATTTTGAAAATTCCGGTACTGATCTAGAAGGTTCTGTGCCTCGTGATTAATGATATATTTATTTTCGTTTATTCCATTTACATGTTGCTTTGATAAAGACCGCATATGGTCGAAACAGATTTCTGTCAGCAAAACTTTTAAACATCTCTGATTTTTCTACAAAACTTTCTACACAATATTGTCCCAGATTCATATCCATTTTTACCTTTCATATTTCTATATGCATGTTAATATAAACATTATAAACATTGAAGTTTTCTTTATTGTGTATTAGATAAAGTAAAAAGAAAATTATAAATTCAAAAAAAAAATTTGCCACAATCTTAAGTTATGGAATGATAGATCAGAAGATAGATTGTTCAATGGCTAAAACTGTAATAGATACTGAGATCTATAAATGTTAAATGCAATGGTAAGATGAAAAAGAATATCTAACAAATACTTACACCCTGAATAACTAACATATAATAATATAAGGGTAGAATACTTTTTCGTTGATTTAAAAAAAACAAACATACAAATAAAATAATTTAAAAATTAAATTCTAGTTTGATGTGAAACATAAAACATACGTTTATAAAAGAATAATAGGTAATAAAAATGATTTACATGTGTGTGGCGTGTATGTGGATTAGAAAATAATTCAGTGTTTACTTACACCTATCACTTCAATATGGGTACATCCAATTATGTGTTGTGTCAGACTCTATGTATTAATCAGAATGTAAGCTGTGCAACCAAGGTGTTCTCTTGGTGGAAGTCACATGATTTTTCAATGCAATAAAACACCCTCATAGTTCACCTCGTCTCTAAGTTAAGCATTACTAATAACAATTAACCTTTATCACAAGCTGTCACAAAATCTTGTTCTCTGCTTTTGTACATTTTTCTGTTGCAAGCCAAAATATATATTATATATATATATATTATATATATATATATATATATATATATGGTACAGAATACTAAAATTAAATATAAACTAAAGGGCAACATACTACAATTAGACTGTTAAACATTTATGCATATTTCATTTGATTTACTTTTGTACCAGTTTCTCTTGTCCTAAGCGACCCGGAGCCAACATCCAGTATAAATATGTGTAATAAGTTGACCTGAAAATAATTCCCTTGATCTCAGATGTAATAAAAACAAAGAAACTTTAACAACGTACTTAAAAAAACAAACCTTTTGAAATCTTCAACAAAAGTATTTTTTAAATTCTACACAACAACATTTGTTGCTGATTGGTATTATTTGGATTATCGGACCTATTGTTATCTGTAACAACGTTTTGGCTGATGTGCCCTCCGGCTTCTTCAGGTATTTCCTTGTCGGACTCAGGAGCCTTCTCAAACTCAGATTCCTTCTTTTAAATTCCAAAATAATATTAACTATCAGCCTATCTTAAAAATTCAGAGAAATTGTTTGCTGAGTAGTTAAGACAGAGATTTGGCCACACCAGTGGCTTTGAGCCCTGGACTGTATAAAACTAAATAGCGTTGATCCCAGGGGGCTATACTCCAGGCAATACTGCCCCCTCGATTGAAAGGGGCAGGGCTGGGTTCATTGCAACAGTGCCTGAGGCGCCCCCTTGAGGAGGAAATGCTGGCGGATCAACGCATTTTTTTTCACGCTGCCACACATGAGTCACGGTTTGCTGGTGGTCCCCAATTAATAGGGCCTTGTGCCTAACCCGAACATGTGGTGTACGTGGTAAATACTAGTTAAGAAATATTTTTTTAGTTATGATTTTGGGTGTATAATTACTTCAAACTTATAACTATTTTTTTTCAAATCATAAGTACCATTTATTCAAAATGTATAAACCTTTGTTCATAGTCAAGTATTGCATTCATATTTATAAGTACTTTCTATAGATGTAGATAAAGATCTATCCTGGTTGACCTGGTTTGTCATGGTGGCTACTTATGTAGCATATCTTGGGTAGGAATAATTTTGTAGACCCCATCCCTCTGCAGGTCAACCAACTGGGTTGAATCAAGTTCTCTTCTTCTAGACTGGTTGCCATAACCAATTTAAAGAGCCAGTCTGCCCTACTATTTACCCCATAAGAGAAAGAGACCAGTTGGATTCATCCTTTTCCTGAGGGTAATTTGAGCTATGCGATTTTTATTCATTTGAAATAGTTCTAAATGATGACTTTTCTTAAGAAATAAAAGGTTAACAATTTATTAACCTACAGACTGTGTTCAGAAGTATTGAGACTGAAGTTGTAGATGTTTTATTTTCTTAAAAAATAGTCCAGTTTCCTTGGCATTCAACACATTTATTCCAATTAGCTTTCCATTGATCAAAGCACCTCTGTGACGTAACTGGTAACTCAATTATGTTGAGATAGATAGATATGAACAGACTGGAGATAGATAGATAGATAGATAGATAGATAGATAGGTGTGGTAGCTTTTGTTTAAATATATCAAACCTTTCTGGATATATTTAAATGCCAAAACTTGATATGGTTTGATGCTGAGCCATGCAAATTCCTTTTAATATCCACTGCATCCTGAAATTTTACATTTGTAATGAATCTTCAGTTTTGAAGCTATTTGACCAAAGACAGAAATGAGCATGAATGAACAGTATTTTAAAAAAATGTCTGTATCCTTGCATTCAACTCACTTATTCCAATGAGTTTTTTCATTTGGCTGAAGCACTCTAAAACTCCTCTGTTGATATAGTGTGAAGCTACAACATTTATATTTCTTTTAATATCCACTGCATCCTAAAATTTTACATTTGTAATGAATCTTCAGTTTGAAGCTATATTGACCAAGACAGAAATGAGCAATGAATGAAACAGTATTTTTAAAAATAGTCTGTACCCTTGGACATTAACAACTCAATTATTCCAATGA
Source organism: Doryteuthis pealeii (assembly GCA_023376005.1). Classification (NCBI taxonomy): domain Eukaryota; kingdom Metazoa; phylum Mollusca; class Cephalopoda; order Myopsida; family Loliginidae; genus Doryteuthis; species Doryteuthis pealeii. The sequence goes on from CM042153.1 coordinate 26,020,186, forward strand.
GTTTTTCATTGGGCTGAAGCACCTCTAAAAACTCCTCTGTTGATTATAGTGTGAAGCTACAACATTATAATTATTCCTTTAATATCCACTGCATCCTAAAATTTAACATTTGGTTAATGGAATCTTCAGTTTGAAGCTATATTGACCAAGACAGAAATGAGCAAATGAATGAAACAGTATTTTTAAAAAATAGTCTGTACCCTTGGCAATCAAACTCACTTTATTCCAATGAGTTTTTTTCATTGGCTGAAGCACCTCTAAAACTCCTCTGTTGATATAGTGTGAAGCTACACATTATATTTCTTTTAATATCCCACTGCATCCTAAATTTTACATTTTGTAATGAATCTTCAGTTGAAGCTATATTGACAGACGAAAATGAGCAATGAATGAAACAGTAATTTTTTAAAAAATGTCTGTATCCCTTGCATTCAACTCACTTATTCCCAATGAGTTTTTCATTGGCTGAAGCACCTCTAAACTCCTCTGTTGATTATAGTGTGAAGCTACAACATTATATTTCTTTTAATATCCACTGCATCCTAAAATTTTACTTTGTAATGAATCTTCGTTAGAAGCTATAATTGAACTCAAGACAGAAATGAAGCAATGAAAGGAAAAGTATTTTTCAAGATAGTCTGTATCCCTGGCATTCAACTCATTATTCCAATGAGTTTTTCATTTGGCTGAAGCACCTCTAAAACTCCTCTGTTATATAGTGGTGAAGCTACAACATTAATAATTTCTTTTAATATCCACTGCATCCTAAAATTTTAACATTTGTAATGAATCTTCAGTTTGAGCTTATATGACCAAAGACAGAAAATGAGCATGAATGAAACAGTAATTTTTTTTCAAAGATAGTCTGTATCCTTGGCATTCAACTCACTTTTCCAATGAGTTTTTCATTGGCTGAAGCACCTCTAAAACTCCTTCTGTTGATATAGTGTGAAAGCTACAACATATTTTCTTTTTAATATCCACTGCATCCTAAATTTTTACATTTGTAATGAATCTTCAGTTTGAAGCTATATTGGACCAAGACAGAAATGAAGCAATGAATGAAACAGTATTTTAAAAAAAATAGTCTGTACCCTTGGCATTCAACTCACTTATTCCAGATGAGTTTTCATTGGCTGAAGCACCTCTAAAAACTCCTCTGTTGATATAGTGTGAAGCTACATTATATTTTCTTTTAATATCCACAGCATCCTAAAATTTTACATTTGTAATGAATCTTCAGTTTGAAGCTATATTGACCAAGACAGAAATGAGCAATGAATGAAACAGTATTTTTAAAAAATAGTCCTGTACCCTTGGCATTCAACTCACTTATTCCAATGAGTTTTTCATTGGCTGAAGCACCTCTAAAACTCCTCTGTTGATAGTGTGAAGCTACAACATTATATTTCTTTTAATATCCACTGCATCCTAAAATTTTAACATTTGTAATGAATCTTCAGTTTGAAGCTATATTGACCAAGACAGAAATGAGCAATGAATGAAACAGTATTTTTAAAAAATAGTCTGTACCCTTGGCATTCAACTCACTTATTCCAATGAGTTTTTTCATTGGCTGAAAGCACCTCTAAAACTCTCTGTTGATATAGTGTGAAGCTACAACATTATATTTCTTTTAATACCACTGCATCCTAAAATTTTACATTGTAATGAATCTTCAGTTTGAAGCTATTGACCAAGACAGAAATGAGCAATGAATAAAACAGTAATTTTCTTTAAAATAGTCCCTCAGCATTCAACACATTTATTCCAGTGAGTTTTCCATTGATTAAAGCACCTCTGAAACTCCTCCTTTGATATGGTTTTGATGCTGATCCATCATATTTCTTTTGATATCCTCCATGTCGTTAAAGCCTTGACATGAATCTTTTATTTGGCAACAAAAAAAATTGCATGGAAATGGGTCTTGTAAGTGAGGGGGGGGCTGCACTTGCATAATCCTGTGTTTTGCCAAAAACTTCTGAGCAAAATGTATTGAGACTATTGATTAAAATGTATTGATAATTGGCACTGACTTATCTTGACAAAGTTTAGACAGCAGACATCTAGACATTATCATTTTGTTATATATATATTTTATATATTTTATTTATATTTATACTTGCAACATTTGACCGGATGACAGCCGATATTAGGAATATTTGTTCTACACAGACTTTTTTAAAAAGAAAAAAAAAAGAGAGAAATAAGAAATTACAGTTATTCGCCCATTTCATTTATAAAGGAGGAAAAGAAGAAAGAGAAAAAAAAAAGGGAGAGGAAAAGAAAATAAGAAGAGAAATTGTAACCACACAAATAAAACATAAGCACGTCATTCTGAAAATAAACTCTGATAATGAAGTTCATGCTTTCGAAATCGATAAGACAAAAATAACATCTTTTTGTTTTTATATTTTCATACGCATTGTACTGGCCTTCAAAATATTAATATATCATAACATACTTAACAATGCTTCAAGCAAATTACCAATTGCTTTATATATTTATATTTACCAGCCTCTCCACATGAGCAGGATGTGACGCTAGATCAATTTTTTTAAGCAGAGTTTAACAGGTTTGAATTCAGAGTTTTCCTTCTCCTAGACTGGTGACCTAGCCAAGGTTAAAGAGCCCAATCTGCACTACTATTTACTGATAGCTGGAGGGAAAGTAAGTAGGATGCATATCTTTCCCAAGGATATTAGCACTAGGTGAAATGCAAAATGGCTTCGGTTAGGATTTGAACTTGTGTCGATAAGATTTTTATATAAAGCCAAAGAAAGTTTTGTTTTAAGTTAACAGCCTCTTTTAAGGAAAATTTCAACTGGGTAAATTGGAAAAATATGAAGATCTGTGAGAAAATAAGTCAGAAATGGCTAGATAATAAATGTATTTCCTATTGAGGCTGGATGCTAAGCTTTCATTACCAACTCAACCTTCGAATACCTGACTAAATCATAGCCTTTCACCATCAGACAAGAGGAAATACATTTTAAAAAATCCAGAATAATACTTTAACTGCATCAGCATGGATATGGCAATCCCACAGTGTGACGAAATTCCAACAAAGCCTAAAAATAAAATAAAATACTGTTGAGGTGTTCTGGGCTAGTGGTAATGATGCTTTGGTTCCGAAACCATACCTGTATAAGAATTGAATGTGTGGTTCTTATGATACATTAGAAGGTTCAGAGAAACCTTCTAACGTAGGTGAATATACATAGATAAATCTGAACAAAGAACTACAACATAACAACAATACAGACTTTATTGTCTGAGCACATGGCATACATGGCAAGATACATACAGATAAGATGAAACTCCTTTGGAAGTAAGAAAGAGCCCATAAAGAATATGAGAGTCACTTACTGATAGTTGGGGGGAAAAGACACCCACTTAATGGACAAAGACACCACACATCTAAGTCCATCTTTTGTGGATGCTAGACCAAGAGAGAGAGAGAGATAGCTTCCCGGGCCGAGTTTAAATACTGAGCTAGTAGTGTCACCTAATGGCAAAAACCCTGGCGGCAAGGGAAGATAACCCTTTTGGACATAAGTCCATCCCAGTAGGGGCAGACTATCGCTACACCTGCAACCAGAGTCATCATCTGATGAAGGCTTTTTTGGAAGCAACACTGCTTTGCAAACAGCAGTTGTTGTATAAATTTATTAAGTTGCTGAGTAGTGCACCCATCTTCCTTTAAATTTCAAAAGTCTTGATACTTTTTGATCTCACTTTGTTTGTTGCTAACTATAAACACTTCTTAGTGACTTAGTGCCAACATTAAAGCTAGAAATACCACAGTTACTTCTAGAGGGATTGGTGAAACTTTATGCCAAGGATTGCCAAACTTTTACGTGACAAAAAAATTATATAAATATATTTAGCATCTTTATATGATTTATTGATTACTAGAAGTGGCTACCTGGCGGCACCTGGGTAGAAGGAGAGGAAATTAGTCTCACAGATCAATTATTACTGAATCATGAGTTGGATCTTTGCAAGATACCTCATTAAACCCATATATAAAAAAAGACCTTGCGTTAATCCTGCCTGGTGGGGCATCAGAAAAAAAAAGTGCACAGACACTATGAATAGAAAAATAATGTCTCTTATTTAAAATATTAAATGCAAAAAAAAAACCATGCTGTTACTATCCAAATTTTATATTTTAATTATCTTAAAAATATAAATCAATTTTTCATTATTTTTTCTCAAAAAGCAAGATCTGGTGATAATAATTATATATATATTTACTTTGTCATTAATTCTTTTATTTTCTTAGTTTCAGCCATACATACATACAACTGCCCTTTATATATGTATAGATAGATAAAAAATATATAACAAGGTGAGACTTTTCATTCTATTTTGATTTTGCCAACCCCTCTGTCTGTCCGTCCGTCTGTCTGCCTCTCTCTCTCTCTCTCTCTCTCTCTCTCTCTCTCGCACACTCACTCTGTAAATGCTTAAACGTCCAGATGGCCTTTTCATGTTTTAAAAAAAAAATAAAACAAAGTGAATTTAAATATTCTACACTGCATCACAAAATGAAAAGGTTACCCTATTTCAGCTGTGTTCGGCTGTTAAAATGTGAAAGGCTCTCCAACTCCTCTGTCTGTCCGTCTATCTGTCTGTCTCTCGCTCACTCGCTCTCTGTATATGTTTAAAAGTCTAGATGACCTTCCTTATTTTCATTTATTCTTAGTTTTATCTTTTATTTTATTTTTGCTTTTCTTTATCCTTTTTCTTTTTTCTTTTTTTTTTTTAAATTTCTCCTTTTCTCTTTCTGTATTTTTCTTTTTATCTTTAGCCATTATTTTACAACATGTATGTGCACAATTATTTGTATCTTTTATTAATTCTTTATTTTTTGGGTTTTTTTGTTTGGAGTTAAATTAGTTACTAAGAGCAGCAGAGAATTCTTTAAATTCTGACCGGTCAGTTGCAATTGTTATGACTGGGTGAATAATTCCGAAGAAAATGGTCGGCCTGGGAAGGAAGTATTCCTGGGCATATGGGAAGATAAAAGATATCACAACAAAGAATTAGTGAAATAGATCACTAATTAGGACTGAGCCTATTTTAGTAGTGACCCCCAAGCAGAGTTTAACAGTTTTGAATTCAGAGTTTTCCTTCTCCTAGACTGGTTGCCTAGCAAAGTTTAAAGAGCCCAGTCTACCCTACTATTTACCCATAGCTGGGGGAGAGTAGTTGGATTCATACCTTTCCCAAGGGTATTAGTGCTATGTGAACTGTAGCTTCATCCAGGATTTGAACTCGGATGAAGAGCTTAATTTACATGTGCTTTTATTCCGATGACACCATGATGGATTTCCTTCTTCTCTCCTTCTCTGGATGTAGAGATTTTTGTAGACTGATCAGTAATCAATTGTGTTGAAAGTTGAATCTTTTTCTGAGAATCCAGACTTGGTAAGTGGTTTAAACAGCAGCTTGGGCTATTCTACTTTGTGGCATGGTCAAGTCTATTTCCAGAATTTTGATTGGCTGGTGGTTTTAGTGTGTATATTTTTATCCATATATACTGAACACTTGACCATTTCCTCTCAGTTGCTACAGAGTGTATTCGGTTACTCTCTGTTTTTTTTTTGTCTGGTGACTGGATGCTAGTCACAGCCTTCCTGTGAAGGCGAGTATGTTGTTCATTCTACAGTGGAGGTTCTTGGGAGATAACTACTATACGATATGAACAGCAATCTTCTTTTATTTTTTAATCAGTTACACAGATTAAAATGCTTGTTCAAATCTATATGATGTACCAAAATGGCAGTTATAATTCTGAACAATCTTTTTTTTAGTTCTGGAAAATATTCACAGGGCAATGATAACAATGTCAGAAGTATTTTGGGATTGAGATTCAGACACAACAAATTTTATTTTCAATAATCAATTTCTCAAAAAACTGCAAATATTCACAAAGAATAAATAAATTACTGTTATGATTTGTGTGGCCATTTTAGGGCTGTAGGTGAAAGCAGTTTGACAGTAGAGATAACCTTGTGGCATAGTTTGATCCTTTCTTTGAGGAGAAAGATATAGTATCAGTTTTATCCTTGTCAGCTGATCCATGTTAAAGAATTGTATAATCCTCATCAGTTGGTCCATGTTTAGAGAGTTGTATAATCCTTGTCCGGTTGTCTGTACATCCCGCGATTAATTGTGCAACAATTTATCAACGCCTTTAAATAGTAAATTAAATACATGTTTGAGCACTTTGATTGGTCGATTCAGCCAACACTCTTTTGGAAGAGTTTATAAATTCCATGTCAAATCATCCAGGCCATGTCACCCACCCTCTTCAATTTTTCTGAAATTTTGTCCAAGTGTGGATTACAATAAAGTTAGCCAATCCCCAAAATTTGAGCTTCCAATTCCAAAAATTGGCAGAGTTATGTCGATTTTTAGCTCTACAAATTTGAGGGGGTCATGGAAAATGGTGACTTTTTATAACCTATTTTTGTTTGTAGAATGAGTTTTAGAGCTTCCCTACTCCTAAAAATTGGTTTATAAAAGCATTTTTGCCCATTTTTTTAAAAGTTAACCAATTTTAAGTTATTGATGATTTCTGATTTTTTCATAGCAAGATCAATATCCTGATATGGCACTGTGTCTACAACAACAATTTTTTCTATTATTATTTCACATATATTGAACATTATTTGTACCAAAAAGATAGTTTGATTTTTGCTCAGAACTGAAGCTAATGTTGTCTAATGTTAACATAGTCCACACCTGTACAAAATTTCAGAAAAATTGAAGGTAGTGGATGACAGTTTTACTTTTTTCTGGATGATATGATATGGAATTACCCAAATACAAGTTGTGTTCATTAGCACATCCTATACCATAATACACCAACAATCACAACTCTCTAGTGTATGAGTGTCAAATGTAAGTTAATTATTTATCTAAATTTTTTTAGATGGGGCTTGATTATCTTCTTTTTTCTTTTTTTTCTGTTATCCTCATCTTTATCAAGGTATATAAAAACACATTTCGGCCATTGTACCCTCTGGCCTTCTTCAGGTGTACCTTATGTATCTGAGCACAGCAATGATTCAGCTTGGGAAATCATTTTGAATAGTTTGACTGTTGAGCCAAACAAGGTGTTGAACGAGATCTTCATAAGTTCTTCAACACCTTGTTTACTAAAAGTCAAACTATTCAAAATGATTTCGCAAGTTGAATCATTGTTTACGCTTTAACGGACAAGGTACACCTGAAGAAGGCCAGAGGGTACAATGGTTTGAAACATATTTTTATACATCACAATAAGATGAGGACAACAGTCTGAAAATCAAACGTAAACTGATTATTTGTTTAGTTTCTTTGTTTAATGGCATATAAACCTTCATGGTTATTTAATGCCAAAGCCATCCTTATAGAAGAATAGCAGTGGTACTATTTAACCCATTGCTAGGGGAAATTGAGTCGGGTACTGAAGAATAATCAAAGTTCCAATTACCATTGAATTAGGAAGACATGGCAACAAACAGTTGTCACCCAATACAGCCCGAATAGTCGCAAAGTGTACTGCAGAATGACAGGGTATTTATAAAACTACATAATATCATTCAAATCAAGCAGCCAATCAGAACTCAAGGAATGGAATCACCCAAATCACCCAAATTCATGAATGGATCATTCTTGATTTCTATATATACCAACTGTCTTGGACACTGCTTGAGTGGTAGTTAGCTGCTGTTATTCAAACCAACAGTAGACTAACTGACTTCAATAGGTATATACCATTCCCAAGGGTATTAATCCAAAAGTGAATGTAATAGTGCAACTCAATTTCAAATTCAGTTACTAGAATGTTGGAGTCCAACATGTTAGCCCCTATTCCACAGAATTATGGAACAGAAGTAGTACTGTTTAAAATAGAAGTTGATTAAAACAGGCAATAAATGGGATGAGAAATTATAGTTCAAATCATTTATATTTTTCAGTGCTGTACAAAGTTCAAATCCAGTGATTTTCTCTGTAAATGCTTCTCATTAAAGTGTAGTATCTGTTCTCTTACTCTAATGAAAGAAAATGTCAAATGTCTAATGCTCTAGTAATATATCCACTCACTCAAAATACTTTCTCTGTTCTATGATAGGTGTCATATTTCCCTGTAAATTTAATATACTAAATGTGACAAGGGTGTCCCATTGTAGTGTAATAGTTAACAAACTAGTTTTGCATATTCATTACTACTGAATAATGAGTTCAATCATTGCTGGATGTAAGAGTATTTACGGGGTTCGAAGGAGCTCTTATTTCTCCATAGTTGTAGGCAAATTGTCGGACAAAGAAGACAAACACACAATGGCAATTTAATACATGTATTGACAAATAATACAAGAACTTGTTGCAAATTTTATTGGTATTTGCTACAAGACTTATCTGAGTTCAAGTAATGTTCTTGGAGTAGTGGTGATAACAGGGGTATTTCTGTTGCTGGTTGGAAAGTTGATAGGATGCTTGTTTTCACGTTTCTCGTTCTTCCTGGTAACCTGTTCTGTGATAAGTAATGGGGGATGCTATTTTAGAAGCTTCTCGCCCAGGTAACAGTTCCTTTAAAATGACGGTGAATGGGCCCTTTTCAAGTAGACTATTTGGTCTTCAGCCTTCTGTAGTGTGCTATTGTGACCGCCTTGTAGTATGCGGACACAATGCCTTCGAAAGAGTGCTGTGAAAAAATGCCTCCGTCCTGGTCAACGGTCCGTAGATAAGTGGGCCCTGTTTCTGGGCTATGTGTTGAGAGCGTTTATTTTTACATCTCTCCATGGTAACAGCTCCCTGATAAGTAAAGAAATTTGGTTTTGGCACCAACATACGATGTTGGCTATTCACCCTCTAGTGGCAGGGGAAGATAATTCACTAGGGAATTTCAGATAGATGCCCCATATTTATGACCTTATGTCACATCCTATCTGTGGTGAATGATATATTATATACTCTCATTGAAAACTCTAAGAAACACACATACACCAACAAACACACAAGATAGTGTTGAAGTGAGTTAGCATACTGTTAGTTTGAGCAACAAGCTAAGCACAACTAAACCTGTGCCAAGACAACTGGTACTTATGGGAATCCAGAATAGTCCACTCATGCATTTAGGTGATTCCATTCCTAGAGTCCTGATTGGCTGCTTGGTTTTCTCTGATGTTAGGAGGCTTCATAAATAAGCTGGCATTTTGGAGTAGTATTAGCAGCAAAAACAGATTCGTATTAAGTTACGACTGCTTGCTGCCTTGTCTTACCAATTCGATGGTAATTGGAACTAGCATAATTATTCTACAGATAGATAGATAGATAGATAGGAACAAACAGATAGTTAGATAGATAGATAGATAGATAGATAAGAATAAACAGATTGGTAGATAGATAGATAGATAGATAAATACCTACATTAAATGTAACAACTATTATGAAACAGAGGTACAAGAAATTGGGCTTAAGTATATGAGTAGTACAGGGATCTGTGTGATAAAGTAAGGAGCTGATAGTAGGTGTGGTGCTCCACCTCAGACACAAAACAATCTCCTTGGTCTAGTGCTAGTGAAAAGGGGATAGACTCCCTCGCTGATTGGCTGATACCAACTTTAGGCCACCCCAACGACTTTACTTACTTATATGGCTGACAAACAGAAAAAACTGCTGGCATATTAGTTGACGTGTCTCTTAAAAATATTACACAACTTTTTGATGAAGTTATATTTTAAAGAAAACAGAAAGCATTGCTTATCTTGTCATCTATTGGATTGAGAAGTATCGCTATTATTTATTTAATGAATAACATTAAATACTGCAAGAGCTTCCAGCTTTAGTCTGTTAATTATTAACACGTTCATTCTCTGGGGATTATCTAGGTTAGTAGATAATTAGATGACCATCTAGGTAGGTATATATGTAGGGGGAGGATCCTGTATGCTCCGTTATAAAGATAATTTTTAATCTGAACAGTTTTTAGACTCTATGCAAGATAAGGTAATTTATGAGGAAGTGTGTCCCGGTCTCCCCGCCTCAAAAACTGCTACCCGGTGACTATCAAAATAACAAACCCAGCTCGTTGTAATTCTTGTTTTATTTATCGTAATTTGTCGTAATTCTTGTTTAGATATGAGATGGATAATAAACAAGATTACAACGCGCTGGGTTGTTTATTTTGATAGTCACCGGGTAGCAGTTTTGAGGCGGGAGACCGGGACACACTTCCTCATAAATTACCTTATCTTGCATAGAGTCTAAAAACTGTTCAGATTAAAAATTATCTTTATAACGGAGCATACAGGATCCTCCCCTACATATATACCTACCTGATGGTCCATCTAATTATCTACTAACCTAGATAATCCCAGAGAATGAACGTGTTTAATAATTAACAGACTAAAGCTGGAAGCTCTTGCAGTATTTATGTTATTCATTAAATAAATAATAGCGATACTTCTCAATCCAATAGATGACAAGATAAGCAATGCTTTCTGTTTCTTTAAATATAACTTCATCAAAAGTTGTGTAATATTTTTAAGAGACACGTCAACTAATATGCCAGCAGTTTTTTCTGTTTGTCAGCCATATAAGTAAGTAAAGTCGTTGGGGTGGCCTAAAGTTGGTATCAGCCATCAGCGAGGGAGTCTATCCCCTTTCACTAGCACTAGACCAAAGGAGATTGTTTTGTGTCTGAGGTGGAGCACCACACCTACTATCAGCTCCTTACTTTATCAACAGATCCCTGTACTACTCATATACTTAAGCCCAATTTCTTGTACCTCTGTTTCATAATAGTTGTTACATTTAATGTAGGTATTTATCTATCTATCTATCTATCTACCAATCTGTTTATTCTTATCTATCTATCTATCTATCTATCTAACTATCTGTTTGTTCCTATCTATCTATCTATCTATCTGTAGAATAATTATGCTAGTTCCAATTACCATCGAATTGGTAAGACAAGGCAGCAAGCAGTCGTAACTTAATACGAATCTGTTTTGCTGCTAATACTACTCCAAAATGCCAGCTTATTTATGAAGCCTCCTAACATCAGAGAAACCAAGCAGCCAATCAGGACTCTAGGAATGGAATCACCTAAATGCATGAGTGGACTATTCTGGATTCCCATAAGTACCAGTTGTCTTGGCACAGGTTTAGTTGTGCTTAGCTTGTTGCTCAAACTAACAGTATGCTAACTCACTTCAACACTATCTTGTGTGTTTGTTGGTGTATGTGTGTTTCTTAGAGTTTTTCAATGAGAGTATATAATATATCATTCACCACAGATAGGATGTGACATAAGGTCATAAATATGGGGCATCTATCTGAAATTCCCTAGTGAATTATCTTCCCCTGCCACTAGAGGGTGAATAGCCAACATCGTATGTTGGTGCCAAAACCAAATTTCTTTACTTATCAGGGAGCTGTTACCATGGAGAGATGTAAAAATAAACGCTCTCAACACATAGCCCAGAAACAGGGCCCACTTATCTACGGACCGTTGACCAGGACGGAGGCATTTTTTCACAGCACTCTTTCGAAGGCATTGTGTCCGCATACTACAAGGCGGTCACAATAGCACACTACAGAAGGCTGAAGACCAAATAGTCTACTTGAAAAGGGCCCATTCACCGTCATTTAAAGGAACTGTTACCTGGGCGAGAAGCTTCTAAAATAGCATCCCCCATTACTTATCACAGAACAGGTTACCAGGAAGAACGAGAAACGTGAAAACAAGCATCCTATCAACTTTCCAACCAGCAACAGAATACCCCTGTTATCACCACTACTCCAAGAACATTACTTGAACTCAGATAAGTCTTGTAGCAAATACCAATAAAATTTGCAACAAGTTCTTGTATTATTTGTCAATACATGTATTAAATTGCCATTGTGTGTTTGTCTTCTTTGTCCGACAATTTGCCTACAACTATGGAGAAATAAGAGCTCCTTCGAACCCCGTAAATACTCTTACATCCAGCAATGATTGAACTCATTATTCAGTAGTAATGAATATGCAAAACTAGTTTGTTAACTATTACACTACAATGGGACACCCTTGTCACATTTAGTATATTAAATTTACAGGAAAATATGACACCTATCATAGAACAGAGAAAGTATTTTGAGTGAGTGGATATATTACTAGAGCATTAGACATTTGACATTTTCTTTCATTAGAGTAAAGAGAACAGATACTACACTTTAATGAGAAGCATTTACAGAGAAAATCACTGGATTTGAACTTTGTACAGCACTGAAAAATATAAATGATTTGAACTATAATTTCTCATCCCATTTATTGCCTGTTTTAATCAACTTCTATTTTAAACAGTACTACTTCTGTTCCATAATTCTGTGGAATAGGGGCTAACATGTTGGACTCCAACATTCTAGTAACTGAATTTGAAATTGAGTTGCACTATTACATTCACTTTTGGATTAATACCCTTGGGAATGGTATATACCTATTGAAGTCAGTTAGTCTACTGTTGGTTTGAATAACAGCAGCTAACTACCACTCAAGCAGTGTCCAAGACAGTTGGTATATATAGAAATCAAGAATGATCCATTCATGAATTTGGGTGATTTGGGTGATTCCATTCCTTGAGTTCTGATTGGCTGCTTGATTTGAATGATATTATGTAGTTTTATAAATACCCTGTCATTCTGCAGTACACTTTGCGACTATTCGGGCTGTATTGGGTGACAACTGTTTGTTGCCATGTCTTCCTAATTCAATGGTAATTGGAACTTTGATTATTCTTCAGTACCCGACTCAATTTCCCCTAGCAATGGGTTAAATAGTACCACTGCTATTCTTCTATAAGGATGGCTTTGGCATTAAATAACCCATGAAGGTTTATATGCCATTAAACAAAGAAACTAAACAAATAATCAGTTTACGTTTGATTTTCAGACTGTTGTCCTCATCTTTATTGTGATGTATAAAAATATGTTTCAACCATTGTACCCTCTGGCCTTCTTCAGGTGTACCTTGTCCGTTAAAGCGTAACAATGATTCAACTTGCGAAATCATTTTGAATAGTTTGACTTTTTAGTAAACAAGGTGTTGAAGAACTTATGAAGATCTCGTTCAACACCTTGTTTGCTCAACAGTCAAACTATTCAAAATGATTTCCCAAGCTGAATCATTGCTGTGCTCAGATACATAAGGTACACCTGAAGAAGGCCAGAGGGTACAATGGCCGAAATGTGTTTTTATATACCTTGATAAAGATGAGGATAACAGAAAAAAAAGAAAAAAAGAAGATAATCAAGCCCCATCTAAAAAATTTAGATAAATAATTAACTTACATTTGACACTCATACACTAGAGAGTTGTGATTGTTGGTGTATTATGGTATAGGATGTGCTAATGAACACAACTTGTATTTGGGTAATTCCATATCATATCATCCAGAAAAAAGTAAAACTGTCATCCACTACCTTCAATTTTCTGAAATTTTGTACAGGTGTGGACTATGTTAACATTAGACAACATTAGCTTCAGTTCTGAGCAAAAATCAAACTATCTTTTTGGTACAAATAATGTTCAATATATGTGAAAATAATAATAGAAAAAATTGTTGTTGTAGACACAGTGCCATATCAGGATATTGATCTTGCTATGAAAAAATCAGAAATCATCAATAACTTAAAAATTGGTTAACTTTTAAAAAAATGGGCAAAAATGCTTTTATAAACCAATTTTTAGGAGTAGGGAAGCTCTAAAACTCATTCTACAAACAAAAATAGGTTATAAAAAGTCACCATTTTCCATGACCCCCTCAAATTTTGTAGAGCTAAAAATCGACATAACTCTGCCAATTTTTGGAATTGGAAGCTCAAATTTGGGGATTGGCTAACTTTATTGTAATCCACACTTGGACAAAATTTCAGAAAAATTGAAGAGGGGGTGACATGGCCTGGATGATTTGACATGGAATTTATAAACTCTTCCAAAAGAGTGTTGGCTGAATCGACCAATCAAAGTGCTCAAACATGTATTTAATTTACTATTTAAAGGCGTTGATAAATTGTTGCACAATTAATCGCGGGATGTACAGACAACCGGACAAGGATTATACAACTCTCTAAACATGGACCAACTGATGAGGATTATACAATTCTTTAACATGGATCAGCTGACAAGGATAAAACTGATACTATATCTTTTCTCCAAAGAAAGGATCAAACTATGCCACAAGGTTATCTCTACTGTCAAACTGCTTTCACCTACAGCCCTAAAATGGCCACACAAATCATAACAGTAATTATTTATTCTTTGTGAATATTTGCAGTTTTTTGAGAAATTGATTATGAAAATAAAATTTGTTGTGTCTGAATCTCAATCCCAAAATACTTCTGACATTGTTATCATTGCCCTGTGAATATTTTCCAGAACTAAAAAAAGATTGTTCAGAATTATAAACTGCCATTTTGGTACATCATATAGATTTGAACAAGCATTTTAATCTGTGTAACTGATTAAAAATAAAAGAAGATTGCTGTTCATATCGTATAGTAGTTATCTCCCAAGAACCTCACTGTAGAATGAACAACATACTCGCCTTCACAGGAAGGCTGTGACTAGCATCCAGTCACCAGACAAAAAAAAAACAGAGAGTAACGAATACACTCTGTAGCAACTGAGAGGAAATGGTCAAGTGTTCAGTATATATGGATAAAAATATACACACTAAAACCACCAGCCAATCAAAATTCTGGAAATAGACTTGACCATGCCACAAAGTAGAATAGCCCAAGCTGCTGTTTAAACCACTTACCAAGTCTGGATTCTCAGAAAAAGATTCAACTTTCAACACAATTGATTACTGATCAGTCTACAAAAATCTCTACATCCAGAGAAGGAGAGAAGAAGGAATCCATCATGGTGTCATCGGAATAAAAGCACATGTAAATTAAGCTCTTCATCCGAGTTCAAATCCTGGATGAAGCTACAGTTCACATAGCACTAATACCCTTGGGAAAGGTATGAATCCAACTACTCTCCCCCAGCTATGGGTAAATAGTAGGGTAGACTGGGCTCTTTAAACTTTGCTAGGCAACCAGTCTAGGAGAAAGGAAAACTCTGAATTCAAAACTGTTAAACTCTGCTTGGGGTCACTACTAAAATAGGCTCAGTCCTAATTAGTGATCTATTTCACTAATTCTTTGTTGTGATATCTTTTATCTTCCCATATGCCCAGGAATACTTCCTTCCCAGGCCGACCATTTTCTTCGGAATTATTCACCCAGTCATAACAATTGCAACTGACCGGTCAGAATTTTAAAGAATTCTCTGCTGCTCTTAGTAACTAATTTAACTCCAAACAAAAAAACCCAAAAATAAAGAATTAATAAAAGATACAAATAATTTGTGCACATACATGTTGTAAAATAATGGCTAAAGATAAAAAGAAAATACAGAAAGAGAAAAGGAGAAATTTAAAAAAAAAAAGAAAAAGAAAAAGGATAAGAAAAGCAAAAATAAAATAAAAGATAAAACTAAGAATAAATGAAAATAAGGAAGGTCATCTAGACTTTTAAACATATACAGAGAGCGAGTGAGCGAGAGACAGACAGATAGACGGACAGACAGAGGAGTTGGAGAGCCTTTCACATTTTAACAGCCGAACACAGCTGAAATAGGGTAACCTTTTCATTTTGTGATGCAGTGTAGAATATTTAAATTCACTTGTTTTATTTTTTTTTTAAAACATGAAAAGGCCATCTGGACGTTTAAGCATTTACAGAGTGAGTGTGGCGAGAGAGAGAAGAGAGAGAGAGAGAGAGAGAGAGAGGCAGACAGACGGACGGACAGACAGAGGGGTTGCAAAAATCAAAAATAGAATGAAAAGTCTCACCTTGTTATATATTTTTTAATCTATCTATACATATATAAAGGGCAGTTGTATGTATGTATGGCTGAAACTAAGAAAATAAAAGAATTAATGACAAAGTAAATAATATATAATTATTATCACCAGATCTTGCTTTTTGAGAAAAAAATAATGAAAAATTGATTTATATTTGTTAAGATAATTAAAATATAAAATTTTGGATAGTAACAGCATGGTTTTTTTTTTTGCATTTAATATTTTAAATAAGAGACATTATTTTTCTATTCATAGTGTCTGTGCACTTTTTTTTTCTGATGCCCCACCAGGCAGGATTAACGCAAGGTCTTTTTTTTATATATGGGTTTAATGAGGTATCTTGCAAGATCCAACTCATGATTCAGTAATAATTGATCTGTGAGACTAATTTCCTCTCCTTCTACCCAGGTGCCGCCAGGTAGCCACTTCTAGTAATCAATAAATCATATAAAGATGCTAAATATATTTATATAATTTTTTTGTCACGTAAAAGTTTTGGCAATCCTTGGCATAAAGTTTCACCAATCCCTCTAGAAGTAACTGTGGTATTTCTAGCTTTAATGTTGGCACTAAGTCACTAAGAAGTGTTTATAGTTAGCAACAAACAAAGTGAGATCAAAAAGTATCAAGACTTTTGAAATTTAAAGGAAGATGGGTGCACTACTCAGCAACTTAATAAATTTATACAACAACTGCTGTTTGCAAAGCAGTGTTGCTTCCAAAAAAGCCTTCATCAGATGATGACTCTGGTTGCAGGTGTAGCGATAGTCTGCCCTACTGGGATGGACTTATGTCAAAAGGGTTATCTTCCCTTGCCGCCAGGGTTTTTGCCATTAGGTGACACTACTAGCTCAGTATTTAAACTCGGCCCGGGAAGCTATCTCTCTCTCTCTCTTGGTCTAGCATCCACAAAAGATGGACTTAGATGTGTGGTGTCTTTGTCCATTAAGTGGGTGTCTTTTCCCCCAACTATCAGTAAGTGACTCTCATATTCTTTATGGGCTCTTTCTTACTTCCAAAGGAGTTTCATCTTATCTGTATGTATCTTGCCATGTATGCCATGTGCTCAGACAATAAAGTCTGTATTGTTGTTATGTTGTAGTTCTTTGTTCAGATTATCTATGTATATTCACCTACGTTAGAAGGTTTCTCTGAACCTTCTAATGTATCATAAGAACCACACATTCAATTCTTATACAGGTATGGTTTCGGAACCAAAGCATCATTACCACTAGCCCAGAACACCTCAACAGTATTTTATTTTATTTTTAGGCTTTGTTGGAATTTCGTCACACTGTGGGATTGCCATATCCATGCTGATGCAGTTAAAGTATTATTCTGGATTTTTTAAAATGTATTTCCTCTTGTCTGATGGTGAAAGGCTATGATTAGTCAGGTATTCGAAGGTTGAGTTGGTAATGAAAGCTTAGCATCCAGCCTCAATAGGAAATACATTTATTATCTAGCCATTTCTGACTTATTTTTCTCACAGATCTTCATATTTTTCCAATTTACCCAGTTGAAATTTTCCTTAAAAGAGGCTGTTAACTTAAAACAAAAACTTTCTTTGGCTTTATATAAAAATCTTATCGACACAAGTTCAAATCCTAACCGAAGCCATTTGCATTTCACCTAGTGCTAATATCCTTGGGAAAGATATGCATCCTACTACTTTCCCTCCAGCTATCAGTAAATAGTAGTGCAGATTGGGCTCTTTAACCTTGGCTAGGTCACCAGTCTAGGAGAAGGAAAACTCTGAATTCAAACCTGTTAAACTCTGCTTAAAAAATTGATCTAGCGTCACATCCTGCTCATGTGGAGAGGCTGGTAAATATAAATATATAAAAGCAATTGGTAATTTGCTTGAAGCATTGTTAAGTATGTTATGATATATTAATATTTTGAAGGCCAGTACAATGCGTATGAAATATAAAAACAAAAAGATGTTATTTTTGTCTTATCGATTTCGAAGCATGAACTTCATTATCAGAGTTTATTTTCAGAAATGACGTGCTTATGTTTTTATTTGTGTGGTTACAATTTCTCTTCTTATTTTCTTTTCCTCTCCCTTTTTTTTTCTCTTTCTTCTTTTCCTCCTTTATAAATGAAATGGGCGAATAACTGTAATTTCTTATTTCTCTCTTTTTTTTTTCTTTTTAAAAAGTCTGTGTAGAACAAATATTCCTAATATCGGCTGTCATCCGGTCAAATGTTGCAAGTATAAATATAAATAAATATATATAAATATATATATAACAAAATGATAATGTCTAGATGTCTGCTGTCTAAACTTTGTCAAGATAAGTCAGTGCCAATTATCAATACATTTTAATCAATAGTCTCAATACATTTTGCTCAGAAGTTTTTGGCAAAACACAGGATTATGCAAGTGCAGCCCCACCCCTCACTTACAAGACCCATTTCCATGCAATTTTTTCTTGTTGCCAGAATAAAAGATTCATGTCAAGGCTTTAACGACATGGAGGATATCAAAAGAAATATGATGGATCAGCATCAAACCATATCAAAGGAGGAGTTTCAGAGGTGCTTTAATCAATGGAAAACTCACTGGAATAAATGTGTTGAATGCTGAGGGACTATTTTAAAGAAAATTACTGTTTTATTCATTGCTCATTTCTGTCTTGGTCAATATAGCTTCAAACTGAAGATTCATTACAAATGTAAAATTTTAGGATGCAGTGGATATTAAAAGAAATATAATGTTGTAGCTTCACACTATATCAACAGAGGAGTTTTAGAGGTGCTTCAGCCAATGAAAAACTCATTGGAATAAGTGAGTTGAATGCCAAGGGTACAGACTATTTTTTAAAAATACTGTTTCATTCATTGCTCATTTCTGTCTTGGTCAATATAGCTTCAAACTGAAGATTCATTACAAATGTAAAATTTTAGGATGCAGTGGATATTAAAAGAAATATAATGTTGTAGCTTCACACTATATCAACAGAGGAGTTTTAGAGGTGCTTCAGCCAATGAAAAACTCATTGGAATAAGTGAGTTGAATGCCAAGGGTACAGACTATTTTTTAAAAATACTGTTTCATTCATTGCTCATTTCTGTCTTGGTCAATATAGCTTCAAACTGAAGATTCATTACAAATGTAAAATTTTAGGATGCAGTGGATATTAAAAGAATATAATGTAGCTTCACACTATATCAACAGAGGAGTTTTAGAGGTGCTTCAGCCAATGAAAAAACTCATTGGAATAAGTGAGTTGAATGCCAAGGGTACAGACTATTTTTTTAAAAATACTGTTTCATTCATTGCTCATTTCTGTCTTGGTCAATATAGCTTCAAACTGAAGATTCATTACAAATGTAAAATTTTAGGATGCAGTGGATATTAAAAGAAATATAATGTTGTAGCTTCACACTATATCAACAGAGGAGTTTTAGAGGTGCTTCAGCCAATGAAAAACTCATTGGAATAAGTGAGTTGAATGCCAAGGATACAGACTATCTTTGAAAAAATTACTGTTTCATTCATTGCTCATTTCTGTCTTGGTCAATATAGCTTCAAACTGAAGATTCATTACAAATGTAAAATTTTAGGATGCAGTGGATATTAAAAGAAATATTAATGTTGTAGCTTCACACTATATCAACAGAGGAGTTTTAGAGGTGCTTCAGCCAATGAAAAACTCATTGGAATAAGTGAGTTGAATGCCAAGGATACAGACTATCTTTGAAAAAATTACTGTTTCATTCATTGCTCATTTCTGTCTTGGTCAATATAGCTTCAAACTGAAGATTCATTACAAATGTAAAATTTTAGGATGCAGTGGATATTAAAAGAAATATAATGTTGTAGCTTCACACTATATCAACAGAGGAGTTTTAGAGGTGCTTCAGCCAATGAAAAACTCATTGGAATAAGTGAGTTGAATGCCAAGGGTACAGACTATTTTTTAAAAAATACTGTTTCATTCATTGCTCATTTCTGTCTTGGTCAATATAAGCTTCAAACTGAAGATTCATTACAAATGTAAAATTTTAGGATGCAGTGGATATTAAAAGAAATATAATGTTGTAGCTTCACACTATATCAACAGAGGAGTTTTAGAGGTGCTTCAGCCAATGAAAAACTCATTGGAATAAGTGAGTTGAATGCCAAGGGTACAGACTATTTTTTAAAAATACTGTTTCATTCATTGCTCATTTCTGTCTTGGTCAATATAGCTTCAAACTGAAGATTCATTACAAATGTAAAATTTTAGGATGCAGTGGATATTAAAAGAAATATAATGTTGTAGCTTCACACTATATCAACAGAGGAGTTTTAGAGGTGCTTCAGCCAATGAAAAACTCATTGGAATAAGTGAGTTGAATGCCAAGGGTACAGACTATTTTTTAAAAATACTGTTTCATTCATTGCTCATTTCTGTCTTGGTCAATATAGCTTCAAACTGAAGATTCATTACAAATGTAAAATTTTAGGATGCAGTGGATATTAAAAGAAATATAATGTTGTAGCTTCACACTATATCAACAGAGGAGTTTTAGAGGTGCTTCAGCCAATGAAAAACTCATTGGAATAAGTGAGTTGAATGCCAAGGATACAGACTATTTTTTTAAAAATTACTGTTTCATTCATTGCTCATTTCTGTCTTGGTCAATATAGCTTCAAACTGAAGATTCATTACAAATGTAAAATTTCAGGATGCAGTGGATATTAAAAGGAATTTGATGGCTCAGCATCAAACCATATCAAGTTTTGGCATTAAATAATCCAGAAAGGTTGATATATTATTAAACAAAAGCTACCACACCTATCTATCTATCTATCTATCTATCTATCTATCTCAGTCTGTTCATATCTATCTATCTCAACATAATTGAGTTACCAGTTACGTCACAGAGGTGCTTTGATCAATGGAAAGCTAATTGGAATAAATGTGTTGAATGCCAAGGAAACTGGACTATTTTTTAAGAAAATAAACATCTACAACTTCAGTCTCAATACTTTCTGAACACAGTCTGTAGGTTAATAAATTGTTAACCTTTTATTTCTTTTAAGAAAAGTCATCATTTAGAACTATTTCAAATGAATAAAAATACTGCATAGCTCAAATACCCTCAGGAAAGGTATGAATCCAACTGGTCTCTTTCTCGGTATGGGTAAATAGTAGGGCAGACTGGGCTCTTTAAATTTGGTATGGCAACCAGTCTAGAAGAAGAGAAACTTGATTCAACCCAGTTGTTGACCTGCAGAGGGATGGGGTCTACAAAATTATTCCTACCCAAGATATGCTACATAAGTAGCACCATGACAACCAGGTCAACCAGGATAGATCTTTATCTACATCTTATAGAAAGGTACTTATAAATATGAATGCAAGTACTTGAGCTATGAACAAAGGTTTATACATTTTGAATAAAGGTACTTATGATTTGAAAAAAAAATAGTTATAAGTTTGAAGTAATAACACCCAAAATCATAACTAAAAAAATATTTCTTAACTAGTATTTACCACGTACACCACATGTTCGGGTTAGGCACAAGGCCCTATTAATGTGGGACCACCAGCAAACCGTGACTCATGTGTGGCAGGTGAAAAAAATGCGTTGATCCCGCCAGCATTCCTCCTCAAGGGGGCGCCTCAGGCACTGTGCAATGAACCCAGCCCTGCCCCTTTCAATCGAGGGGGCAGGTATTGCCTGGGAGTATAGCCCCCTGGGATCAACGCTATTAGTTTATACAGTCCAGGGTCAAAGCCACTGGTGGCCAAATCTGTCTTAACTACTCAGCAACAAATTTCTCTGAATTTTTAAGATAAGGCTTGATAGTTAATATTATTTGGAATTTAAAAGAAGGAATCTGAGTTTGAGAAGGCTCCTGAGTCCGACAAGAAATACCTGAAGAAGGCCGGAGGGCACATCAGCCAAAACGTTGTACAGATAACAATAGTCCGAATAATCCAAATAATACCAATCAGCAACAAATGTTTTGTGTGTAGAATTTAAAAAATACTTTTGTTGAAGATATTCAAAAGGTTTGTTTTTAAGTACGTTGTTAAAGTTCTTTTTTTTTATTACATGAGATCAAGGGAATTATTTTCAGGTCAACTTTATTACACATATTGTATACTGGATGTTGGCTCGGTCGCTTAGACAAGAAACTGGTACAAAAGTAAATCAAATGAAATATGCATAAATGTTTGAACAGTCTAATTGTAGTATGTTCCCTTTTATATTACTATTTTAGTATTCTGTACCATATATATATATATATATATATATATATATATATATATATATATATATATTTGGCTTGCAACAGAAAAATGTACAAAAGCAGAGAACAAGATTTGTACAGCTTGTTGATAAAGGTTAATTGTTATTAGTAATGCTTAACTTAGAGACGAGGGTGAACTATGAGGGTGTTTTATTGCATGAACAATCATGTGACTCCACCAAGAGACACCTTGGTTGCACAGCTTACATTCTGATTAAACAAGAGTCTACACAACACTAATTGGAGTACCTATATTGAAGTGATAAGTGTAAGTAAACACTGAATTTATTTTCTTATACACATACACGCCACACACATGTAAATTTCATTTTTATTACCTATTATTTTTTATAAACGTATGTTTTATGTTTCACATCAACTAGAATTTAATTTTTTAAATATTTTTATTTGTATGTTTTGTTTTTTTTAAAATCAAGAAAAAGTATCTACCTATTTATTTAATATGTTAGTTATTCATGTGTGTAAGTATTTGTAGATATCTTTTTCATCTTACCATTGCATTTAACCATTTATAGATCAGTATCAATTACAGTTTAGCCATTGAACAATCTATCTTCTGATCTATCATCCATAACTTAAGATTGTGGCAAATTTTTTTTTTTTTAATTATAATTTTCTTTTTACTTTATCTAATACACAATATAAAGAAAACTTCAATGTTTATAATGTTATATTAACATGCATATAGAAATATGAAAGGTAAAATGGATATGAATCCGACAATATGTGTAGAAAGTTTTGTAGAAAAAACAAGATGTTTAAAGTTTTGCTGACAGAAATCTGTTTCGACCATATGCGGTCTTTATCAAAGCAACATTGTAAATGGAAAAACGAAATAAATATATCATTAATCACGAGGCACAGAACACTCTAGATCAGTACCGGAATTTTCAAATAAATCCTGAACTTTTTGATATTTATATACACCTTTACTGCAAACTCTTTTGAGTTTTTTTAATGATAAAAATGCTTATAATTTTAAAAAATAAAATTCATTTTATTTTTAACATAAAATATGCATTTTTAAAAATTATTTGAAAATTCCAGTACTGATCGAGAGCATTCTGTGCCTCGTGATTAATGATATATTTGTTTTTCCGTTTACAATGTTGTTTTGATAAAGACTGCATACGGTCGAAACAGATTTCTGTCAGCAAAACTTTAAACATCTTGTTTTTTCTACAAAACTTTCTACACATATAGAAATATCTAATAGGCTGAACTCTGTTACAACACTATCTCTAATTACAACTGGCAGTGGTCCTTAGATTTATTATCAACTAGAAGTGGCTACCTGGCATTGCCTGTGTAGAAGAGGGGGTCAAAAGTTAGTTTTGTGGATCTATTATTACTTAACTGTGAGTTGGATCCTCACAGGATGCCCCATTAAAATCCCTACATAAAAAAGACCTTGTGTTGATTCAGCCAGTATAGTACACAGACACACTGAAAAAAAAATCAGTGTCTCCTATTTAAAATATTAAATGCAAAAAAAAAATCCAGACTGTTATCATTTAAATTTTATTTTTCAATTATCTTCATGAATATAAGTGAAATCTTCATTATATTTGCTCAAAAAGCAAGATCTGGCAATAGTGATTGTGTATATATATGTAAGTAAAGTAAAGTCATCGGGACAGCCTAATGTTGGTATCAGCCAATCAACGAGGGAGTCTATCCCCTTTTCAATAGCGCTAGACCAAGGAGATTATCTTTGCATCTGAGGTGGAGCGCTACACCTACCATCAACTCCTTACTTTACCGCACAGATCCCTGTGCTACTCATATGCTGAGTCGGCGAGGACCGGTATCGAACTAGGAACCTTGTGGTTTCTAGCCAAACGCTCTACCGACTGAGCTAACCCGGCCCTTTTCTGGATATACACACACATACATACATACATACATACACAAAACTGCCCTTTATATATGTATAGATAAATTAGAGGTAGAAGAAGGCATGTAGTGAAACACCAATCACTATCTTGACTAATTATAAACTGGCAATACAGACACATAAGATGCTGGTACCAAAGGGATGGTTGGTTGGTTGGTTGGTTGGTTGGTTGGTTGGATTTTAAGGCATGTCAACCCTTAGGTTATTTTATGCTGAAGACACCAAAGGGATAGCAAGAGAAAAACTGAATTTAAAGAATGCTACATGTTTCTCCCACTGTGTGTATGATGGCATTCACCCTGTGGGTAAAACCGGCTTCACATGTGCATTCATGTGTGAAATTTGTTGGGGATTGATGTCAGAAAGTGATGCCATGTTCTTCGAGGGGAATATTAATATGTTTGTGCACTGATAGATCAAGTACATCAATCATCAGTAAAATGTGGAAAAGTAGCATAGTAGTGCTGGTGACATATACACAATATCTTATCTATATAATAATAAACATGTTGGGTTAGTAAATATTTGTACCTTGGTTTTTGGACATTTATTACACACACACACACATTCACACACACACACACACACACACACACACACATATATACATATATATATATATATATATATATATAGTGCTTAATTATTCTCCCAAAAATTATCGGCAAAAAGCCATTCTAAACAAACCTTGTATATATATATATATATATATATATATATATATATATATATATATGGGAGTAAATATGGAAATAAATCAGACAATATTAAGAATTTTGAAAAAACAAGTGTTCTAAAAATGAGATAAATTTATTTATCGACGCTTAAACATCTATAATGTTTTATAGATGACAGGAGATAAAAAATCTTTATAACATTTTTTTTGTTGTCTCTAAAATTTTATAAAGATTTTTTATCTCCTGTCATCTATAAAACATCCATCAATTTCTTCACCCCTTAATACATCCTGATGAAGGTTCAAAGAAACCGAAACGTTTAAGCGTCAATAAATAAATCTATCTCATATATATATATATATATATATATATTAGGGTCGACTGAAAATTTCATAAGCTGATCAAGATATTCTCATGTTATATGACCAAATAACGTTTATTTTTCAATATAGTTCCCCCTGCAGTCCACACTTCTTCGACCAGTGTTGCAGTGCTTGGATCCAATTGGTCAAAAAAGTTATCAACAGCAGATATGGCATCATCATATTGTTACATGATTAATAGGTGACCTATTGATTTTGTACAGTAGTGTAGATTTCAAAAAGTAATTGGTAATTCTATTAAAAGAAGAATTATGGAAAATAACTAGTAGGAGCTGATGCAGGTGTTCATGTCAGTATACTAGACAGGTCTTAACCTTTAACTGACCTTGTAGCTGTTCTCTGATTGGCCAATCCAATCATGAGAATGGATTAGTAGGGTTACATATTCAGATTTAGTTGGGTGACCAAATGAGACAGATGAAAATATGGTGTGTCTCTTCTGCAAGCTATTTCTCTCTATGCTTGTGATTATAACATGGGTTGAAATAAAGACATAAAAAATATATCAAGTTTTTGGTTCATTTGTAAGAAGAAAATAATGGACACAGAAACTAAGACCAGCCCAAATCAACCCAAGAAGAATTGATGATCTGGTTGGCTAAGAAGATAAGTATGATAAGAAGAGAAGTAAGAAGGCTATACAACAATATGAATTTTTTCAGCCCAACTTCCTACAGACACACATACAAATCTTATTTCCTTCGCCGAAGAGCATAAAGCCCGAGTTTGTTATTGTTCACTAAGCGCCCCCTTGCCTCATATGGTAGAGACATCTCAGTATCATTGACAGGTTAATTTCACAGGAATTTCTCCATGCTGTATCGTGGCTGAAGCAGTATAGTTTCTGAATATCCTGCTGAAGTCCCGGTTTCGATTTCTGTTGGAGGGAAATCGTTAGTATGCATCGCTGATGAGACTTAATAAAGTTGAAACAGTCTGTACGATGTTCTACACACCGAGTAATTCTTTGCGAAATTCACTTGTCATTATTATCTTCTATAATTATTGAATTTTATGCGATATGCGCATTGTAATTGCCTTCAAACAAAAATATAAATATTAATATATATATATATCTTATTATAATGGAGATTGTGGATTTGTCTGTCTGTAACCGAAACTATATTACAATACAAGTTATAATTCCCTTAGTTATTTACATCACATTCGTCATGATTTTATTTTTATTTAAACCTCAATTATTAATAAAATTGTTTTACATCATTAAGACTGTTGACCATATATACATACTAATAACATGCAATTGTATTTATATATACAACAAAATAGCGGTTTACAGTGTGAATGGGAAGGCTAATTTGCATATTGATCTTAAAAATTTGATTTTGATAAATATATGCTTAGTATTATTGATTTCTAATTGTTTGGTTTTATCTTATTGAATATGAGCAAAAATCTCGGGGATAAATCTTAAAAGAAATCCAGTAACAAGAAGAAATAACTATAATATTATTCTTGACTTCCTATTTTAACTAAATAGTTAAATTAGGAAAATTTACCAATGAAAGACGGGAGTAATGGAAAATGATGGAAGAGTTAATTTCAAAGTTGTTCTATTTTTCAATCATACCCCCTCTGTTCGAAAAGTTTTTATCTGCATTCTTATTCAGTTTCATTAGCCTTTCTAATTTAATATGATATTTTATTATATCAAAACTTAAATACTTGCACCCGGAGGGTGCATATATTTTCTAGTTATTATAATGGAGATTCCGTATCTGTCTGTAACCAAAACTACATCACTGTTTATGTCCCTATGCGTAAGTTTATTAATCAGTATTTAATTATAATTAAAATCATTAATATATGGAATAGAATAGATCTTATTTATTTACAATGTCTCTATGAAAATGTAAGTTAGATTTGCCTCAAAACTGCCCATGTTATTAGTGCGTTTAAAATCCTACAATGTGTCTTATATATCACTAAGAAATAAAGGTATACATAATATATAGTGTGGTTAATTTGCCTACTGGTTTTAACATAACCGGATTTAATAAATAATTACTTGGTGTTATTGATCTCAAACATTATTGTTTTATTCTCCAACATATTTAAATCAATCCTATGAATGATTTTTTTATAGAAACCAATTGAAATATAATCAGGATAAGTGTAATCTTTTTATTTGTGTTCTTATCTAATTTTGTTAGTCTTTCTAATTTAATATATTTCATTACATTAAAACTTAAATACTTACACCCAGAGGCCATATGTTCTTGCTAGTCTATTAATAATGGAGACTCCGTCTCTATTTGTCTGTCTATGTAATTTGAGCATGCAATGTTCGATGGTCCTCATTGATTTTTAAAACAAGTTTTAATAAATACATGTGCGGTATTATCTATATATATATAGTTTGTTTTATTTTAATATATATTTAAAGTTATCAGAACTGAGTTTCCATTTCAAATTGTTTTATTTTTTACCCCTTTTATAAATTTGATGATTTCTTTCAAGTAACACGGATGTGGCGCTGAAGCTTGGGGTCGTTATTTTAAAATTCACCGGGCAGCAATTTCGGAGACAGGGGACTGGGACGCACTTCCTCATAAATTACCCCATGCTGTAAAATTTGAATGCCATTTAGTTTCTTAACATCATCTAATAAGTGGGATATTAGCAAAGTATTACTATTAACATTCACTGTGTTGATTGGTATTTGAGGTAATATCAATAGATTTTTATCTGACTCTGCAGTTGATCTGGAGTCTGTTTTGAGAATATTTCATTTGAAAGCCATCTCTCTCTCTCTCTATCTCTCTCTCTCTCTCTCTCTCTCTCTCTCGCTCGCTCTCTTGTTCTATATGCTGTCTGTTGCACTGATCCCTACTTTCTTTCTTTGGAGTGTTCAGAAAATAAAGTGACATTCAACAAATATATCCCACCCATTTCTATCTGCACACCTTTAATGCATTCATAGGATCCTTTGGGCAAACATAATTTTTAATGATGATCACTGGGGAAGGAAAAGAATAACGACCATGTGAATAGACTAGCAAATATATCTGAAAAAATAAAGTGACATTCAACAAATGTATCCCACCCATTTTTATCTGCACACCTTTAATGCATTCATAGGATCCTTTGGGCAAACATGATTTTTAATGATGATCACTGGAGAAGGAAAAGAATAATAACCATGTAAAAAGACAAGCTAATATATCTGAAAAAATAATTTCCATCACAATTTAAAAAAATTTTTTTGATACAAATAATCTTGAAGAGTTATGAAATTCAAAAGTCCAAAACTATAAACTTATCGATATTGAAACATGCAATATAACGGCAGTGATGCTGATAGCTTTTTGGGACGCACATATTTGCTTTGAATGAGTCCCCAGGAAATTTGATGGATCCCAACTAAAGTTTCTTAATAAATTGTAGGGTTTTTATGTATGACCTGGGGAAACAACTAAGGCTATCTAACTCCTACCTTGTAACCTATCCTGTGTAATTCATTTCTAAGATACTATTGAAATGTATTTACGGTTAGCTTGAAATGGTAAGGGAAGAAAAAAGAAAAATACCGGGATGCATGGATATGAATTTACGGTGTCCTTTTAGATTTTAATGCATCAGAGAAACAGGACGCATACCTATCAGCATCTCTATAAGTGTGCTAGTTTGAGAAAGCTACTTTGATTTTAACACTTCTCCGTTGTACAGGGTAAAATATCACATTCTAAATAACTCAACAAATGCCAAATGTAGCAGTTCCCTGGTAATATTTTCTGGTGATGTATTGATGACACGAAGACAACTGATGTTGAATGTAGAAGATTTTATTTACTTCCAAACACTGTGAAATACTGAAATAAAATGGGGTATAAAACAATTACTAATTTACAAAAAGGGTCTTTAACAAATGCCAGCAACTTCACGGGAAAATTGGAAAGAAACATACCTGTGCGCCGTACCAGTACCAAGAACTAACTAAAGACTAAAATTCTAATTTTAGGACAATATTTCAACACAACCTTTTTGCTGTATCAGCTTGGTGGAAGTCCCTATTTTGCCCTAAGGATATCTGTTGATATTCCCACAATGCCATTTTGGCCCTGTGGGTCCACTTGATTATCAGACCCTAACAGAGTTGTTTCCCTTATACTGTCCAAATTTAAGGGTATATTTTGAGGGTAGAAAATAAATATATCTAACTATTAGGCACACTCAAAGGCGACAGCTACACCAAGTTAGGTAAGTATCTTTTATTATCTTATCTAATGTATTTCCTGTCAGATAACCATCATCAAATAAGCACAATTATATATTTTAATACTCAGTGTATATAGTGCAAATAACCATATAGATGTTTATCTCCTTATGTATACTCAAACCTATTTATGATTTAGGAATCAGTATTTGTATTGCTGCCAATAATATTTTACAGATCACATATAATCTACACATGCTAATCTTTAACACATTCTGCTGATGACAAAAAGAGATTAGATTATCAGAAATAATATTATTATAGAATATATATATGTAATATATATATATATATATATATATATATATATATATGTGAATTTGATATATTGAAAAAACAAATGATGTTTACAAATGCATATGGATGTTTGCTCCTCTGAAGACAATTATCCTCAAACACTACGGATTTACCAACACCACAAACTTTCTGGAACCTTACATCTTTTTCAGTTGTGCTGTGGACTTATTGGTTACTTATCTAATAGTTGGAATGTATTATGAACAATTTTGATACTTAATATACACTTTTTATACAATTTTACATCATGGGGGGGGGGGCGATGTGCAGTTAAAACCGTTGAGAGGAAGGCCCCGAAACGGTGCACATTCTCTCCTGATGATCCCATGCATTTGTAAACATCATTTGTTTTTTCAATATATCAAATTCACATTGTCGGATTAAATATCCTTTTTATTTATATATATATATATATATATTTAGTTATGGGGAAACCTAATGAGACAAAAATGAAAAAATAAAGTGTTAGGGTAGCAAAGGCATAAACTTATAAATACAGCAAGCGATATATATATATATATATAATATATATTATATATATATATATATATATACTTAGATAGTCCCGACAAGCAAATTAGGTGAATACTGCATGCAACGTGCAGAACACTGGACAGCTGTTTCAACCTATATTAGGTCTCATCAGCAGTGTATACCATGATCTCCCCCTGACAGAGATTGAACCCGCAACCACAGAACGCAGAGTCAGAGACTCTACCCCTAGGCCACGGGCACACACTACACACGAAACTTGCCTTAATCAAATCGTCAATGATAAATGTGCAACTGCATAACCTTGTGTCTTGTAGTTGCATCCACATTTGACAGAAGACACGATTACCTCCCAGAGTCATGACTTCCCAACATGGCGGCAATGCATATATATATATGTGTGTGGTTGAGAGTAGATAATGATTGAAATATCAATTGAACATTTATTCAATCTTTCACTCCTCATATATATATATATATATATATATATATATATATATATATATATATGTGTGTGTGGTGTGTGTGTGTGTGTGTGTGAAGAGAAATGGAAGTGAATCCGATGGTATGTAGTATCGTGAGAAATTTGAAAAAACACAGGTTTAAATAAAATGAGTGGTAAGTTTATTAGCTGATGCTGCAGTGTTTCAATCTGTTAAGTAGATTTTCTTCAGGGCTTTTGTTGATATAAGGAAGAGTAAAAAGTTTTTATCACAGAATAATGAGGAAGACTGTGATAGTCCTTGTTTATCAATCTTAGAAATTTGAAGAGAACGCTGGAAATGTACCATGTATATATATATATATATATATATATATATATATATATACACACACAGGGACATTGACTGATGAACTGTCACTCGGTTAATTTTTTGCTTTGTGTTGTGAGCTAAAATTTGAGGTATGAGCAAGCTTCAGATATGCTTATGTTAATAGGTTCACTAAAAACATTTAAGTTTCAAAATTATTATGCCAAAGAAAAATAAACATTACAACATATTACAGGACATGATTTATTACAATGTATTTTATTATGTTTTTTATACAATACAGTGTTATTTTTCTTATTTTAAAAAATGTAACAAAAAAATTAGGGAAATTTTGGGGTCTGGAACAGATTAATGTCATTTCAGTTTATTTCAATAGGAAAAATTGATTTAATATAAGAGAAATTGAGTTACAAGTGGAATGAATTAAATTTGCAAGTCAAGGTATCACTGTTTATGTATTCATAAGTTAGGGTAGTGTGGGCATGCAGACACCAGGATTTGGCAACTATGTGATTTTCCAACCAAGTATATATATATATATATATATATATATATATATATATATATATTAAGAGAATTCACCATATTACAAGACTAAATGATATTCAAATTTTAAAGCATGGCATAATTTCTTCTCATGAGCAGCTGTACAGCTTAAAGGAAAGACATTCTAGTATTCAAAACTTATATATACATATATATATATGTGTGTGTGAGTGTGTGTGTGTGTGTGTCTGTTTGTCTGTCTGTCTGTCTGTGTTCAGAATGTTTTTATGGACATTAAGTTCAATATTATTTTACTGCCTCAAATTTGAATTTGTATTATTTTATAGAATTTATACTATAAAATAAGTAAAGATAAAATCATTGGGTGGCCTAATGTCAGTATCAGCCAGACAGTGAGGGAGTCTATCCCCTATTCACTGGTGCTAGACCAAGAAGATTGTTTTTACATCTGAGTTGGAGTGCCACACCTAACATCAGCTCCTCACTTTACTGCACAGATCTGTGCTACTCAGTTGGCGAGGACTGGTATCGAGGACTGGTATTGAACTAGCAACCTTATGGTTCCTAGGCGGATACTCTACCGACTGAGCTAAACCGAAATTGCAAATAAATAGATAATTGAAAGTATTCTATAATTAGCATTTAGCAGTTATTTAGAATAAGAAGTGTGAGTGAAAATGCTGACCCCATTAAGTGTGAATTTGGTTGAAAATATTTTAAGCAGAGTTTAACAAGTTTGAATCAGAGTTTTCTTTCTCCTAGTCTGGTTGCCATATCAAGGTTAAAGAGCCCCGTCTACCCATAGCTGGAGGGAGAATAGTTAGATGCATACCTTTCCCACGGGTATTAGGGCTATGTGAGCACATAGGACTATACTGCTTCAACAAGGTGTAGTTTATGAGCTAGCCTATAAACCCCAAGCAAGCGAGCCAAGGAAGGTTAGTTATGAGTGCAGATAAACTGGTATTTATATCATTACTTGCATGCTTTGCTTAATTATTTCAGTATGAGAATATCTAGTATCTTGCAATCTGGGACTTTTGAACGGAAGACTATAAAGTTAATGGTAATTGTAGGGATTTTTCTTCTAGATTTTCTTAAATATTCCTTGCCAAATTATAGGAGCATGCTAGTACATTTACAGGGTGACAAAAAAAAAAAAAAAAAAAAAAAAAACAGAATTTGGGTTCTGGTAGTCTACATCAGTAATAACATAGATACAAAATGACCAAAAAAAAACCCAAAATTTTTGGGTTATTTCCTATAAGTCTAACATGATCAAAGGGGACTTGACTGATAAATTATTTATTTATTTTCCCATTAAACTAACCCTAACCCTAACCCTAACCCTAATCCTAACCCTAAACCCTAACCCTAACCCTAACCCTCACCCCGTTTCTTTTTTCCCAGTAAATCAATGAATAAATAAATAATTTATCAGTCAAGAGTGGTTCCCCTTTGATCATGTTAGACTTATAGGAAATAACCCATTTTTGGGTTCTGTTTTCTTTGGGTCACCCTGCATGCCGTGAAACATGGTTTATTGAATATACACATTTATCAATATCAAAATGTATCTATATCAATGTATCAAAATGTATCTGACCCCATTAAGTGTGAATTTGGTTGGAAATTCTTAAAGCAGAGTTTAACAGGCTTGAATCAGAGT
Source organism: Doryteuthis pealeii (assembly GCA_023376005.1). NCBI lineage: Eukaryota > Metazoa > Mollusca > Cephalopoda > Myopsida > Loliginidae > Doryteuthis > Doryteuthis pealeii. The sequence goes on from CM042153.1 coordinate 26,053,291, forward strand.
TTTACTTCTCCTAGACCAGTTGCCATGCCAAGGTTAAAGAGCTCAGTCTACCCATAGCTGAAGGGAGAATAGTTGGATGCATACCTTTCCGACTGGTATTAGGGCTATGTGAACACATATACTGCTTCAACAATGTTAGTTTATGAGTATCAAAGTTGCTTTATTTGAGATCAAATCTTGATCTTATAAATGTGTGGGGCCATTCACCTATACGGGTGGTTGTGAAAATTTCTTCAAATAAACAATTTCTAGGAAGATAACTATTTAGATTTGGTTGTTTAGAACTTAAACACAACAATTTTAACTCGGTATGGGTTCCTAGTTCGATACCGGTTTAGCTCAGTTGATAAAGCATCCACCTAGGAACTACAAGGTTCCTGTTTCAATACCAGGCCTCAACTCAATGCATGAGTATCACAGCTTAGATCTGTATAGTAAAGTGGGTAGCTAATGGTAGGTGTGGTGCTCCACCTCAGCCTACAAAAACAATTTCCCTGGTCTAGTGATAGTGAAAAGGGGATAGACTCCATTGCTATCAGGCTGATATCGACAATAGGCTACTTGGCTGACTTTACTTTTATATATGCATATGTGAATATATTTTAAAAATATCAACAAATAACAAATTTTAGTCATTTAGTCAGCATACTAAACCCCCGTTAGTTATTTGCCTGGAGAGTTGTCTGCCCGTTTAACCAACACCTACGAGACACATGGGTTAGATAAGGTCTACCCCTACATTACTGTAAGTGATTTACCAGCATGGACTATTCCTAGTCTCATGTCAGTGGCTTTATGTTTATCTTTTACCATTCATGAATGCATCATATGTATGCTGTAGTTTGTCCATGTGCTGCGTCGGAGTTTTATGTTAGTTAGAGTTAGCAGATCATTGATGGGAACAGACGCAATGGTCATCTGTCCCCAAGTGAGCCATTTTCTCACCATGACGGTTGAACCCTTTTGGGCTTTCGGGTTTAATAAAGACGTCTAAGAAAAAAAGAAACTAAGTCTTGTGTTCATCATTAAAAACAAAAGTAATGAGCACACACAAACCACAACCAGAGCCCAGAACAAAGAAAGCCTGAATCAGCCAAAGAAAGTTGTTAAAAACAACAACAAAAAACAAATTTTAGTCACTTAGTCAACATACTAAACCACAAATTCCAATTCTGACTACAATAATATTCAATTTTGTGAACTTATGTACAGGGTATCTGATAGCCAAGGGTTGGTGGTAACTGAGCAATATGTGATCTGGGTACTAAGTGGTCATGTGACCTACAATACTTCTTAAAGGTGCTTAAAGGTGGTGGCTGAGGTCAATCAACAGCTTATCAATACGCATGAAATTAATGATTTGGTTGTTTGGTTAGGTTGGGTTTTTATGGCATATCAACCCTTTTTGGGTCATTTAATGCCAAATCAAGTCATCTTGATAAACAAAGGACTTGTATTAATTACACTACCTGCTATTGCTTAAGTTGTCACCCAATTAAATATTGAACAGGCTCATCATGGTGATCTGGGATACCCAAAGGGGTGTAGGAGGTATTTTCGTATTTGCCTGGGGAGTTGTCTGCCCGTTTAGTGTCGCTGGTTCCCGCTAGGGGCCTTGTGTATTTAAGCAGCTGATTTGAACTTCCCTCCCTCTCTTTGCCTGCCGACCTACGAGACACTATGGGTTAGACTCTGGTCTACCCCCTTCTCGTTGGGGCTTTGGCCCCCCCTTACATTACTGTAAGTGATTTATACAGCATGGACTATTCCTAGTCTCATGTCTGTTGCTTTTATGTTTATCCTTTGTACATTTAACTTTATATTACCTATGTATGTATGTATGTATGTATGTATTATGTACCCTGTTAATTCTTGTGCTGTTATATAAAATGTTTTGTCCTTCAACCTTTGTCGGAGTTTGTTTGCGTTCCAACGAGTTATGACTTTGTCATAACCTTTGAACCTTACAGGGGTAAGGGCTTGGAAGGTTGATATTTTACATGTGTGTTTCATTGATTAAATTTCTTTTTATATTTCAGTATTTTTACCAAGATTCCATATGAGAAAGCAAATTGTAAAGAAAATGTCCCAGAGGCTACCGGGGGTGAAGTAGTAATTGCAGTGCAGCAGATTGATCAGGATATTCAACAAAGAGTGAAGGCCTTGATCCCAAACAGTGACCTTTATGAATTGCAAGAGAAAGTTGCCATTTGCCTGCAAGTTGAGAGGAATGACTGGCGAACAAAAATGCAATCAGTGTTTCGACAACTCGACAATGAGCACAAGAAAGGCCAGAAAGTTAAGAATTCACTACTTGACATACTGAATCAGTATCAAGATGAAAAGGATCAGCACATCTTTGAAGAAGAGTTAGAGATTAAAGACTTGATCAACCATTTGAAAGAGGTGATTGTTGGTTTGAAGAACGTTAATCTGAAGCAGGTTCAAGATTTGAACGACTTGATAAAGTCAAAGGAGTTTAGTCCTGCTGCTTCCGCGGATGATGAGGAGAATGATCTATGCACACTGAAAACAACTGGATCCGAGAATCAATCGATTCCGGATCAGGATCTGTTGGAATGCAAAGAAAAAGAAAACATAGGTTGCTGTAAATTGAAAGATTGGTGTCAGTATAAAAGTCTGGTCGGCTTTGATTGTAAGGATAAAAGCCAGGATATGTTTGACGAAGAATATGATGAAAGTAATGTAAATAAAGAGACAGAACAAATAATACCAGAAGAAGAACCAGTTACTGCTGATCTTGGAGATAAGTCTTTACTGCCAAACCAGGAATTGATAATTACCAAGTGTAAAGAACAAAGTACAGTTCCTAATCAGAAAAACTGTCTAGTAAAGAGTTATATGAATAGACATGAAGTCAAAGTGAAAAATCAGTTATTAAAATCTTCAAGTAAAGGATATTCTGTAGGAGGCAAAGTTAGAGCTAATAATCAAAAGAGAGAAATTCTTCAGTGTCATCAAGTTAATGGCTATGATATAAAAACTGATCATAAAAATCAGATTTTTCAGGAAAGTTTTTTTTGCAAGCTTGTTACTAAAGGTCCAATAAAACACACATTTCCCAGTGGATGTAATAAAAAATGATATTTAAAAAAAAAATAAAAAAGAACTAGCAAAGTGTTTCATTGAAGTTAATCCATTGTACACAAGCTATTTAAAACTGAAGCTATAAGAAAAAGAAGCATACAAGTAAGACTTTTTATCGTTTTTGTACCCTTTTTAAAATACTGTTTGTTCATAAAACTATGTGCACATATCTTCTGTTGGGACATGTTTGCGTATTTTTAATATTACTTCTTGTATGTATATTATTTATCAAATGTTCCTATTTGCATAAATGTAGGGAGACAATGAATAATTGTCTCCCTTTTATAGGGGCATATTTGTTAATGACCACATGTCAACCCCAGAATATTTTTTCATCTTTCTTCATTTCTGTTCTTTGAACTAATAAGATGCACATTTTTATATCTGTTAATTGACCAGACCTTGCCTTACCGCTGGGTGAATGGCACTGTCTTTTGCCTCAACATTGAAGCATAAAGCCTACATGGCTTTGCCAGCCAAAGAACTCAAGTAAAACTTTTACCCTTTTTGTACCCTTTTTAAAATACTGTTTGTTCATAGAAATATATGTGCACATTTCTTCTGTTGGGACACATTTGTGTATTTTTGTAAATACTTCTTGTATGTATATTATTTATTAAATGTTCCTATTTGTATAAATGAGCTTATATTGTCTTTCCTTCCATTTATTCAATGTTAGTATATCATTGGATATACTAATGATAATATTAGACCTTGATAAGTGGGGATGCAAATGAATATCGTTCTTCTTCAGTGTCATCAAGTTAATGGCTATGATATAAAAACTGATCATAAAAATCAAATTTTTCAGGAATTTTTTTTTGCAAACTCGTTACTAAAGGTCCATTAAAGCGCACATTTCCTAGTGGATGTAATAAAAAATGATATTAAAAAAAAAAAAAAGAATTAGCAAAGTGTTTTATTGAAGTTAAGCCAATGTACACAAGTTATTTAAAACTGAAGCTATAAGAGGAAAAAACATACAAGATATTAATGATAAATAACATATAAGTTTAAAGTGATAATAGAGAAAAATGTGATGAAATTTTGATACTTAGAAAGTATTTAGAAGTTATTTAGAATTATTGATTTATTTAGAAGTTATTTAGAATTATTGATTTATTTACAATTTATTTTCAGTTAGCAGAATGGCTTAATCATAATGTTTCAATTAGTCTAAAAACCATTTGCCTTTTGTAAGGAGACAATAAATAATTGTCTCCCTTTTATAGGGGTATACCTGTTGATGGCCACGTGTCAACCCCAGAATTTTTCTCATCTTTCTTTTTTCTGTTATTTGAACTAATAAGATGTGACTTTTTTTCTGTTAATTGACCAGACCTTGCCTCACCACTGGGGAAATAGAGTTGTCTTTTGCCTCGACATTAAAGCATAAAACCTAGTGTGTGTGTATGTATGTATGTCAAGAGGAAACTACAAAAATAAAACAATTCATGACAAAGTAAATATATATACACATTTACTATCACCAGAGATTGCTTTTTGTGCAAAAATAATTAAGATTTTATTCATATCTAGGAAGGTATTCAAAAATTAGAATTTGAATAGTAAGGGAAGGGAAAGTCATTGATGGCATTTATGATTAAAACATAAACAAAATAATTATTGAAGACCAAAACAATCAATGTATCTGTGAGACTAACTTTTTAAAAAATCTCCTCTTTACCCAGGCAATGCTGGGTAGCCGCTTTTAGTATCTAATAAAAATCCTTTTTTTCCCACTTTACTTACTTTAACTGGTTTCAGTAACTTTAATAGACAAGAATGTCAATCATTTAGACTATTTATATGTCTCTTTCTCAATGAATCCATCTTCTAGATGCACAGGGATGCATCCTCAGTGATATTCTATGAATGGGTTTATCAGAGATTTCAGTCCTTCCAACATCAGACCTAGCTGATCCAACCACCACTGATTAGACTATTGACTTCCCTTGATAGTTATATTCACATTTCAGCCATTGTACCTCAGGCCTTCTTCAGGTGTATTTTGTTGTAGTCAGTAACTTTCAGGGAATTTCAAATCAAACCCTTTATTGTGTTAGTCAACCAGTTATTCTAAGGCTAACAACAACAAATAAATGAATGAAAACTTGATTTAATTCCAAAGGTTCATTTATAACAAAATAAAGAATGACTAACAATTTAAATGACCTTCCTATATATAGTCAAGTTTGAGAGACCTACCAGTCTGATGGAGAGGGAATAAGGATATCTGGTATCTTCTATTGTTTGTCCTCTCAGATTAATTTTTTCAACCTTATCATGGAGCTGGTCCAATAGTGTCTGCTGAATATGAGCACCAAAACTACTGGGTGCAACATGATTGCTATGTCCAATCAGAGAAAGGCTCTTAACTCCATATATAGAAGCAGATGTATTTTACTGACCCAACACCTTTACTTAATTCACACGAGTATATTGTTCTCATTCCACTGCCCATGCATTGGAATATCTCCAATTTGAAATGTTTAAGTAGTGTAAATAATAACAACTCCTCACTTCAAAGTTTTAAACAGAAAAATGTCAATGTTAACTTACCATTTTTTTCCAATCGATTCTGGGATGAAGTTAAAGTTTTAATATGAGAAGCCACTGAATTAAATTTCACTTCAATCTGAGATATTTGTTTCATGTGGTGTTCATTTGACATCTGCTGGAGTTGTATCTTCTGCTCTTGGTCTTTTACTTGCTTTTCACAAACATATTTTGCCAGCTGTCAATAGAAATTTAAAGTGATTAAAAAGAAAAACAAATCAGCATTTTATCTCTCACTAGTTTTGCTTCATCTGTTATTATGGCCTTTTAGATTATACCTTTTCACAATTACACAAAAGTCATTTAAATTGTTAGTCATTCTTTACAATGAGCCCCCCCCCCCAAAAAAAAAAAGCAGAGTGGGCTGACCAGCAGAAACTTACATTGGTCAGTTCTGTACAGATACTGGATAACGTAAAGTGATAACCGATAGGGATGGGTAGCAAGAGAGAATCATGGGAATCCATAGTCAGCACATGATGATGCTGATGATGATATACTCAGCTTGATGAACTACTTATCTATTAATAATGGAGATTCGCTTCCGGTTTTTGTCTGTAACAAAAACTACATCACTGCTTATGTCACTATACCCGAAATCGTCATAACAGAATAAATACACTCAAAATTTGAGCATGCAACATTAGACAGTCCTCATTGTTTTTTAAAACAAACTATATATAAATATATGATACTGGGGATGTATCATCCCCAGTATCATATATCTATATATAGTTTGTTTTATTTTAGTAGATATTCAAAATTAATAGAACTTAGTTTCGATTTCAAATTGTTTTTTTTTTTTTTACTCCTTTAATAAATTTGATGATTTCATGATTTATGGTTAAAACTCTCCGACATTTAATTTTTAACTTCCACCTCCTCAAGCAATATCTTTCAAAAATTTATTTTATTTTGCTAGTAAACCTAATTATTAATAAAACTATATGGCTGTCTATAAGAGAGAGACAAACAAATTTTTCCAAATTATTAATACAAATAAGAAAATGTTACAGACCTGCAGGTTTCTAATTTCTTCTTTTAAAGTTGTGATTTCCTCATCTTTACACGATGAAACTATTTCATATTTGTGCTGAAATTTTAGATGAATAATTATATTCATATTAGTATAAGAAATAATGTTGAAAATATCAACAAATTAATATCTACGATTAAATCTATTATGTTAATAAAGCAGTGGTGCTAGTAACAATTTAAAAAAAAAAGTTACTGTAATTATTTGTGTATAATATGCACTATTCTTCCAGATTTTTCAGCCTAAAAATTAGAGGTGCATAACACAAGAATTAAACATCAACTGCTTTTACCTGCATCACTATATTCAGGAAGGCATGACCAAAAGTAAGTTATATCTATGGTCCAAACTAGCTAATATGTAACAAACACTTCTGTTTTATACTGCTACAGAGAAATAGCCACTGGAACGTGTATTAGTTCTTCTATTGTGAACTTATTTTCGCTAAAATTTTGTTACATTTTCATGTAAACATGTTCTTGCTTTTGTTCTAAATACTGTGTAAGTTTTGTGTTATAAAACATATAAAGTAAAATAAAGTTGCCTAATGTTGGTATCAGCCATGCAGCGAGGGAGTCTATCCCCTTTTCACTAGCACTAGACCAAGGAGATTATTTTAGTGTCTGAGGTGGCACGCCACACCTACAATCAGCTCCTTACTTTACCGCACAGATCCCTGTGCTACTCATACGCTGAGTTGGCGAGGGCGGGTATGGAACTAGGAACCTTGTGGTTTCTAGCTGAACACTCTACCGACTGAGCTAACCTGGCCCTAACTATATAAATTCTTATTTTTAGTCAATACAAAGCAGATAAAATGTTGAACAAATGTTATATTTAGTTTGAATTTAACTGCTACAAATTACTATACACAAGAGATGTTTTTTCCATGATTACATAGCCGAAATTATATTATGCATGAATACATGTTATAGCTTAGTTTGTTACAAGGCCAGAAGTATGAGAAACCAGTAAGAACTGAACTCATTAGGGCCTTTCAGGGCTATCCCCCCAGGCAACACCTGCCCCCTTGATTTAAAGGGGCAGGGCTGGGCTTATTACACAGTGCCTAAAGCATTCCCCTTGAGGGAGAATGCTGACGGGATCAATGCATTTTTGCACCCACCACCCATGAGTCACGGCTTGTGGGTGGTCCCACATTAATAGGGTCTTGTGCCTAACCCTTACACATGGGGTACATGGTAAATACCCCTAGTTATGGTTTTCAAGCCTAACCCACTAAAAATTGCCCTACAAAAGGAGCTCAATGTTCTTGCTAAGGTAATTTGTACTCACTTCACACTAATGCCCTTGAGAAAGGTATGAATCCATTTATCTTAAAAGGTTAGGTCAGGGCTTACTCCTTGCCAACAGTACTATATAACCCTGTACAAGTTGTTATGTGTTGCTGAGATAGGAGAAAGGTACTTGAGAAATGCAATGAAAGATCAAGGACAATATGATCTACTAAATCATGAGATAAATAATTTGAATTGATTTTGAAGCTAACTTTAGAGCAGTGGTTCCCAACGTTTTTCTATTCCCGCACTCTTAAAAGAGTTTTGTTCTAACCTCACACCCCTACAATTTATACTTTTGTTCAAAAATATAGAATGTGAATCCATACACCAGTTTTATCAAAAGATCATATATATTTCACTCTCTAAATAATAATGATAATCTGAAATAAAGAAACAAAAATATGAATAATATTAATTACAAAAGAAAAAAATTTACTCTAAATTTGAACAGACGCTTCTCGCACCCCCTGGAATGAGGCTTGCACTCACTAGGGATGTGAGCACACCTGGTCCGGAACCCCTGTGCTAGAGACTTAATAATATTGTTGGCTGTAATTGAATTGAAATATCATGATTGAAGCACTATATCATTGTATTATTGGCATTTCAGTCTCAGAAGACTATAATATAATTTTTGTGCTCTCAGCCACAGGAGGCACTGTAACTTCAGGGGCACAAAACTATATTATAGTCTTCTGAGACTGAAATGCCAATAATACAATGATATAGTGCTTTAAATCATGATATTTCAATTCAATTACTAGGGTGAGTCATAAGTTTTGCAATATTCAATATTCGGGTCACATGAGCAGCCCTGGATGCTTTTGCCAAGGTTTTGAAGGTGACAAACCATACTGGAATGTGAGATGCTGAACTTGCCTGATACACTCTGAGTGCTACTCATCAGATTTGCCTCCATGACTTGGAGCACAGTCTCAGAATCAATGGTTTTAGCCCTACCTGACTTTGCTTGATTGTCAAGGTTCTTGCAACCTGAGAAACATTTCTTAACCCATCTGGTTATTGTACTGTGATCAACTACACCTTGCAAATACAAATATTTTTGGTTGCTTCCACAGTGTTATGCCCTATTTCTAACTTGGAAAGGATAAGTTCCAGAATTAGATTTTGTTGCATAGAATATTTGGATGTCTCACATGCTGCTGCCCATGGTTTCAGGCATTACATGCCCATATGGCATGTAGGTTACTCTGCCTTGAACTGTTGTCCAAGAAGAGTGAAAAAGAATTAAAGTTTTAACTTAGCATAAGTCCAGGGAAAATGATATCAAGGATGTGGTTGGGTAAGAGTTATACTGCACATAATGATACTTATTTTATTTTCCGAGAAACCAAATATAATAAGCAGAATTAAGACAAAATTATTAGTCAAAAAGATATCATTTCTCACCCTGAACTCAAAACAAATAAAATTCTGATAGTGTACTTACGGTTTAAGCCATACATATTATTTCAATAATTACAAGCTTCTTGGTTTACGTTCAGGCTTTGAAAAGCTTACTGTTCTTGAATGCACCAAAATTCAAATATATAACTTAGCTTTTAACTCTAAGAACCACAGGTGGAATGTAATACAACTTTCTAGCTAGACAAATTGTCACTACTTTTTTTTCTATGCAACTACTATTTTCAGGAAATTTAACACTCCTGTATTAATTTCAGTGAACAATATTAGCAAAATTTTTTTAAATTAAGTGGAATTATAACAGAATTATGCAGAATTAACACAAAATTAAGACAAAATCAAGACAGAATTATTAGTCAAACAGATATCTTTTCTCATCCTGAACTCAAAATATATAAAATTCTGTGTTGGGATTTTCAAAGTTATAAGGTGTGTACTAAATGGTCACTTCTACTTATAGAATCGCCAATAAGCACGTGACCTGGGAAGGCAACCTATTGTCCAATCACTGGCTGTGCTCTGCTGCTGTTGTTGTATCTATACTGGCTGATTCTAATCTTAGCTCACTGCTACTTGGATCTTCTTGGACATCGGACCTAAAGGATACTATACCACAGGACTTATTGACTTACCAAAGGATTCTCTACCACAGGACTTATTCACTTACAAAAGGATTCTCTATCACAGGACTTGTTCACTTACCAAAGGATTCTATAACTCATGACTTACTTACTTATTTGCTTTAAGTTCTTTGCAACTGGCCAAGGATGGCGGCCAGATACTTAACATTCTGATAGTTAGTGTACTTACGGTTTAAGCCATACAGATTATTTCGATAATTACAAGAGAAGCCCACAAGCTAGCACATACCAAAATATAGCAAAACTTTTGACTATATATGTTTTATGTGTCTTTAATTGAATTATAGTACTTATGTTATGTTCCTTCCAGTTTTTTTATTAATGTAATTTTTTTTTTAAATCATCAAACTATGGCAAATAATTTGGGAATTCTCTCAGATGGAAGAGCTATAGATAAGTAGTTTGTGGGCTGCATGTTCTGAGAGCCCAATTCTAAATGTATCTTTCTAAACAGCCTGTATTATTGGTAAATCATTGAAGATATCTTAGAAAAGGATAAGGATTAATAAATGCTCTAATTAGATTGTCATAAAAACATCTGGTTATTTCTTATAAGTCCAACATAAACAAAGGGGAACCACTCTTGACTGATAAATTATTCATTTATTTATTGATCTACTAGAAAAAAGAAGACAGGGTTAGGGTTAGGGTTAGTTTAATGGGAAAATAAATAATTCATTATTCAAGTGTGGTTCCCCTTTATTTATGTTGGAGTTATAGGAAATGACCAAACATTTTATTATATAAAATTTTGAAGATTAATTTTTACCATTTCTTCTTGTAGATTTGTTATTTTCTCTTCATATTGAAAACGCACTTCCTGAACTTGCTTTTGGTATTGTTCTTCTAGACTTGCATTTTTCTTTTGCTCATTATCCTGAAATAGAAAGTAAGTACTTAATAACGTAACGTTATGCTCTCATTGTCAGTGTTAATTATTATTCTGTGTTACTCTCACCTGTAACCAGGATTGAACCTGCAGCCTGGAAATGACTGTCACAGATTGTTAACTATTGGGCAGTGGAACAGTTAAACACCTCCTCAGCTTAATGGACTCTTCCTGGCAGTAGTGGCTGTAATTATTTAATCTGTTATAGTTGGTTCATTGGGAGACCTAGTAACTGCATGGTTAGGCTGCAACATTTGAACTTATCAGTTGGAATGGAGAGATGACATGTCAATGTTTGTTACATTATGACTCTTACTTCAAATGGAGTGTAGATGTGTTGATAGCAAAATATTTTTTGTATACTTATCTCTTGGACCAGTACTACAATGGAGAGGCTCGAATCTTGGTTGCTAAGTTGATGCTGGAGTTGGCTGAGAATTCCTGGATGGTTGGAGTCTGGAAATCAACTTGGGGTGCTGGGGGACATCTTGCCTTGTGTCATTTAGAGTTTTTAGTAATAACATAATGCCACTTCTTTTTTTCATGATATTTTTATTTTCCCCCAAAGTCACAACTACCGAGAGCAAAAGCTCATGTCTTGCTCTCTCAGCACACTGTACCAGACTCACTCAAATTCTCACCTCTCACTCTTCCTCTCTCCTACTTTGCCATGTCTCACTTCTCATCCAATAGAAACAATGCTATGTGGCAATTATCATCCTTAAACTTTTCCATTTTCCTCTAACACATAATTCATGCTAAAACTTTTCTGTGCTAATTTACATGTCAGGTTTCACTCATGGCTCCCCCCACCCCACCATTATGTTACAATAAGTGAAACACATGGATATCTATATATTGATACTCATGTTCCTTAAAAGTATGGCCGTTATCATCTTGCAACACCCTCTGGTTAAAAATAATACTGTCCAAATCGGCCAAGATAAAAGGCAAAAATGTAAATCCTGATTATCTGGTGTTGCTTATTCTTATTTCTTATGAGTATCTTCACTGCAGCTAAATAATGGTGTTGCATACCTCTTTACCGGCACTAAATATCTATATGTTATATACTTCTCTTTTACTTCTTATTCTTATCGTCTATTCTTCTGGCCGGTATATCTTCTAAGGTCTGGTCTTCTTGGGATTCCGGGTCTGGTCTCTGTTGTGGATCACTGCTTATCAGAAGCCCTGTGCTATTGTTAGTTTTTGGTAATAACAACAAGACTTCGATTTACGATGATGTTACTTTATTCCATAAACCCCCAGACCAGACAATGCGCGCAGATCCTTACATCTTGCTAGCTTCGCTTCTAAGTTCTAACTGTAACTGACTGAGTTACTTACACCTTAAACCGGAAGGGGCTTCTATTGCCTTCCGATTCTCACGATCATCCCCAGAACGCAAGGTCAGAGTGAGGTCAAATGCTGTCACTCACTCTCAAGGCCATCAGCTGCACTAATATGATTTCTACACTATTGTCATAATCATTAGGTTTCTAATGATTATGTAACAATGGACCATACCGTTTTTATTATAATGAAAGAAAGAAAAGAAAAAGGACATGCTACACAGAAAAAATATAATAATAAAGAAAGAAAGAAAGAAAAGAAAGAAAGAAAGAGAGCAGTGGAAAGATAGAGAGAGATGCTGAGCATGCAGAAGTGCTAACACTATTCTGTTTCAATAGAAAATAATGAAAAGATGAAAAGTAGAAAAAAAAGAAGAAAAAAAAGAGTGAGAGAGAGTTAAATCAAGATTATTATACTTTCCCCATATTGAACTATTTCACAATAGCTCTTAACTAAACATATCAAACGTTGTAATAATTAAATTATCATATTGTGGTATATCCACAGCTCCTGCTAGTTTGAATAAATATATGAATAAAATATCCAACAGAAGACATTAACAATAATTTGGTGGCGTGTTTTATTGAGAATTCTGGGGTATGGGGGTTATCGTCCTTTGTCTGTGAGCCTCTGTTTCAAACCAACCAATCACAAGCCAGCATACTTTGGCAGCAAAGCTGAATAAGCAGACTCGTTCTCTCTCTTCTGATCCAGGTTCCAAAGGGAACAGACCTAAAATAGGGTCGCTCCTATACTTCAACAGACAACCAGAATTGGAGTCGGACGCAAAGTAGAAGTCCATCATATCCGAACTATCAGAAGGCCGTAGCAAAGGGCTCCGTTAATACCCCATATCTTAGGATACACCAGTTAAGTGACAAATATTATTATTTGCGCGAACGAAACTAAAGTTTGCAATTCTTTATATGTAATACAAGTCTTTTATTCATACTTCTTGTCGTTTGGTTATTTCTTTGATTCTTAACCTGTCTGCCACACTCGTGGTTAACTCCACTACAAACCTAGGAGTATTGCCGCTTGTGTTCTTTTCTTTATAGTTTATATATTTATTATGTACATTTTGCCTGTAAAATCTTCCTAAGATAATGATTTTGAAAATTCTAGGAAAAATATTAGAGAATTTTCAATATGATTACTGGTCACTACAATTCCTATGGAAAAAAAATTGAAAATATAACAGTATAAATTCAGATCCTTGACCTTTGTTGTCATAGGGGTTGGGGGTTATGGTCTGAAACTGAGATTCTCAATGGAATTTGGTGTTTTCTAAAACAGAATTACTTTCTAAATTAGATCCAGAGTTTGTGGTGTAACAGTTATCATCATAAAAAATGGATATGACAACCTGAGTTCAAAACCTGGATAAGGCTGTTTGCATTTCATATAGCGCTAATATCCTTGGGAAAGGTATGCATCCAACTATTTGTTACATAATTAGTAGATCCTAATACATTTTTAAGGTATTGTAGAAATCATTATGGCGATCAGTACAGCTGATGTCCTTGAGGGTGAGTGACGGCGCTTGACCTCACTCTGACCTTGCTTTCTGGGGATAGACCGTGAGAACTGGAAACCCCATAGAAAGCCCCCTTCCGGTTTAAGGAGTAAGCAACTCAGTTAGTGAGTTAGAAGTTAGAAGCCAAGCTAGCAAGATGTGAGTCCCACTGCGCAGATTGTCTAGTCTGGGGATCTACGAATAAAATAACATCATCGTAAATCGAAGTCTTGTGTTTATTACTAAAAACTAACAATGACACAGGGCTTCTGATAACAAGAAATCCCTAGCAACAGAAACCAGACCTGGAATCCTCAATAGAAGACCAGACGAGACCTTAGAAGATATATCAGACCAAGATAGATGATAGACGATCAGAACTAAAGCCGGCCAGAAGAATAGACGACCAGAGTAAGAATTAAAGAAAGGTATATAACGTTATATGCTGATTTGGCTTAGTGAAAATACCAGTATATAACATATACCTATTTAGTGCCGGTAAAGAAGGCGCTATGCAACATATTCTCCTCCCAGTTATGGGTAAATAGTAGGGCTCTTGGTATGGTAACTGGTCAAGGAGAAGAAAAAAACTCTTAATTCAAACCTGTTAAACACCACTTAAAACTTGACCATGAGTTACATCCTGTTTGTAGCATTAAAAACTGATAAAAGTAAACAAGATTTTTAAAAGACACTAAAAATACATAGGCATAGAGTAGGGATCACCAAACTTTTTTCACGGTGGAAAAATAATACGGTGGAAAAAATGTAGAAAAAAACTCTTAATTCAAACCTGTTAAACACCACTTAAAACTTGACCATGTGTTACATCCTGTTTGTAGCATTAAAAACTGATAAAAGTAAACAAGATTTTAAAAAAAACACTAAAAATACATAGGCATAGAGTAGGGATCACCCAAACTTTTTTAACGGTGGAAAAAATATAACGGTGGAAAAAAATGTAGAAAAAAACTCTTAATTCAAACCTGTTAAACACCACTTAAAACTTGACCATGTGTTACATCCTGTTTGTAGCATTAAAAACTGATAAAAAGTAAACAAGATTTTTAAAAAGACACTAAAAAATACATAGGCATAGAGTAGGGATCACCAAACTTTTTCACGGTGGAAAAAATATACGGTGGAAAAAATGTAGAAAAAAAACTCTTAATTCAAACCTGTTAAACACCACTTAAACTTGACCATGTGTTACATCCTGTTTGTAGCATTAAAAACTGATAAAAGTAAACAAGATTTTTAAAAAAACACTAAAAATACATAGGCAATAGAGTAGGGATCACCAAACTTTTTTTAACGGTGGAAAAAATATAACGGTGGAAAAAATGTAGAAAAAACTCTTAATTCAAACCTGTTAAACACCACTTAAAACTTGACCATGTGTTACATCCTGTTTGTAGCATTAAAAACTGATAAAAGTAAACAAGATTTTTAAAAAAAACACTAAAAATACATAGGCATAGAGTAGGGATCACCAAACTTTTTTAACGGTGGAAAAAATATAACGGTGGAAAAAATGTAGAAAAAACTCTTAATTCAAACCTGTTAAACACCATTTAAAACTTGACCATGTGTTACATCCTGTTTGTAGCATTAAAAACTGATAAAAGTAAACAAGATTTTTAAAAAAACACTAAAAATACATTAGGCATAGAGTAGGGATCACCAAACTTGTTTTAAGCTGGTGGAAAAAGATAAAACGGTGGGAAGAAAATGTAGAAAAAAAACTAATTTATTAGAACCTGTTCAAACACCACTGTAAGAACTTGACCATGTGTTACATCCTTTTGTAGCATTAAAAACTGATAAAGTAAACAAGATTTTTAAAACCACTAAAAATACATAGGCATAGAGTAGGGATCACCAAACTTTTTTTCACGGTGGAAAAAATATAACGGTGGAAAAAAATGTAGAAAAAAACTCTTAATTCAAACCTGTTAAAACACCACTTAAAACTTGACCATGTGTTACATCCTGTTTGTAGCATTAAAAACTGATAAAAGTAAACAAGATTTTTAAAAAAGACACTAAAAATACATAGGCATAGAGTAGGGATCACCAAACTTTTTTCACGGTGGAAAAAATATAACGGTGGAAAAAATGTAGAAAAAAACTCTTAATTCAAACCTGTTAAACACACACTTAAAACTTGACCATGTGTTACATCCTGTTTGTAGCATTAAAAACTGATAAAAGTAAACAAGATTTTAAAAAAAACACTAAAAATACATAGGCTAGAGTAGGGATCACCAAAACTTTTTTAACGGTGGAAAAAATATAACGGGTGGAAAAATGTAGAAAAAAACTCTTAATTCAAACCTGTTAAACACCACTTAAAACTTGACCATGTGTGTTACATCCTGTTTGTAGCATTAAAAACTGATAAAAGTAAACAAGATTTTTAAAAAAACACTAAAAATACATAGGCATAGAGTAGGGATCACCAAACTTTTTTAACGGTGGAAAAAATATAACGGTGGAAAAAAATGTAGAAAAAACTCTTAATTCAAACCTGTTAAACACCACTTAAAACTTGACCATGTGTTACATCCTGTTTGTAGCATTAAAAACTGATAAAAGTAAACAAGATTTTTTAAAAAACCACTAAAAATACATAGGCATAGAGTAGGATCACCAAACTTTTTTAACGGTGGAAAAAATATAACGGTGGAAAAAATGTAGAAAAAAACTCTTTAATTCAAACCTGTTAAACACCACTTAAAACTTGACCATGTGTTACATCCTGTTTGTAGCATTAAAAACTGATAAAAGTAAACAAGATTTTTAAAAACCCACTAAAAATACATAGGCATAGAGTAGGGATCACCAAACTTTTTTAACGGTGGAAAAAATATAACGGTGGAAAAAATGTAGAAAAAAACTCTTAATTCAAACCTGTTAAACACCACTTAAAACTTGACCATGTGTTACATCCTGTTTGTAGCATTAAAAACTGATAAAAGTAAACAAGATTTTTAAAAAGACACTAAAAATACATAGGCATAGAGTAGGGATCACCAAACTTTTTTAACGGTGGAAAAAATATAACGGTGGAAAAAAATGTAGAAAAAAACTCTTAATTCAAAACCTGTTAAACACCACTTAAAACTTGACCATGTGTTACATCCTATTTGTAGCATTAAAAACTGATAAAAGTAAACAAGATTTTTAAAAAGACACTAAAAATACATAGGCATAGAGTAGGGATCACCAACTTTTTTAACGGTGGAAAAAATATAACGGTGGAAAAAATGTAGAAAAAAACTCTTAATTCAAACCTGTTAACACCACTTAAAACTTGACCATGTGCTACATCCTATTTTGTAGCATTAAAAACTGATAAAAGTAAACAAATTTTTAAAAAGACACTAAAAATACATAGGCATAGAGTAGGGATCACCAAACTTTTTTAACGGTGGAAAAAATATAACGGTGGAAAAAATGTAGAAAAAAACTCTTAATTCAAACCTGTTAAACACCACTTAAAACTTGACCATGTGTTACATCCTATTTGTAGCATTAAAAACTGATAAAAGTAAACAAGATTTTTAAAAAGACACTAAAAATACATAGGCATAGAGTAGGGATCACCAAACTTTTTAACGGTGGAAAAAAATATAACGGTGGAAAAATGTAGAAAAAAACTCTTAATTCAAACCTGTTAAACACCACTTAAAACTTGACCATGTGTTACATCCTGTTTTGTAGCATTAAAAACTGATAAAAGTAAACAAGATTTTTAAAAAAAGTCACTAAAAATACATAGGCATAGAGTAGGGATCACCAAACTTTTTTAACGGTGGAAAAAATATAACGGTGGAAAAAATGTAGAAAAAAACTCTTAATTCAAACCTGTTAAACACCACTTAAAACTTGACCATGTGTTACATCCTGTTTGTAGCATTAAAAACTGATAAAAGTAACAAGAATTTTAAAAAAGACACTAAAAATACATAGGCATAGAGTAGGGATCACCAAACTTTTTTAACGGTGGAAAAAATATAACGGTGGAAAAAATGTAAAAAAACTCTTAATTCAAACCTGTTAAACACCACTTAAAACTTGACCATGTGTTACATCCTGTTTGTAGCATTAAAAACTGATAAAAGTAAACAAGATTTTTAAAAAAGACACTAAAAATACATAGGCATAGAGTAGGGATCACCAAACTTTTTTTAACGGTGGAAAAAATATAACGGTGGAAAAAATGTAGAAAAAAACTCTTAATTCAAACCTGTTAAACACCACTTAAAACTTGACCATGTGTTACATCCTGTTTGTAGCATTAAAAACTGATAAAAGTAAACAAGATTTTTAAAAAAGACACTAAAAATACATAGGCATAGAGTAGGATCACCAACTTTTTTAACGGTGGAAAAAATATAACGGTGGAAAAAATGTAGAAAAAAACCTTAATTCAAACCTGTTAAACACCACTTAAAACTTGACCATGTGTTACATCCTGTTTGTAGCATTAAAAACTGATAAAAGTAAACAAGATTTTTAAAAAAGACACTAAAAATACATAGGCATAGAGTAGGGATCACCAAACTTTTTTAATGGTGGGCCAGATAATTGAAAAACTAACAAGCGCTGGCCACATTATTATTGTGTTCAATATTTGCTAGCCAGAATGAAAGCTCTGAGAAAAAGATGTAAAACAAAATTTATCTTTCCATGTTATATTCATGGATGAGTGGCGTAAGATGCACAAAAACAAATTTGACCAACATATCTATTTTCAAAACATTATCAAAGAACGCAACATTAGCAGAAAGGTTTAGTGAGATTTGTGAAACTGAAGTTTGCCTTTCAAGATATCGTCAATGTTTGGTTTGGAATTGCTACATCCAATCAAGAGAATTGCTTTCAAATGTTTATCAGTCAATTTCATTCGATGGGTTGATTCTGTAGTCAAGCCTATTAGGATTTAGTAGGCTTAACATGATATTTAAATTTAAATGGTATCAGAACGTCTTGCATTCCGTATGTTTTAACAAACAAATTCAAGTACTGTCGGCAGGCCTGATAAAATGCCTTCACAGACCGGATCTGGCCCGCAGGCCATAATTTAGTGACCCCTGGCATAGAGTAATTTGAAGATCAGTCAACATTCATAAGAGGGTGACAAGCCCATTGTTAACCAATCACTAACTGAAAAATCACTGAAAAAGGAAATGACTAACATGTTCATATTTATGGCTCTATGGTGGTTGATGTGTGGGATGTTTGATGTCAATATTCAATAAAAGTGTTCAAACATTTAAAGACCATAAATAAATCAAGCAAAATGGCATAGAAGACAAAACTCTTGATTAAACAAACAAAATTGTATTAACAGAAGTTTACAAAAGGTAGCATTGAATACTGGGCGAGGTTCCGCCAAAGTTCTTTTTTTTAAAGTTCAAATGTAAAATGTAAGCTGGTATTTCACAGTTCAAAAGTGAGAAAGAAAAGGTGAAAGTTTAAAGTCAACTCAAAAGCAGTCAGGCATAAGTTGAATGAATATAAGGTTTATCTCCAAAAGCATAGGTTATTCAAAGAGAGAGAGAGAGAGAGAGATAGATACCTTCAGCGTGTAAGCGAAATGTTCTTAAAAACGGTGACATGAATTCCCTTAGGCAAATGAGATCTTTTTGGTTAGGATCCGAAAGGCTGGCTTATTTATAGTAATCAGGTAGGCTTCTTTCGATAATTTTCTTTTTAAGCGGGAACGCCTCTGATTGGTTGAATTTTACGAATTTTATTTTAAATTTTATTTTTACTAAGGTTGCGTGATCCATATGCGCAAACTACTTATTTTTGCCATTCGACTTCTGTCTGTTGAAGCGATAACTTCCGGCCTCGCCACAGCTCATTTTTATTATCTTAATTCATCTTTCTGTTATTTGTTTTTTCTAGACAACTGACACTTATGTCATTATGATGTACATAAAGTCTTTTAAGAGGTTAATACAGGGTTATATTTTATAAAAGGGTTATAAAAGTTAAATAAGCAGTGATAGTCTACAAAATGTGGTGAAATGAAAGGAATAGATTTTTATTATCTTAATTCATCTTTCTGTTATTTGTTTTTTCTAGATGACTGACACTTATGTCACTATGATGAACATAAAGTCTTTTAAGAGGTTAATACAGGGTTATAATTCATAAAAGGGTTATAAAAGTTAAATAAGCAGTGATAGTCTACAAAATGTGGTGAAATTGTTGCACACCCTTCTCATTACTTCTTTACTTTCTTCTATTCTTCTGTGGTTCATCTTTTCTATCTTACGTCTTCTTCTGACATCTTGGGCTTCGTCTTGGTGATTTCGTCTTGGTCGGTAGCACTTTAACTCATTTCTTCTTCTAAATCAGTCTTGTTACCAAGACACCCATTAATCACAAGACCGTGTTATTTTTCTTAAGCTTTTATTTCCTTAACTATACATTTCATGTAACTAAATATCTGACTGATATAGCGCGCGTATGCAGTGAGCTTTAGCTAAGGCAGAAAGACCTTATCTGCCTGACATCTAACTAAAAAACTGAGGACTCAACCAGGTCCCACGTGACTTCACATATTTCGCGGGCTTTCTGTACTATTCCATGGAAAGTCCCGCCCGTGATATGAAAAGGTCCATCCCTCTAGAAATACAGGGGATTGACAATAATCTTATGCAACCGCATAGATTATGTAACAAAATAAAAGGAATAGATTTTAATGATTGTCATCATTGTCAGAGCAGCCTAATGTTGGTATCAGCCAGACAGCAAGGGAGTCTATCCCCTTTTCACTAGTGCTAGACCAAGGAGATTATTTTAGTGTGGAGCGCCACACCTACCATCAACTCCTCACTTTACCGCACAGATCCCTGTGCTACTCATACACTGAGTTAGCGAGGGCCGGTATTGAACCAGGAACCTTGTGATTCCTAGCCAGACACTCTACCAACTGAGCTAAACTGGCCCTTTTAATGATAGACAAAGTATTTTCAATTCTTTTCTTAGCCTTTATGTTATTGGAGTTCCAGATTGAATTTGCCAGGATGAAGGTTTTCATTGGTATTAGTGTTATATCTTCCCATACAAATTTTTTTTGGCTTGGTTGTGTTCGCTGAAACGGAATGATGGAAGGAGGAACAAGGAAACAAGTAACCTACTAAGACTTAACTTTATTATTCAGGCTGCAACTAAATTTTGAGCGAGATACTTCTCTGTCAAGAATGAGCTATTTTCACCTTCAAATCTGTCTTCAATTGAACATAATGAAAAGATGAAAAGAAGGAAAGAAAAAAAAAACTGAGAGAGAGTGTGGGGATAAAAAAAACGAAAATAAAAATAAAATAAAAATAAAAATAAAATAAAAAAACAACAAACTCCCATGGGGCCTTGACCAGAAATACCCTCTGCGCATGTCCGACAAAAAGGACTGACTCCCTACCCCCAAAAGAATAATTCGAACTGAGGTCGCAACTGAGTGTAGTCATTTCCTAGTCAGGGGGCATATCCCTCGCTACAGACGACTATGCCCCGTTCAATAAAGCCTAAGTCGTAAAACTACCTCTTGCCTTTGTCTCTTTCCTTTCTCATTCCTTTTCATTCCTTAAATTTAATTTCAGTTTACCAGTCCACAAGAAGAAAAAACCAGCTTTATTAGGGACAAGATACAAGATGAGTAACCCAAAACATGTCCTCATAAGAGTCAAATCAAGATTATTATACTTTTTATAATAGCTCTTAAGTAAACATATCAAACGTTGTAATAATTGAATTATCAAACTGTGGTATATCCACAGGTCCTGCTAGTAATAACTATTACATTTAGTGTATGAAATTTATGTATAAACATAACAACTATTATGGAATAGAAGTAATCATTTAGTTTGCCATAAAAGTATGTGGCATAAAATGAGAATTAAACTTACTAACAATTGTTAGCAAACCATTAAATAACACAATCTGCTCACTTTCTTCATTAAACAAAGCTTAGTTTGGCACAAGGCCAGAAGTATGGGGCACCCAGTGAGAATCAAACTAACGATCGTCCACTATATATATATATATATATATATATATATATGAGGTTAAGTAAACAAACAAATGTTTTTATTTTTATATGGCTTTGAGCCGACAATTTTTGGAGTATATGTGCTTAATTGAAGTCATAGCTAATTTTGAAAATTAATTAGTTAATAATTAATGAATTTTAGGCAGGAATATATGTTCAAATGTAAGGCTAAACAAATCGAGAAAATGTCAATCCCTGAATGTACATTTCGACCTATTAGGTCTCATCAGCAAGGTTATAGACATGGGAGACTGCTCCGTGTGTAACTCGAAACACACACATAAACAAACACCCCGCATACACACACAGAATTTGGAAGACATGAGACAGAACAAATAAACAGCCACTAGCAACAACTTCAGTTCTAGTAATCTTCTGTAGATGGGATTTTTATCCCGAAATATTAAGAATTGAGAATAAATCACAGGTTAACAAACAACACCACAGTTACCTTCTTTTTTCTTTACACTTGCATTGTGATAGCCTTCAAAACCAACCAGCAAACCAATATAAACACAATGCTTCATGCAAATTACAAAACCCTTTTATATATATACATATATATATGTACAATTAAACAAAAAGCACGTCTCCTGTTTAACAATTTTTATTAACAATCTTTTCAAGCTTTCTGGCCAACTTTTTTACATTTGGATGGAATTTGTGGATTAGTCCACCAAAGTTTTTATCCCAAGTATTAATCCACAGATTCCATCCAAATGTAAAAAAGTTGGCCAGAAAGCTTGAAAAGATTGTTAATAAAATTGTTAAACAAGAGACATGCCTTTTGTTTAATTCTACATGTATAAATGAAAAAATGCTGCCCAAATACACACACACACACACACACATATATATATATATATATATATATATATGGACTCTCCCATCAATTTCGACGTATAAGGGTTCATCCAATAAACAACCTACCCAGGCTCCCATGAGCTTTTTGTAGTGAAGGCTTGCGTTGGACCATCCACACTTTTTGGCAGTCGATAGAAAAGAATTGGTGCACAAGGAATGCCACAAATCCAATCAATGACTGACCTCAGGTTTCCAAATTCAGAGTTTTCCTTCTCCTAGACTGGTTACCTATCCAAGATTAAAGAGCCCAGTCTGTCCTACTATTTTACCCATAGCTAGAGGGAGAATATATGGATTCATACCTTTCCCAAGGGTATTAGCACTATGTGAAATGCAAACAGCCTTGTCAAGGATTTGAACTCGGGTTGAAGAGTCCATTTCCTACAACTTTATCGATTATGCCACGCTCCTCCATGGTCCACTAGCCTAGCTTGATAACCATTACATCATGTGAGGTGCCTTATTATGGGACAGCTGTTATTCAAAATTTAATGAAGTAATGCAAAGATTAACAATAAACAAAATTTATACTCACATATTTCTTTGCACTTTCATAATTTTCTCTCATTAATGTCTGCAATCTTTTTTCGTTTTCTTTGTCATTATGCTGCAATAAAATTTGATACCACAATAGAATATAACAAATGAATATAATAAAGATTTTTTTTTAAATCATTTCTATAGTGAGTTAGAAGCATTAATTAAAATGTAATAATATATTTTTGAAGGCGAAATAATGCAAATTTATGTTTAAAAACATATTTATTTAATTTATTTTTTTTTATTTTTTTTTTTTTTTGGTCCCTTAATATTTTCAGGCTATGCCTATCTTCAGAGGGTTGAAAATTATTTTTTTTAAATTTCATCTGTATTTGATAAACTCAACTGTCATGTTAATCCGTTGAATGTTTTAATGTAAATGCAAACGTTCGGCAAAGATGTAAAGTTATGCTCGGCAAAGATAGTGAAACTTCGTTAGATCCCGTGCGTTAGATCAAATACAGATGAAATTTAAAAAAAAAATTTTTTCAACCCTCTGAAGATAGGCATAGCCTGAAAATATTAAGAGACCAAAAAAAAAAAGAAAAAAAAATTAAATAAATATGTTTTTAAACATAAATTTACATTATTTCGCCTTCAAAAATATATTATTAAATGAATATAACATTGAAAGGTTATTATTATTATTTTGGTTATTTCCTATAACTCCAACATAAACAAAGGGGAACCACTCTTAACTGATAAATTAATTATTTATTTATTGATCTACTAGGAAAAAAGAAGACGGGTTAGGGTTAGAGGTTAGGGTTAGCTTAGTGGGAAAATAAATAAATAATTTATCAGTCAAGAGTGGTTCCCCTTTATTTATGTTGGAGTCATAGGAAATAATCATTATTTTCTATTGCTCACCTACAGATTCTTTTATGTTACTCTCTGTCAGACTTTAAATTCTTTTAACTTATCCCACCTTATAGATACTATTCTAGTTGAGTGCATGTGGTGTAATGGTTATCATCATTTTTCTGCACTGGTATGATGTTTTTAGCGTCTTAAATATTTTTCTTTCCAGCGTTTTTTTTTTTTTTTTACAGACACTTTGTATTATTATTATTATTATTATAAATATCTAAATCAAGGGGGACAACTTCTCATCCTGTCACAATTCTACTATTCTGTCAACTAATAGATTCTGCCTCTCTATTATTTAACACAAGCTGCTATGCTGATTCACATATAAATAACTCTGTCAAAATTACAACACCTATGCTTATCTAAGAACAATCATTGGGTAAAATGCTGATGTTTGCTGCAATTGAAGTTGAAAGAAAGAAAGAAAGATATTTATTTTCACACATTACATTTTTTACAAAAAACACAACAAATAATTATTGTGTGAAGGATGATCACTAATTAGGACTGAGCCTATTCTAGTAGTGACCACCTCGGCTATTTCATAGGTTTTCAGGTTTAAATAGGCTTCAAATATTTTAATAGATATAAGTAATTCTTTAAAGAACAAAGGTTATTAATTTTAAATATACAGTAGAGAATGGGTCTCTTTTTTGTATTTTCACACATTACATTTTTTACAAAAAACACAACAAATAATTAATGTGTGAAGGATGATCACTAATTAGGACTGAGCCTATTCTAGTAGTAACTACCTCAGCTATTTCATAGGTTTTCAGGTTTAAATAGGTTTAAAATATTTTAATATATAAGTAATTCTTTAAAGAACAAAGGTTATTAATTTTAGATATACAGTAGAGAATGGGTCTCTTTTTTGTTGGTATTTGATTACTTAATAAAAATAGGTTTATAGAAAGGTTATTAAAATAATGAGCTTAATCAACATGGCACCTGAATTAGGAATTAAACGTTCAGTCTTCTATTGCTTATAAAAAATCTAAAAAACAAAAACAAAAAAAAATAGTGACCATGACTCACCCTTCTCAACTTTAATTCTTCAACAATCTCCAGGAGCATCCGTTGAATCTGTAAATATTCACTTACATTAATAGTTGCAGAAGGTTCCTGGTCACCGCAACATGAAACTTTATCTTTCATTTCATTCAAATCCATTTTTTTGTTTTCAAATTTTTACCTCTATAAAAATAAATTTGTTAAAAAACATAGAATATTTGGATGTGTGTACCAAGATAGAAATGAACAATGAATGGAATGTTAATTTTTTTTTCAGAATACAAGGTGTGTCATAAAAGTATCGAGATTGAAGCTGGATTTACCAAGATAGAAGTGAATAATAAATGGAGTGTTCATTTTTTTGAGAATACAAGGTGTGTCTAGATCAGTTTCTTAAGCATAGTTTGTTTTCAAATTTTTAACTCTATAAAAAGAAATTTAAAAAATTGATAGACTATTTGGATGTGTTACATTCATAATATATGATAATTCAGGGGAAGGGAGAGAGAGAGAGGGGGGGATGGAGAAAAGATAACTTGCTGATCAGGATATTGTACTGGCTATTTGAATAGCAGGGGTAGAAAAAATTGTAAGAAAACAAGAATACAATCGAGAAGGTGGAATGTACAAGTTGTGTTATAAAAGTATTGAGATTGAAGCTGTATTTACCAAAATAGAAATGAACATTAAATGGAAGGTTAATTTTTTTCTGAATACAAAGTGTGTCATAAAAGTGCAAAGTTTGAAGCTTTATTTACCAAGATAGAAATGAAGAAT
Organism: Doryteuthis pealeii; assembly: GCA_023376005.1. Classification (NCBI taxonomy): domain Eukaryota; kingdom Metazoa; phylum Mollusca; class Cephalopoda; order Myopsida; family Loliginidae; genus Doryteuthis; species Doryteuthis pealeii. The sequence continues at coordinate 26,079,252 of CM042153.1, forward strand.
GAATAGAACATTATTTTCTTAAGAATACAAAGTGTTTCATAAAAGTGCAGAGTTTGAAGCTTTATTTACCAAGATAGAAATGAACAATGAATGGAACATTATTTTTTTAAGAATACAAGGTGTGTCATAAAAGTGCAGATTTTGAAGCATTATTTACCAAGATAGAAATGAAGAATAAATGAAACATTATTTTTTTAAGAATTCAAGGTGTGTCATAAAAGTGCCGAGTTTGAAGCTTTATTTACCAAGATAGAAATGAAGAATGAATGGAACATTATTTTTTTAAGAATACAAGATGTGTCATAAAAGTGCCGAGTCTGAAGCATTATTTACCAAGATAGAAATGAAGAATGAATGGAACATTATTTTTTTAAGAATTCAAGGTGTAGCATAAAAGTGCCGAGTTTGAAGCTTTATTTACCAAGATAGAAATGAAGAATGAATGGAACATTATTTTTTTAAGAATACAAGATGTGTCATAAAAGTGCCGAGTTTGAAACTTTATTTACCAAGATAGAAATGAACAATGAATGGAACATTATTCTTTTCAGAATACAAGGTGTGTGAAAAAGTACAAAAAAATCTTGATACTTTTTTGACACACCTTGTATATACAAAAATTGTACAAGAAGTTTCCCTTTCCTTATATTAGTTCAGCAGAGCTTACAAAGAGACAAAGTCATTGAATGTCCGTTCCGTGGTGTTGAGTTCTCAGTAAGTTAATGGATGACTTGTTTGGGTTATCCATTGTGATGTGTATGTAAGATAAGGTGGCTTGATTCCAAAAGGATATGTTCTAAATATTCTGGTGGTATATGCAGCGAGCGACGGAGTTAGTGTCTGCTGAAGTCGTATGTGATCTGGTATAATGAGAACTAGACTTTGTGGAATGCAGAGTGATATCTATATATTTTTGATATGATCAAAAAAGCATGTGCATGCTTTCTTGATCTTATCAAAAGCATATAAATATCACCCTGCATTCCACAAAAACTAGTTCTCATTATACCAGACCCCCATACTACTTCCAATTGGCTGAAAAAATGCTTAATTCATTGTCATGTAATTGCTCACTGCTTCTGTAGAAGAATTCCAATTACCATCAAATTGGCAGACAAGGCAACAAGAAAGCCGTAACCCAGTAAAGTAAAGTAACCAGGACTCAAGGAATGGAATCACTCAAATGCATGAATGGAGTATTCCTGAGTTCCATAAGTACCAGCTGTTTTGGGCACCAGTTCAGTTGTGCTTAGCTAGTTGCTGTTGTTCAAACCAACAGTTTACTAACGTACTTCAACAGCACGTATGTCCGCCAGTGACCGTGAACGGTCTACAGGCTGTTTTATTTTTTTACCATAATGAAGAGCTTTATGAATATTAATGAGATTTGATGGTATAAAAGATATCCAAATGCACCAAAATTTTCTTTGGCTTTGGGAAGAAATAAAGATTGTCTCATAATAAAATGGTCTTTTTTTTCAGATGTTTCACTTTAAAATGAGCATGAGCTTCATAAACATAACACCATTGATAATCAAGGCATGTAGTCTTTTCTTTTTGCATTCAAGCATTTTAATCATCCATATCATCAATATGAAATAAAGATAACTATGAAATGCTAATTAGAATCCTTCATTGGTAAATATTTGGGTTATTTCCTATAAGTCTAACATAAACAAAGGGAAACCACTCTTGACTGATAAATTATTTATTATATATAGATCTACTAGGAAAAAATATGTAATAAAGATAACTATGAAATGCTAATTAGAATCCTTCATTAGTAAATATTTGGGTTATTTCCTATAAGTCTAACATAAACAAAGGGAAACCACTCTTGACTGATAAATTATTTATTATATATAGATCTACTAGGAAAAAATATGTAATAAAGATAACTATGAAATGCTAATTAGAATCCTTCATTAGTAAATATTTGGGTTATTTCCTATAAGTCTAACATAAACAAAGGGAAACCACTCTTGACTGATAAATTATTTATTATATATAGATCTACTAGGAAAAAATATGTAATAAAGATAACTATGAAATGCTAATTAGAATCCTTCATTAGTAAATATTTGGGTTATTTCCTATAAGTCTAACATAAACAAAGGGAAACCACTCTTGACTGATAAATTATTTATTTATTTATTGATCTACTTGGAAAAAAGAAGACAGAGTTAGGGTTAGGGTTTAGGGTTAGTTTAATGGGAAAATGAATAAATAATTTATCAGTCAAGAGTGGTTCCCCTTTGTTTATGTTAGACTTATAGGAAATAACCAATATTTGTTACTAGACAACCTGTGAAACCATTAAGTTCTTGGTGTAACAGCAGTCCATGATGATGTTGATACTTCTATTTAGAAAGGAGTGAAGAATTCTAATAACCATTTCATAATTATCTCCATCAGACCAACAATTTGAATGATTAAAAAATGATATTCAGTGTGAATGCAAAAGGATGATTCAAGGAGTGTCCTGGGTATGACACTAAACTGCATCTGATGGTGAGGCTCCTGTTCTGGAAGATATGGGGAATGGGGACTACCCCTTCATTGCCATTGCTCCAAGGTCCGCTCTGACCTCGGGTGGTAAAACCTGTAAGAGTCCTATCTATGGGTCAAATAGATCTATTTAAAAAGGATTTGATTTGATACAAAAAAAAGTATTTTAAGAATCTATACAAAAATGTAAATATAAACTTACAATGAATGAGATTCCTTAACCTCTAGAGTAGTGTCCAAGTTTGTCTTTTTTTTAACTACGTAGTCTGGGTGGGTTAATATGGAGGATGAGCTGTTGCCCAAGCAGCAAATCCCCTCCTCTTCACACTGTCACCATGATCCATCGGAAAGGTAAGGAACCAATGCGATTTGGTAGTGGTAGTAACGCAGGAGTTGCTGGGTAACGCTGGATTTCAGCATCATGCCACCTTAGGGACTCCAGCTCCTGATTTGTTTTGGGGGTTTACTCCATATTGACATGTATGGGGATTAAAATAAAATTAAAATAAACAAAATTTAAAAATTAAAAAAACTCCCATGAGCCTAGAAGGCTCATGGGAGTTTTTTATTTGTAGAAAATAGGACCCACTTCTGACCACAAAGATAATCTCTCGGTCATTCAGACTTAGGCTTTAACTGGGACCAGACACTATTATTGGACAGGGAGAAATTTCCTCTCTACATGGTGGCTATGATCCATGAATAAAGCCTAAATCCTAAAACTACCTTTTGTCTTTGTCTCTTCCGTTTCTTTCCTTGAATTCCTTTTCAGCATGACCACCAAATAAGATGGAGTTAAAAGGTAAACCTGTGAACACACACCAGAAATAACCAACAATCTTTAAACCATTAAATACTTGTCACCCCACACATACCATGAAAATAACAAACAAATAATTACTAGATTTTTTTACGGAAGCAAAGGTAAAAAAAATCCTATTGAGAATCTTGGCACTATCATGAAGTACGAGTCAAAAAGTAATGCCATTTTTTTTAGGACAAGTATACTTACCAACACAGGAACATGTATTATACATCAAAATGAAGCTGGTCCTCTGTGGATCACATCCCTACTTCTCCACATAGGCACCGTTTCTCTCAATAGCAATGATCCACCTTCGAATGAGAGCATGTATCCCTGCCCTGTAAAATTCTGTTGACTGTTCTTTGAGCCACTTCTTCGCTACAGATTTCACTTCCTCGTCACTGGAATAATGTTTGCCTCTCAAACCCTCTTTCATGGGGCCAAAGAGATGATAGTCTGAAGATGACTATGTAGAGAAGTAGGGATGTGATTCACAGAGGACCAGTTTCATTTTGATGTATAATACATGTTCCTGTGTTGGTAATTATACCAGTCCTAAACAAAATGGCATTGCTTTTTGACTCACCCATATAATGAAAATAATAGTACCCTAAAATACTAAGGCAACTAAAATTTGGGCACAAAACTGTAAGTATGAGACATCTAGCAAGGATCAAATTCCCAGCAGTAATTGGTCTGCTTGTTAACCATTACATCATGATGGGGTATCCATTTTCTAGTCATTGAAAACATAATTTTATTATATATAATAATAATGAAATTTATTGTGCACAGTGCTCAGGTGCACCACAACTCATCAAAGTCTCATGTCAAGTACACAAAATAATGTAGTGTCAGGATCATGAACAGTTTACAGTAGTAATATGCATGTATGTGTGTGCGTGTGTGCATATGTATGTGGAGAGCGGCATCAGGTATAGTGTCGGCGGACCACAGGAAGCATGGAGGCTTTGAAAGACTCAGTGCTTCGGCAGCCTATAACAGATGCGGGCAGTTTATTCCATGTCTCCGCAATTCTGAGCGTGAAAAAATGTTTCCGAAAGTCACATGAGCAGTGCTGTTTTCTGACTTTGTAGGCATGCCCATGTGTGTTGGAAAGATGGAGATCAAAAAGGTGCTCAATATTTACTAACCCCTCTACGTAAGCTGAATGTGACACTAGGTCAGTTTTTGACTTAAGCAGAGTTTTGTAGGGATTTGTGGGGTGATTAACATCCAACTGTCTTGTGAGTTAAGTATGTTGTTGGTCTGAACAACATTATCTAAGTAGTACTGACTGGTGCCCAAAAGAGCTGGTATTTATGGAACTCAAGAATAGTCCATTCATGTATTTGGGTGATTCCATTCCTTTTATGTTTATTTTACAAGTTTAACAGGCTTTAATTCAGAGTTTTCCTTCTCCTAGACTGGTTGCCTATCCAAGGTTAAACAGCTCAGTCTGCCCTACTATTTACCCATAGCTGGAGGGAGCATATATGGATTCATACCTTTCCCACGGGTATTTATGGAACAAAAGAATAGTCCATTCATGTATTTGGGTGATTCCATTCCTTGAATCCCAACTTGTTGCTTGGTTTCTATGATGCTATGAGGCTTCATAAATGCAGTAGGATTGCAACAACATTAGATCTATATTAAGTTACGGCTCCTTGTTGCCTTGATTCATACCTTTCCCAAGGGTATTGGCACTATGTGAAGTGCAAACAGCCCTGTTCAGGATTTGAACTCGTTTCATCATGTCCATTTCCTATGACGGTAACCATTACACTATGCACCTCCATGCCTCATATGATTTTATTATATCAATTTTTAAAATACAGTGAAGTAACATCAGTATCAGCTTAAAGTATTGTTGTAACCTGATAAATAAAGGAGTCATTTCCGGACATGCGCACACATACACACACCAACCGGCGCGGAATCTTTTGAAATAAAATTTGGTTTATTATCCTGTTACCAGAGTGTGTTGACTTGTTTTTATTCTCGCTTAAAGAACTCACAGTTACCCTTTTTATAAACTGGGATATAAAAAGTCAAACTTTAATAACTACTTAGAGTATATAATTTCATACTTCACTAATTTAATCCAATAAGGAAGTTGGGAATAAAAGAAATATGCTATATAATTAAAATATAGGTGAATCAATAATGTTTATAGCCATTTATTTTTTATTGTATGATGTATTTATTTATTCCTGGCATAACACCATGAAGCCAAGAAGTCCAGAAGAAAGTGGCGGCAACAAAGCACTGGCACATCAACATCTTAAGTGATAGCCTTCACATGCAACATCTGTGGTCGAGGCTGTTTTTTGAACATTGGACTTCACAGTCACAGGAGGCGCTGTAACTTCAGGAGCACAAGAATTATATAGTCTTCCAAGACTGCAATGCTGATCTTAGGTAAATCAATAAATAATGTTTATAGCCATTTATCTTTATTGTATGGTGTATTTATATAACTATGAATGTGCATGTAAATTCAAAAGAAAATCTAAAGAAAAATACAAGTAGTGATGTACAAAGGCTAAATGTTTTTAATTTAGAGTTTAATAAGATGTCAGCCAAGCCAAAAGTTAGAAGTGGGAAAAATAGAGGGGGGGGCCAAAAAGAAGAGAGTCCACCGTCTTCTCACAAGCCAAACTTTCTTTTTGGTTAACACAGTCCTCGTCTTCGACCAGCAGCTGAAATCCGTCATCTGTCGTCGTTGTCGTCATCAAAATAATCTTTTCTGACTGCCGTCTCATGTAGGCTGAATGCCTGTCTGCTTGTCATGCTGCTCACTTTGGTTATTTTATGGGCATATTACCCAAACATCCGGGCACATTAGTCGAACCTTGCGTCCGTCCAGTGCCTAAATCGCATTTGTTTTTGAATGCAGGTCTTGCTCTTTTTCCTTTCTCGTTCTCCATCATAGATTGATTGATTTATTTTAACAGCATGGCAACTTGTCTAGTGTTATTTTATGCCTAGAGGTTAGGGAATTGTGTTCATTGTACATTTATGTCTACATGTTTTATATAGTTGTTTCTTAGGGTTTTTTTTTTTGTTTTGATTTTTGTTTTTTTTGCACATGGTCTGATCAAATATGAATAATTCTTAAACATATCTATTTGACCCATAGATGGGACCCTACAGGTATTACCCCTCCAGGTCAGAGTAGCTCTGGGAGCCAAAAGTTTAAAATTTAAACATTGGCAAAGGTAACTTCTTTTATCAGATTTTTAAAAGGATTTGTTAAAAGAATAACAATGATTTTAAACAAGTTTAAATATTCAAACCTTTCATTGCCATTTCTCTCAGGGCCACTCTGACCCGAAGTGGTAGTATTTGTTAGGGTCCCATCTATGGGTTAAATATATCTGTTTAAAAATTATCTATATTGAATAAGACTGTGTGGGGGGTTAAAATTAAGAAACATCTACACAAAAAATGAAAATAAAAACATACAGTGAATGTGATTCCGTAACACTTTATTATAAAATAACCTTAGACAGGTTGACATGCCATTAAAATCAATCATTTTTCTGTATAAAAAAAATTCCACCGACAATAGACAAGAAGAAAGTTGGATTGTCAATGTTACTGTTATGAACCCATGTTTATTTTTGCTATTATGAATATATTTAATTTTTTTTAAATTGAAAAAGATCACTAAGTAGGACTGAGCCTATTCTAACAATGACCACCCCAAGTGGAGATTTAAGGGGTTTGAATTCAGAGTTTTCCTTCTCCTAGATTAGTTGCCTAACCAAGGTTAAAGACCCCAGTATACCCTACTATCTACCCATAGCTGGAGGGAGAATAGTTGGATTAATATCTTTCCCGAGGGTATTAGCGCCATGTAAACTGTGGTTTTGTCCAGGATTTGAACTCGGGTTGACGAGTCCATTTCCTACAACTCTAACCAGTACCCCACCGCGCTTCCCTATTTAATTAAAAATAAAACAATTACAGAAGAAATCCATACTTTTTATTATGACACTCATCTTGGGTGGGGTATTAAAATAAATCGGTGTAACTGAGCTGTTTTTGACATCACACTCAGCGTGGATTCGTTCTCATGAGGGTATCTGCTTAAAACTTGACCTTGTGTCACATCCTGTCGCATACTGTTTTTTTATGATCAGGGAGATTACAATATCATTTTAATGGAAGAGTACTTTCCCTTTATTTTTTCAATTTAATTTAATTTCTAATTATTTTTTATTTGGATTGTTTCCAACAAGACATTATTATTCTTGTAATTTTGTTTTCAACAATTTATTATTTGCTCTTGGTGCTAAACATTAATTTTGGAGAAAATAAAGGTAATTTATGAGGAAGTGCGTCCCGGTCTCCTGCCTCAAAAATTGCTACCCGGTGACTATCAAAATAACAACCCCAGCTCGTCGTAATTCTTGTTTATTTATCGTAATTTGTCGTAATTCTTGTTTAGATATGAAGATGGATATATAGTTTTGAATAGACTGAGATAGATAGATAGATAAACAAACAAAATAATATAGATAGATATGAACAAATGGAGATAGATAGATATTTTCGACAAGTAAATGTATTTGGAGGGGGTTGCTTCTTTTTTTTTGTCGTAATTCTTGTTTATTTAAACTAAAAACAAGACATTAAACAAACATGAATTTAAAAAAAGCTTAGTATTTAAAGTAATATAGATAAATAGGAACAAATTGAGATAGATAGATAGATGGATAGTTTTGAATAGACTGAGCTGGGTCATTATTTTAATAGTCACCGGATAGCAATTTTTGAGGCAGGAGACCCGGACGCACTTCCTCATAAATTACCAAAATAAAAACAGTAATGATTAATGAACAAACACTGCTAACTGTCTGGAAAAAGTTATATCATTTTACAGTAGACAGATGTTGTGTATGTGTATGTTACAATAAAGATGAGGACAACAGCCTGAAAAATCAAAATTATACAAGAGGTGGAATCTCCTAATTTTAAGCCAGGCCAGAGAGCCTATATCTTCATGAATCAAGTATTCACTTTTTTTGAAAATTAAATTTAGAATAAATTGCAATTATTTAAAAATCTTCTTTCAAATTTTAAGGGAGATAATTATTTATTGTATCCTTACAAGCTGTGCTACTCATGTGCTAAATTGGCATACTAATGCTATTATTGGTCCTTAGATACAGAGTGGTAAATTGACTAAATATCTTCCCTACCACCAAGCATACCAAAAAAAATTAAACATTCATCTCTCTCTCTCTCTCTCTCTCTCTCTCTCTCTCACCCTATCCAGACTAATAAATCTTCTTTTTTTTCTCATCTTTTAAGAGGCAGCATCAGAACAAAACTAAATATCTGTTGATATTGAGAATATAAAACATGAAGTTTAAATTGTTAAAAAATTAAGGAAAAAAGTCTTTGAAAGTTAAAAAATTAGAAACTTAAAAAAATTAGAAAAAAAAAAAAGTTAAAAAATTAGAAAAAAAAGTCTTTGAAAGTAAAAAAATTTAAAAAATTTTTTTTTAGATAAAAATTCTTTTTTTTAAATTAAAAAGTTACAAACTTAGAAAGTTTAAAATTAGAAAAAAAAGTTTAAAATTAGAAAAAAAAAAGGTCTTTGAAAGTTCAGGAATGAAAAAAAAAAAAAAAAGATTACAGAAGTTGCAGAATCTTCGTTTCTGAAATATTTATCTGTCAGTTAAAAAAGGTAGAATAGAATTCAGAAAATTCTATGAGAGTAAATTTATCTGAAGTCTATTAACACCTCCTATTCTAGAAATATTAATTTCATTATCATTGTTTTGCATGTTTAGCAGGGTATGTAAGTTTTTAACATTGTTTTTTAATTCTAAAATTTTTAATTTATTTTTATTGAACTATTAAAACATTTTTCAGTTTTGATACCATCTTCTTCACTATAAAAATTATTGACTAAAAATTTATTATCCTTAATGGTTCATGCAAAAATATCATTTTCCCAAAATATGCCAGAATAAACATTTTTGACAACAATTATTTCAGTCCTTAAAACAGTAAAAAAAAAAATTTTTAAACAAAAAAAAACTAATAAACTTTTTTACGGGTTAAATCTTAAATAAAAATAATCATACGCAAACCTTTTCCTCTTAAATATGCATGGGGTTTATATTTTGTTAATTCTTGTTCCTGGGTTATTCATTAAAATATTTTCAATAATTATCTTCTTTTTTTCCTTTTTCTAGTGATTGTAAAATGTCGTCTGCAGAAAAAACAAAAACAAAACAAAAAACCCGACATCTATTGGACAAGCAAGGAAATACAATCAGCTCAAGGGAGGTAATTCCCATAAACTTATGGTGTTTATTAATCGGTATATAATAGGCACTGCCAATTTGTCGTCTGCTTTTCATTTAAAAAACTAATTAGAATTATTAAACAAAATGATATTACACATGTGATTTATTTTTAATACATTTGAAACTATTTTTTCGGACAATTTTTGTTTAAAATGTCTTAAAGATGACCGTAAACGCCGTCTAATTTGACGTAAAATCCGAATTTTACAAAATAAATTTACCCCCACCCCCACCCGATTAAAAAAAAATCACCAAAATTCAGGGAATTATCCGTTTTTAATGAAATTTTCAGTGTTGATTTATCAATGAATATCAAAGATAATTCCTTGATTTTTGGTAAATTTGTTTTGTAAAACACGGATTTTTCGGCAACTTTGGTGGTGCCTAGTATACAATTGTAAGAATATTTATATTATTCTCTACGTTTCTGTTTGCGACTTATTGATATGATTATTTTAAGCTTAAAAATAAAAAATGAATATTGTTGTATTTTGAAAGGGTTTCAGTCAATTTAGAAAAATAAATAATGCAAAGAAATTTCGCTTAGAACAGATGTGAATATTATCAAGTATGAGCAAAAGAACTAAAGGGATGTAATAAAAGAAATTGATATTTTTTTTATTTTAAAACAATTTTCAAAAATAAGGAATTTGTCCAATTTTAATGGAATTTTCAACACTTTATTCATTATGGAATTAATTTTATGATGAATAGCTTATTTTGTATATTAAAAAAAAATTTGAAAAAAGTGGTTTTTTATCAGTTAACACGGTAGGAAAAGTCAATGTTTGATCATTTGAATAAAAATATTTTTTCAGACCCTAATTTTAATATTTCTAGAAAGATCAAAATGAGAAGACAACATGAAAAAATGAATAAATAAATAAAATAAAATAAAATAAAATAAATAAATAAATAAAATAAATAAATAAATAAGAGGTGACAACACACGGAAAAAGTTACTTGAAAATTTAAGTTTTCTTTCAACTTTAAAAATAATTTTTGTAGTATGTTTTTTCTCTTCTATTTTTTATTTGAGTTGATGCAACAAAAAGGCTTTTATCCAATTTAATTGACCTATTTTTATTCACTTAAAAATTTAATTGTGAATTTTAAAAGTACAGAAATAAGGTTCATGGAAATATTATATTTGTAATGAATAAAGATGTATTTAATCTATCTAAAAATGTATGAGTAAAAATGAGCAGAATTGCACAAAATATTTTCTGAGATTTTTATATATTCAAAAATTATTACTAACAAGGAACGTCCAAAGCAGGTGCGGTCAGTTTTGATCTTAAAATTTGAAACGATTAAAAGATATCTAAATAGATTCTTTCATGAAAAATAAAACATAGCTTCAATTGCTAGATAAAAGCATAAAATAAATTACAATTAAAATAAAAATGCTTATTTTTCATTCAAACCAGTTTTAAAATTTTAAAAAAAAAAAATTATTTTCAATTTAAAAAAAAAAAAAAAATCAGCCATTATTAATCAGTAAAAAGAAACAAAAAAAAAAACTCAATATCCGATTTTAAATTTTCCCAAAAATCAATTAATCTAAATAGAGACTTTAAAAAAAAAAATACAAAATTGTTTCATTTAATTGTCAATTACATGAAAAAAAATCTTTATGTCATTAATGTTTATAACATCAGCCTATGAACTTTTCAGCTCACCCTCAGACAAAAGATCTCTTTAAAACTCTTAATATAACAACATATTCACATATCTTTGTTTGTGAAAAGTTTTTTCAAATTACTTGATTGGTAGTATTTTATTTGCACTAGATCAAAGTCTCCAGACTTTAGCAGTATGTTTCACTGTAAATCTCTTTTGGCATGTAGTGCTTATTAGGGATTCTGTGCCCTCTTGTAAATGATGATGGGTGATGTAAGTGTAGCCTATGGGAAGGCAGGTCAGCACAACCTGTTCTCTTCTGTTTTTGTTGTATTTTAAGTTCCATTCTCCAATGATAGGTTTAATATTTTGAAGTTTCTTATTAAGGAGTGCATTCCAATGATTTTGCCATTTTTTAATAATTTTTTTCACAACTGTTTTATAATCAGTATTAAAAAAAAATCGAAGTTGTGAAGATGACAAACAACACTTGACTGAGATACTGAGCTCGCCTGATATTCTCCAAGTGCTACTCACTTGATTTGCTTTTATGGCTTGGAATATGGCTTCAGAATCCATAGTTTTAGGCCTTCCTGACCTTGTCTGATCATCAAGGTTCTTGTAGCCCAATCGAAATTTCTTGAACCATCTGGTTACTGTACTTCGATCAACTGCACCTTCACATTTTGCACAACTGTTTTTGGTTGGTCCTGCAGTGTTATGGCCCAATTTAAACTCGTAAAGCCTAAGTTACCAAAGGTTCTTGCAACCTGAGCATTATTTTCTAAACCATCTGGTTACTGTACTGTGATCAACTGTACCTTCACTTTTTGCACAAGAAATAATTTTGGTTGCTTCCACTGCATTATGACCCTGTTTGAACTTGTAAAGCATAAGTTCGTAAATTATGTACAGTTTTCAAATCACACACGGAGTGAAGAAATGCACAATGTGTTAGTGCACCAACTACCATGATACTATTAACCACAGTGGGTGCTTGCTACTGCTTGAACTGCCTCAGCCATGTGATATATGCGTCACAAACTAGCATGTTATTAAAATATTGAAAAACTTTTGACCCACACTAATAAACCCCATAGAACTGATAAATTACAAAAATGCTGTCCATTAATTTCTTGTAAAGGCAATAATCAATACTCATTGAATTTGCCACTCTAAAGTCCCACTCTTTCTCACCATTGCAGGGTGGTGACAACGTGGTATTGTTAGAGCTATGCCGTCCGAAACTCAAGTTTCTGGTAGGGCCTCCCAAGGCGGATTGATCTGTCACCCAGTGGTAGTAGGACCACAACCCGGCTAAAGGGTGAAAATCAAAAGGCCGTCTCCATCGTCAGGAATCAATGGCTTTTGGCGTACTTGTCACTCTGTGCAAAATTTGCAACAAGGGCATCTTTTTCTCCTGACTGGGATGTACATGTGGGGATTTGGGGTCCGCTTGTGAATTTCCTATTTCCTTGTTACTCTTTTCATGAATTCTTATTCATTCGGGATATGGTGACTTCATTGGATGAAGCCAACTCAACTGCCGTCACAACAATTTGAGGATCCCATGAAGAATGCAATCCTTGTGATATCCAGTGTGTGTGTGTGTGTGTTTTCTTTGCATGCGTGTGAACGTTTTTTTTAAATGTGTGTGCGTTTGTAAGCATATGTGTGTGTTTGTATGCGTATACGTATTTTGTATGCGTGTATGTGTGTGTTTGTGTATTTGTGTGTTCGATTTTTTGAATTCATTCGATCTTTTAGATTTTAGATCTTTTAGACATAAAAGCATTTTTCTGACAATATCGTTTTGTGTCTGTGTGTGCGACCCCAACATTCGTCTAGAATCATACATGATAGAATAAATCTTATTAACGATGTCTCGATGAAAATCTGAGTTAAATTTGCCTCAAAACAGCCCATGTCATAGTGTGTTTAAAATCCTGCAATGCGTTTTATATATCACCAAGAAATAAAGGTTTAAAATGTATATGCTGTGGTTAATTTGTATGCTGGTTTTAGAACTATTACACCTAGTGTTATGATTTTTGTGCCCATTTTTAGGCTTCAAGTGAGAGTACTTTACAGTGGAGATCCCTTGTGTGAAGCAGAGGCTGATCTTTAGTGAAGAATCCTTTGGTTGTTCCTCGGTGTCCCTTAGTGTTGGGTAAAATCTTTTGGTTGAACAAAGTCCTTGGTTGCAGGTCCGTTTGTCAGTAGCGCATATATGCAAATGAATGGGATTCAAGATCGGCGATTAAATAGTTAACTAACCACGTATTCGAGCTGTTGATTGGCTGGTTTTAATCCACGCCCCCACGCAGAGTCTATAAGTTTAAGTGGTGGACTTCAGTACACCTTATATTACAAAATATTCCAACACTTAGTCATGTTAAGATGACTAAGGAGAGTTGGGTATATAGAGTTAGTAGCCCTATCCTGTAAAAAAGCAAAAACAAAAAAAGAACACAAAAAAAAACAATATGCTACAAAAACATCAATAACATCAATGCCATGTTAGCTAGTTTTAAGAGAGGTAGTCATTGACTAATTTTAGCACAAGGCAGCTACAAGGTATGTGAAAAAAGTTCCAGGACTGGTGTCACAAAAAATCTATTTCAAATCCAAACTACAAGTTATCCCCTTCAAAGTAATCACCCTGGAGTCTAATGCACTTTCCCATCCTTCTCTGCCACGCTTGCATGCACTCCTGGAAGGATTCTTCCAGGATTCTCCGTAGCTCTGTTGTCAGCCTTTTTGATGTCGTGCACATCCTCAAAATGGGTTCCCTTGATGCTTGGGGAAGAGGAAAAAATCACATGGTGCCAGGTCGGGTGAGTAGGGAGGTTGCTCCACCACAGTGATGTTCTTCTGGGCCAGGAACTCTTGGGTACTCAGGGCAGGTGCATTGTCATGGTGAGGCACCCACAAGTTGTCCTGCCACATCTCTCTCTTCTTGTGTACTGAATGAAGCAAATGCCACAGTATCTCTTTGTAGACATGCTGGTTTATTGTCAGGCCCTGTGGCAAGAACTTGAAGTGGACGATGCCCCTCAGAAGCCCCTTGACACCAGTCCTGTAATTTTTCTGACATACCTCGTATAGTGTAACCTAGTGAAACTCAAATTCACAATGTTCTGTAACCTCTCTAACCATTACCCCATGCAAAGTGCTTGAGTCTTGCGAGAGATGGGGACTTGTTTGGAGAGCAGTAAGAAAACTTGAGAAACTATTTGCCAAGGTTTTTTTTTAACTATAGGATGAATATGTGGAATATATATATATATATATATATATATATATATATATATATTATATATTATATATACAGGGTGTCCCAGAAGTCATGTATTATCCAGGTTTTGAAAAACAACACCTTTAGTTATTTTCGAAAACATATTCATTGATAGTAATTGTCGCAATTAATTTTCTATCTTTTAATTTGAGCATTTATTATAATTATTCTCAATAACAGTGATTTGAAATCAACAAAGGTGTATTTTTGAAAACCAGGATGGTGTGTAACTTCTGGGACACCCTGTGTGTATATATATATATATATATATATATATATATATATATATATATATATATATATAAGAGAGAGAGAGAGAGAGAGAGAGAGAGAGAGAGAGAGAGAGAGATATTCAAATAGAGGGAGGGAGACTGAGAGAGAGCAAAAGAGTTTTTATACAGCATATAGGTATTTAATTCAATAAAGACTGTGCATGGGAAAGAAATCTTTTCATATATGAAGGAACATGTTATTTTTTTTACACAAACATCATGTTTCTTAGGAGAGGTAGGAACTTCTTTGTAATATCTTAGTAATTTAAAGTACAAGTTGTGTCAAAAAGTAATGCCATTTTGTTTAGGACTGGTATAATTACCAACACAGGAACATGTATCATACATCAAAATGAAGCTGGTCCACTGTGGATCACATCCCTACTACTCCACATAGTCACCGTTTCTCTCAATAGCAATGTTCCACCTTTGAATGAGAGCATGTATCCCTGCCCCATAAAATTCTGTTGGCTGTTCTTTGAGACACTTCTTCGCTACAGATTTCACTTCCTCATCACTGGAATAATGTTTGTCTCTCACTCTTTCATGGGGTCAAAGAGATGATAGTCTGAGGCAAACATTATTCCAGCGATGAGGAAGTGAAATCTGTAGTGAAGAAGTGGCTCAAAGAATTTTATGGAGCAGAGATACATGCTCTCATTCAAAACTGAAACATTGCTATTGAGAGAAACGGTGACTATGAGGAGAAGTAGAGATCTGATCCACAGAGGACCAGCTTCATTTTGATGTATGATACATGTTCCTGTGTTGGTAATTATAATGTCCTAAACAAAATGGCATTACTTTTTGACTAACCCTCATAGCATGATATGAAAAAGCCTCTGGTGGTTGTCATCATAGGTAGTGGACCCCAACTACTTGAGCTCAAATCCTGAATGAGGCTGTTTGCATAGTGCTAATACCCTTGGGAGTTTAACAGGTCTGGATTCGGAATTTTCCTTCTCTTAGACTGGTTGCTATATCAAGGTTAAAGAGTCCAGTCTGCCCTAGCATTTACCCATGGCTGGAGGGAGAATAATTGAATTCATACCTTTCCCAAGGGTATCAGTGCTATGAGAAATGCTAACAACTTTGTTTAGGATTTGAACTCGGATAGCCGAGTCCACTTCCTATGACAATAACCGTTTCACCACAAGTGCCACCTTCATATCATAGTACTTTCCAAAGAAGGCCCTACCTCTTACAAGAGCCCAGTCTGCCCTACTATTTACCCAGAGCTGGATTCATAACAAATAGAAACAAATGTTACACTACAAGTGCCTTCTTCATATCAGAATACTTTCCAAAGAGTCCCTACCTCTTCCAAGAGGCCCAGTCCTGCCCTACTATTTACCCCATTAGCTGGATTCATAACAAATAGAAACAAATGTTTTATAGAGGAAAGAAGTGAATCAAGAAGAGAAACAAATTGATGTATATTTTATTCAAAATCTTTAACCACATAGTGGAAGATAGTTACAATTTGGTATAAAAGATAATGTAGAAAGAAATAAATGAGATTGACCAACAAGAAATGTTGTTAGACATTTGTTTCATTTCTCCATTTGACTAGTCAAACTCAATTTGAACGTAATTGCTGTTGGAGTTGTCTGATCTGCAACATAAACTTCCGAGCCATCAGTCAAACCAAGTTCTGAAAAGATAAATATCAAATAAATAGTTTTTATTTCAAAATTTGGAAATGAATAAAATGTAAATGCTTTTGGACTTGAGTCTTTGTGTTACATAATCTATGCAGTTGCATAAGATTATTGTCAATCCCCTGTATTTCTAAAGGGATGGCCCTTTTCATATCACGGGCAGGACTTTCCATGGAATAGTACAGAAAGCCCGCGAAATATGTGATGTCACGTGGGACCTGGTTGGGTCCTCAGTTTTCAGTTGGACGTCAGGCAGAGAAGATGTCCTGCCTTAACTGGAACTCACTGCATACGCGCGCTATGTTAGTTACATGAAATGTTTAGATAAGTAAATAAAAAGCTTAAGAAAATAACATGGTGTTGTGGTTGGTGAATGTCTTGGTAACAATACTGATCTAGAAGAAGAAATGAATTAAGTGCGACCAACCACCAAGACGCCAGAAGAGACGTAAGATAGAAAAGACGTCAGAAGAAGAATAGAATAATAGAAGGAATGAAAAGGGTATGCAACATTTGTAATCAATTACAGTAATGCTTTTCCTGCAACAGTCTTTCTGCTACCACGGTAATCCCTTTCCTCCAATAGTCCATCTGCCCTCAACAATCACAGTAGTCTTACTTCATACTGAATTTTGCTACTCTCTCTGTCCACCACTTGGTTCATTCTCAGTCAGTGACTGCCCGTTTTTATTACAGCTCACCCAACAGCCATGCAAATTACGTCTCGTCCCATCCAGGTCTCTCGTGCACGGCACAGACAATTCTTTGCTGCTTATGTTGGGGGAATTGGCTATGCCCATTACAATAAATAAGTAAGCTGAGTGCAAAATTTGTTTCTTTTTCTCTGCACATGCCCAGAGGGATCTTCCTGTCTGAGGCTTCCTAGAAGATTGATATATTTTTTTTTTAATTCTTTATTTTATTTTATTTAATCCCTACAGGATAAAGCGAGAATTCTTCCAAGCTGTAGCTGTGTCAATACTACTGTTGCACCACAAAATAATTGGAAAAAAAAGCTAGATGGAAACTGCACAAGGATGCTGCGTTCTGTCCTGAATAAATCCTGGAAGTAGCACCCCACAAAAGAGCAGCTGTATGGCCACTTGCTGCCTATCACACAAACAATCGGGGTAAGCCCAACAAGACATGCTGGAGAACGCCAGGGAAGCAGGGACGAACTCATAAGTGATATTAGCCTATGGGCACCTACACCATGGGTTGTCCAGAAATCCTGGAAGCAGTATCCCACAAAAGAGCAGCTGTATGGCCACTTGCTGCCTATCACACAAACAATCGGGGTAAGAGCAACAAGACATGCTGGAGAATGTTAGGGAAGCAAGGACGAACTCATAAGTGATATTAGCCTATGGGCACCTACACCATGGGTTGTCTTGAAATCCTGGAAGCAGTATCCCACAAAAGAGCAGCTGTATGGCCACTTACTGCCTATCACCAACAATCGAGTAAGAGCAACAAGACATGCTGGAGAATGCTAGGGAAGCAGGGATGAACTCATAAGTGATATTAGCTATGGGCACCTACACCATGGGTTGTCCAGAAATCCTGGAAGCAGTACCCCACAAAAGAGCAGCTGTATGGCCACTTGCTGCCTATCACACAAACAATCGGGGTAAGACCAACTGGAGAATGCTAGGGAAGCAGGGATGAGCTCATAAGTGACATTATCCTATGGGCACCTACACATGGGTTGGCCAGCAAAAGCCTACATCAATCAGCTCTGTGTGGATACTGGATGTTTTGCAGAGGACCTTTAAGGGATGGGTGGTGAAGAAGAGTTATGGGGATCCATGCTGTCAGCATGAATTAATGATGATGAGTTAGAAAAATGGTAACTAGTTTTTCTTTTTATTCTAGGGTGAGTAAAAAGTTTTGCAATATTTTGGTACATGGGTAATGCCATGTCAAATCATCCAGGCCATGTCTGCAAAAATCAAACTATCTTGTTGGTACAAATAATGTTCAATATATGTGAAATAATAATAGAAATTTTTTTGTCATAGATGCAGTGCCACATTGGGATATTGATTTTGCTATGAAAAAATCAGAAATCATCAATAACTTAAAATTGGTTGACTTTAAGACTTTTCTGATAGCATTTTTGGATTCTTTGGGCAAAAATGCTTTTGTAAACCAATTGTTAGTAGTAAGGAAGCTCTAGAACTCATTTTACAGATAAAAATAGGTTACAAAAAGTCGCTATTTTTTTTCATCCCCCGCTCAAATTTGGAGAGCTAAAAATCAACATATCTCTACCAATTTTTGGAATTGGAAGCTCAAATTTTTTGGGATTGTCTAATGTTAACACAGTCCACACATGTACAAAATATCAGAAAAATTGAAGGGGGGTGGGTGACAATTTTACTTTTTTCTGGATGATTTGACATGGAATTACCCTTTTTTTAAATGTGTACATGCAATATTCTTTGAAGTAAAGATCTGTACAAAATTAAAATATTTTGATACACCCTTTTATATTTGATATAAAAGGATGTATCAAAATATCTTCATTATTGTTTACACTTGTGTAATTATTTGTCTGTCTCTGATTGTTCTGCCTATGTACATACATATATACTTGCATACATTCATTGACTCCTCTCCAAATCTATTTCTTCTTTCCTTCCTTCCCACCCCCTGTGTCTGACTTCACCATGAACTCTTGACTGGTAATCAATACACACAGAAGTATTTTGTGATCCATTTGGCAACAAATGGCTGAAATACACTTTTGACCATAAAATCAAAAAAGCTTTCAAATAAAATATTTATTGGAGTTTCACAATTACAAAACTGCAATATACTTTTGGCATTGGAGTAGAGTATATCTTACAAGTGTGCTTATAAAATAATTTTTTATTCACCAGTTATGCTGATAGCTTTTTAATCTAGTGCACCCTGGGACACACAGATTTGATTTTAATGAGTCCTCGGGAAATTTGATTGGTCCCAAGTTTCTTAATAAATTGTAGAGTTTTTATCTATGAACAACTAAAGCCGTCTAACCCCTACTTTGTACAACATACAGTGTAATTCGTTTCTGAGAATATTGAAATGTATTTACAGTTAGCTGAATGGGGGGGGGGGGAGAGAAAAAACAACACTAGGAGGCATGGATATGAATTTTTTCTGTGTCTTTTTAGAACTTTCATGCATCAGTGACGCAGGATGCATACCTATCAGCATCTCTGATTCACTGATACTTTTAAAAATGAGTGTTTTATTAAAGTTTTAGAAGTAATAGTAGGAGTAGTAAGTAAAGTCGTCAGGTGGCCTAAAGTCTGTATCAGCCAGACAGTGAGGAAGTCTATCCCCTTTTCACTAAGGTGATTGTTATGTATGTATGTATGTATGTATGTATGTAGGCAGAACAGATAGATTGCAGGTGATTGTCAGAGAGTCTTCAGTGGTGCCTCTACAACCACCTCCACCTGAGGTTACAAAGCTGATGATGATGATGATGACTATAGTTTTAATTTCATTCTGTGAATAAAACAACAAAAAGAATTATACATTTACCTTTTAATGATTTATTGAGATTCTCCCTAGTTTTTTCTTCAATGGACTTTACAGTTTTCATATAAAGAGTTTTGCTTTTTCCATTTATCAACGTTGTGATGGCCGGGGATTTCATTTGGCTACAAATAATAAAATAATACATATCAGGAAATGTAATAAGATAAAATAATACATATCAGGAAATGTAATAAGATATTTTTTTTTGAAGGCAAGATAATGCAATTTATGTTGAAAAACATATTTATTTAATTTTTTTTTTTTCCCCTTTTTTTTTTCTCTAATATTTTCGGACAAATGTCCATCTTAAGAGTGTTTAAAAAGTTTCCATCTGTGGAAACTTTTCAACACTCTAAGATGGACGTTTGTCTCAAAAATATAAGAGAAAAAAAAAAAAAAAAAAAAATTAATAAATGTTTTTTCAACATAAATTGCATTATCTGCTTCAAAAAATATCTTATTACATTTTATGAATTAATGCTTCAAACACTAAAAAAAAATCTTTATATCAGGAAATATTTTTTTTGTTTGTTTTATGACTTACAGTTCTGGACGACAAGAAAAAAGAGTGAAAAAACTGTACCATCTGTATATTAATACTCGTGTCCTTCAAAGTATGACCACTATCATCTTGCAACACCCTCTTATTAAAAAATGAGATTTTCCAAATCATCCAAGATGAAATGCAAAAATCTGAATCCTAATTACTTGTTGATGCTTATCCGACAAATTCTTATTGCTTATGGGGGTCGTTACCTCAGCTAAATAATGAACCATTCCGTTTTTAATATAAAGAAAGAAAGGGAAGAAAAAGTACATTGCTACACAGAAAAATATAATAAAAAAGATAGAAAGAAAGGGGTGAGTGCATGGAAGTGATAAAAACGCTACATGCTGGTTTCAATCAAACATAATGAAAACCTGAAAAGTCAAAAAATAAATAAATAAATAAAGAGTGAGAGGTTTAAATCAAGATATTATACTTTTTACATACTGACAGCTATTTTGTAAAACTCTTAAGTAAACATATCAACTAATTGAATTATCATCTGTGGTATAATCAGAACAATCCCAGGTTAACCAACTATACGGCAGACACCTAAAGCTTACATGATCAGTTACAGAAATCTTTTCAATTAAAAAAAACAAAATAAAAAAAAAACAAGCTTGAATATGAACCATTTGTTTTTATATAAGAAGAAAGGGAAGAAAAAGTACATACTACACAGAAAAAATAATGAATAAAACTAAGGTGCATTTTTAATCAATAATAATATCTCTAATTAGTATGAAATTAAAAAAAAAAGTAAGGGTTGAAATACTTCTAAGATATACTTTCAATTAGATAATCGATTAATGTCTCGTATTTTATTTTCATATGTAAAATGCAGAGTTTGTGATCTGGCCTGCAGGCTAAACAATCATCCTGAAGAGAAAATATACAGAATTAAATAATTGGAACACTAAATGATTCCAAATACAATTTGTCCTTATTTAATGCATTTTTTTATAAACCATGTGAGTTTGTCTTTTGTTTTAACAGAAGAAACAAAAGAAAGCCCTAAAGATACATGTACAACTAAAATCTAATGAAAGAAAGAAATAAAAATGTGGTTGGAAAATAGAGGAAAAGTGGATATAAGCACACAACAACAATTCAATTGATATTTCGCCTTGGTATTTATCAAAGCTTTTCAAAATTTATTGGAAGACAAAATGCTTTTTTACAGTCTACTTTTATACTGAAAAAGGTAATTTTTGGGGCGGGTAGAAGAATGAAAGGAGAGTACTGAGTGATAAAGATGAGGGCCGAAAGTAGAGGAAAGAGGGGAGTTTTTTTTTGGTGCCACACCTTGTATATATGAAAATAATTGTGAAACTTAAGACTGACCTTTTTTCAGCTTCAAAAGAGTAAGTATAGATTCCATCATGTCACTAAAATTCATGTAATTGTTCAGTGGTGCACACAACTGAAAAGAAAAGCAAAAAAACGGTTTGAATCTTTCTGACCTGTAAGCTATAAAAAGAAACCAAAGGGGCAAAAATCATCAAATCATCCAGAAAAAGTAAAATTATCACCACCCACTGTGATTTTTCTGAAAATTTTGTACAGGTGTGGACAGCGTTAAAGTAGACATTCCCATCAAAACTTGAGCTTCCATTCCAAAAATTGGTGGAGAATATGTCAATTTTAGCTCTCCAAATTTGGTGGAGTTCACAAAAAAATGGCAACTTTTTGTAAATCTATTTTTGTCTGTAAAATGAAGTTCTAGAGCTTCCGCTACTCCTAAAAATTGGTTTATAAAAGCATTTTTGTACAATAAATCCAAAAATGATATTACACAAATATAACTCCGCCAATTTTTGGAATTGAAAGCTCAAACTTTGAGAAGATGTCTAACTTTAACATAGTCCACACCTGTACATAAATTTCCCGAACAAATTGAAGGGGGTGGGTGACATGGCTGGATGATTTGACATGGAATTACCCAAGACAATAATCAGTAAGCAGACATGAATATCTTTATGAAATCTTTAAGTTAATAATTCTTTTGCATGTTAGACATTCATATTTTTCATTTTTATATAAATACAAATTATTTTACCTTTTGCAAAAACACCTAGGGTGACTTGAAAAAATGTTTAGGTATTATCACAATAAATGCGTCCTAGCCTCCTGCCCTAAAAATGCTAATTGGTGGCCAGCTGAAAACCAACGCGCACTAAACTATTGAACTCCTTAGCTGTTTTAAAGGCATTTAAAATACTTTACATTTCCTTGTATACAAGGGGGGTTAAATATTACATTTACTTGTCAAGAAAAGACTGGTAGGAAGGGGTAAAATATCACTTTCATATTGCCATTAACTTTTTTTGGAAACACGCTTAAAACAGCTCGGGTAAATAGTAGCGCAGGTTGGGTTTCAAAGCAGGCACGGCCTTAGCATTTTTAGGGCAGGAGGCCAGGACGGCATTTAATGAGTATGCACAAAATGTTTTAAATAACATTTTTTTTTTTTTAATGGGATTCACTTTAAAATTCACAAGATGTCTGTAAATTCTGGATAGAATTGTTAATGTATTTTTGTGAATTTTGGTGCGTTCAGACAGCATGGTATTGACAGACCAGTAATTTTTCTTTTCTTTTCAGGAAGTAGAACACAATATATATATATATATATATATATATATATATATATTATATATATATATATATATTTATCACAAGCAAAGATATTCATTTTGAAAAAATTTTTTTAAGTATAACAAATTTTTTTTTCTTTGAAATTTTGTTGCTTCCTTGTGGCAATTTTGAGAACTTCTGTTGCACCAAGCAGCTGAAATAATTTAGGAAAAAATTGAAAAGAAATTTTTAAAAATCTTTTTTATTCAAAAAATTCACTTAGCATAGAA
>CM042153.1:26102798-26139387 GCA_023376005.1 Doryteuthis pealeii
ATTATTATTATTATTATATATTTATTATGATATCTAAATCAAGGACAATTCTCATCCTGTCACAATCTACTATTCTGTCAAAATAATAGATTCCTCTCTATTATTTAACACAAGCTGCTATGCTGATTCACATATGAATAACTCTGTCAAAATTACAGCACCTATGCTTATCTAAGAACAATCATAGGGTAAAATGCTGATGTTTGCTGCAATTGAAGTTGAAAGAAAGAAAGAGAAAGAAAGAAGATATTATTTTCACACATTACATTTTTTACAAAAACACAACAAATCATTAATGTTGAAGGATGATCACTAATTAGGACTGAGCCTATTCTAGTAGTGACCACCTCGGCTAATTTATAGGTTTTCAGGTTTAAATAGGCTTCAATATTTTAATAGATATAAGTAATTCTTTAAGAACAAAGGTTATAATTTTAAATATACAGTAGAGAATGGGTCTCTTTTTTGTATTTTCACACATTACATTTTTTACAAAAACACACAAATAATTAATGTGTGAAGGATGATCACTAATTAGGACTGAGCCTATTCTAGTAAGACCACCTCGGCTATTTCATAGGTTTTCAGTTTAAATAGGTTTCAAGTATTTTATAGATATAAGTAATTCTTAAAGACAAAGGTTATTAATTTTAAATATACAGTAGAGAATGGGTCTCTTTTTTGTTGGTATTTGATTACTTAATAAAATAGGTTTATAGAAAGTTATTAAATATATGAACTTAATCAACATGGCACTGAATTAAGACTTAAACAGTCAGTCTTCTATTGCTTATAAGAAATCTAAAAAACAAAAAACAAACAAAAAAATAATGACCATGACTCACCCTTCTCAACTTTAATTCTTCAACAATCTCCAGGAGCATCCGCTGAATCTGTAAATATTCACTCACATTAATGGTTGCAGAAGGTTCCTGGTCACCGCAACATGAAACTTTATCTTTCGTTTCATTCAAATCCATTTTTTTGTTTTTAAATTTTTTACCTCTAAAAAAATAAATTTTTAAAAAATTATAGAATATTTGGATGTGTGTACCAAGATAGAAATGAACAATGAATGGAATGTTAATTTTTTTTTCAGAATACAAGGTGTGTCATAAAAGTATCGAGATTAAAGCTGGATTTACCAAGATAGAAGTGAATAACAAATGTAGTGTTCATTTTTTTTTTGAGAATACAAGGTGTGTCTAGGTCAGTTTCTTAAGCAGAGCTTTGTTTTCAAATTTTTACCTCTATAAAAAGAAATTTAAAAAACTCATAGAATATTTGGATGTGTTACATTCATAATATATGATAATTCAGGGGAAGGGAGAGAGAGAGGGGTGAGGAATGGAGAAAGGATAACTTGCAGATCAGGATATTGTAGTGGCTATTTGAATAGCAGGGGTGGAAAAAATTGTAAGAAAACAAGAATACAATTGAGAAGGTGGAATGTACAAGTTGTGTCATAAAAGTATTGAGATTGAAGCTGTATTTACCAAGATAGAAATGAACATTAAATGGAAGGTTAATTTTTTTCTGAATACAAAGTGTGTCATAAAAGTGCAAAGTTTGAAGCTTTATTTACCAAGATAGAAATGAAGAATGAATGGAACATTATTTTTTTAAGAATACAAAGTGTTTCATAAAAGTGCAGAGTTTGAAGCTTTATTTACCAAGATAGAAATGAAGAATGAATGGAACATATTTTTTTAAGAATACAAGGTGTGTCATAAAAGTGCCGAGTTTGAAGCTGTATTACCAAGATAGAAATGAACAATGAAGAACATTATTTTTTTAAGAAAGTGTGTCATAAAGTGCCAAACTGTATTTACCAGATAGAGAAGAAGTAGAATACAAGGTTGTCATAAAACTTGAAACTTTATTTACCAAGATAGAAATGAAGAATGAATGGAACATTATTCTTTCAGAATACAAGGTTGTGAAAAAGTACAAAAAAATCTTGATACTTTTTTGACACACCTTGTAATACAAAAATGTACAAGAAGTTTCCCTTTCCTTGTATTAGTTCAGCAGAGAGCTTACAAAGAGACAAAGTCATTGAATGTCCGTTCTGTGGTGTTGAGTTCTCAGTAAGTTAATGGATGACTTGTTTGGTTATCCATTGTGATGTGTATGTAAGATAAGGTGGCTTGATTCAAAGGATATGTTCTAAATATTCTGGTGTATATGCAGCGAGCGACGGAGTTAGTGTCTGCTGAAGTCGTATGTGATCTGGTATAATGAGAACTAGACTTTGTGGAATGCAGAGTGATATCTATATATTTTTGATATGATCAAAAAAGCATGTGCATGCTTTCTTGATCTTATCAAAAGCATATAAATATCACCCTGCATTCCACAAAAACTAGTTCTCATTATACCAGACCCCCATACTACTTCCAATTGGCTGAAAAAATGCTTCATTCATTGTCATGTAATTGCTCACTGCTTCTGTAGAAGAATTCCAATTACCATCGAATTGGCAGACAAGGCAACAAGAAAGCCGTAACCCAGTAAAGTAAGTAACCAGGACTCAAGGAATGGAATCACTCAAATGCATCAATGGAGTATTCCTGAGTTCCATAAGTACCACTGTTTTGGGCACCAGTTCAGTTGTGCTTAGCTAGTTGCTGTTTTTCAAACAACAGTTTACTAACGTACTTCAACAGCACATATGTCCGCCAGTGACTGTGAACGGTCTACAGGCTGTTTATTTTTTGACCATAATGAAGAGCTTTATGAATATTAATGAGATTTGATGGTATAAAAAATATCCAATGCACCAAAATTTTCCTTGGCTTTGGGAAGAAATAAAGGTTGTCTCATAATAAAATTGTCTTTTTTCAGATGTTTCACTTTAAAATGAGCATAAGCTTCATAAACATAACACCATTGATAAATCAAGGCATGTAGTCTTTTCTTTTTGTATTCAAGCATTTTAATCATCCATATCATCATATGAAATAAAGATAATATGAAATGCTAATTAGAATCCTTCATTGGTAAATTTGGGTTATTTCCTATAAGTCTAACATAAACAAAGGGAAACCACTCTTGACTGATAAATTATTTATTATAATAGATCTACTAGGAAAAAATATGTAATAAAGATAACTATGATGAATGCTAATTAGAATCCTTCATTAGTAAATATTTGGTTATTTCCTATAAGTCTAACATAAACAAAGGGAAACCACTCTTGATTGATAAATTATTTATTTATTTATTGATCTACTAGGAAAAAGAAGACAGAGTTAGTTAGGTTTGGTTTTGGGTTAGTTTAATGGGAAAATAAATAAATAATTTATCAGTCAAGAGTAGTCCCCCTTTGTTTATGTTAGACTTATAGGAAATAACCAATATTTGTTACTAGACAATCTGTGAAACCATTAAGTTCTTGGTGTAACAGCAATCCATGATGATGTTGATACTTCTATTTAGAAAGGAGTGAAGAATTCTAATAATCATTTCATAGTTATCTCCATCAGACCAACAATTTGAATGATTAAAAAATGGTATTCAGTGTGAATGCAAAAGGATGATTCAAGGAGTGTCCTGGGTATGACACTAAACTGCATCTGATGGTGAGGCTCCTGTTCTGGAAGATATGGGGAATGGGGACTACCCCTTCATTGCCATTACTCTGACCTCGGGTGGTAATACCTATAAGAGTCCCATCTATGGGTCAAATAGATCTGTTTAAAAAGGATTTGATTTGATACAAAAAAAAGTATTTTAAGAAACTACACAAAAATGTAAATATAAACTTACAATGAATGAGATTCCTTAACCTCTAGGTATGAAATAACACAAGAATGGTTGACATATTGTTCGCATCCTTCTGTTAACGAGAGATGATAGAGTAATGTTCAAATTTTTTTTTTTGAACTACGTAGTCTGGGTCGGTTAATATGGAGGATGAGCTGTTGCCCAAGCAGCACCCCCCCTCTTCACACTGTCACCGTGATCCATCGGAAAGGTAAGGAACCAATGCGATTTGGTAGTGGTAGTGTCGCAGGAGTTGCTGGGTAACGCTGGATTTCAGCATCATGCCACCCTAGGGACACTCCATATTGACATGTGTGGGGGTTAAAATAAAATTAAAATAAACAAAATTTAAAAATTTAAAAAACTCCCATGAGCCTTCAAGGCTCATCGGATCTTTTAATTTTTTTATTTGTAGAAAATAGGACCCACTTCTGACCACAAAGATAATCTCTCGGTCATTCAGACTTAGGCTTTAACTGGGACCAGACATTATTACTAGACAGGGAGAAATTTCCTCTCTACATGGTGGCTATGACCCATGAATAAAGCCTGAATCCTAAAACTACCTTTTGTCTTTGTCTCTTTCTTTTCTTTCCTTGAATTCCTTTTCAGCATGACCACCAAATAAGATGGAGTTAAAAGGTGAACCTATGAACACACACCAGAAATAACCAACAACCTTTAAACCAAAACGTTAAATACTTGTCACCCCACACATACCATGAAAATAACAAACAAATAATTACTAGATTTTTTTACTGAAGCAAAGGTAAAAAAAATCCTATTGAGAATCTTGGCACTATCATGAAGTACGAGGGTAAGTCATAAGGTAATGCCATTTTGTTTAGGACAGGTATAATTACCAACACAGGAACATGTATTATACATCAAAATGAAGCTGGTCCTCTGTGGATCCCATCCCTACTTCTCCACATAGTCACCGTTTCTCTCAATAGCAATGATCCACCTTCGAATGAGAGCATGTATCTCTGCCCTGTAAAATTCTGTTGACTGTTCTTTGAGCCACTTCTTCACTACAGATTTCACTTCCTCGTCACTGGAATAATGTTTGCCTCTCAAACCCTCTTTCATGGGGCCAAAGAGATGATAGTCTGAAGATGACTATGTAGAGAAGTATGGATGTGATCTACAGAGGACCAGTTTCATTTTGATGTATGATACATGTTCCTGTGTTGGTAATTATACCAGTCCTAAACAAAATGGCATTGCTTTTTGACTCACCCGCATATAATGAAAATAATAGTACCCTAAAATACTAAGGCAACTAAAATTTGGGCACAAAACTGTAAGTATGAGACATCTAGCAAGGATCAAATTCCAAGCAGTAATTGGTCTGCAAGACTAGCTTGTTAACCATTACATCATGATGGGGTATCCATTTTCTACCCTTTTTATCATATGGGTGCTAGAAGGCGGTGGCTGTGGGTCTACATGTCCTGGGAATGACGTTAAACTCTATCTGATGGTGAGGTTCCAGTTTTCGGAGGTTTGGGGAATGTGGAGCACCCTTTCATCACTATTGCTCCTGGTCCACTCTGACCCGGAGTGGTAGTACCTGTTAGGGTCCCATCTATGGGTTAAATAGAAAAAAATGTATTTATAAAAAATTGTATTATCCATTAAGAATTGATTTATTTCAAAACTTTATCGGCTTTAAATGACCCACTGAGGTTGATATGCTGTAAAACAAAACAAACCAAACCATTTTCTAGTCATTGAAAACATAATTTTATTATATATATTTACTAATCCCTATGAAAATTCATGAACCCATGTTTATTTTCGCTATTATGAATATATTTTCATCTTTTTAAGATCACAAAATGTATCTTTTTAAAATTAAATGCCAGAGAATAAAAAAAATTATTTAAAATTTAATTTTTTTTAATTCAAAAAGATCACTAATTAGGACTGAGCCTATTCTAGTAATGACCACCCCAAGTGGAGATTTAAGGGGTTTGAATTCAGAGTTTTCCTTCTCCTAGATTAGTTGCCTAACCAAGGTTAAAGACCCCAGTATACCCTACTATTTACCCATAGCTGGAGGGAGAATAGTTGGATTAATATCTTTCCCAAGGGTATTAGCACCATGTAAACTTGTGGTTTTGTCCGGATTTGAACTCGGATTGACAAGTCCATTTCCTACAACTCTAACCAGTACTCCACCGCGCTTCCCTATTTAATTAAAAATAAAACAATTCCAGAGAAATCCATACTTTTTATTATGACACACATTGTGGTGGGGTATTAAATAAATTCGGTGTAACTGAGCTGTTTTTGACATCACACTCACGTGGATTCGTTCTCATGGGGTATCTGCTTAAAACTTGACCTTGTGTCACATCCTGTCGCATACTGTTTTTTTATGACCAGGAGATTACAATATCATTTTAATGGAAGAGTACTTTCCCTTTATTTTTTCAATTTAATTTAATTTCTAATTATTTTTTATTTGGATTGTTTCCAACAGACATTATATTCTGTAATTTTGTTTTCAACAATTTATTATTTGCTCTCGTGCTAAACATTAATTTTGGAGAAAATAAAGGTCATTTATGAGGAAGTGCGTCCCGGTCTCCAGCCTCAAAAATGGCTACCCGGTGACTATCAAAAATAACAACCCCAGCTCGTCGCTTCTTGTTTTTTATCGTAATTTGTCGTAATCTTGTTTAGATATGAAGATGGATATATAGTTTGGAATAGACTGAGATAGATAAGAGAATAGATAAACAAACAAAAATAAATATAGATAGATATGAACAAATGAGATAGATAGATATTTTCGACAAGTAAATGTATTCGGGGTGGGGGAGGTCGCTTTTTTTTTTATCGTAATTCTTGTTTATTTAAAACTAAAAACAAGACATTAAACAAACATGAATTTAAAAAAATCTTAGTATTTAAAGTAATATAGATAAATATGAACAAATTGAGATAGATAGATATGAAGATAGATAGTTTTGAATAGACTGAGCTGGGTTGTTATTTTGATAGTCACCGGATAGCAATTTTTGAGGCAGGAGACCAGGACGCACTTCCTCATAAATTACCAAAATAAAAACAGTAATGATTAAAGAACAAACACTGCTAACTGGCTGGAAAAAGTTATATCATTTTACAGTAGACAGATGTTATGTATGTGTATGTCACAATAAAGATGAGGACAACAGTCTGAAAAATCAAAATTATACAAGAGGTGGAATCTCCTAATTTTAAGCCAGGCCAGAGAGCCTATATCTTCATGAATCAAATATTGACTTTTTTGAAAAATTAAATTTAGAATAAATTGCAATTATTTAAAAATCTTCTTTCAAATTTTAAGGGAGATAATTATTATTGTATCCTTACAAGCTGTGCTACTCATGTGCTGATTGGCATACTAATGCTATTATTTGGTCCTTATATACAGAGTGGTAAATTGACTAAATATCTTCCCTACCACCAAGCATACCAAAAAAAATTAAACATTCATTCTCTCTCCTCTCTCACCCTATCCAGACTAATTTTTTTTTTTTTTTTTTTCTCTTTTAAGGCAGCATCAGAAACAAAACTAAATATCTGTTGATATGAGAAATAAAACATGAAGTTTAAATTGTTAAAAAATTAGGGAAAAAAAGTCTTGAAAGTTAAAAATTAGAAACTTAAAAAATTAGAAAAAAAAATTAAAAATTAGAAAAAAAAAGTCTTGAAAGTTAAAAATTAATTTTTTTTTTTTTTTAGATAGAATTCTTTTTTTAAATTAAAAAGTTACAAACTTAGGAAAGTTTAAAAATTAGAAAAAAAAGTAAATAGAAAAAAAAAGGTTCTTTTGAAAAGTTCAGGAATGAAAAAAAAAAAAACATAAAAAAATTTAACGGAAGTTGCATAATCTTCGCATTTGAAATATCTATTGTCAGTTAAAAAAGGGTAGAATAGAATCAGAAAATTCTATGGGAGTAAATTTATTCTGAAGTCTATATAACACCTCCATTCTTAGAAATATTAATTTCATTATTATGTTTTGCATGTTTAGCGAGATATGTAAGTTTTTAAGTTTTTTTTTAAATTTAGAATTTTTTATTTTTTTATTGAACTATTCTAAAAACATTTCCTTTTCAGTTTTATACCATTAATCTTCTTCACTATTATTCACTAAAAGTTTCTCATCCTTAATGGTTCATGCAAAAATATCATAGCTGTGTCGTTTTCCAAAAATACACCAGAATAAACGTTTTTGACAACAATTATTTCAGTACTTAAAACAGTAAAAATAAAATTTTTAATTAAAAAACAAAAAAAAAATTTTTACGGGTCAATTCTTAAATAAAAAATCATACGCAAACCTTTTCCTCTTAAATATGCATGAGGTTTAATTTTCAGGGTATTATATTTTGTTCATTCTTATTCCTGGGTTATTCATTAAAATATTTTCAATAATTATCTTCTTTTTTTCCTTTTTCTATTGATTGTAAAATGTCGTCTGCAGAAAAAACAAAAACAAAACAAAACAAAACAAAAACCCGACGTCTATTGGACAATCAAGGAAATACAATCAGCTCAAGGGAGGTAATTCCCATAAACTGATGGTGTTTATTAATCGGTATACAAAAGGCACTGCCAATTTGTCGTCTGCTTTTCATTAAAAAAAACTAATTAAAATTATTAAACAAAATAATATTACACATGCGATTTATTTTTAATACATTTGAAACTATTTTTCGGTCAATTTTTGTTCAAATATGTCTTAAAGATGGCCGTAAACGCTGTCTAATTTGACGTAAAATCCGTATTTTACAAAATAAATTTAACCCCCACCCCCACCCCGATTAAAAAAATCACCAAAATTCAGGGAATTATCGATTTAATGAAATTTTCAGTGTTGATTTATCAATGAATATCAAAGATAATTCCTTGATTTTTGGTAAATTTGTTTTGTAAAACACTGATTTTTCGGCAACTTTGGTAGTGCCTAGAATACAATAGTAAGAATATTTATATTACTCTGTATGTTTCTGTTTGCGACTTATTGATATGATTATTTCAAGCTTAAAAATAAAAAATGAATATTGTTGTATTTTGAAAGGGTTTCAGTCAATTTAGAAAAATAAATAACGCAAAGAAATTTCGCTTAGAAAAGATGTGAATATTATCAAGTATGAGCAAAAGAACTAAAGGGACGTAATAAAAGAAATTGATATTTTTTGTTTTAAAACAATTATCAAAAATCAGGGAATTGTTCAATTTTAATGGAATTTTGAGCACTTTATTCATAAAGGAATTAATTTTATGATGAATAGGTTATTTTGTATATTAAAAAAAAAATTTGAAAAAAGTGTTTTTTTATCAGTTAACACGGTAGGAAAAGTCAATGTTTGATCATTTGAATAAAAATATTTTTTCAGACCCTAATTTTTATATTTCTAGAAAGATCAAAATGAGAAGACAACATGAAAAAATGAATAAATAAATAAAACAAAATAAAATGAAATAAATAAAATAAAAATAATAAATAAATCAAATAAAGTGACAACACACGGAAAAAAGTTACTTGAAAATTTAAGTTTTCTTTCAACTTTAAAATAATTTTTGTAGCATGTTTTTTCTCTTCTATTTTTTCTTTGGGTTGACACAACAAAAAGGCTTTTATCCAATTCAATTGACCTATTTTTATTCACTTAAAAATTTAATTGTGAATTTTAAAAATACAGAAATAAGGTTCATGGAAATATTATATTTGTAATGAATAAAGATGTATTTAATCTATCTAAAAATGTATGAGTAAAAATGAGCAGAATTGCACAACATATTTTCCAAGATTTTTATATATTCAAAAATTATTACTAACAAGGAACGTCCAAAGGAGGTGCGGTCAGTTTTGATCTTAAAATTTGAAACGATTAAAAAATATCTAAATAGATTCTTTCATGAAAAATAAAACCTAGCTTCAATTGCTAGATAAAAGCATAAAATCAATTACAATTAAAAGAAAAAAATGCTTATTTTTCCATTCAAACCAGTTTTAAAATTTAAAAAAAAAATATTTTTCATTTAAAAAAAAAAAAAAATCAGCCATTATTAATCATTAAAAAAACAAAAAAAAACTCAATATCCGATTTTAAAATTTTCCCAAAAATCAATTAATCTAAATAGAGAGTATTTTTTAAAAAAATACAAAATTGTTTCACTTAATTGTCAATTACATGAAAAAAAAATGTTTATGTCATTAATGTTTATGACATCAGCCTATGAACTTTTCATCTCACCCTCAGACAAAAGATCTCTTTAAAACTCTTAATATAACAACATATTCACATAACATAATATGTTCATATATGATAAATAAAATAACGGTATCAGTAACATTTTCAGCATTCCAAAACCTTTCCAGTTGTGTTTAAAAATACATGTATGCTGAAGAGCAAAACATTACACAGGAAATAAAACAATTTTAACATCAGCTTCACGTTTTCAAGTCATATTTCTCACCATTTTGTCAGATGTTACATCCAATACAATTGTAACGTAAGTTCAAAGTTATACATACTTTGATACATACACAAAACTCCGACGAAGGTTAACAGACAAAACATTTAATATATACAGCACATGGATATGAAGATACAACGTACATAGTAAAAGAGTTACATATATAAAGATAAAGACACATTCATGAATGGTACAAGATAACATATAAAAGTACAGACATGAGACTAGAGATAGTCCATGCTGTAAAGAACTTACAGTAATGTAAGGGGGGCGGAGCCCCAACGAGAGGGGTTAGATAAAATCTACGCCATGTGGCTCGTAGTTACTGAAACAGGAAAAGAGGCCGAAAGGGTTTGAACCCGGCGCTTAAATACTATAGCACCCTAGCGGGCACCAGCAAACTAAATCGGGCAGACAACTCCACCAGGCAAATACGAAACCAACGCTACACAATTATCAATTTTGAAGAAGGGTTGTCTGAAAAATCCATAATGTAACCAAGATACTTTCATGGAATATGATCATATGAGGTTAATTTTTCAACATAGTCCTCCTTGTCGTCCAAGCACTGCAACACCGATGGAAGAATTGTGTGGATGATAAGGTGGACTATGTTGAAAAATAAACCTCATATGATCATATTCCATGAAAGTATCTTGGTTACATTATGGATTCTTCCATCGGTGTTGCAGTGCTTGGAACACATTTGTCAAAAAAATTATCACCAGCAGATTTGATGTCAGCCTATGAATTTTTCAGCCCACCCTTGTACAAAAGATCTCTTTAAAACTCTTAAGGTCACAACATATTCATATAACATCTGAACATGTTCACTTATAATAAATAAAACAACAGATTCAGTATCTTTTTCAGTATTCCCAAACCTTCCCAGTTGTGTTTAAAAATGCTTGTATGATCAAGAGCAAAACATTACATAGGAAATAAAACAATTTTAACACCAAATTCACGTTTTCAAGTTGTATTTCTTACCAATCAATGAAATGTTGTTCAAGATACAATCAAATAAGCATAACTAAAATCTTAATCAATGCAACTTTTTTAACTCAGTCGGTAGAGCATCCACTTCAGAACCACAAGTTTCTGGGTTTTCGATACTGGCCCTCGCCCACTCAGCGTATAAGTAGCGCAGCTTCTGTGCAGTAAAGTGGGGAGCTGGCTGTAGGTATGGCGCTCCACCTCAGACACATAAAATGATCTCTCTTGTCTAATGCTAGCGAAAAGGGGATAGACTCCCTCGCTGTCCGGCTGATACTGACAATAGGCCACTATTTCTACTTTGATGAATAAAACTAAAAAAAAACAAAATGTGCTGAGCTGAAATCTCAAATGCAAGACAAACCAGTATAGTAGCCATATTCTCCGTTAAAATACTACAATATTTTGGTAATATGGGGCCCAATTCGGCAGCTCTGAATGCCAAAGTTGTGAATTCAACCTTGGTGGGTTATTTTATGCCAACTAATTTTTGGATTCGTAGCGGTAATTTGGTAGAGAAAAATACGTATATGTATAGATTTTAACTATTGTTCAATTACTCAAATTTTTTCGTACAATCCCAGTTCTTTTAGGAAATGTAAAATCCTGGATGGTCTTATTTTCATGAAAAGTTTTTTTCAAATTACTTGCATGGTAGTATTTTGTTTACACTAGATCAAAGTCTCCACACTCTAGCAGTATGTTTGACTGTAAATCTCTCTTGGCATGTAATGCATATTGGGGATTCTGTGCCCTCTTGTAAATGATGATGGGTGATGTAAGTGTAGCCTATGGGAAGGCAGGTCAGCACAACCTGTTCTCTTCTGTTTTTGTTGTATTTTAAGTTCCATTCTCAATGACAGGTTTAATGTTTTGAAGTTTCTTATTAAGAAGAAGTGCATTCCAATGATTTTGCCATTTTTTAAATTAATTTTTTCACAACTGTTTATAATCAGTATTTAAAAAAATTGAAGTGTTGAAGATGACAAACTTGACTGAGATACTGACTCGCCTATATTTCTTCTGAGTGCTACTCCACTGATTTGCTTTTATGGCTTGGAATATGGCTTCAGAATCCATTAGTTTTAGGGCCTTCCGACCTTGTCTGATCATCAGGTTCTTGTAGCCCAATCAAATTTTCTTTAACATCTGGTTACTGTTACTGTGATCAACTGTACCTTCACCTTTGCAAAACTGTTTTTGGTTTCTCCTGCAGTGTTATGGCCCAATTAAACTCGTAAAGCCTAAGTTACCAAAGGTTCCTTGCAACCCGAGCATTTATTTTTCTAAACCATCTGGTTACTGCACTGTGATCAACTGTACCTTCACCTTTTGCAAAACTGTTTTTGGTTTCTCCTGCAGTGTTATGGCCCAACTTAAACTCAATGCCACCTTAGCTAGTTTTAAGAGAGGTAGTCATTGACTAATTTTAGCACAAAGCAGCTACAAGGTATGTGAAAAAAGTTCCAGGACTGGTGTCACAAAAAATCTATTTCAAATCCAAACTACAAGTTATCCCCTTCAAAGTAATCACCCTGGAGTCTAATGCACTTTCCCATCCTTCTCTGCCACACTTGCATGCACTCTTGGAAGGATTCTTCTGGGATTCTCCATAGCTCTGTTGTCACAGCCTTTTTGATGACATGCACATCCTCAAAATGGGTTCCCTTGATGATCCCCTTGAGCTTGGGGAAGAGGAAAAAATCACATGTAGCCAGGTCAGGCGAGTAGGGAGGTTGCTCCACCATAGTGATGTTCTTCTAGGCCAGGAACTCTCGGATACTCAAGGCAGGTGCATTGTCATGGTGAGGCACCCACGAGTTGTCTTGCCACATCTCTCTCTTCTTCTGTGTACAAATGAAGCAAATGCCACAGTATCTCTTTGTAGACATGCTGGTTTATTGTCAGGCCCTGTGGCAAGAACTTGAAGTGGATGATGCCCCTCACAAGCCCCTTGACACCAGTCCTGGAATTTTTCTGACATACCTTGTATAGTGTAACCTAGTGAAACTCAAATTCACAATGTTCTGTAACCCTACTCTCTAACCATTACCCCATGCAAAGTGCTTGAGTCTTGCAAGAGATGGGGACTTATTTGGAGAGCAGTAAGAAAACTTGAGAAACTATTTGCCAAGGTATTTTTTAACTATAGGATGAATATGTAGAATATATATATATATATATACACACACACATACAGGGTGTCCCAGAAGTCATGTATTATCCAGGTTTTGAAAAACAACACCTTTAGTTATTTCAAAAACATTCATTGATAGTGATTGTCGCAATTAATTTTCTATCTCTCAATTTGAGCATTTATTATAATTATTCTCAATAACAGTGATTTGAAATCAACAAAGGTGTATTTTGAAAACCAGGATGGTGTGTAACTTCTGGGACACCCTGTATATATATATATATATATATATATTATATTATATATATATATATATTATATATATAAGAGAGAGAGAGAGAGAGAGAGAGAGAGAGAGAGAGAGAGAGAGAGAGAGAGAGAGAGAGAGAGAGAGAGAGATTCAATAGAGGAGGAGAGAGAGAGAGAGAGATTCAAATAGGGGGAGGGAGACAGAGAGACAGTAAAAGAGTTTTTATACAGCATACATGTATTTAATTCAATAAAGACTGTGCATGGGAAAGAAATCTTTTCATATATGAAGGAACATGTTATTTTTTTTACACAAACATCATGTTTCTTAGGAGAGGTAGGAACTTCCTTGTAATATCTTAGTAATTTAAAGTACAAGTTGTGTCAAAAAGTAATGCCATTTTGTTTAGGACTGGTATAATTACCAACACAGGAACATGTATCATACATCAAAATGAAGCTGGTCCTCTGTGGATCACATCCCTTCTTCTCCTCATAGTCACTGTTTCTCTCAATAGCAATTTTTCAGTTTTGAATGAGAGCATGTATCTCTGCTCCATAAAATTCTTTGAGACACTTCTTAACTAAAGTCTTCCAAGGGCCCAGTCTGCCCTACTATTTACCCAGAGCTGGATTCATAACAAATAGAAACAAATGTTACACTACAAGTGCCTTCTTCATATCAGAATACTTTCCAAAAAAGTCCCTACCTCTTCCAAGAGCCCAGTCTGCCCTACTATTTACCCAGAGCTGGATTCATAACAAATAGAAACCAATGTTACACCACAAGTGCCTTCTTCATATCAGAATACTTTCCAAAAAAGTCCCTACCTCTTCCAAGAGCCCAGTCTGCCCTACTATTTACCAGAGCTGGATTCATAACAATAGAAACAAATGTTACACCACAAGTGCCTTCTTCATATCAGAATACTTTCCAAAAAAAGTCCCTACTCTTTCCAAGAGCCCAGTCTGCCCTACTATTTACCCAGAGCTGATTCATAACAAATGTTACTACAAGTGCCTTCTTCATATCAGAATACTTTCCAAAAAGTCCTACCTCTTCCAAGAGCCCAGTCTGCCCTACTATTTACCAGAGCTGGATTCATAACAAATAGAAACAAATGTACACCACAAGTGCCTTCTTCATATCAGAGTACTTTCCAAAAAAGTCCCTACCTCTTCCAAGAGCCCAGTCTGCCCTACTATTTACCAGAGCTGGATTCATAACAAATGTTACACTACAAGTGCCTTCTTCATATCAGAATACTTTCCAAAAAAGTCCCTACCTCTTCCAAGAGCCCAGTCTGCCCTACTATTTACCCATAGCTGGATTCATAACAAATAGAAACAAATGTTTATAGAGGAAAGAAGTGAATCAAGAAGAGAAACAAATTGATGTATATTTTATTCAAAATCTTTAACCACATAGTGGAAGATAGTTACAATTTGGTATAAAAGATAATGTAGAAAGAAATAAATGAGATTGACCAACAAGAAATGTTGTTAGACATTTGTTTCATTTCTCCATTTGACTAGTCAAACTCAATTTGAACGTAATTGCTGTTGGAGTTGTCTGATCTGCAACATAAACTTCCGAGCCATCAGTCAAACCAAGTTCTGAAAAGATAAATATCAAATAAATAGTTTTTATTTCAAAATTTGGAAATGAATAAAATGAAAATGCTTTTGGACTTGAGTCTTTGTGTTACATAATCTATGCAGTTGCATAAGATTATTGTCAATCCCCTGTATTTCTAAAGGGATGGCCCTTTTCATATCACGGGCAGGACTTTCTATGGAATAGTACAGAAAGCCCGCGAAAAATATGTGAAGTCAAGTGGGACCTGGTTGGGTCCTCAGTTTTCAGTTGGACGTCGGGCAGAGAAGATGTCCTGCCTTAACTGGAACTCACTGCATACGCGCGCTATGTTAGTTACATGAAATGTTTAGATAAGTAAATAAAAAGCTTAAGAAAATAACATGGTGTTGTGGTTGGTGAATGTCTTGGTAACAAGACTGATCTAGAAGAAGAAATGAGTTAAGTGCGACCAACCACCAAGACACCAGAAGAGACGTAAGATAGAAAAGACGTTAGAAGAAGAATAGAATAATAGAAGGAATGAAAAGAGCATGCAACATTTGTAATCAATTACAGTAATCCTTTTCCTGCAACAGTCTTTCTGCTACCACGGTAATCCCTTTCCTCCAATAGTCCATCTGCCCTCAACAATCACAGTAGTCCTACTTCATACTGAATTTTGCTACTCTCTCTGTTCACCACTTGGTTCATTCTCAGTCAGTGACTGCCCGTTTTTATTACAGCTCACCCAACAGCCATGCAAATTACGTCTCGTCCCATCCAGGTCTCTCGTGCACGCACAGACAATTCTTGCTGCTTATGTTGGGGGGGGGGGGGATCGGCTATGCCCATTACAATAAATAAGTAAGCTAAGTGCAAAATTTGTTTCTTTTTCTCTGCACATGCCCAGAGGGATCTTCCTGTCTGAGGCCTCCTAGAAGATTGATATTTTTTTTTTTAATTTTTTATTTTATTTTATTTTATTTAATCCCTACAGGATAAAGCGAGAATTCTTCCAAGCTGTAGCTGTGTCAATACTACTGTTGCACCACAAAATAATTGGAAAAAAAAAGTGAGATGGAAACTGCACAAGAATGCTGCGTGCTGTCCTGAACAAATCCTGGAAGCAGCACCCCACAAAAGGGCAATGTATGGCCACTTGCCGCCTATCACACACACAGACAATCGGGGTAAGCCCAACAAGACATGCTGGAGAACGGTAGGGAAGCAGGGACGAACTCATAAGTGATATTAGCCTATGGGTACCTACACCATGAGTTGTCCAAAAATCCTGGAAGCAGTACCCCACAAAAGAGCAGCTGTATGGCCACTTGCTGCCTATTACACAAACAATCGGGGTAAGACCAACAAGACATGCTGGAGAATGCTAGGGAAGCAGGGACGAACTCATAAGTGATATTAGCCTATGGGCACCTACACCATGGGTTGTCCAGAAATCCTGGAAGCAATACCCCACAAAAGAGCAGCTGTATGGCCACTTGCTGCCTATCACACAAACAATTGGGGTAAAACCAACTGGAGAATGCTAGGGAAGCAGGGATGAGCTCATAAGTGACATTATCCTATGGGCACCCACACATGGGTTGGCCAGCAAAAACCTACATCAATCAACTCTGTGTGGATACTGGATGTTTTGCAGAGGACCTTTCAGGGATGGGTGGTGAAGAAGAGTTATGGGGATCCATGCTGTCAGCATGAATTAATGATGATGAGTTAGAAAAATGGTTACTAGTTTTTCTTTTTATTCTAGGGTGAGTAAAAAGTTTTGCAATATTTTGGTACATGGGTAATGCCATGTCAAATCATCCAGGCCATGTCTGCAAAAATCAAACTATCTTTTTATAATAAAGATACTTTAAGATTTCTTCTGTGTGTATTGATTACCAGTCAAGAGTTCATGGTGAAGTCGGACACAGGGGGTGGGTAATTGGATGGGACGATTATAACAAATAATGTTCAATATATGTGAAATAATAATAGAAAATTTTTTTGTAATATATGCAGTGCCACATTGGGATATTGATTTTGCTATGAAAAAATCAGAAATCATCAATAACTTAAAATTGGTTGACTTTAAGACTTTTCTGATAGCATTTTTGGATTCTTTGGGCAAAAATGCTCTTGTAAACCAATTGTTAGTAGTAAGGAAGCTCTAGAACTCATTTTACAGATAAAAATAGGTTACAAAAAGTCGCTATTTTTTTCACCCCCCCCCTCAAATTTGGAGAGCTAAAAATCGACATATCTCTACTAATTTTTGGAATTGGAAGCTCAAATTTTGGGGATTGTCTAATGCTAACACAGTCCACACCTGTACAAAATATCAGAAAAATTGAAGAGGGGTGGGTGACAATTTTACTTTTTTCTTGATGATTCGACATGGAATTACCCTGTTTTTAGATGTGTACATGCAATATACTAAAGTAAAGATCTGTACAAAATTAAAATATTTTGATACACCCTTTTATATTTGATATAAAAGGATGTATCAAAATATCTTCATTATTGTTTACACCTGTGTAATTATTTGTCTGTCTCTGATTGTTCTGCCTACGTACATACATATATACTTGCATACATTCATTGACTCCTCTCCAAATCTATTTCTTCTTTCCTTCCTTCCCACCCCCTGTGTCCGACTTCACCATGAACTCTTGACTGGTAATCAATACACACAGAAGAAATCTTAAAGTATTTTGTGATCCATTTGGCAACAAATGGATGGAATACACTTTTGACCATAAAATCAAAAAAGCTTTCAAATAAAATATTTATTGGAGTTTCACAATTACAAAACTGCAATATACTTTTGGCATTGGAGTAGAGTATATCTTACAAGTGTGCTTATAAAATAATTTTTTTATTCACCAGTTATGCTGATAGCTTTTTAATTTAGTGCATCCTCGGACACATGGATTTGATTTGAATGAGTCCCCGGGAAATTTGATCGGTCCCAAGTTTCTTAATAAATTGCAGAGTTTTTATCTATGAACAACTAAAGCCGTCTAACCCCTACTTTGTACCACATACAGTGTAATTTATTTCCGAGAAAATATTGAAATATATTTACAGTTAGCTTGAAATGGCGGGGGGGGGGGCACCTATATGATTTCCCAACCCATTGCACTTATGGCAAGCCCCCAACCTTTTTATCATATTGGGTGCTAGAAGGCGGTGGCTGCGGGTCTACATGTCCTGGGAATGACGTTAAACTCTATCTGATGGTGAGGTTCCACTTTTGGAGGTTTGGGAATGTGGAGCACCCCATTCATCACCATTGCTCCCTGGTCCACTCTGACCCAGAGTGGTAGTACCTGTTAAGGTCCCATCTATGGGTTAAATAGAAAAATGTATTTATAAAAAAATTGTATTATCCATTAAGAATTGATTTATTTCAAAACTTTATCGGCATTAAATGACCCACTGAGGTTGACATGCCGTAAAACAAAACAAACAAACAAAAAAAAACAACAAAAAGAATTATACAGTTACCTTTTAATGATTTATTGAGATTCTCCCTAGTTTTTTCTTCAATGGACTTTACAGTTTTCATATAAAGAGTTTTGCTTTTTCCATTTATCAACGTTGTGATGGCCGGGGATTTCATTTGGCTACAAATAATAAAATAATACATATCAGGAAATGTAATAAGATATTTTTTTGAAGGCAAGATAATGCAATTTATGTTGAAAAACATATTTATAATTTTTTTTTTTTTCCCCTTTTTTTTTTCTCTTAATATTTTCGGACAACTGTCCATCTTAAGAGTGTTGAAAGTTTCCATCTGTGGAAACTTTCAACACTCTAAGATAGACGTTTGTCCGAAAATATTAAGAGAAAAAAAAAAAAAAAAAAAAAAAATTAAATAAATATGTTTTCAACATAAATTGCATTATCTTGCCTTCAAAAAAAATATCTTATTACATTTTATGATTAATGCTTCAAACACTATAAAAAAAAAATCTTTATATCAGGAAATATTTTTTTTTGTTTGTTTTATGACTTACAGTTCTGGACGACAAGAAAAAAGAGTGAAAAAACTGTACCATCTGTATATTAATACTCGTGTCCCTTCAAAGTATGACCACTATCATCTTGCAACACCCTCTTATTAAAAATGAGACTTTCCAAATCATCCAAGATGAAATGCAAAAATCTGAATCCTGATTATTTGTTGATGCTTATCCGCTGAATTCTTATTTTTTATGAGTGTCGTCACCTCAGCTAAATAATGAACCATTCCGTTTTTTTAATATAAAGAAAGGGAAGAAAAAGTACATACTACACAGAAAAACATAATAAAAAAGATAGAAAGAAAGGGGTTGAGTGCATGGAAGTGATAACGCTAATCTGTTTCAATCAAACATAATGAAAACATGAAAAGTAAAAAAAAAAATAAAAAAATAAATAAATAAAGAGTGAGAGTTAAATCAAGATTATTATACTTTTTACATACTGAACTATTTTGTAATAACTCTTAAGTAAACATATCAAACGTAAATAATTAAATTATCATACTGTGGTATA
This sequence comes from Doryteuthis pealeii, assembly GCA_023376005.1. Taxonomy (NCBI): domain Eukaryota; kingdom Metazoa; phylum Mollusca; class Cephalopoda; order Myopsida; family Loliginidae; genus Doryteuthis; species Doryteuthis pealeii. The sequence continues at coordinate 26,122,562 of CM042153.1, forward strand.
TCAGAACAATTCCCAGGTTACCAACTATAGCAGACACCTAAAGCTTAAATGATCAGTTTCAGAAATATTTATAAAAAAAAAATAAAAAAATAAAAAAAAAGCTTGAATAATGAACTATTCCATTTTTATTATAAAGAAAGAAAGGGAAGAAAAAGTACATACTACACAGAAAAATAATGAATAAAAACTAAGATGCATTTTTAATCATATAATATCTCGTAATTTGTATGAAATAAAAAAAAATAAAGTAGGGTTGAATACTTACTAAGATATACTTTCAATTAGATAATCGATAATGTCTCGTAATTTATTTTCATATGTAAAATGCAGAGTTTGTGGAATCTGGCTGCAGGCTAAACAATCATCCTGAAAGAGAAATATACAGACTAAATAATTGGGAACACTAAATGATTCAAATAATTTGTCCTTATTTAATGTATTTTTTTATAACCATGTGAGTTTGTCTTTTGTTTTACAGAAGAAAAAAAAAGGAAAGCCTAAAGATACATGTACAACTAATCTAATGAGAAAGAAAGAAAAATGTGGTTGAAAATAGAGGAAAAAAACACACACAACTAAATTCAATTGATATTTCGCCTTGGTATTTATCAAAGCTTTTTCAAAATTTATTGTGAAGACAAAATGCTTTTTACAGTCTACTTTTATACTGAAAAGGTAATTTTTGGGGGCGGGTAGAAGAATGAAGGAGAGTACTGAGTGATAAGATGAGAGGCGAAAGTAGAGGAAAGAGGGGAGGTTTTTTTTGTTGACACACCTTGTATATATGAAAATAATTTGTGAAACTTTTAAGACTGACCTTTTTTTCAGCTTCAAAAGAGTAAGTATAGATTCCATCAGTGTCACTAAAATTCATGTAATTGTTCAGTGGTGCACAACAACTGAAAAGAAAACAAAAAAACGGTTGAATTCTTCTGACCTGTACATATAAAAAGAACCAAAGGGGCAAAATCATCAAATCATCCAGAAAAAAGTAAAATTGTCACCCACCCACTTAGATTTTTCTAAAATTTTGTACAGGTGTGGACAAGTGTTAAAGTTAGACATTCCCCAAAACTTGACCTTCCAATTCCAAAAATTGGTGGAGTTATGTCGATTTTTGGTGGAGTTTGCAAAAAATGGCGACTTTTGTAATCTATTTTTGTCTGTAAAATGAGTTCTAGAGAATAAAAAAATTGGTTTATAAAATCATTTTTGGATTTCTTGTACAAAAATGCTTTTATAAACCAATTTTATGGGATATCATTGCAAAAATGTAACTCTGCCAATTTTTGGAATTGGAAGCTCAAACTTTGAGGAAATATCTAACCTTAACATAGTCCACACCTGTACAAAATTTCAGAAAAATTGAAAGGGGTGGGTGACATGGTCTGGATGATTTGACCCCAAAGACAATAATCAGTAAACAGACATGAATATCTTTATGAAATCTTTAAGTTAATAATATTGCATGTTAAGACATTCATAATTTTATTTTTATATAAATAAAGTATTTTACCTTTTGCAAAAAACTTAGGGTGACTTGAAAAATGTTTAGGTATTATCACATAAATGCGTCCTGGCCTCCTGCCCTAAAAAACGCCAGCTGAAAACCCAACCTGCACTACTATTGAACTCCTTAGCTGTTTAAAGGCATTTAAAATATTTACATTTACTTGTATATCTAAGGGGGGTTAAAATATTTACATTTACTTGTCAAGAAAAGACTGGGAGGAGGGTAAAATATCACTTTCATATTGCATTAATTTTTTTTGAAAAAAACGCCTTCAAACAGCTAGGGAGTTAAATAGTAGCGCAGGTTGAGTCTTCAGCAGGCACTTCTTAGCATATTTAGGGCAGGAGGCCAGGACGCATTTATGAGATATGCACGAAATGTTTTAAAAATAAAAAAATTTTTTTTTAAATGGGATCACTTTAAAATTCACAGATGTCTGCATTCTGGATAGAATTTTTAATGTATTTTTGTGAATTTTGTGTGTTCAGACACATGGTATTTGACAGACCGTAATTTTTCTTTTCTTTTGAGGAAGTAGAAAAAACATAGGTATATATATATAATATTTATTAACAAAGACATTTCATTTTGAACAAATTTTTCTAAGTATAACAAATTTTTTTTTCTTTGAAATTTTGTTGCTTACCTTGTGGCAATTTTGAGAACTTCTGTTGCACAAGCAGCTGAAATAATCAGGAAAAATTGAAAAGAAATTTTAAAAAATCTTTTTTATTCAGAAAAATTCACTTAGCCTAGAACACAAGATTGAGCAATAAACAACAAAAGGACTCATTCCTAGGATAAAAATTTTTATTGCCTGTAACAAATGAAAATTCTGGGACAATTTTACTTGTTTGATTGGTTGATTTAAATGATATATCAACAAATCTGGGGTTATGTCATGCCTAGTGGTTAGGAAGTAATATGTGTTGTGTATCTATATTTACACTTTTGTAGTAATTGGTTTTAACACTGTTTTAGCATCATTGGGGATCATGTTGTATGGTATTGATTAGGTTCATGTTTTTATTCTATGGTATAATTTTATTTCCTTCAAAAAGGACAATGTCTTTTATGTTGACGTTTTCAAATAGATCTTTCATATTGTTTGCATTAAAATAATGGTTTCTGATGTGAGCAAAAAACACGTGATGGGATAATTTTAATCTTTTGATAAAAGTTAGTTTCAAAGCATGAAATATATGAAAAAAAAAATACATTCCTTATACCTAGGCATCCCATGGTAGTGCAAGGGTTACTGTCGTAAGAAATGGATACAACAAGATGAGTTCAAATCCTAGACAAGGCTGATTGCTTTCACATAGTGCTAATACACTTAGGAAAGGTATAAATCCAACTATTCTCCCTCCAGCTATAGGTAAATAGTAGGACGGACTGGGCTCTTTAACTCTGAACCAATTAAACTCCGCTTAAAAAAACGACTTTGTGTCACATCCTGCTTGTGGGGAGGGGTTGGGTATATATATATAATATATATATATATATATATATATATATACACATACACACACACACCTCTGCATCCCGTTGTGGTGTAATGATCAGCAAGTTAGTCTCACAGATCCATTACTACTGAATAGTAAGTTCAATCCTTACTGTATGCCCCATACTCACAACCTTGTGTCACATCCTACCTGTGAATGAGTTGGGTAAATACATACCTTATCCAACCTAATTAGAAATAATTTATTAAACAATGGGCTTATTAAAATTTTAATTACTGTTAGTATAAAAATGGTATATTTGATGTGGCAGTTATTGTGGCCTGCACTGCCTCACCGGCTAGCTGAAGTCTCTCCTCCCCACATCTGTGACTGTTTCCAAAAGGAAATCTATCAGCCACTGGGTTTGGTCAAAACCATAAAAGCCATGCGTCAGCTCCATTAAGAAAAAAAAGATGCAAAAACGGATTTCAGAACAGACATAGCTCACATGATTTTCGGAAACATTTTTTCACGCTCAGAGTAATGGAATAAGCTGTCTGTGTCCGTTGTGGGCTGCCGAAACACTGCATCTTTCAAAGCCTCCATGCTTCCTGTAGTCTGCCAACACTATACCTGATACTCCCACCACACACATATGCATGCATATACACACATACATGTATATTATTACTGTATGCTGTTCATGTTTCTGACACTAATACATTATTCTGTGTACTAGACATGAGACTTTGATGAGTTGTGGTGCACCTGAGCAGTGTACACAATAAATTTCATTAATATTATAACACATATGAAAATTTTCATTGGTGACTATTTTTTCTTCTGGTCTATCCAGGTCAGAGAGTGCATGTGACACTTTGCAATATAGACTTAGCTGCTGATCCCACACTATTGTTATATGGATGGCAGATAAATACCAGGTCAGTTACCTATCCCATTCTGTCTTATGGCAGAGCTGCTAAACTCTGCTGTCTATATTCTTAACGTGACCAACTAAGGTGGGCAGGGGAGAGAACCCCAGTCTAATGGTCAACCCAATCGTCATTGTCGTTTTATCATTTAAAATGTAAGTAGTTGTTGAGGTGGACTAAAGTCGGTATCAGCCAGACAGCAAGGGAGTCTATCCCCTTTTCACTAGCGCTAGACCAAGGAGATTATTTTAGCATTTGAGCTCCTCACTTTACAGATCCCTGTGCTACTCATACGCTGAGTTGGCGAGGGCTGGTATCAAACCAAGAACCTTGTGATTCCTAGCTGAACACTCTACTGACTGAGCTAAACCGTCCCTTTGGGTTCAACAGTTGCACAAAGTTTGGAATATTTTTGAAAGCTTTCAATGTCTAGCAATTAGTCTACATCATCTGGACTTTCATTGTGTCATTTGTTTAGTTTGGTTGCCAGTTTGACATAATTTTTTTATAATTTTCTTCAATAAAAGAAAATTATAAAAAAATTGTGTCAAACTGGCAACCAAACTAAACAAATGACACAATGAAAGTCAAGAACCACTTATCTAATAAAGGAGTGTGTCTGAGTGTGTGTGTATATATATATATATATATAAAGGTAAATCTAATGAGTCAAACCAACCTACTATTAGTTTCGCTTAATGCTCTTCAGGGCTAAGATCTGACTCTACTTAGGTATTGAGCACTTTTTACTTATTAGCTATTCTCCTAGCGGTTATATGAATATATATATATCTTATATACATATAAATTGTTTTTTCTTTTGGCCAAATACTGTACCAATAGATTATTTTTTGTTGGTACGACTATCTTGGTCTTTTCTTTTTTTCAAAAATGTTTTTCTCCCCGGTTGATGTTTGGTAGTATATTTTTACAATCAAACTATTTGCTGGGTTTTTTCTCACCGCGAGGATTTACCAACACGCTTGGTATATTTTATATATATATATATATATATATATATATATATGAAAAAAGAAATGGATATAAAATCCAACAATGTACATATGTATAAAGTTTTTGAAAAAAAAACAAGAAGATATATCAAAGATTGACATTTTGAAAGCTGACACTAAAGCATTTCGGTTTTAATTAAACCATCAACAGGGCCCAACGAGGTTAATAATCATAAATCATATGAAAAGAAAATTGTGGAACAAACAAAAGCTTATGAGCCTTTATCTATGATGCTTAAAGGCTCCTGTCGACACTTGAAATGTAAGAAAATAATTTTCAGTAACTTCATGTGTATTAATAAGTTAGTAGAAATAATTTCCATGTTATATTTATTGTTAACTTCATGTGTATTAATAAGTTAGTAGAAAATAATTTCCATGTTATATTTATTGTTAACTTCATGTGTATTAATAAGTTACTAGAAATAATTTCTATGTTATATTTATTGTTAACTTCATGTGTATTAAGTTAGTAGAAATAATTTCCATGTTATATTTATTGTTAACTTCATGTGTATTAATAAGTTACTAGAAATAATTTCCATGTTAGATTTATTGTTAACTTCATGTGTATTAATAAGTTAGTAGAAATAATTTCCATGTTAGATTTATTGTTAACTTCATGTGTATTAATAAGTTAGTAGAAATAATTTCCATGTTATATTTATTGTTAACTTCATGTGTATTAATAAGTTAGTAGAAATAATTTCCATTGTTAACTTCATGTGTATTAATAAGTTAGTAGAAATAATTTCCATGTTAGATTTATTGTTAACTTCTATTGTTAACTTCATGTGTATTAATAAGTTAGTAGAAATAATTTCCATGTTTATTGTTAACTTCATGTGTATTAATAAGTTAGTAGAAATATTTCCATGTTAGATTTATTGTTAACTTCATGTGTATTAATAAGTTAGTAGAAATAATTTCCATGTTAGATTTATTGTTAACTTCATGTGTATTAATAAGTTAGTAGAAATAATTTCCAAGATTTCCATGTTAAATTTATTGTTAACTTCATGTGTTAACTAAATTTGGATTTGGGTAAATATCATGAGAAAAGATTTTAAAAACGAAAAAAAAAAAAAAAAAAAAAAATGTACCAAAGCATCTCCATACCTGCAATAACAGCATTTGTGGACGCAACTGCAGGAATTATTCTTTTCACAACACCTGCAACAAGGAAGAATAAAATGTAAATGTTAGTGACATATTCTATAAAATCTGAATAAGTAAAAAGTAAAGGTGACGGGGCGGCCTAAAGTCGGTATCAGCCAGACAGCGAGGGACTCTATCCTTTTTTCAATAGCGCTAGACCAAGGAGATTGTTTTAGCATCTGATGTGGAGCGCCATACTACTATCAGCTCCTTACTTTACCGCACAGATCCCAGTGCTACTTATACACTGAGTTGGCGAGGACCGGTATCAAAACTAGGAACCTTGTGGTTTCTAGCCAAACGCTCTACCGACTGAGCTAACCCGGCTGTAAAAAAGATCAAAAGTTTTTTTTTTTTTTTTTCAAAAATGAATACATAAGGTTTCATTGTTCAAGTACAAAGACAAATCTTAAATTTTCAATAAATAAAAAGTGAAGTTGGCAGGTGACCTATTGTTGGTATCAGCCGGACAGCGAAGGAGTCTACCGCTTAATTCTAGACTAGGGATATTGTTTTTGCATCTGAGGGGGAGCGCCAACACCTACCATCAGCTCCCCACTTTACTCCACAGATCCAAGCTGTACTACTCATGCAATGAGTTGGCAAGGTCTGGTATCAAACCTGGAACCTTGTGGTTTCTCAGCGAGTGCTCTACCAACTCAGCTAAACAGGCCCAAATAAATAAATTTAGATTTTTTTTGGTTCTTTCTTTTTTAAAAATCATTTCTTTATCAAAAGTCATTCGTTGATCTCTTCTTTTATCATAAATGTTTATGGATCATCCATCTATTTGGAAGAAAGAAAATTTGGTACAACTTCACTTCATAGGACCATAAATGGAGATATGATGTGTGTCAAAAAAGTAGAGATTTTTTGACACACCTTATATTATGGAGATACAAGGTGTGTCAAAAAAGTAGAGATTTTTTTTGACACACCTTATATTATGAAAATAAAAATAACGTTCCATTCATTCTTCATTTCTATCTTGGTAAATACAGCTTTAAACTTGGTACTGTTTTGACACACCTTGTATTCTGAAAAAATTAATGAATGTAACCTTTTTTCTCCAGAATACAAGGGTTGTCAAAAAATACAAACAAAATCTCGATAATTTTTTGACACATGTTGTATTTCAAAATGACTGATTTTTACAATACACTGTCTAATGTCAAAGTGAATTAATACTTGATACTTTTATCTTACACAAAATAAACAAATACAGACTTTTTTTTAAAAACAACCATTCTCTAAGTTTTGGCTTAGAATGTTATGCATTTAAGTTTTTTTTAAATAATTTTTTATGGAATTAAATTTTTATTTTATTTAATTGTTTTGCCTCACTTCATAATTTTTTTTTATCTTAGCATTCCAAGAGAATGGTATTTAAAAATTCTAAAAAAAATCAAACAAACATTCTGTAATAAAAATAAAATTTTAAAGACAAAGAAATAATGTGTTTTCACAAACATTTAATAATCTAATCGCTTGTCTATTTTAGTGATTGTTTTAATGGAATGTCAACCTGTCTAGGATTAACTTATGCCTAGAGGTTAGGGAATGCTAAAGTCCTGAACTTTTCAGAATAAAGTTTGTTTCTTTATAGTATCTTTGAAGCATTGTGTGTATGTGTAATATAAAGATTTTGAAGGCAATTTACAATGCAATATGTGTTGAATTTATTTAACTTTTTTTTTTTTTTCAAAACTAAATATTTTCGGAAGTAAAATTCCATCTTCAGAATTATTGAAAGTACTAGGTGTTTTTTTATAGTACTTATCCCACGGCGATATTGTAATCATTCTTAAACAACAGATGATTACAATATCGCCGTGGGATAAGTACTATAAAAAAAACACCTAGTACTTTCAATAACTCTGAAGATGGAATTTTACTTCCGAAAATATTTAGTTTTGAAAAAAAAAGAAAAAGTTAAATAAATTCAACACACATTGCATTGTAAATTGCCTTCAAAATCTTTATATTTTCAGAATAAGTTTGGCATTGGAACATGTAGCTTCAGAATTTTGTTTTTTAAACAGCAGAAGAAGAAGAAGAAGAAGAAATATGATGAGAAGGAAGAAAAAAAGAATGAAAGAAGAATAAACGAAGACAAAAAGTCATAAATATAATAAAAGATGAATCAGTCAATATATGAAAAGCGACAAAAAATTGATGATTTAGAAAATTACCTTGAAGGGGAAGTATATATATATATATATATACATATATATATATATATATATATATATATATATAAACTATTTTACGCATATAGATAGGTATAAGTTTGTTTGGCGTAGAGAAGATTGTATGTAAGGATGTATGTGTACATGTCTTTTGAGGGTGTGGGTGTGGGTGGAGATAGCAGTTTGATTCTCATCTAAGCATAGAACTCCGTTCCATCTCCGTAATCTCCATCCTCTTCACCATCCCTCCCTGGGATCAACTTCAGCCACCCTCACCCCGTCCCATCTCTCCCCATCCTCACTCCTGTCTTTTTCACTTTTGCAATCACCATTTTTTGTTTTTACCTTGTGTGAGTCTGTAAGTAACGCCTGTGATGTTATACTCATTGGCTCGAGCTATGGCTTTATCATAGATCCATTTGATATGAGTTGGGTCATCACCATCAATTGCCACATTGTCTAGAAAAATAAAAATAAGAATTTAATCAATATATCATTCTTCTTCAAAGACAATTTGATAAAAAAAAAACTTTTAAGAATTTAACAACCCTCTGAGATATTGCGGTTTTATAATATTGAAATAATTGAATACAAATATGATTTTGGAAAATTTTAAAAGAAACACACAAAAAAAGTACTTTTTCAGGTTTTTACTTTTATTTTTCATTAATAATTATATATTAATACTTGTGTTTTTTATTTGTATAACCGTTATCATTTTGCAACACCCTCTGGTTAAAAATAAGACCATCCAAATTGTCCAATTGACAATTCCGTTTTTATTAAAAAGAAAGGGAAGAAAAAGGACATGCTACACAAAAAATATGTAATAAGAAAGAATGAAAGAAAGTAGAAAAAAGATAGAGAAAGGAGGTGGTGTGCAGAAGCAATAACGCTAATCTGTTTCCTCTTCCCCAAGCTCAAGGGGTCATCAAGGGAACCCGTTTTGAGGATGTGCACGACATCAAAAATGCAGTGACGACAGAGCTACAGAGAATCCTGGAAGAATCCTTCCAGGAGCGCATGCAAGCATGGCAGAGAAGGATGGGATTACTTTAAAGGGAATAAATTGTAGTTTGGATTTAAAATAAATTTTTTGTGACACCAGTCCTGGAACTTTTTTGACATACCTTGTATGTAAGACACTGTACTGCAACATTATGTTTTATAAATTCAAAATTACAATACTAACAATATAGGCTGACACAGTGCATGTGTGACACTGTTAGGTCTTAAGGGGTTTTTTTTTTTTTGGTTTGTTTTGTTTTACGGCATATCAACCTCAGTGGGTCATTTAATGCCGATAAAGTTTTGAAATAAATCAATTCTTAATGGATAATACAATTTTGTTTATAAACTCATGTTTTTCTATTCAACCCATAGATGGGACCCTAACAGGTACTACCACTCCGGGTCAGAGTGGGCCATCAGATAGAGTTTAACGTCATTCCCAGGACATGTAGACCCGCAGCCACCGCCTTCTAGCACCCATATGATAAAAAGGGGTTGGGGCTTGCCATAAGGGCAATAGGGTTGGGAAAATCATATAGGTGCTAGGCTTGACGTGACCAGCCGATTGATCGGAGGGGGCCTCTCCGACCGTCCGTCTAGTCCAAGATAGGGCGGCCAAAGTGGAGTATTGCATGTCATGAACTGCTCATCCACCAGGTCTTAAGGAACCAGCATAAAACTTAGACTACCCCTGAAAATTGACCTTGTGTCATCCTGTCCATGGCAGAGGTAGTGGATGAATACATACATATCATTATTATTATTATTATTATTATTATAATATATCATAAATATGTGGATTATTTTCAAAGTTAATGTAAATTATGAGTTTGTTTATATTAAAGTTTTGTCAGTTCTTCAAATAAAAATGCATAGTGAAAAATAACATGTCATTTTAGGAATCCATTTTGACATTGACAAGAATTTTAGAGAATAAACATCAGACATTTATTTAAATGGAAGAAACAGGAAACTCACCACCAAAAGGATGTTCTTTAGGCCACATTAAAATGCGTACATATTCTATACAATGTTCTGGAAGCCGTGGAGTATGCGCAATCGTACACAGTGGAAAGTTAATCTATACAACAAAAAAGATTTTTTTTAATCCAAATGATACACACAAAAAAAAATTAATAAAAAAAAAAAAAATCCAACAATACAAAAAAAAAAAAAAAATACAAAAAAAAAAAAAATCCAAACAATAAAAAAAAAAACAATACAAAAAAAAAAAATCCAAACAATACAAAAAAAAAAAAATCCAAACAATACAAAAAAAAAAAAAAATCCAAAAAAAACAAAAAAAAAAAATCCAAACAATACAACAAAAAAAAAAAATAAACAATAAAAAAAAAAACAAACAAAAAAAAAATCCAAACAATACAAAAAAAAAAATCCAAAAATACAACAAAAAAAAAAAAATCCAAACAATACAACAAAAAAAAATCCAAACATACAACAAAAAAAAAAAAATCCAAAATACAAACAAAAAAAAAAAATCCAAAATAATACAACAAAAAAAAAAAAATCCAAATATACAACAAAAAAAAATCCAAATAATACAACAATAAAAAATCTATTTGGATTTTTTTTTGTTGTATTATTTGGAGTTCTTTTCTTGTATTATTTGGAGTTTTTTGTTGTAATACAACAAAAAAACTCCAAATAATACAACAAAAAAAATCCAAATAGAGTTTTTTTGTTGTATTATTTGGAGTTTTACAAAAAAAATCCAAATAATAAAACAAAAAAATCTAAATAATAAAACAAAAAAAAATTTAGAAAATTAAAAAAAATAATTTGTTCCTTGTTTTTAGTTTAAAAACTAAGAACAGGAAACAATTTATTTTTTCTAAATTTTCTAAATATTTTTTTTTGTATTATTTGGATTTTTGGGACTGTTATTCTCATCTATATCGTTATATACACAACATTTCACCTGATGTGCCCTCTTGTCTTCTTCAGTTGTTTCTTCTTGAAATCAGGAATCTTCTTGTCGTAATCAGGAGCCTTCATGGAACTTCGAACTGAACCCTTTATTCAATTCCCCGGGGTAGACTGTTCTTATTCCATTAATGAAGACCGGGTACAAGTATTAAGCCACGTTAAGTATTCTATGTTATTATCACCTGTGGTCAGGATTGAACCAGCAGCTTACAGATGATTGTCATTTAGAACTGTATTAACTCAACCCTTATATCCATTGTGCCATGTGTCTAACTGGACCACACATCATCAGATGATTGTCATTTAGAACTGTATTAACTCAAGCCTTATATCCATTGTGCCATGTGTCTAACTGGACCACACATTATCAGATGATTGTCATTTAGAACTGTATTAACTCAACCCTTATATCCATTGTGCCATGTGTACAACTGGACCACACATCAGCCGAAATGTTGTATATATAACAATAAAGATGAGGAAGACAGTAAAAAAAAATCCAAATAATACAAATTATCAAGCCTCATCTCAAAAATTCAGACTAATATTTTCTTTTTTTTTTTTAAAGAAAATTCTTGGAGGTGCAATTGACTGTTTAACTCACCTGAGGCGGGTAGAGATCAAGTGTGCATTCTATGCAAGCTGTAAGACCTGGGGTAATCACCCTGGTGTTGCCTTTAAAACCTTCAGTGCCACCATCAACCATTGGAATAACTGAAGCTTGGTCAAGAATACCATCTTCATAATTCAGCAAATTGATCTGAAAATCAAAGTTAATGTCAAATTGAAGATTATTATTATATAAACATCTTAAAATCAAGAATTTTATATATTTTATAAAAGATGATAAAACAAATATATAGAAAAATAATTTTTATTAATCTACAAAGTGTATCAAAAAAGCATCAAGATTTTTGTACTTTTTGAAACAATTTGTAGATTAATAAAAATTATTTTTCTATATATTTGTTTTATCATCTTTTATCCTATATAAATTCTTGTTTTTAAGTTATTTATTTCAATTATTATTCTTGTTCATATTTTGTCTTTTATTTGATTTTTATTATGTTTTATCTTTATTAATTTGTTTTATTTCTTAATTATTCTTTTTAAATGATTTTTTTTTAATTGATCATTGATTTTGTTATATTGTAAATGACCAGTTTATACGAGGGGTCGATCACGGGAGTATTATGAGGAGAGCCCTTCATATAAGTCCTTCACATGAGTCCCACACAGAGTGATCTGTGTATACTTAAATAGTGGCTAGCACCACCACCACCACCACCACTGATGAGGTACAGGGAAGATGGGTCATTCTATTATATCAGATTTATATCCTTATATTTTTTATTTAGCCATTTTTATGAAAAATGAGGGGTAAAATTTTTTTTATCATTTTTTAAATCCCCTCTCAAACAAAAATAGGGTATGGATTTTATTGAACTTGGTCTTTGTTGGTCTCCACCAATTTTCTTTTATAAAAAGAATGTGCACTTGGTCATTGTACAAACAAACAAACAGACAGAATTTTCCTTTTATATATATTGTAAGTGAGGATAATGGACATTTCTTTTGATGGCTAAGATCAAACCATCCTATAAAAAACGTCACCTGTTGTGTCACACATTGAGCTCTCAGTAGATAATTGGAATTTGGGAAAAAAGAGTTTGAAAAGTGAATTAAATTTGGGGAAAAAATGCAGCTGGAGAGTTTTAAAAAAACATTAAAATCATTTGTAAGATTTCTAAGGGAACGTTTGACCTAATTTAAATTGAAATGGATCATGGAATATTATTAAGTTATGTGATCATCACTGCTGCTGAATCTTACCATACAAAAAGGTGAGACGTTAAATGTATCTCACACAATAACTCCCATTTCTCTCTTTACGCACACAGAGAAACTAACTAAATGAATTTCTTATCTATATTTATATAAAGATTATTAAAAATTATTTTTCTATATATTAGTTTTATCTTTTATTCTTTATATATTATTGTTTTTAAATTGTTTATTTTTATTATTATTCTTGTTTGTATTTTTTTGTCTTTTATTTGCTTTTTTTTATGTTTTATCCTTTATTAATTTTTTTTTTTTTTTAATCAGTTTTTTAAATCCCTCTTGGACAAAAATAGGGTGTGGATTTTATTGAACTTTGGTCTTTGTTGGTCTCCACCAATTTTCCTTTATAAAAAGAATGTGCACTTGGTCATTGTACAAACAGACAGGTGTTACGTTGTCCTTTTTTCCGAGCACTACTACGATAACTGTAAGGTGGCGGTGGCGGCGGCGGCGTATATTGTATAGCGGGTCTCGTCCACGTGCCTCAAAATTCACAGTGTTAAAATGGTGTTGATAAAAATTATAACACGAGAAATATATTGTCACAACTGCTAGCCTTTATTTCCAGGGTAGGTTCGTCTCGTGTGCTGTATCGGAGAGGAGGAAAGGCAGAGAGAAAGAGAGAGAGAACACTACTTGATTACTGGGACCCCATACTAGACACTAGAGGCCCGATCCATATCCTACGACGGCGGAAGGCAAAAAGAGACCGATACATTTCTTCGTTGTTCCACGTCACCACGTGACTTCCGGTCAACACCCGACTTCCGGTTGCGGTCAACACCCGACTTCCGGTTGCCACTCAATTCTCAGTTTGGGGTCACGCTATGGTCAAATCATCGTTCATCCTGTTTTGGGTCATCACTATTTTTTAAACCTTTATCATCTCTTATTTATTTATTTCTTCCTCCCCCTTCCATTAGTAGTCCTAGCTCACAAAAGTCAGGATAATATATACCCATCTTGCAACACAGGCAGACAGAATCTTTCTTTTATATACAAACTTAAAGGATAACATTTTGTATAAACATGTGATTAGACACTCTAATTTACTTTGAACAGTGAAAGAGTTAATATCAAGGGGCATATTGATATTGTCTGTTCTTCAACTTTCTTATTAGAGATCTTGTTAGGCCAGTAGGTATTACAGACCTTTTTGTAAATTTGTGGCATAATGGTTAGAGTCGAAATTGACACGTCAATTTAGACAAGGCTGTTTGACAGTTCATTCCAATGGACTCGTCAATTCAAGTTCAAATCCTAGACAAGGTTGTTTGCATTTCACTTAGTGCTAATACCCTTGGGAAAGGAATGAATCCATATATTCTCCCTCCAGCTATGGGTAAAATAGTAGGGCAGAAAACTCTGAATTTAAAAATCTTGAGTCAGTCGTTGATTGGTTTTGTACCATTCCTTGTGCACTAATTCTTTCCTATCGACTGTGCCAAAAAGTGCAGATGGTGCAACACAAGCCTTCACCACTATAAACAAAACACTTGTGTAGGTTGTTCATTGGATGAACCCTCATGTGTCGAAATTAAGGAGAGAGCCCAATGGGCCGGGTTAGCTCAGTTGGTAGAGCGTTCGACTAGAAACCACAAGGTTCTAGTTCGATACCGGTCCCCGCCAACTCAGCGTATGAGTAGCACAGGGATCTGTGCGGTAAAGTAAGGAGCTGATGGTAGGTGTGGCGCTCCACCTCAGATGCTAAGAAACAATCTCCTTGGGTCTAGCACTATTGAAAAGGGGATAGACTCCTTCGCTGACTGGCTGATAAAGACTTTAGGCCGCCCCGACGACTTTTTATTGTGGAAGATGTCGATCTTTTTCATATCTTTCTTCCTTACTATTTCAGCACTTAGAGCCACAGGAAAAAGCACAGCCTAAACTTTGCTGTGTTTTATTTTTGCAGCTGTGATTTTGACTTCCAGATGTCAGAGGGTTGACTAAAAAGAACTTCTGATCGGCTTTGATGTTTTTTTTTAGGTGCAGTTTTCAATGATTATGAAAGACAATGTCTATTTTCCTCTACTAAAATGATGACATTAGATAACAGTTTTCTGCTGCCACTGCCTAGGCAGGTAAGAAGGCTTGTTCAAGACTTGCTCACTCACTTTCTTCTGCATCAACTATTAGGGTTTGTTTTATTTTGTTTTTACAGCATATCAACCACGGTAGGTCATTTAATGCTGACGCACAAATTTTGAAATAAATTATTCTTAAATGGCATGCAGA
Source organism: Doryteuthis pealeii (assembly GCA_023376005.1). Taxonomy (NCBI): domain Eukaryota; kingdom Metazoa; phylum Mollusca; class Cephalopoda; order Myopsida; family Loliginidae; genus Doryteuthis; species Doryteuthis pealeii. The sequence goes on from CM042153.1 coordinate 26,137,850, forward strand.
AGAAAGTGAGTGAGCAGTTCTTGAACAAGCCTTCTTACCTGCCTAGGGCAGTGGAAGCAGAAAACTGTTATCTAATGTCATCATTTTAGCTTAAGAGGAAAATGACATTGTCTTCATAATCTCTGAAAACTGGCACCTAAAAAAAAAACATCAAAGCGATCAGAAGTTTCCTTTTAAGTCAACCTCTGACATCTGGAAGTCAAAATCAAGCTGCAAAAATAATACACAGCAAAGTTTAGGCTGTGCTTTTTGCCTGTGGCTCTAAGTGCTGAAAATAGTAAGGAAAGAAAGATATGAAAAAAAGATCGACACTCTTCCACAATAAAAAGTCGTCGGGCGGCCTAAGTCTTTATCAGCCAGTCAGCGAGGAGTCTATCCCCTTTTCAATAGGCTAGACCAAGGAGTTGTTTTTAGCATCTGAGGTGGGAGCGCCAACACCTACCATCAGCTCCTTACTTTACCGCACAGATCCTGTGCTACCATACGCTGAGTATGCGGGGACCGGTAATCGAACTAGAACCTTGTGGTTTCCTATCGAACGCTCTAACAACTGAGCTAAACCCGGCCCAATTGGGCTCTCTCCTTAATTTCGACACATGAAGGGTTCATCCAAATGAACACCTACACAAGTGTTTTGTTTATGTGGTGAAGCGCTTGTGTTGGACCTCTGCAACTTTTTGGCACAGTCGATAGGAAGAATTTAGTGCACAAAGAATGGTACAAACCAATCAACGACTGACCCTCAAGATTTTCAAATTCAGAGTTTTCTGCCTACTATTTTACCCAAATAGCTGGAGGAGAATATATGGATTCATTCCTTTCCCAAGTATTAGCAACTAAGTGAAATGCAACAAACATTGTCTAGGATTTGAAATTTGAATTGAACGAGTCCATTTTGGTGGCAACAGGAATGCCAAACAACCCCAATCAACGACTGACCTCAAGATTTTCAAATCAGAGTTTTCCTGCCTACTATTTTACCCATAGCTGGAGGGAGAATATATGGATCCATTCCTTTCGCCAAGGGTAATTAGCACTAAGTGAAATGCAAACAGCCCTTGTTCTAGGATTTGGAACTCTCATTGACGTGTCAATTTCCTACGACTCTAACGCATTATGGCCACAAATTTACAAAAGGTTGTAAACCTACTGGCCTACCAAGATCTCTAATAAGAATTGAAGAACAGCAATATCAATATTGCCCCTTGATATTAACTCTTTTCACTGTTCAAAGTAAATTAGAAGTGTCTTAAATCACTGTTTATACAAGATGTTATCCTTTAGTTTTGTATATTAAAAGAAAGATTCTGTCTGCCTGTGTTGCAAGATGGGTATATTATTATCCTGACCTTTTGTGAGCTAGTGACCTACTAAATGGAAGGGGAGGAAGGAAATAAATAAATAAGGATGATAAAGGTTTAAAAAATAGTGATGTACCAAAACAGGATGAACGATGATTTGACCATAGCGTGACCGAATGAGAATTGAGTGGCAACCGAGTCGGGTGTTGACCGCAACCGGAAGTCGGGTGTTTGACC
>CM042153.1:26139487-26211987 GCA_023376005.1 Doryteuthis pealeii
TTGTCACAGTAGGTCATTTAATGCTGACAACATTTTGAAATAAATTCATTCTTAATGGATGCTCAATTTAAAAAAAAAATGTTATCTAGTCTAAAAATAGAAAGAAAAAAGAATGTGTGTCACCAAATCCCAAAATAGAATAAGGTCCACATGTGTTATGGTTTCAGAAAGAACTTTTCCCTATTTTACCACCAAAAAGTTAGTGAGTATGAAATGACTAAAATTCCCAGCATTAGTTAGTTCTGTTTGTTTTGTTTTGTTTTACAGCATATCAACCATGGTGGGTCATTGAGAGCCAACAAAATTTTGAAATAAATTCATTCTTAATGGATACTTAATTTTTTTTTATAAACACATTTTTCTGTTTAAACCATACATGGAACCCTAACAGGTACTACCACTCTGGGTCAGAGTGGACCAGGGAGCAATACTGATGAAGGGGTGCTCCACATTCTCCAAACCTCCAGAACTGGAACTTCACCATCAGATAGTTTAACGTCATACCTAGGACAATAAGACTCAAGCCACCGCCTTCTAGCACATATATGATAAAAAGGGTTGGGGCTTAACATAAGGGCAATAGGGTTGGGATAATCATACAGGTGCTAGGGCTTGAAGTGACCAGCCGATTGACCAGAGGGTGCCTCTCTGACCATCTGTTTAGCCTAAGCAGAGTGTTGTATGTCATGGACTGCTGATCTACCAGAATTCCGTATTTAAGCATCACGGGTCGCCACCCACGGCCAACAGGGGGTCCCATTGGGTCTTACCCCTCTGCAGAGGTGCAGTTGATGTATTCTAAAGCCCCAGCTGACAGAGCTGATTAACGCTTGGTTTTGGTTTCTTGTTTTAATGACATATCAAACTTTGTGGGTTATTTAATGCCAAAACCATCCTTGTAGAAGGACAGTAAGTAAAGTCGTCGGGATGGCCTAATGTCAGTATCAGCCAGACATCGGGGGAATCTATCCCCTTTTCACTAGCACTAGACCAAGGAGATTGTTTTGGCATCTGAGGTGGAGCGCCACACCTACCATCAGCTCCTCACTTTACTGCACAGATCCCCGTGCTACTCATACGCTGAGTTGGCGAACCTTGTGGTTCCTAGTTGGACGCTCTACTGACTGAGCTGGGGGAGGGGGGGCTCATACCTTTCCCAAGGGTATTAGTCTGAAAGTAAATGTAATAGCAGAACTAGAGTTCCACCTTGCTTACTACAATGTCACAGTCCATCATGTTAGTTATTATGCTATGGGGACTCTCCAAACTATTATGGCATCCTTTGATGATATGTTTTGTGAAGATAATTAATGAACTTAGGCCTTAACTGTGTCAAGACACTACTACTGGCCAGGGAGAAATTTCCTTGCCACGTGGTGGGTATGACTCATGAATAAAGTGTAAATCATAAAACCACCTTTGTCTTTGTTTCTTCCTTTTCTCTCCGTGAATTTCTTTTCAGCATGACCACCAAATAAGATGGGGTTAAAAACAAACCCTAGGAACATGCACCAGGAATAACAAGCCACTTTTTAAACCTAAAATGTTAAACCTCTTAAAACCCACTGGAAATTCTTCTCTTCAAAAATAGAATAAGGGTAGAGTGCAGAGAGAAGCAGATTCATGACTTCACTAAGGGTATTAGAGCTCAGTGAACTTATGCAGCGGTTATACTGAAAACTGTTGTAAATTTTTTTTTTAAATTGTTTATTGTAATTGAGAAACATAAATAATAATATCCAAAAGTAATTAGGTAAAAAAACGAAAAAAAATTTTTATATGCATTTCTTTAGTAGGATAACCTTTCTAATACATTTCCATAGTAAAATCCCTTTCTAATGTATTTCTATAGTAAAATACTCTTTCCAATGCATTCTTATAATAAAATGCACTTTCCTATGTATTTCTATAGTAAAATGGCCTTTTCAATGCATCCCTATAGTAAAATGCCCTTTCCAGTGCTTTTCTATAATAAAATCCCCTTTCCAATTCATTTCTATAATAAAATGGCCTTTCCAATGCATCCCTATAGTAAAAATGCCCTTTCTTATGCACCCTATAGTAAAATGCCCTTTCTAATGCACCCCTATAGTAAAATTCCCTTTCTAATGCACCCCTATAGTAAAATGCCCTTTCCAGTGCTTTTCTAAAGTAAAATGAGCTTTCCAATGCATTTCTATAATAAAATGACCTTTCCAATCCATTCCTATAGTAAAATGCCCTTTCCAATGCATTTCTATAGTAAAATGCTCTTTCCATTTCTATAGTAAAATGGCCTTTCCAATGCATTCCTATAGTAAAATGGCCTTTCCAATGTATTTCTATAGTAAAATGCTCTTTCCATTTCTATAGTAAAATGGCCTTTCCAATGCATTCCTATAGTAAAATGGCCTTTCCAATGTATTTCTATAGTAAAATGGCCTTTCCAAATGAAATACAGAAAAAATCAAGCATTATAATAATGGCAAATCCAATACAGGATATTGCTAAAGATATTGTCCAAAAGTAATTAAGTAAAAAAAAATCACACAGCTCTAAGGCTAGTAAAATGTCATCAAAAATAAAAGTACAGGCATGTGGATGACCAGTCACGATGATGGATAATTATGAAAATGAAAGTAAAACAAAACTACCGAGTCAATACATTCCAATAAAACAACAATATCATTACTGTATTTGATGGTATATATTTTGGCTCAAAAAATTGCCCTACATCTTATACATCGTAGGTGATGTTTGAGACCTCCCATAGGCCTAGGCTAATCTTCTCTAGGATGCTCACTAACTCAGCTTACCCTAAACTCCATGCATCTTTATTTTATTGCTGGTATTGTTATAATCAAGGTTAACAGAAGCTTATGGTGGCGAAGAAAAAACAAACACAGGTTTGTGTAATGCACAGCTAGACTATTTTCAACAATATATGCTTAAATACACTAAAAACTTTTTTTCCTTAATCTGACCTGCTGAAATGGGGGTGCATCTTATATGCCCATGCATCTTATATGCCATCAAATACGGTAAGTTATATTGTAGACACATAACTGAGTAAATAAATTGTAATAATTTCTTTTGGTGGCAAAATTTTAAAATTGAATAGCAAAAAAAAAAAAAAAAAAAAGGGAGGGTGAATGAGCAACCCTTACCAACATTCTGTTCATCCATCGTCGGGCCACAATTGAATCTAAGCCACAAACCACCATGTGGAACTCTGCAAGAGAAAATGTTTAGGTACCAACAGCTGATAATTTTATTTGGTTATTTGCCAACATCAAAGAAAGAAACAAAATTTACTCAAGAATATAAAAACCATTAGTATAAAAATACAAGATATTTAGAAAAAAAATCACTGTAGTGAGTATGTATATATATATATATATATATATATATATATATATAAGGTGTGTCAAAAAAAAAGTATTGAGATTTTTTTGTATTTTTTGACACATTTTGTATTCTGAAAAAAAAAAAAGTTCCATTTATTAAATTTTTTCAAAATTGATGAATGTGTGTCAAAAAATACAAAAGATCTTGATACTTTTTTGACACACCTATATATATATATATACATATAAAGTGGATGTGCGTGGTGGTGTAACTGTAATGGCTACTGTTGTAGGAAATGGAGATGACGAGACGAGTTCAAAACCTAGACAATGCTGTTTGTATTTCACACAACACTAATATTCTTGGGAAAGGTATGAATCCAACTATTCTCTCTCCAGCTATGGGTAAATAATAGGGCAGGCTGGGCACTTTAACTGTGGTTAAGTAACCAGTCTAGGAGAAGGAAAACTCTGAATTCAAACCTGTTAAACTCTGCTTAAGAAATCAACCTTGTGTCACATCCTGCTGGTGTGGAGGGTTTTTTCTGTGCATGTATATATATATATATATATATATATATATATATAAAGTTAGAATATATAAGATGAGGGTGCCTCAATAAGTTAGTTATTGAATGAATTCTGATTTAAAAATGTCACTTTTCGTGCCTTGTTTGACAAGGAGGCACCAGGTGACTCGGTTTTCAGCACCGACTTCCCATGTGTTGGTGTTGATGTGGCATGTCTTCATGTCTTTCTTGCAGATGTCTTTGAAGCGTTGATATATATATATATATATATATATATATAATATATTATATATGTGTGTGTGTGTGTGTGTGAATATCATCATATATATACACACACACACATTCTCCAACTTTTACGCATGAGTAGGATGTGACACAAGGGCAATTACATAGGTGCAGTTTAACAGGTCGGGATTCAGAGTTTTCTTTCTCCTAACTGGTTGGCTAATCAAGGTTAAAGAGTCAGTCTGACCTACTATTTACCATAGCTAGAGAGATAATAGTTGGATGCATATCTAATGTAGTTTGCTATACTTATAGATAAAGAGTGCTCACTATGGGAGATAGAGCATATGTAAATCTAAGTTAGGATAGCATATTTCAATGAGGATTGAACTCACTACTCAGTAATAATAAATAGTTATACAAGCTCAATAACCATTACTCCACTGTATTATGAGTAGTAAAACTTGAATTATCAACAGGATTCCTTTTTTTTTTTTTTTTAAATCAGAAATATTGTTTATTTAATGTTTTTGTTATAATGTTACCAAGTAATTTATTCTGTTTCAAGTCTGTAGTTCAATGTCCTCTTTTTGTATGTCATCTATTGTATGTTCCTAGTAACATGACTATATATCTATTTCAGGGCATCTCAATGTGGTCCAATTTTTAATTAGTTAGTGAAATAGATCACTAATTAGGACTGAGCTTATTTCAGAAGCGACCACCCAAGCAGGGTTTATCAGGTTTGAATTCTGAGTTTTCCTTCTCCTAGACTGGTTGCCTAACCAATGTTAAAGAGCCCAGTCTGCTCTACTATTTACCCATAGCTGGAGGGAGAGCAGTTGGATTCATACTTTTCCCAAGGGTATTAGCGCTATGTGAACTGTAACTTCATCCAGGATTTGAACTCTGGTCGACGAGTCAATTTCCTACGACTAACCATTAACCACGCACCTCCATATAGACTCCTGTGAGTGAATAAAATGTTGGCAGGGAGAATAAAAGCATAGGGGTTCACAGGGGGTGAATTTATTAGTTTGCATTTATAAAACAAAACAAAAATGTCCGGATGATGTAGACTAATTGCTAGACATTGAAAGCTTTCAAAAATATTCCAAACTTTGTGCACCTGTTGAACCCAAAGGGATGGTTTAGCTCAGTTGGTAGAGTGTTCAGCTAGGAATCACAAGGTTCTTGGTTTGATACCAGCCCTCGTCAACTCAGCGTATGAGTAGCACAGGGATCTGTAAAGTGAGGAGCTCAGATGCTAAAATAATCTCCTTGGTCTAGCACAAGTGAAAAGGGATAGATTCCCTCGCTGTCTAGCTGATACCGACATTAGGCCACCCCGACGACTTTACTTTTTATTATTTATTAAGCAAACAGAGAAGTACTTTGAACATAGATCATGGTGAGTTGCAGCTCAAACTCATAAATGTTTGTGATCTCCTCGTTGCCACCAAAACCATCCTTCTCATTAAAAAATAATTCAAGAATGAAAGGTGCATTTTGTATTTATACTTTACTGATATTAGGGTGTTGTACAATACATGGGATAAAAGCTAAGCCTAGACTTGGTAGTTTGCATCTCTATGACAAGGTCTTCACCACAGTACATAAGGCCAAATAATGTAGCACTCTTTGTTCATCATACTATAAACAACAAGAAACAATAAGCAGCACTAAACACATCACCATAAAACGAACCCCATCCCCTACAGAACCTAAACCACATTATAAAAGAGCACACAAAATGCTAGCTTGGTCACTTGGTTTGAAAATCACATAGGTCAGTAACCAAGTGCCATTGACTTCATATCTTGGCTACTTTAACTTTATATATACATATTATATACAAATACATACATACATACATACAAGGTGTGTCAAAAAGGTATCAAGATTTTTTGTACTTTTTGATACACCTTGTATTCTGGAAAAATTAACATCCATTCATTTTTCATTTCTATCTTGGTAAATACAGCTTCAAACTCAACCATTTTTATGATACACCTTGTATTCTGAAAAAAAATTAACGTTCCATTCATTGTTCATTTCTATCTTGGTAAATGCAGCTTTAATCTCGATACTTTTATGACATACCTTGTTGTGTGTGTGTGTGTGTGTGTGTGTGTATATATTATTTTCTAACAAAATGATGGTTATATTAATTATCTGAATTTTAACCTAATTCAGTAATAATGTAGAACTGCCACATCACTAGTTCTAATTCATTAGTCATTATTGAAAACTAAACTCTGACAAGAAAAACTCACAACACTACATAATATAAATACTTACAGGTTAAATAAAGTTCAAATGGAAGTGTGTGAGTGTGGGGGTGTGCTTCAAAGGTCTCAGTTACTGATTACTGACCCAGAAACATTTTTTTTTAAATTGTAAATATTATAATAGATTGTAAATTAATATTCAACTAATTTATTTGGGAGTAAATGGAAATTAAATTTGGTTATTTTAAGAATGGTGCATCAAGTAAAAATTTGAGAAACTTTAACCAATTTTATTCCTTCATATGCAAATTACATACAACTACTATTCAATATATCAACAGTTTTAAAAATTAAACTGTGCAATGCACAAAATTATTTTAATCTTTTTGAACTGATGTCCTCATCTTTATTGTGAAATATACATATACCACGTTTCAGCTGATGTATATTCTGGCTTTCTTCAGGTGTTACTTTTTATCCATTGGGGCAGACTGCTCTCACTCCACTACAAGTGTCAAGACTTTGTCTATCTGAACATAGCAATGAATCAACAGGAGAAATCATTTTGTGTATGTATATCTTACGATAAAGATGAAGACAACAGCCCGAAAAATAAAAATACATATCAAGCCTAAGTGTTGCATAATTGTATAGTGGCGTGTTTTTTTTTGACAATACCCTATAGAGAGAATGCAAAAGGCCCAAATGGAAAAATACCAGACCATTTGGGAACCTTGACCCCCAAAGGCGGGAATCTCGCACATCACATATTTTAGTTAGTTAAGAAGTTAGTTTCAACCTAAATGGGACGCAGAGCAGACGTGTGCTGCTGAGTTTGTAACTCAGACCGCGAAGTGAATCAGGATGGGCAATAATAAAATCTTGTACAAGAAAATCAGAGTCTTGTTGATTATTGGTGGCTTTGAATGAGTCCCCGGGAAAATTTATGGGTCCCAACTAAAGTTTCTTAATAGATTGTAGGGTTTTTATTTATGATCTGGGGAAACAATTATAGCCATCTAACTTCTACCTTGAAACCTATCCTGTGTAATTCATTTCTAAGAAACTATTGAAATGTATTTACAGTTAGCTTGAAATGGTGAGGGAAGAAAAAAGAAAAACACTGGGACGCATGGATACAATTCTACTCCGTCCTTTTAGATTTTTGTGCATCAGGGATGCAAGACACGTACCTATCAGCATCTCTGCTTAGTGTAATTGTCATTGTAGAAAAAGGAACCAGCCAGTGACCCAAGTTCAAATCCTGGAGAAGGCTGTTCGTATTTTTTGCTAATGCCTGTGGGAAAGGTATGAATCCCTCTATTCTCCCCTAGTTATGGCTTGGTTTCTTTCTTGGTTTTTTCTTGTTTAATAGCATATCAACCTTCATAAGTTATTCAATGCCAAAGTCACCCTTGTAGAAAAACAGTAGTGGTACTATTTAACCCATAGCTGGGGGATAAAGGGGGTTCATACTTTTCCCAAGAGTATTAGTCGAAAGTGAACATAATAGCGTAACTGGAGTTCAAACTCGCTTACTACAATGTCACAGTCGAGTTACCGAGGCAAATTGTCAACTGACTATATAATATACTAGCAAAAGTACCTGGTCCATGACCGGACTAAAAAAAAAAGTTGAGTTATCGTTAAATGTTTTTCGTTTAATTTGTTATTTTGTTTTTTTAATTCACTGTAAAAAATAATTCAAATGGATAAAAACACATACAAATTACATATTTAGAAAGATTATTTTATTTTCTTTCGACCAAATAAATATCTTAAAGATTGAAGAGTGAAATTTTGAGCTGAGCTGCTTAGAATGCGATTTTGTTTACTAAAATTAAACTAAACTGCTGGTATCGCTAAAGCAGGCAGCGAGCAATATTTTATTATCAGCATCAGCAGTATCGCAAATCGGTTGATTTTGTTTTAATTAATTAATTATATCCCTTAATCAGTAAAAATCAATAACCAAATTTGGTGTGTTTCTTAGTTAGAAGGATATTAATGTGTATGTAAGATTTTGAATCTGAGTGACTTCCCGTTTTGGAGTTATACGTCGACACGTACATACAAAACTTCCTTTTTATATATATATATATATATATAGATAAGGCACCCAGTGAAAATCAAACTCACTAGGCTAACTCAATAAATATAATATATGTAAGGTACCCCCACCCAATTTTGATAAGCTTGTATACTTTAAAATATACAAACTTAATTATTCATGTGTAGGACTTACCAGGGGCAATTGTAGCAAGATTGAATTTGGCAAGGACTACTAATGGAAGGGGGAGGAAGAAAGAAATAAGTGAGAGAGTAAAGGTTTTAAAAAGAGTAATGAACACAAAACAGTTTGACCGGAGCGTGACCTCCCGAATGGAGAATTGAATGTCAAAGGGAGTTTTGGGTGTTGACCGGAACCGGAAGTCACGTGGTGACGTAGAACAACGAAGAAAGGGACCAGCCTCTTTTTGCTTTCCGCCGTCGTAGGGTACAGATTGGGTCTCTGGTGCCTAGTATGGAGTCACAGTAATTTAACAGTGTCCTCTCTCTCTCTTTCTCTCTGCCTTTCCTCCTCTCTGATACGAACCCACGAGACGAGCACGATAATAAAGGCTAGCAGTTGTGACTACATATTTCTCGCGTTGTAATTTTTATCAACAAGATGACTGCCACGTGCCGAAGACATTTTTAGTACCGTGAATATATCATTGCCGCCGCCACCGCCCCGTTACGTATATACGATTGGGTACTGTGACCATATATGACAACGTTACACAATGACCAATAGGGATGGGTGGAAAGAGAGAGTCATGGAAATCTGTGCTGTCAGCACAACTTGATTATGATGATTATGATGATGACTTGAATCATGTCTAAATTTTGACAAGTTCTTTTGATATAAGGGAATCTACTGAGTAAGAAAGATTGGGCTTTCTATCCTTCATATGGCAACCAATATAAGAGAAGGAAAATCCAAACAACCTATACTCCACTTAAAAAAATTGACCTTGTTTTGTATCCTGCTCATGATGGAAAAGTTGGGTAGTGGACTTTAACAGCTTTTTATTCAGAGTTTTCCTTCTCTTAGACTGGTTGTCTAATCAAGGTTAAAGAGTCCAACTTGCTCTACTGTTTACCCATTGCTGGAAGGAGAATAGTTGAATGTATACCTTTCCCAAGGGTATTAGTACTATGTGAAATACAAACAGCCTCATAACTATTGTCACAAGTCCATTTTCCATGATAATAACCATTACACCACGCACTTTCTTTTGTTAGTTTATTAGATAAAAAGTATTGTTATCAGATTGTCACAGATTTTTTTTTATTATTGGCATTTCAGTCTCGGAAAACTATAATAAAGTTTTTGTGTCCCTGAAATTACAGCACCTCCTGTGACTGTGAAGTCCGATGTTTGAAAAACATTCTCGACCACAGATGTCGCATTTGAAGGCTGTCCCTGAAGATGTTGATGTGCCGGTGCTTTGTTGCCACTGCTTTCTTTACGCAAAGAATATTTCAAGAGTAAAGCCTCCTATTTGCGGCCACAGAAACTACATCAGATACAGTGAGCACAATCATGCAATTAAATAGAGTAAGTTTTCAGCTACAGAACATTATTTTTCCCAGTTAGCTATGCATTTTCACCAGCAATAAACAACAGCCAGCATGCAAAGTAAGATGGTGGCTCCAAAAGTAATGCCTCCTATTTTATTACATTGACCCACAATGTAAAAGACAGATATTGGTTATGTAATTAGCAGACTTTAAAACTTACCACTCATAAATATTTTACCTTGTTACAAAAAGCAGCTGACTGGCAGTCTGGCAAAATGCCATCTGACATGAAAGTAGAGGAATGTCATTGAATTCCTCCAAACTGAAAAAATTGCACCCATTGACATTCATTATTACATGCTGAATGTTTATGAAGACTAAACAGTGGGTGTTTGCACAGTTAGGGGAGGGGTAATACATTTCATTAGTTGCAACAGCTACACAAGTGACAAGCCATGTTTAGCACAGCTGCTAACCTACAAAATGAAGAGTGCCTCAATCAGCTTCTCTGTTTGAATTAGGTGAGTAAAAGATGGACTACGCAAACAATATTTTCTTGACAATTGACACTGATAGCTGGTATGAAAGAATGGGTCATAAGGGTAGGTTGATTTTTCACTTTAAAAAAAATATCAAATTGTCCATCTATGCGAAAGTTGTGTTAGTATACTGAATACTGATACCAAAAATTAGATCTTTTACTTGCACCATTTTTGAGGAAATAGCATCAAAGATTGTCTACTAAAATGCACTAAAAATCCTCATTTCTAAAGGCTAAATTTTGCGAAAATGGGGATGTTTAGTGCATTTTAGTAGATGACTTTTGGTATTTTAATTTAAAAAAAATTTTTTTCTTGTGTTAGTATACTGAATACTGATACCGAAAATCATCTACATAAATGCACTAAAAATATTTGTTTTTACAAAATTTAGCTTTTAGAAAACAAGGATTTCTAGTGCATTTTAGTAGACAATCTTTGATGCTATTTCCTCAAACAATGGTGCAAGTAAAAGATCTAATTTTTGGTATCAGTATTCCGTATACTAACACACAACTTTCGCATAGATGGACAATTTGATATTTTTAAAAAGTGAAAAATCGACCTACCCTAATGGGTCATCTCTGCTGGGGTAGATTTTTATGTGCACAGCATGCAAGCTTTGATTCATTGTTGGCAAAATTTCATAGCCAATGGAGATGACCATATGGAACAAATAGTGTTTTGTAGCTGAAAAATTGCTCTATCCATTTTCATTATTGCGCTTTCTGTACTTGTAGTTTTCATAGAAATAAACAAGAGGCATTATTTTTGGAGCAACCCTTGTATGTTGATTTTTTAAGCAACCTTCAGCTATCACCAGAACCAGCTGCAAATATGTGTATGTGTGGTCAGCATACTTTACATTTTTATATTGGAAGGTTGATTTTCTTTCTTTCTTTTGTTTAATGACATATCAACCTTCATTGGTTATTTAATGCCAAAACCATCCTTGTAGATGAAAGGGTTCATACCTTTCCCAAGGGTATTAGTCTGAAAGTGAATCTAATAGCACTACTTGAGTTTGAACTTGTTTATTACAATGTTGTAGTCAAGCACATTAGCCACTACACCACGAGTAGTTTCCAGTTTTTCTTTAGTTATTTGTGAGTACTAAATTGCAAAAAAGTCAGAATTAGATGGACACTTACACTATGACTTGGAACAAACACAACTATACATTGCAAAACACTTACTATTTAATAGTCATATTTGCATAGGGCCATTTTCAAGTTGTAGTAATAGTTGTTAGTTCAGAAACAAACATATGCAAGTCATATAGTCACAAGGGGGCTGTTTATTTATTTCTAGGCTCATGGGTTCTTTTTCACAGACAGACAGACAGACAGACAGACAGAGAGAGAGAGAGAGAGAGAGAGAGAGAGAGGAGAGAGAGGGTATGGTGAAATTATTCTATCATAAATCATGTTCAGTACTACTATGCAAAACCCATACAGGGAAACCTGGAAAGCCCCCGTCTGCCTCCCACGAAGCCTAGCCAAAAAGACCAATTTTTCTCTTCTCCTGTTTGTCGATCTGGTGGTGGAAGAGTCACTTCCGCTTCTCCACAGAAACTAGAACTTCGGGTTTTATTTTTAACTTTAGTTCCGGAGTCATTGTTCGGTCTATTGAGTTCTAAATTTTAACCTCTCTTTCTCCAGAAATCCAAATACTGTTTTATTTTCAATCCCCAAATTCCCCATAGACCATAATAATTATGCTTACATTTGCAATAAAATACATATAACAGTATTAAAGAAAGTATATTTGTAACATCTACCAAGTTTTACAATAAAACTTAAAACTCATTATAAGAGGGTGGGCTGAAAAGTTCATGATGACGGTAATAATATCAGCGGTTGATGATGTTTTTGACCAATGGGATCCAAGCACTGTAACACTGATGGAAGAATGTTATACAAGGTGTGTCAAAAAAGTATAGAGATTTTTTGTACTTTTTGACACATCTTGTATTCTGAAAAAAAAATTTTTTTAAATAGTGTTCCATTATTAATTTTTTTCAGAATACAAGGTGTGTCAAAAAAGTATCAAGTTTAAAGCTGAATTTGCCAAGATAGAAATGAAGAATGAAGGGAACATTTTTTTTCCGAATACAAGGTGTGTCAAAAAGTACAAAAATCTCAATACTTTTTTGACACACCTTGATAAACCGTTGTTTTTTGGACGGTTGGTGTAGTCAATAAGTAATGCCATTTTGTTTAGGACAGGTATAATTACCAATACAGGAACATGTATTATATATTAAAATGAAGCTGGTCCTCTGTGAATCACATCCCTACTTCTCCACATAGTCACCGTTTCTCTCAATAGCAATGTTCCACCTTTGAATTTAATAATAAAATTCTGTTGACTGTTCTTTGAGCCACTTCTTCACTACAGATTTCATTTCCTCGTCACTGGAATAATGTTTGCCTATCTTCAGCCCCATGAAAGAGGGTTTGAGAGGCAAACGTTATTCCAATGACTTTCACAATCTTTTTTAATTTAACATGTCAACATGAACATTTTCTGTAAGATTACCAGTTCATCTCCAAGACTTTTTGAAAATAAAGCAAAAATTAAATTGAAAATTATATTTGTTATATAGAAATTAGAGCTAAATTGATATAGTACAAATTTTGTAATGAAAAAAAAAATTACATTTCAATGTAGAATTTAGAGCTAAATTGATATAATACAAATTTTGTTATGAAAAAAAAAAAAAAAAAAATACAAAAATACAAAAAATAAAAATCAGTATACTTACGTCTATAAAAAGACTCATCAAAATCCTGAATTTTGGCAAAATGATTGCTATCAGTTAAGAAAAAATTTGTTTTGTTTTGGGAATTTAGAAAAAAAAAAAAATTCTTTTAAATCATTCAATCTAAATGCAACAATATTTTCATATTTCATTTTTTAATTTTGGTTAATGGACTTTGTAAAAGTTAACCCACAATAAAGAACTTATAATATTTAAAACATTTCAGTTTGACTTGAATAATAATATAAAAAGGGTGTTTACAAAAAATGGATATTATTTGAGATGTACAGGAGGTTCAGAAAAATTGATACAATTTCCTAATCTGATAACTTGTCTAATTCTCGTTCAATTGATCTCAAATTTTGACAGCATGTGTAGAAACAACTTAAAATTCTATGTTTAAACACCTTTTCTTTTCCAGTGAAAAGTATTTCTATACCTGAAAAGAAAAAGAATTTGAATTGTTTCTAGACATGCTGTTAAAATTTGAGATTATTTGTTTGTTTGTTTTGTTTTACGGCATATCAACCTCAGTGGGTCATTTAATGCCGATAAAGTTTTGAAATAAATCAATTCTTTGTTAAGAATATAAAAATAATACAATTTTTTTATAAATACATTTTTCTATTTAACCCATAGATGGGACTAACAGGTACTACCACTCCGGGTCAGAGTGGACCAGGGAGCAATGGTAATGAAGGGGTGCTCCACATTCCCCAAACCTGGAACCTCACCATCAGATAGAGTTTAACGTCATTCCCAGGACATGTAGACCCGCAGCCACCACCTTCTAGCACCCATATGATAAAAAGGGGTTGGGGCTTGCCATAAGGGCAATAGGGTTGGGAAAATCATATAGGTGCTAGGGGAAAAGAAAAAGAATTTGAATTGTTTCTAAACATTCTGTTAAAATTTGAGATTATTTGAACGACAATTGGTCAAGTTATTAGATTATGAAATATGAATTTTTCTGAAAATTTTTCAGTACATTAAAAAAAAAAAAAAAATCTCTTTGGAAAATGTTTGAGTCTTCTAATTATAAATTTAAAAGATACAAACATCAATTCAGCATTAACAAAAAAAAAAAAATAACCTGTCCCCCCACCCTGCCAAATAATAAAAGAAACGTATATTGCATGGTTAAAACGTGATTATACATCAGAATGAAAACACAGGATCACACTATATGAAAAGAAATACTGGTATGTTTAATTTTTAAACCTCTTTATTAGCTTTGCATTATTGGGATTATTCGGACTATTGCCCTCATCTTCATTGTTATTTACACAACATTTTGGTCAATGTGCCCTCCAGCCTTCTTCAGGTATTTTTCCTTGCCGGACTCGTGATTCATATCAAACTCAGAAACCCCCTCAATAATTCAGAGAAATAGTATCTAACCAGTACGGTCCTGATATAATCTGTCAATGGAGAATACTAGAAAAGCACTTTATTAGCATTTGTTTACTGAGCTGATCTTCCCCTGTTCTTTTAGAGGATTAATTCCAATGAAACAGAACCCCAAAAAATGTTTGGTTTAGGTAATACTAATTAACATCAGTGAGACAATCTAGTTTTACAAGAGGGGGGGTGCACACAAGGGGGAGGGTGCATCTGTTAGTGTTATAATTGAAGAAGACATGCCAATATCTACCCTAGAGTTCCTTCTGATGACTAAGCTTCTACTAGTTGGCAAGTCTTCTTAAGGAGTGTGAATCTTATATACATTAACTCTTAATGTCATATACCACCTCATTCCACCCAGCCAGAAGTCACATTTATTTTCCTAATCTACCTCAATAGCCTTTCTTTAAATGTAATATTAAACAAATTTCGAAGTCTTTGATTTATGGGAAATAATAGGTAACTTTAAATGAAAAGGACATTTTTAGCTATTTATTGATAGATCCTTATAGGAATTGGGCTCTGGACTTAGAAAATTCTCAACAGGATGTTAAGAGTTAATACAGATATTTGTCAATCTAAAAGAAAAAGAAAAGAAAGGAAAAGAAAGACAATCTTTAATCTATAAATTCAAAGAAGAAATTGTCTATAATTTATGAAAATATCTTATGAAATAACGTAATGATTTTCCTTCAATAGTTTAAGTGTTATAAAAAAGATATAATAGATTTCAGTGATGCTGATATCTTTTTAATCTAGTGCGTCCTGGGATGCACAAATTTTATTTGAATGAGACCCTGGGAAATTTGATGAGTCCCAACAAAAGTTTCTGAATAAATTGTAGAGTTTTTATCTATGAACAACTAAAGCCATCTAACCCCTACCTTGTACCACATCCCTTGTAATTAATTTCCAAGAAAATCTTGAAATGTATTTACAGTTAGCTGGAAATGGTGAGGGAAGAAAAAAAAACACTGGGACGCATGGATGCGATTTTTCTGCGTCCTTTTAGATTTTTATGCATCAGTGACGCAGGACGCATACTTATCAGCATCTGTGGATTTAATATTACTGGGACTGGTAAGAAAAAAAAAAAAAAATAAAAATAGGTTGAAATCTATCTACCAGGTTTAAAGAATTGAACCTGAGCCAATCATCTTATCAACAGTAATGTTACTAATGTACTTTGTTAAAAGATATACTTTTTCGAAAATAAATTCATATCATGAGATGTATTTAGCAGAAAAATAGTTTGTCATATAAAACCTACAAAAACCAATTCCTGACCCATGAAGCATAATGGACAGGATAATGGCTTTGAGAATGGCATTTAAATGCAAAATCTGTGAGGTACAGACACATTCCTTGTGGCTGAAAACAAGTCAGTCTGCAGTAATTCAGACAAATAATATGCTTCTCTGATACCATCTGGAGCCCAATTCGGCAGAGGGGGGGGGGTAGGAGGTTTAGATAGAGCAAGGGACTGGTAGGTCATCTTTCAATAGACAATTTGCCATCTTTGCAACTCAATCTTTGGCTCATTTCCAAAAGTCTTGCCAGAGTAGATTTGTTTCTCTCTTCATTGACTGTGAGATTCCTGACTGTCAGCTGTTGTGTTACCTTCTCTCCCCCCCCCGACATCGCCCCACCTCCCACACACTCCGCTCCCTTGCCTGACACTCAATCCTCATGACACAAACCAGGCACCTGGTTCACAAAAAACATAGATCAACAGTGATTAACAGTTGAAAAACAATAAATATACCTTGAAAAATCTTAGTCTTTTTTTTTTTATTTTTGTTTTGTTTCTCCCTCTTTTCTTTTCTTTTTTTTTCTGTATTCATTTTCTTTAGGTGGGGGAGCTAAGAGTGTGATTTATTGTAAATCAAAAGTTGACAGCAAAAATGATTTCATGGTCATTTGCTTTTTGATCACTTTTAGCTGTTAAGGTTTATAAGTACATTGCTCAGTCAGTTTGTTGAGAAAAAGAACAAAAACTGAGAACTGAAGTATAAAGCCAAAAGTTTATTATTTCTCTGAATGTTTGAGATGAGGCTTGATGATTAGTATTATCTGCATTATTCGGACTATTGTCCCCATCTTCATTGTTATTTGTACAACGTTTCGGCCAATATGCCCTCCGGCCTTCTTCAGGTATTTCTTGTTGGACTCGGGAACCTTCTTTTCGAACTCGGGAACTTTCTTGTCTTGTCCAATTGGACACATGGCCTAGTGAATAAGGTAGTTAGGTTAAGACAGTTCTAAGTGACAGTTATCTCTGGATACCGAGTTCAATCCTGAGTAGAGGCAGTTAGAAAAATAATTAACACAACTCCTACCCCAGCTATGGTTAGCGGAATGAGAACAGGATACCCCCGTGGACTAAATAAAGGGTTAGGTTCAAAGTTCCGTGATGGCTCCCAATTACGAAAAGAAGGTTCCCGAGTCCGACAAGAAATACCTGAAGAAGGCCGGAGGGCATATCGGCCGAAACGTTGTCCAAAAGTTTATCTTTATAAAAAACTGATTTCATATCATTTTAATTCAGGGGTTTCCCAACCGGGGGGTGCAAGTAGTGTCCGTTCAAATTTAGATTACATTTTTTTCTTTTGTAATTAATATTATTTATATTTTTCTTTTTTTATTTCAGATTATTATCGTTATGCTTCATCATATTAAAGAAAAGGAAATGGAATAAAACTGTAGCATGGATTCACATTCTATATTTTTGAACAAAAGTATAGATTGTAGAGGTGTGAGGTCAGAGCAAAACTTTTAAGGGGCGCGAGGTCAGAGTAAAAGTCTTTTAAGGATGCGGGAATAGAAAAAGGTTGGGAACCACTGTCTTAATTTATAAAATATACAGTACTAGAAGTGGCTACCTGGGTAGAAGCGCAGACCAAAAAATACCTAGTATATTGATTTATTTACTATTGAGATTCACAAATGCTGGACATTTTTAAGTAGAATTTTAATGCTGTTTTTATGTATATCTTAATTTTTAAATATCTTTGAATATAAATCAAATCTTCATAATTTTTGCACAAAATGCAAGAACTAGTGATATTTAATGTGTATATATTAATTGTTTTATTTTCATAGTTTCATCTGGACATACATACATACACACCAATTGCCTATTATATATGTATAGATAAAGCCAAAAGTTTATCTTTATAAAACACTGATTTTATATTGTTTTAATTTATGAAATATACAATACTAGATGTGGATACCTGGGTAGAGGGGAGAGGCAAAAAATACCTAGTAAACTGATTTATTTACTTTTGAGATTTACAAATACTGGACATTTTAAGTAGAATTTCTATAATATTTCTATGTATATTTTTATTTTTTAATATCTTTGAATATAAATCAGACCTTCATAATTTTTGCACAAAAAGCAATGACTGGTGATATTTAATGTGTGTATGTATATATATATATATATATATTATTATTTATATTTTTGCTCAAAGGCAATTACAATACGTATATCACATAAAATTCGATAATTATAGAAAATAATCATGACAAGTGAATCTCGGCAAAGAATTGTTCGGTGTGTAGAACATCGTACAGACTGTTTCAACTTTATTAAGTCTCATCAGCGATGTATACTAACGATTTCCCTCCGACAGAAATCAATATATATATATATATATATATATATATATATATATATATATATATATATATATTATATATATTATATTTTTGCTTGAAGGCAATTACAATGCGTATATCGTATAAAATTTGATAATTATAGAAAATAACCATGACAAGTGAATTTTGCAAATGATCATGTGATGCTAAAACATCGTACAGTCTGTTTCAACATACACATATTTGTCCTTAATTGTTTTATTTTTGTACTTTCATCCGGACATACATACATAGAGATGCTGATAGGTATTCTTTATAGAAAGTTAATTTTTTTCTAAACCAAAGATACCAGTATTTTATCATTTCTAGTGGAGCATTATACAATTGAAATAGATATCATTATATATCATTTATTATCAAACTCTTCAGCCTTAAAACTAATTAACCAAATATATGAATATCTAGCAGTTCAAAAACAAGTACATCACTTATATATATTTCTGCAATTCTATCTTTGTACTTTTATTTAAATAAACATATCAATACAGAATTATATTACTTGTTTGTTTTTTTTTTCAAATGTAATATATTTATATATCAAATACAATGTGATATACAAAGGGACATTGAAAAGTTCTCTACCTAACCAAGAAGGGAATGACATTTTTAAATTTTCTATTGAAAGATATTTTCGAACACATAGCATAGTGGATAAAGGCGTTGGGTTAAGACAGTTTTAAGTGACAGTTATCTCTAGGCTGTATGTTCAATCCTGGTCAAGGGCGACAGTAACATAGAATAATAATTAACACAGCTTAACACCTGTACGCCAGCTATAGTTAGCAGAATGAGAACTGGATAACCCCATGGATTGAATAAAGGGTTGGGTTCAAAGTTCCGTGATGGCTCTCGAGTTCGAAAAGAAGGTTCCTGAGTCCGACAAGAAACACCTGAAAGAGGCCGGAGAGCACATCGACCGAAACGTTGTACAGATAACAATAAAGATGTGGACAATAGTGCGAATAATCCAAATAATACTATTTGTGCAGGTGAGACCTCTACAAAGGTGAGAGATATGCGACAAATCTATTTTGGAATTTACAAAAATATATTAGATAAAAATTCACATTTTCTCCAATACAAGATTAATTAAAGCTCAAAAGCTTTTTTTCATTTGCCATAAGATAAACTAGTACAAAATAAAAAACACCCCCCGGGCGATGTAAAAATAGATTTTGGAAACATATTGCCTAAGGGGTGGGAGTAAAAAATTCAATGTCAGCGAGTTTGTACCCTAAGTAAGTAAAATCATCAAATTCATTAAAGGATTAAAAAATAAAACAATTTCAAATGTAAACTTTAAATATGTATTAAAATAAAACAAACTATATATAGATATATAATACCAGTCATGTATTTATTAAAACTTGTTTTAAAAAACAATGAGGACTGTCTAATGTTGCATGTTTAAATTTTGAGTGTATTTATTCTATGTTATGACGATTTTGGGTAATGTGAGGTAAGCAGTGATGTAATTTTTGTTACAGACAAAAACCGGAAACGAATCTCCATTATTAATAGATAGGAGGATAATTCCAAAGGTAAAGTCTCCTAAATATTTAGAAATCACAGAAACATTTATTGATTATTGTCAATGATGTTTAAATGAGTTTAAAGATTGAACTTGTATCTATTTTTCTACATAATCACCATTTCGGTTGATGCATTCTTGTAGGCACTGTAGTAGTTTTTGGTATGCCCATGTCATACCAGCTTGCCATCATGTCATTGAGGAAACACTGAACCTTGTTGTCGTTGCAAACTCCCTACACTAATTGCAGATTTTTTTCACTTCCATGCACAACTCGCCATACACTTCTGTTAATTGGCGATGAATTGATTTAATGCCTTTTGCATTAAAAATCCAAATAACTGTGCAAACTTCACACTTGGTGGTAGTGTCAATTGGGAGCTCCATCAGAAACGACTGCCAAGACTGAGTGTAGCAGTGAAGCACATGCAGAGGCAGGCACATGTACAACAAACACAACAGTGTTGCTAATAGCCACATGAACACTTTCCCTACACCCCCAGTCCTTTGGAGGCCTTACTTTTGGGATTACCCTTGTACACATACATACAAGGATTATTTAAAATGTTCTAAGTGTTGCTCAAATACTTTATGACTGCTCAGGCCTCTGTTTTGTACATCTTTAGTTTTACGGCATATCAACCTCAGTGGGTCATTTAATGCCAATAAAGTTTTGAAATAAATTCATTCTTAATGGATATTCAATTTTTTTTATAAACACATTTTTCTATTTAACCCGTAGATGGGATCCTAACAAGTACTACCACCCCAGGTAAAATTTTGAAATAAATTCATTCTTAATGGATGCTCAATTTAAAAAAAAAAAAAGTTATCTAGTCTAAAAATAGAAGAAAAAAAAAAAAAAAAAAAGAAAGAATGTGTGTCACCAAATCCAAAAATAGAATAAGGTCCACATGTGTTATGGTTTCAGAAAGAACTTTTCCCTATTTTACCACCAAAAAGTTAGTGAGTAGGAATAGACTAAAATTCCCAGCATTAGTTAGTTCTGTTTGTTTTGTTTTGTTTTGTAGCATATCAACCATGGTGGGTCATTGAGTGCCAACAAAATTTTGAAATAAATTCATTCTTAATGGATAATCAATTTTTTTTTATAAACATTTTTCTGTTTAAACCATACATGGAACCCTAATGGGTACTACCACTCTGGGTCAGAGTGGACCAGGGAGCAATGGTGATGAAGGGGTGCTCCACATTCCCCAGACCTCTAGAACTGGAACCTCACCATCAGATAGAGTTTAACATCATTCCGTGGAACTGAAGACCCTCAGCCACCACCTTCTAGCACCCATATGATAAAAAGGGTTGGGGCTTGCCATAAGGGCAATAGGGTTGGGGCAATCATACAGGTGCTAGGGCTTGACATGACCAGCCAATTGATTGGAAGAGGTCTCTCCAACCACCCTTCTAGCCTAAGTAATGTCCAAACGGGAGTGTTACATGTCATGGACTGCTCAGTCACCAGGATCCCATCCTTAAGCATCATGGGTCACCACCCACGGCTAACAGGTGGACCCATTGGGGGATTCTTACCACTGCAGAGGCGCAGTCGGTGTATTCTAATGCCCCAGCCGACAGGGCGTTGTCCATCTTTAGATTTGTCGCATATCTCTCACCTTTGTAGAGGTCTCACCTGCACAGAAATTAAGATAGAAATATGTTTTTCTAGTTTTATAAGTAGTGGCTGTTCTTTTTGGGTGAGGCCACGGCCCATTAATACATACGGCCCCACATCTCACATAAGTAGGCAGAATTCTAACAGACTGATTCATTTTATGGTCAATTTATGTCTGTTTCGAAAAAATGTTAGAACTCTACAAAAATACACAAACTGCTTGGTTTTTTCTTCTTATGAAATACAATAATAAAAGATTGTAAACAAATAAAATATAGTTATTAAAAAATCACGCAGTAATACCTTTGGTCTCAATAAATAAATTTTTTTTTGATCTTAGTCTTTTTTTAAAAAAAACGTTATGTTTTGTATAATTACATAATCTTTTTCTATCTTTTTTGTTAGTTTCTTTACAATTTTTTATTATTACATTTCTGAAGTAAAATAAAGAAGACAACCAGTTTGTGTATCTTTGTAGAGTTTTAACCTTTTTCGAAACAGATATACATTGACTATAAAACGAATCTGCCTGTTTATGTAACATGTGAGGTGGGTATATATTAGTGAGCCATGGTGAGGCTTAGAACTTTTTGAACAATCCTCGTGCCTGTATACAAGAAAAAAAAAAGGAAGAATGTATAGAAAATCAGATTGACATGTTTTGATATAGGAATAGCAAAACATGCCGGCTAGGGTTAGGGTTAGGGTTAGGAATAGCAAAACATGCCAATCAGGTTCTTCATACTGTCCTCCTTTTTTTCACATATCATCAAATTTCATTCCAAACTTTACTTGTACCTCTGTATACCTGCTATTCCTAAGCATACACACACGTACACAGACACACACACACATATATATATATATATATATATATATATATACACAAAGAGAGCTTTTATAGCCAACATCCCGCTTCACCTGCTTGTACTCTACACATGGTTCACATGGCAAGGATATGGTGTTACTTTACAGTTGAGTACTCGTGTATTGACAAACTCAGCAGCCACTTCAGCTTTGGACTTGCCCACATCTTTGGGTCTGCAAGGAAAATTAAAATAAGCGTACAGAAATATTCATAAAAAAAACCCAAAAAGATAATAAAAAAAAAAACCCAAAAAAAAACAAAACACAAAGATACAATTGCTGTTACATACACAAGCAAGTGTGTATCGTATATCATCAAGAATTATGAAGTATTCATGCACTATTTACATTCGTTGCAATTGGGTTGTAGCACTTTAAAAAAAAAAAAAAAATTTAGACTAAATCTGGATGCTCACTAGGGCCTTACAAACAGGGGGGACAGTCTTTGCAGATTGCACATGGTTAAAATTACAGGACCCCCAACCAATAATAAAAAAACATTTTATGTAATTTAATTTAATTATTAAAAGGTTTGTCGCAATAAATAAAAGAATTTAAAGAACAGCATTTCTTGCAGAAAAAAGAAAAAAAAAATATATATATATATATATGGTGAGTCTCGGTGTGTATATATCATATTAGTATATATGCTATGCATATATAAATTTCTGTTCTGGTTCTCAGTGTGTATATATTATATTATATATGTCTATAATACATATTATTTGGGATTTAGTGTGAAGCATAGAGTGTGAAATATATAAGAAACTCAGTTTGTGGGATGTTAAGTTTCGTTTTATTTCATTCTAATATTTCGGAGACTTGATTCCTTCTTCAGAGGGATGTAGACTAACTGTTTTGTGTTGGTTTTTTTTCCATCTTTATACTTGAGGTCATTAGGGACGTTTTGTTTAACTGTCAGTGAAGAACCAGCTCAACACCATGTTAACTAAATAACAATCTTTACTCTAAGAAGGTGAAAAAAACATTTATTTATTTTTGTTAGGTTCAGACCTAACAACCTTGAACAGGAGGGATGATGGGAACCCGGAAGTGGGGTTTCCGCCATGACAGATTGGGATTGGAATGGTCAGGATGCACATGCACAGAATGGTTGAGCTAGTTAACTCACTTTTAGGGTAGAAGTATTCTCTACTCTGTGTTAAATAAAACCTTGTTAATTTCCAACAACCTAGTCTTGCATTTTCATTCAGTGTTCCATATTTTATCTGTATGTAAAAACATAACCATTTTAGGTTTAATTTCTGCCCTACCTTCCAGTATATGAGCACTTCTCTGATTTAAATATATATAGGGGTCAGTTTAGCTCAGTCGGTAGAGTGTTCGGCTAGAAACCACCAACGTTCCTAGTTCGATATCGGCCCCTGCCAACTCAGCGTATGAGTAGCACAGGAATCTGTGCGGTAAAGTAAGGAGCTGATGGTAGGTGTGGCGTTCCACCTCAGATGCTAAAATAATCTCCTTGGTCTAGCGCTAGTGAAAAGGGGATAGACTCCCTCGCTGTCTGGTTGATACCGACATTAGGCCTCCCCGACGACTTTACTTACTTACTTTTATATATGTACTGAAACTTTATGGTTACATCTCGGATACATATTTACAGCCTGGATGTCACCAAACAGATACAAATGAATATTTACACTTCAATTTGGACTTACTTCCTATTGAAGTAAATGCAACACTTTTATTATATCACCAGTTGAAGGGAATAGGTTTTCCCAAACTAAAGCAAACCATTTATTTTTTTATTTGGATGCTTCATTTTCAATGGCCTTTAATTGTAAAGTACATTATAAATTCTTTTTAACACTTTCTTTAAGTTAACATTAGTTGAATATATATGCCATGACATTTTCATTAAATCTCACCCTCTCTCTTTAAATTTTTTCTTATTTTTGATAGATCACTAATTATGACTGAGCCTATTCTAGTAGTGACCACCCCAAGTGGATTTAACAGGTTTGAATTCAGAGTTTTCCTTCTCCTAGATTGGTTGCCTAACCAAGGTTAAAGAGCCCAGTCTGCCCTACTATTTACCCATTGCCAGAGGGAGAGTAGTTCGATCCATACCTTTCCCAGGGGTATTAGCGCTATGTGAACTGTAGCTTTGTCCAGCATTTGAACTCGGGTCGATGAGTCCATTTCTTACGACTCTAACCATTACACCACGCACCTCCAAAACACCACGCACCTCTTTCTCTCTCTCTCCATATATATATATATATATATATAAGGGTAGCTGCAGTATATGGTTTTAATTTCTGTGTTATACTGCCTATATATAGCGCATGATGTAATGGTTAGAGTTGCAGGAAATGGACTCATCGATCCGAGTTCAAATCCTAGATGAGGCTGCTTGCATTTCACATAGCACTAATACCTTTGGGAAAGGTATGAATCCAACTACTCACATGATGTAATGGTTATCAAGCTAGGCTAGTGGACCATGGAGGAGCGTGGCATAATCGATAAAGTTGTAGGAAATAGACTCTTCAACCTGAGTTCAAATCCTTGACAAGGTTGTTTGCATTTCACATAGTGCTAATACCCTTGGGAAAGGTATGAATCCAACTACTCTCCCTCCAGCTATGGGTAAATAGTAGGAGACTGAACTCTTTAATCTTGGTTAGGCAACCAGTCTAGGAGAAGGAAAACTCTGAATTCACACCTGTTAAACTCTACTTAAGAAATTGAGCTTGTGTCGCATCCTGCCTGTGCAGAGGGGCTGGTATATATATATATATATATATCTTTGAAAGGAAGGAAAAACTCAACACCTTTATTCCATAATAAATTTATTTTGAGCAAAATTGTGGCCTTTATAAATCTAAGTTGATTTAATAACGCTCCCCAAAATCAAGTCTCATCAGATGGGAAATCAAAATAATTTGAATTGCATAACAGAAAAATTTACTCCTCAAAAAATTTTTTTTCCTTTACAAAATGTACTACCACTCCGGGTCAGAGTGGACTAGGGAGCAATGGCATTCCCAGGACATGTAGACCCTCAGTCACCGCCTTCTAGCACCCATATGATAAAAAGGGTTGGGGTTTGCCATAAGGGCAATAGGGTTGGGGCAATCATATAGGTGCTAGGGCTTGACGTGACCAGCCGATTGATCGGAAGGGGCCTCTCTGACCGCCTGTCTAAAGTGGAGTATTGCAAGTGATGGACTGCTCAACCAACTGGGTTCTATCCTTAAGCATCATGGGTCGCCACCCATGGACAACAGACGGCCCCATTGAGAGAGTCTTACCCTTCTGCAGATGTGCAGTCGATGCATTCTAACGCCCCACCAACAGGCCGAATCATTCTTTAAAACAGATTAAATTAATTGAATGAGAGAACCAATGAACTAGAAATAAATATTTTTGTGCATTGACATAAAAAATCTTTCTTTTTTTTTCTTTTTTTTTAAAAACAAATAGCCATTAAATTATTTTATCAGAGCAATTCATTGTATAGTGGCAAAAGTGGACGTCTTTAGAATCCAAAATGGTTGGACCTGTTCACATTGAGCAAAAGACAGAGAATCAAGTGCAGATGTTTAGTATTAAGGCTAATCTTTAGCCTCTGTGCAGCATACATTAACTGGTTTGTCTAACAATAGCATTTGTCTCATTTGTTTGTACTTACTGGGATTTCACACTACTTTACCAAAATGCATAAAAGACCAGAAAGAAAAAAAAAGAAAAGAAAAAAAGAAAAGAAAAACATCCTAAATGTCAAATAAGCCATTTATTTATTTCCAGAAAAAGAATCTCTCCTTATATTAATTTACAGACTAAAAAGAGAAAAATCTTTTTTTAAAAATGTACTTCTTTTAGACTAATGCTTTCGTTTTGTAGATTTATAAATAAACTAGAAGCGGCTACCCGGCATCGCCTGGGTAGAGGGGGGGGGGGGGTTAGTCTCATAGATTATTAATGAATCACGAGTTGGGTCCTTGCAGGACCCATTAAAATGCCCTACGTAAAAAAATAAAAAATAAAAAAAAAAACTTGCATCGATCCGGCCTAGTGAGGCCTCAGACACAATGAAAAGAAAATTTATGTCCTCTATTTCAAATAATAAATGCAAAAAAAAAATAAATAAATAAATAACTTGCATTGTTACGGCCTGGTGGGGTGTTAGAAAAAAAAAAAAATAAACAGACACCATGAAAAGAAAAGTTAATATCTCCTCTTTCAAATATTAAATGCAAAAAAAAAAAAAAAAAAAAAAAAAAAAAAAAAAAATACCATACTGTTTCTATTTAAATTTTATTTTTTTTTATTATTTTTACGAATATAAATCAAATCTTTCAAGATTTCCGCTCAAAAAGCAACATGTGATAGTGAAGGTGAATATATATTTACTTTGTCGTTAATTGTTTTATTTTTGTAGTTTCCTTCGGATATACACATACACACCAATTGTCTTTAATATATGTATATAGATTATAAATGTGTCTTTTTGTTATTTGATTCTAAGAACTTAAACTAATGAAAAAGAAATAGAAATGTTATGGGGGTTTTGAGTATGGGTCCTTTTACCCAACCATCATTCATTCATTTTCAGAGCTGACAACCAACACCCCCCACGCCCCCCACACACAGAACAGTCACATTAGGTGAGTTCTAATCTACAAATCATATTGATTTCAAGAATGATAAATATAGAATTATCCAAATTTAGGAGCAGCAGCAGATTGGAACAACAAAAAGAATGTGAAAAGGTTAATATGTAGGCTGTAAAATCCCAACATATTTCAAATATCTTTAGTTTGATTTTTGTTGTTAACTAGCCTAGTGTACCTTGTGTAGAGAGTGAATGAACTGGTCCACGACTATTTATACACAGCTCTCTGAGAACATGAGGGTGATTTTTGTTGTTAACTAGCCTAGTGTACCTTGTGTAGAGAGTGAATGAACTGGTCCACGACTATTTATACACAGCTCTCTGAGAACATGAGGGTGATTTTTGTTGTTAACTAACCTAGTGTACCTTGTGTAGAGAGTGAATGAACTGGTCACTATTTTACACAGCTCTCTGAGACATGAGGGTGATTTTGAACTAAAGGTTATGTACATCTACTACCAGTATGAGTTATTACTATGCACATGTAGTCCAGTATAACAATTTGTATCAACTTTTTAGTTGTTGTTGCCAGACAGCAAGGGAGTCTCCCCTTCTTGCTAGTGCTAAACCAGGGAGATTGTTTATGTTGAGGTGGAATGCCCTAATGTAACGTAGCGGCGGCGTCACGGTACCAAATAGATATGTTACGTAGTGCCTTTTCTTTGACGGCACTAAATATCTATACGTTGTTCTTACGTCTTCTCTCTTTCTTCGATCGTCTATCTATCTTCTAGTCGTGGTGTTTCGACTCCGGGTCTTTGTCGGGGATCATTTCTTATCAGAAGCCTTATGTCATTGTTAGCTTTTAGTAATAACAACAAGACTTCGATTTACTTTTGATGTTACTTTATTCGTAGAACCCCAGACCAGACAATCACGCAGTGAGCTCACATATTGCTAGCTTCGCTTCTAAGTTCTAACTCCTAACTGAGTTGCTTACACCTTAAACCGAAAGGGGTTCTATTGACTTCCATTCTCACATTCCATCCCCAGAACGCAAGGTGAGAGTGAGGTCAAGCATTGTCACTCACTCTCAAGGCCATCAGCTGTACTGATCGCCATAAGGATTTCTATACTACCTTAAAAAGATATTAGGGATCCATAATTATGTAACACTAACAGTCAGCTCCCCACTTTAATGCACAGATTAGATTACTCAAGCTGTGCTACTCATGTGCTGAGTTGGTATTGAACCTGGAAACTTGCGATTCCGAGGCAGGTATTCTACTGACTGAGCTAAACCGACCAGGATGGTAGTTTCATTTAGTTTGAATAGGGCCGGTTTAGCACAGTCAGTAGAGCACTTGACTAGGAATCGCTAGGTTCCTGGTTCAATACCAGCCCTCGCCAACTCAGCGTATGAGTAGCACAGGGTTCTGCATGGTAAAGTGAAGAGATGATGGTAGGTGTGGCGCTCCACCTCAGATGCAAAAACAATCTCCTTGGTCTAACGCTAGTGAAAAGGGGATAGACTCTCTCGCTGTCTGGCTGATACCGACATTAGGCCACCCCGACTTCTTTATGTACTACTTTACTAAAATGAGTGAGAATAAGTTAATAAATGATGGTAGGTGTGGTGCTCCACCTCAGATGCAAAAAACAATCTCCTTGGTCTAGCGCTAGTGAAAAGAGGATAGACTCCCTCACAGTCTGGCTGATACCGACATTAGGCCACCTCGACGTCTTTATGTACTACTTTACTTAAATGAGTGAGAATAAGTTAATAAATGATGGTAGGTGTGGCGCTCCACCTCAGATGCAAAAACAATCTCCTTGGTCTAACGCTAGTGGAAAGGGGATAGACTCCTCGCTGTCTGGCTGATACCGACATTAGGCCACCCCGACTTCTTTATGTACTATTTTACTTAAATGAGTGAGAATAAGTTAATAAAAAGGAAAAGTAGAATAGCACAGTTGCTGTCATTTACTAAACTTAGCTTAGTTTGGCACAGGGCCAAAAGTATGGTGCACCCGGTGAGAATCAAACTCATTGACAATGGTCTGCTAACCAAGCTCACTAACCATTACACCATGTATGGGGTTCTTATTTTTTTATCCTGCCAAGTCAGTGGAGGCATAGAATACACTGACTGCATCCCAAAAATGGTGTATCCTGGGTATGACACTAAAGTGTATCTAATGGTGAGGCTCCAGTTCTAGATATTTGGAGAGAGTACCCCTTCATTGCCATTACTCCAAGGTCAATCCAGACTGGTATTACCTGTTATGGTCCCATCTATAGATCAAATAGATATGTTTAAAAATCATTTGTATTAAATAGGACTACAAGCAAAAAAAAAAAAAAAACTCTTAAAAAACTACCCAAAAAATGTAAATATGAATTTACAATGAACATGATTCCCTAACCTCTGGGTATAAAATAACTGTAGACAGGTTGATGAGCTCTTAAAATCAATCAATCAATCTTATTTTTACATGTTTTTTTTTTGTGTGGAATATCCTCATTGACCTTCCATTTTATTTAAACACTTTTTTTTCTGAAAGTTAACAAAACCTTGGACAATTAGCGCAATACATCTTTTGGTGGGGAAATGGAGCCTGCATTTTTCTTGCTTTTAATGACAGTCCCAAGAAAGAAATCAATTTAAATCTGTTAATACTGAAAAGCGAGTTCAATCCTCACTGAATGCCCCATACTTGTGGCCTTGTGTCAAATCCTATCTATAGGGTAAATAATTTTTTTTATTATATTAACATCTCTGACTAAAAAATATATTAACATGATGTCATTTTTAGTATTTTTTTTTTATATATAATCATTAATTTTTTTTAATATATAAATTACTAATATTAAAAAAGCAAAAAAAAAGAGAAAGAGATTATTCCCAACTGTAATGATAAAAAGGAGCAAAAGGAAATAACTTACCGGAATAAAAACTGCCTATTGAGATTTGATACATCAATGATATCCATATCTATGACATCAATATTGCCAACACCCAGAAGTGCCTGAAAGGGAAAATAACAGAATGTTTAGTGTAAAAGCCAGGTATAGTTCTTATGCGTCTTTATGAGAAAATATTTTTGTCTCTACACAATTGTTTCAAAAGTAAAGGAAAATAAAATGGATTCTGTTAGAGGTTATAGGCTGTTTGGTTTGGTTTGTTTTACGGCATATCAACCTCGGTGGGTCATGTAATGCCGATAAAGTTTTTAAATAAATTCATTCTTAATGGATAATCAATTTTGTTTATATTTATTTCTATTTAACCCATAGATGGGACCCTAACAGGTATTACCACTCAGAGTGGACCAGGGAGCAATGGTGATGAAGGGGTGCTCCTCATTCCCCAGACCTCCAAAACTGGAACCTCAACATCAGATAGAGTTTAACGTAATTCCCAAGACCTGAGGACCTTCAGCCACCACCTTCTAGCACCCATATGATAAAAAGGGTTGGGGCTTACCATCAGGGCAATCATATAGGTGCTAGGGCTTGACATGACCAGCCGATTGATCGGAGGAGGCCTGTCTATAGGCTATTAAGAAATAAATTCAGAAAGTCAAAGTGTGACCTTTATTAGAAACTAGAAGTGGCTATGCAGTGTTGCCTTGGTAGAGGGGAGTATTTTTTTTTTTAAGTTAGTCTTACAGGTCCATTATTACTGAATCGTGAGTTGGATCCCCGCAGGAAACTCCATTAAAATATCCACGTAAAAAAGAAAAATTAATGTCTACTATTTACAATATTAAATGCAAAAAAATTCTATGCTGTTATCATTTGAATTTTTTTAAAAAATTATCTTCATGAATATAAATCAAATCTTCCTTATTTTTACTCAAAAAGCAAGACCTGGTGATAGCGAATGTTTACCTATATTTACTTTGTCGATAATTGTTTTATTTTCATAGTTTCCTACATACATACATACATACACACAACTGCCCTTTATGAATAGATAGATGAATAAAACTAGGGAAGAAAGAAAAAAAAAAATGCTGTCAATAATCAATTCCCATTTTTTTTTTCATTAACTTAGTTCATCCACCCTGTTGACAGGGCTTAGAATACACTGACTGTATCCCCTTTGGAAGGGATATCCTGGTTATAATACTAAACTGTATCAGATAGTGAGACTAGAGATCTGGAGAGTATGGAGTGCCCTTTCATTGCCATTACTCCCGGAATAGTAATTAAGGTTTCATCTATGGGTCAAATAGATCTATTAGTAAATCATTTGTATTAAGAATAGCTGAAATTAATTATAATTTGGGATGACGTGTGAAAGGCTGACCTGTTGACTTCTGATTGGTTGAGGAGTGTCAACAGTGACAAGAGTGAAAGAGAGAGTAAAAAGTTAGGGAGTTTTGCCTAAGTTTTTAGAGGAGGCGGACGTCAGAGTCTGGCTGAGAGTTTGGATGTGACACATTGGTGTGTCCATTCAAGGCTTTTTATTTGGGATAAAATAAATGAGCTCAGAAAAAAACAATGATTTGTGTTCGTTATTAAAAACTATCAACGGCACAAAACAAGATATCCCAAGAGATTCCCAAGTTGTTCCAGACCCGTCTAAGAACAGAGAGAAGCTAGCCAGCCCAACAATAACAGATATAGAATACCAGCAACTCCGATCCAAAATAACACATACCAGAGATCCAGGTAAGTATAGAAACTACATATCCCTTCAATAAGACACCACATCACATATCAAAATTCAATGACCATACATATACACACCCCAAATTGGGAGCGCGTGGTGTAATGGTTAAAGTCATGGGAAATGGACTCGTCGCCCCGAGTTCAAATCCTGGACATGGTAATTGCATTTCACTTAGCGCTAATACCCTTGGGAAAGGTATGAATCCTACTCTCCCTCCAGTTATGGGTAAATAGCAGGGCAAACTGGACTCTTTAACCATGGCTAGGTAACCAGTCTAGGAGAAGGAAAACTCTGAATTCAAACCTGTTCAATTCCGCTTAAGAAATTGACCTTGTGTTGTATCCTGCTCATGCGGAGGAGTTGGTAAATATATATATATATACACACCCCAAATAGAAACACCATATCACATACACAATTTGATTCCTAATGACCCTACACTCTTTTTAATTGACCCAATTACATAACATGAAGATATTTAAAGATTTCTGTAACATTGTGCATAGCCTCTATGTGAACTCAGATAAATTGGAGTTCATGTGTTTTAAACCAGATGGTGACAGTCTGAAAAATAAAAATAATACATATCAAACCTCATCTCAAAAATTCAAACAAATAACCCAACAAAGTTGTGAAGATAACAATAAAGATGAGGACAATGGTCCAAATAATCTCATCATAATGGAGATTGTGTGTTTTTCTGTCTGTAACCAAAACGATATAACTACTTAAGTCCCAATTCCTTTAGTTATTTACGTCACATTCTCCATGATTTTATTTTTATTTAAACCTAAATTATTAATAAAATTGTTTTATATTATTAATACTGTTGACCATATCTGCATGATATTTTCCACGTACCCCACATGTACGGGTCAGGCACAAAGGCCCTATTTATGTGGGACCACCCACAAGCCAAGACTCATGGGGTGGCAGGTGAAAAATTGCGTCAATCCCGTCGGCATTCTCCCTCAAGGGGGGCGCCTCAGGCACTGGGCAATAAACTCAGCCCTGCCCCTTTAAATCGAGGGGGCAGGTGTTGCCTGGGGGGATGGCCCCCTGGGATCGATGCCGTTAATTATAGCAATGGTCCAGAGGCCGAAGCCACTATTGACCATATCAACATACTAATAACATGCAATTTATATTTAAAAAAACAAAATAGCAGTTTACAGTGTGAACGGGAAGGCTAATTTGCATATTAATATTAAAATTTGATTCTAATAAATATGTGTTTAGTATTATTGATTTCTAATTGTTTGGTTTTATCATGATAAATATGAGCAAAAATCTCGGGGATAAATCTTAAAAGAAATCCATTATCAAGAAGAAATAACTGTAATTCTATTCTTTACTTCCTATTTTAACTAAACAGTTAAATTAGGTAAGTTTAGCAATGAAAAATGGAAGTGATGGAAGAGTAAGATTCAGTTGTTCTATTTTTTTAATAATTACCCCCCTCTGTTTCAAATCTTTTTATCTGTATTCTTATTTAGTTTCATTAGTCTTTCTAATATAATATTTTATTACATAAAACTTAAATACTTGCACCCGGAGGGTTCATATATTGGCTAGTCCAAATAATAAAATTTATCAAGCCTATCTCAAAAATTCAGAGAAATAACCCAACAAAGGTTGAGAAAAATAACAAACCAAGCTCGTTCCTCTCCTTAGATCTGAAATTTCTTCATTGGGAGCCAAGTGCTTTCTATTTGTGAATTACGACTATACTTAACTGACATCATAGATGCTGATCACAAACGACATAGGGTTTTCTGATTCCTAATTCCAGTACCAATTCTTTAAATATCTTAATGATTATTAACTGATGCTATTACTTTATCATTACTAGCAAATATATGCACCCTCCGGGTGCAAGTATTTAAGTTTTAATATAATGAAATATCATATTAAATTAGAAAGGCTAATGAAACTGAATAAGAATGCAGATAAAAAGATTTGGAACAGAGGGGGTATGATTGAAAAATAGAACAACTTTGAAACTAACTCTTCCATCATTTTCCATTACTCCCGTCTTTCATTGGTAAATTTTCCTAATTTAACTCTTTAGTTAAAATAGGAAGTAAAGAATAATATTACAGTTATTTCTTCTTGTTAATGGATTTCTTTTAAGATTCATCCTTGAGATTTTTGCTAATATTCAATAAGATAAACCAAACAATTAGAAATCAATAATACTAAGCATATATTTATTAAAATCACATTTTTAAGATCAATATGTAAATTAGCCTTCCCATTCACACTGTAAACTGCTATTTTGTTGTATATATAAATACAATTGCATGTTATTAGTATGTAGATATGGTCAACAGTCTTAATGATGTATAACAATTTTATTAATAATTGAAGTTTAAATTAAAAATAAAATCATGGAGAATGTGATGTAAATAACTAAAGGGAATTGTGACATGTATAGTAATATAGTTTCGGTTACAGACAGACAAACCCACAATCTCCATTATAATAAGATATTGTGTGCACTGTCAATGGAACAATATTCATCTATATAGACAAAGGCTTTTACTTTCAAAGTAAGAACAATTGCACAGCCTTTGATTTAGCCTGCTCTATTAACCAGTTATATCTAAACATGTTGAGCTATTTTAAGTAGGTATTTAATATTAGACAAACGCTGAATTGCTTTAGAGAGAAGCAACATAATCAGTTGGGCTCTTGTACATGCAACAGCAAAACTGTTATATTTCTTTAATTTCCAACACAAAGTATTTCCTAATTTTATAGTATTTATAGTTATATACATTGTTGTAGTATTTATAGTAATTAGTATCATTCATTCACTAATTTGGGGATTTTTTTTCTTAATGAATAAAATTCGAACAATCAATCCAGCATAGAATTAGATGATTTATTCCAAATTTTTAACAGAATTTAAAAAAAAAAACTAAAATGCTGTAGCAGCATTTCATCAAAATTTCATGTTCACTGTAATGTTTTCTCATATAAACTTAAAATTCTTGTAGATAGCTAAGCATACTTATGTAGACCTACGGGCCGGTTTAGCTCAGTCGGTAGTGTTCGGCTAGGAATCACAAGGTTCTTGGTTCGATACCAGCCCTTGCCAACTCAGCGTATGAGTAGCGCAGGGATATGTGTGGTAAAGTGAGGAGCTGATGGCAGGTGTGGTTCTCCACCTCAGATGCTAAAATAATCTCCTTGGTCTAGCACTAGTGAAAAGGGGATAGACTCCCTCACTGTCTGGCTGATACTGACATTAGGCCGCCCCGATGACTCTTACTTATGTAGACTTATAATTGTGATCTCATGCCAAATCTTAGCTGAGAGGAGTCACTGTGGCGTAGTGGTTAACATGTTGGACTGCAACATTGTAGTAAGTAAGTCATGCTATTACATGGTTATATGATATCAGGTGTTTCCAGCTAATATGAATAATTTGCAAACAGACCTATTTGAACCATAGATGGTACCCTAACAGATACTACCACTCTAGGTTAAAGTGGACCTAAGAGTAATGTCAATGAAAGGGTACTCCCAACTCTCCAAAATTGGAACCTCACCACCAGGGCAGTTTAGTGTCATACACAGGACACTGCAAGAGATAGCTTATTCTAATCCCTTATGACAGGGTGGGAATAAGGAGAACAATACAGAAAATAACAATTACATATTTTACTATAAGGATTCTGATAACGCTATCCCTGTATTGAAAAATGTCAGTCTGATTTTCCATACTGTCTCCCAATTTTTTGTTATAACAGGATGATGGTTTGTTAAGTTTTTTATTTCTTTGAAAGTATATATTATATATATATATATATATATATATATATATATATATATATATTATTTATTTATAATTAATAATACAATTTAAAAGTCGGTCCTACCATTGGTTTCTGAATAACACTTTTTCGGTGTTATTCGTCGTCAAAGGCATTGACTTTAAATTTAAACTATATATATATATATATATATATATATATATATATATATGAAGAAAAAGTGGAAGTAAATCCGACAATATGTAATTTTATAAAAATGAAAAAACACAAGTTTCATTCATGAGTGATGTTTGATAAGCCGATGCTGTAGTGTTTCGGTTTGTTTAACAAACCTTCCTCAGGGCCTTTGTTTAATGAAAAAGAAATTATTAGTGAAAACAAAAGTCTGTGAGACTCTTCTTTTGGTATGAGGCTGCTTTTGTTGATATTCAACTATGTGAAAAAAGACATACTTTAAATGGGGGTACCAACATTAAATATTTTTTCCATTCACTAAAATTATTTACAACAATTTTTGGGAAAAATTACATCATGTAGTTTAAAATGGAGATGCCGACATTACTCAGCGTTTTAAATAATTTTTTTTTTTTTCCACAAAAATGTTTATTAAACATCACTCGTGAATGAAACTTGTGTTTTTTCATGTTTTATAAAATTACATCTATCTTCTATCTATACATATATAAAGGGCAGTTGTGTGTATGTATGTGTCCAGAGGAAACTACAAAAATAAACCAATTAACAAAGTAAATATATATATATATATATATATACACACACATTCACTATCACCAGATCTTGCTTTTTGAGCAAAATTAATAAAAGATTTTATTTACATTCGTGAAGATAATTTAAAAAATTAAATTCAGATAGTAACAGCATTTGATATTTAAAAATAGGAAACATTAATTTTTCTTTTCAGAGTGTCTGTGAACATTTTTTTTTTTTTTTTTCTGACACCCAGCCAGGCTGGATCAACTCAAAGTCTTTTTTTACATAAGGATTTTAAGGGGCATCCTGTGAGGATCCAACTAGGGATTCAGTAATAATGGATCTGCAAGATTAACATTTTTGCCCCGTGCCCCCACTACCCAGGCGACACCAGGTAGCCACTTCTAGTTATATATATAATATATATATATATATATAAAGATTGTATATCAAGTATGGGCATAAACATTGACTCATAAATGAAATCCTGCCACATTTACCAAAATACACTGCAATAGATTTAAGAATATATATAGCAACAGTATATGTGTCAGTTACAAAGTTCATTGGCAAGTGGTAAAGTATAATATGATACAATTTTAGAGTAATCTTATCCAGCATAATCATATAGTTTTGGAACACACAAGAAAACAAAAGCAGAAGGAATGGTGAGAAGTCAGGTTTTCTTTCTTTTTTTTATTAATAAGAACTTTACTGCTGATGAACTTACAGAGCAGGTGCTACTTGCTAACTCAAGTTTTTGGAAAGTGACCTCAAAAAAAAAAAAAAAAAAAAAAAAAAAAAAATGAATTTTTACATATGAAAACACTAAGACAATTGCACTGAGTTTCAAGGTGTTATTGCAAGGAACCAAATTTGGAATCAGTCTCCCTTTTCTTGATGTCTTTAAATGCAAAACTTGTTCTCCTGAACTCCATCCAAAATTAGTGGGAGGTGATGAGTCCCCACAGTGTAATGGCTAATGTTATGGCGGCGTGTGGCATAATGGTTAGAGTCGTAGGATATGGACTCATCGACCCGAGTTCAAATCCTAGACATGACTGTTTGCATTTCACATAGGGCTAATACCCTTGGAAAAGGTATGAATCCATATATTCTCCTTCCAGCTATGGGTAAAATAGTAGGGCAGACTGGGCTCTTTAACCTTGGATAGGTAACCAGTCTAGGAGAAGGAAAATTCTGAATTTGAAAAACCTGAGGTCAGTTGTTGTTTGGCATTCCTTGTGCACTAATTCTTTCCTATAGTCTGTGCCAAAAAGTGTGGATGGTCCAACACAAGTCTTCACCACTATAAAGAAAACACTGTGTATGTTGTTCATTAGCTGAACCTACATGCGTCAAAATCGACAAGAGTCCATTTTTTAATGGCTAATGGGCTAGACTGTGACATCATAGTAAGAGAGTTCAAACTCTAGTTGCACTATTACATTCACTTTTGGTCTAATGCCCTTGGGAAACACATAAACCCTCTCATCACCCAGCTATGGGTTACCACAACTGTTCTTCTACAAGGATGGCTTTGGCATTAAATGTTAGGATGTTAAAATATATAGAGTTGCTCCCTTTGATCAGTACAGGACAGTTGCCTCCTGTGACAGATGCATTGTGGGAGCTAGGACTAGAAATGGGTCTTCAGCCATGACACACATGGATTGGTACACAAGATAGCTGGTCGTACACAAGTTAAGCTCTTAAGTCTCTGTTTTAGGGTAGAAGCATTTCTCTACCCTGTATTAAATAAAACCTTGTTAATTTGATAGATACATTGTGGGAGCTAGGACTGTCTTCCTCCATGACACATATGGATTGGTACACAAGATATAAGCATTTCTCTACCCTGTTTTAAATTAAAAAAAATTGTTAATTTCCAACAACCTGGTCTTGTATTTTCATTGAGTGCTTTGTATTTTATTTATATGTAAAAACATAACAATTGACAAAGGTTGATATGCCATTAAACAAAGAAACTAAACCAAACTGAAATACCCTGTCGGCTGGCGCGTTAGAATGCACCGACTGCACCACTGCAGAGGGGTAAGACTCCCCCAATGGGGCCACCTCTTGGCCGTGGGTGGCAACCCGTGATGCTTAAGGATAGAGCCCAGGTGGATGAGCAGTTCATGACATGCAATACTCCACTTTGGCCCTATCTTGGGCTAGACGGGCGGTCGGAGAGGCCCCCTCCGATCAATCGGCTGGTCACTTCAAGCCCTAGCACCTATATGATTTTCCCAACCCTATTGCCTTTATGGCAAGCCCCAACCCCTTTTTTATCATATGGGTGCTAGAAGGCGGTGGCTGTGGGTCTACATGTCCTGGGAATGACGTTAAACTCTATCTGATGGTGAGGTTCCAGTTTTGGAGGTTTGGGGAATGTGGAGCACCCCTTCATCACCATTGACCCGGAGTGGTAGTACCTGTTAGGATCCCATCTATGGGTTAAATAGAAAAATGTATTTATAAAAAAATTGTATTATCCATTAAGAATTGATTTATTTTACAAACTTTATCGGCATTAAATGACCCACTGAGGTTGATATGCCGTAAACCAAACAAATCAAACCAAAATAACTGAAATCATAGAAATTCTGGTCATTCTCTGATATGTTATTGGTCAGAAACAAACCAATCAACACCAATCTCGAAATTAGATGATTAGTATGAACTCCTCTTCTCACACTTTATTCATTACAGCCTTTGACCAATCTCTTGAGAATCATCAAAATAATGACCCTGGAGGTGGTAATCTATATATTCATACTTGTGTTCCTTAAAAGAACAACCGTTATCATCTTGCAACAACCTCTGGTTAAAAATGAGACTGTCCATATCATCCAAGATCAAATGCAAAAAAGTAAATCCTGATTATCTGGTGTTGCTTATCCACTGAATTCTTATTTCTTATGAGTGTTATCATCTCAGCTAAATAATGGACCATTTCAATTTTATCAAAAAGAAAGAAAGGAAAGAAAAGATATGCTACACAGAAAAAATATAAAGAAAGAGAGTAGGAGAAAGATAGAGAGAGAGGGGGTAAGTGCGTGGAAGTGATAACACTGTTTTAATCGAACATAATAAAAAGAAGGAAATAAAAATAAAAAAAAGAGTGAGAGAGAGTTAAATCAAGATTATTATACTTTTTACATATTGAACTATTTGTCAATAGCTCTTAAGTAAACATATCAAACGTTGTAATAATTGAATTATCATACTGTGGTATATCCACAGGTCCTGCTAGTCCTTAAAATTGTGTATCTGTTCCACTGATAATTCAAGAAAGAAACAGAGAAGTAAGGGAAGGTTGATATTTATCAAAATCAAAGAGGAAAGTGAGGTGCATTGTGGGTAAGTAGTTGGTGAGATAAAGGTGAACAAAAAATAAGTTGGTGCCACCCTTTTTTGTTTGTTCTTCATGGCTGGTAAAAGGCCAATCTGGGGGAGAGAGAGTAAATTGTTGTTGGAGCAAGATTAGGGCCAGTGCATACTACCCCTGAACCCCTCATCTGGGGTGGGCTTAAGCCTGCTTGGTGATCCCAAATGGGCAGGTTTCATATATTTTATACATGAAAATTGACATAGTAGATTCAGGGTAGGAGCATGAGACCCTAGCACCAGCCCTGAGCTAGATGACAAAGCATGTTTGGGTATGCAGGTTTTTCTTTGTGCAATTGTAAAAATGAAATAAAAGATTCTATATTTCATTATTCTATTTAATTTTTTTTTCTTTCTTATTTTGTTCTGATTATTCTCTTTCTGGGTAATTTGTACATCTGCTGCCTTCCTTGGAGACGTTTTGCAGACTACCTCTCCAGAATCGAAACCCTGATTCCACATGACCAGTAGCAAGTAGGGTAGACACTGACCATTGATAGGGCTGTCATCTGGCAATAAACTTGACCATGGTCCTTTTAGACAAGGGGGCAGGTCATACCTGGACACAAAGACAATAGGTTATATACCCGTTCATATCGGATATATAAATGGCGAGAGGAGAGAGAGGATGAGGGGATGATGTTGGCTTCTTACTTTTCTGCTTCTTACTTGTTTGGTCTCCATCTTCCATTGGGCTAATTTCTCCAGGTTGTGTGTCTGCTCATTTTTTGTTTGTTAGTAATGAAGCAAGAGTTTGTTTTTTTTATATCCATTATTACAAATCCCCCAGCCCAAAAGGTTTCTCAAACCGCGTTGTGAGAAGTTGGCATCTTAGAGTGAGGGATCTCTGCATCTGTTCCCACTCACTTACAACCAGCAACTGCTAACTAAACCTAATTTCCTTTCACACACCTTCTATTGGTGGGTTTCAGAGGGCTCAAGTAAAGGTTATTACCTGTCAATAATGTTAATTTCCACTCAACTCCCTCAGATTTTGAATTTTCAACAAACTCAATTCAAATTCTAGCTACACTTATTTACATAATTCATAGGCTACCCATGAAGTATGTAATAATTAGCCTGAAGTGAACCCAAACTGTCTCAGTTGGAATTCTGGAGGGAGAATAGTTGTATTCAGCTACAGTTCACATAGCACTAATACCCTTGGGAAAGGTATGAATCCAACTACTCCCCTCTTAATAGTAGGGTAGACTGGGCTCTTTAACCTTGGTTAGGCAACCAGTCTAAGAGAAGGAAAACTCTGAATTCAAACCTATTAAACTCTGCTTGGGGTGGTCACTACGAGAATAGGCTCGGTCCTAATTAGTGATCTATTTGACTAATTTAATTTGAATTCAAACTCAGATTATCAATAACATTTTCTGTGGCCTTAATTAGGCTATCCACATGTTTAGACTTATGTAAATATTCATTTTTAGCTTTAAATTTAAATAACTGTAGAAAAAAAAATAACTGACATAAAAATGAATTTTTAAGGAAAGGTCAATGAATGTACTGAGATTAAAAATTCATATAAATTGGATTATTGGGACTATTGTCCTCATTTTTATTATTATCTGTACAACGTTTCAGCCGATGTGCCCTTCGATGAGGACAATAGTCCAAATAATCCAAATAATACTAATTATCAAGCCGCATCTCAAAAATTCAAAGAAATTTAAAATTCCTATTGATTTTTCACAATTTTAATATACAAAGCGTGTTAAAAAAGTATTGAGATTTTTGTACTTTTTGCCACTACTTGTATTCTGAATAG
Source organism: Doryteuthis pealeii (assembly GCA_023376005.1). Taxonomy (NCBI): domain Eukaryota; kingdom Metazoa; phylum Mollusca; class Cephalopoda; order Myopsida; family Loliginidae; genus Doryteuthis; species Doryteuthis pealeii. The sequence continues at coordinate 26,180,698 of CM042153.1, forward strand.
AAAATAAAAATAACATTCCATTCATTGATTCTTTTCAGAAAACAAGGTGTGTCAAAAAAGTACCAAGTTTAAAGCTGTATTTACAAAGATAGAAATGAAGAATGAATGGAACGTTATTTTTTTCCCAGAATACAAGGTGTGTCAAAAAAGTACAAAAAAAATCTCGATACCTCTTTGACACACCTGGTATAAAATATCAATAAATTTTTTCTTGTCTATAATAAACTAAATTATACTTCTACTACTACTACTACTACTACTACTACTAAAGAAGACAATGAAGAAGAAGTAGAAGGCAGATGTTGTCAGTTAACAAGTGCTTTGAAATGATGCTGTTCACTTGTAGTGGAATCCTCTTATGCTTATTGGGGAATGTGTTTATGAAAGCAAATAGCATCTGTTTCCATTGAAGGTACTAAAAAAGAAATTTCCACTACAAATTTTGTATTTTGAAAAGAATGAATAGGGTCAAGTATCAGGCTGAAAGGATAATGATGTTTAGTATGTTGTTAGTTAATTTTTATATATATATGCAAGAAAGAATTGAGTTGATGCTTCTGGCTTTCCTCCTCTACTACACGAGTTGGCATTGAAATAAATTGGAGGCTAACAGGTAAGTGGCTATTGAAACACATGCAAATATAAGTCAGAAGTTGTATTCAAAAATGAAAGGCGCAAAGAAAAAGAATAAAAAGAAGAAGCCATATATTAACAATAATAATAAGAAATTTGGTTTGGTTTATAGGTATATCAACCATGGTGGGTCATTTAATGCCGACAAAATTTTGAAATAAGTTCATTCTTAATGGATACTCAATTTATTTTATAAACACATTTTTCTATTTAACCCATAGATGGGACCCTAACAGGTACTACCACTCCGGGTCAGAGTGGACCAGGGAGCAATGGTGATGAAGGGGTGTTCCACATTCCCCAAACCTCCAAAACTGGAACCTCACCATCAGATAGAGTTTAACGTCATTCCCAGGACATGTAGACCCGCAGCCACCGCCTTCTAGCACCCATATGATAAAAAGGGGTTGGGGCTTGCCATAAGGGCAATAGGGTTGGGAAAATCATATAGGTGCCAGGGGAAAAGAAAAAGAATTTGAATTGTTTCTAGACATGCTGTTAAAATTTGAGATTATTTGAACAACAATTGGTCAAGTTATTAGATCATGAAATATGAATTTTTCTGAAAATTTTTTCAGTACGTTAAAAAAAAAAAAAATCTCTTTGAAAAATGTTTCAAGTCTTCTAATTATAAATTTAAAAGATACAACAAACTTCAGATAACGTCATACCTAGGAAAATAAGACCCTAAACCACCACCTAGCACATATATGATAAAAAGGGTTGGTATTTGCCATAAGGGCAATAGGGTTGAGACAATTATATAGGTGCTAGGTCTTGACGTGACCAGCCAATTGATCAGAGGGGGCCTCTCTGACTGCCTGTCTAGCCTAAGTAAGGGTCAAAGTTGAGTGTTACATATCATGGACTGCTCAGCTACTTGGGTTCCATCCTTAAACATCAAGGGTTGCCACTCATGACCAACAGGTGACCCCACTCAGGGGTGGGTGGAATCTTACCCCCTCTGCAGAGGTGCAGTCAGTATATTCTAAAGCCCCAGCCATCAGGGCTGATGAATGGCAGGAATGTGTTTTTAGATATTGGGCTACTGAGCTAGAGTCAGTGAGACACTTCAATAAAGTTGTGGTGGTCAAACAAAAATACATATTTATTTCATTGTTGTAGACAGTTGTTTTATCTCCCAAGAGACATTTAAATTAATATACAATGTTAGTGTTTTTCCAGACTCCTAGTCGAGGAGGGGGGGGAGATAATAATGAGGTGTTTAATTTTTTTAATAATATGAGTTTTATTTATTTAAAAAAATTTCATTAGAGTCAGTAGGGATGGCCCATGATAGGACCAAAAGTAAGTAAGTAAAGTCGTTGGGGCGGACTAATGTCGGTATCAGCCAGACAGCAAGGGAGTCTATCTCCTTTTCACTAGCGCTAGACCAAGGAGATAGTTTTTGCGTCTGAGGTGGAGTGCCACACTTACCATTAGCTCCTTACTTTACCGCACAGGTTCCTGTGCTACTCATACACTGAGTTGGCGAGGGCCGGTATCGAACTAGGAACTTTGTGATTTCTAGCTGAACGCTCTACCGACTGAGCTAACCCGCACAACTATATATCAGCCAAAGAAAATAAGTAAACAGAAATCGTCTATTTTATTTAACCAAATATGCCTCAATGAAAGAATGATGCATATATTTATATATATATATATATATATATATATACATACACAACACACATGCATACAAGGTGTGTCAAAAAAGTATTGAGATTTTTTTGTATTTTTTGAGACTTTGTATTCTTAAAAAAAAAAAAAAAATTCCATTCATTTATTTTTTCAGAATACAAGGTGTGTCAAAAAGTACAAAAAATCTCAATACTTTTTTTGACACACCTTGTATGTGTGTATATATATATATATATATATATATATATATATATATATATATACACATACACACAAACACAATGAGTTTAGTAATATATAGATGAATAGATCAAGATTGCAAGCAATCAGTTTTGGCTCAACAAGTAGGAGTTTCTTCTAATGTAATTGTAAACTGGTACCATTGCTGCAAACATCATATGTATTGGTGATCATCCAATGAAAAATGATGATATAAAAGTTCTTACATGTTGAAAGCCTTCCAAAAACAAAATAATTCTCTCTCTCTTTCTTGTCTCATAACTTGGTCTGGTTGTGAGGGTGCTACTCATGTAGTATGTCTTGGACAGGAATAGCCCAACAGAGCCCATCCCACACCAGGTCTACAAGTGGTTTTGAATTCAAAGTTTTGCCTTTTTTTTTTTTTTTTATTAACATTAAGGATTAAGAATAAAATTCATAAATGAATAAATAATGGATGAGCAGTCCATGACATGCAACACCTCACTTTGGCCCTTACTTAAGCAAGATGGGTGATTGGAGGGGGCCTCTGCCAATCAATCAACTGGTCACATCAAGCCCTAGCAGCTATATGATTGTCCTGACCCTATTGCCCTTACGGCAAGCCCCAACCCTTTTTATCATATGGGTGCTAAAAGGTGGTGGCTAAGGGTCTTCATGTTCTGGGTATGACGTTAAAGTCTAACTAATAGTGAGATTCCAGTTCTGGAGGTCTGGGGGAATGTGGAGCACCCCTTCATCACTGATAGTGAGATTCCAGTTCTGGAGGTCGGGGGAATGTGGAGCACCCCTTCATCACTGATAGTGAGATTCCAGTTCTGGAGGTCTGGGGGAATGTGGAGCACCCCTTCATCACTGATAGTGAGATTCCAGTTCTGGGAGAATGTGGAGCACCCCTTCATCACTATTGCTCCCAGGTCCACTCTGACCCGGAATGGTACTACCTGTTAAGGTACCATCTATGGGTTAAATAGAAAATTTGTTTACAAAAAACAAACTGAGTTTTAAAAAATAACTATTGCCACAAATGTTTATAACTTTGCCGGCATTAAATGACCCACCGTGGTTGATATGCCATAAATCAAAACAAACAAATGAATAAATAAATAAAAATCTTGAAAATCCAACATTTAGGTGACTTAATATTTTTGTGTAGTGTGTAACCTGGAAGTGGGTGAGTGAAAGCTTCCAAAGCAAAAAATTGCCACAAACAATGGTGCCAACACACAATGTGACACTTTCTTAAAATAAATTTTTAAAAATAACTCCAGCTATAAGTGTTATAACATGATTTGTTTAAAATATCCCTATTTAGAATAATAATTTTAAGTCAGAATACACAAGATTTCAATACAGCCTTTTTTTTTTTAACATGAAAGCCTAAGCGTTTAACCTACCCCAGTTTTATTATATCCATACCTCTAATGTGTTTTTCTAAAATAAAGTAATTACTTCATCATTAAATTTGGAGAAGTTTGCATTGTTTTAGACAATAATTTACGTCTTTGAAATATCTCACAAACACAAAAGTTGAAAATAACAAAACTGAGGTTAGTTTTTTCTTTTTTCTTCTTTTTACTTGTGAACAGCTGTATGTATTTATCTAATCCCTTTCACATGAGCAGGAAGTGACACAGGGTCAATTTTAAGCAGAGTAAAGCTGGTTTGAATTCAGAGTTTTCCTTCTCCTAGATTAGTTGCCTAACAAAAGTTTAAGAATCCAATCTGTCCTACTATTTACCCATAGCTGGGTGAAGAAGAGATGGATTCATACCTTTCTCAAGGACATCAGTGCAAAGTGAAACACAAATAGCCTTGTCCAGGATTAGTACTCACATCACAATATTTACACTTCCAATAAGAAAGAAAAACTCAACAGACCATCATTTATATTATATTATATAATTAATTATAAGTATATAATCTATTATAAATTTATTTCAGCTGGTAACTCCATAAAAAAGCCCAGTTTCGTCAGATAGCCATCATAAAATGGACTAACAAAATAAAAAAAACACCCTCCGGGCGATGTAAAAATGAATTTTTAAAAGATATTGCCTCAGGATGTGGGATTTTAAAATTCAATGTCAGAAAGTTTGTACCCTAAATAAGTAAAATCATCAAATTCATTAAAGGAGTAAAAAATAAAACAATTTGAAATGAAAACTTTGTTCTGATAACTTAAATATATATCAAAATAAAACTATATATAAATATATAATACCAGACATGTATTTATTAAAACTAGTTTTAAAAAAACAAAGAGTCTAATGTTGCATGCTCAAATTTTGAGTGTATTTATTCTATGTTATGACGATTTTGGATCATGTGACGTAAGCAATGACATAGTTTTTGTTACAGACAAAAACCAGAAGCGAATCTCCATTATTAATAGATAAGAAAATATAGTAAAATGGAGGAAAAGAAACTAAAAACTTCTTTTTTCCAGTAGACTCTTCCACATTCCAATGTTTATTGAGGTTAGGTGTTGAGCCATTAAGAGAGAAATTAATTTAATCTCAACAGTCACTCAACCAAAGAAAGGATTTGAAACACAATCTTTTTTTTTTAAAATTAGGGCTAATACTACCCCTTAACGTCTGGAAAATAATGAAACTAAATATTTATTCAAAATATATTAATATTTAGTAGTTTTCGAGGGTATGTAATATTTCTGGATGAACCCATCTTATGTAAACCATGCTTGGTGTATTAATTTGTCATATAGTACCTAAGTAATAGGAATAGAATTGTCAGTTTTTTCCTATAAATAATGGCTGATGAAACCTCGGTGGAGAGAAATGAGATCTCATAGAACTTGTTAGTTCAACTTAATTGCTAATTACTCTGTTCACCTTGTATTATGGCTTAGTAAACCATTTCCCTACCTTTAATACATGTTTCTTCCTCTTATATCTCTGTTAAGGGCTCAGTTGGTAGAGCACTTGGCTAGGAATCGCAAGATTCCAGGTTCAATACTGGCCGTTGCCAAACCAGTGTCTGAATAGCACAGGGATCTGTACAGTAAAGTAGGTGTGGCACTCCACCTCAAATGAAAAAACAATCTCCTAGGTCTAGTGCTAGTGAAAAAGGGATAGACTCCCTCGCCGTCTGGCTGATACCAACATTAGGCCACCCCGTTGACTTAATCATATGTCTGTTAACTCTGATACTTGAGTTACTACAGTACACTGAGCATTATCTTAAATATTTGAATAGAGGTTTCCAATTGTAATGAAAGAGGCAGTATAAACTTCTTTTTTTTTTTGTCAAACACATGCAATGGCTGATGAAATCTGAACAAGTCAATTATTGGAGCTATGATATGAAAAGAATTCATTTTTGCAACATAGAAAAAAATGAAACAACATTTTGATTGTCACATGATCCAAACAAAAACAAATATAAACAATTGAAAGAAGTCTATAAATTCAATTATAATGTCTCTATTATCTTTTGTTAGTTACGAGTCAGCTCTAAAAAAATATAAAAAAATAAAAATATATATATATATATATATAACAAAAAGAAAACAAAAACAAAACAATAACTACTCTGCACTAAAATAAGTAGAATTGTTCTTTCATTTATAAAATAAAACAATCTGGCTTTTAGTCAACTTTTCTGACTTGCTTTCAGATTTTAAGAAAAATGTCAGATACAAAAGTAATGGCCCAAAAGTTTTTGAATAATAAATCTCTGCCAGAAAATATTACATTGTTTTCCTTTTTATTTCCAATTCTGCTTAAAGAATAATTAAGGTCATCTGTATCACATTCACACTACTATTAAACAAGCATAGCGTCTTGCTCAGGAATATACGTACAAGGTGTGTGATCCAAAAGATAATTGAGGATTTCTGATAGTTGTGTCTGTTTGTGACACTCATGGCACCTTGTATTCTAAAAAAAAAAAAATAAGATCCATTCCTTCTTCATTTTATCTTGGTAAATACAGCTTAAACTTGATATCTTTTTTGACACACCTTGTATTCTGAAAAAAAAAATGAATGAATGGAACTTTTTTTTTTCAGAATACAGAGGTGTGTCAAAAGTGATATCAATTTTTTTGAAAACACTATATATCTCAATGATATCAATTTTTTTAAAACACCTATATATCTCAAATGATATCAATTTTTTAAAACACATTGTATAATACAAGTCAACTCATTTCAACAAATTTGTTCAACTTTCTTTAATATACAACGATCAATTGCATATTTCATAAAGTATTCTTTTGAAAATTTTAAGTTAATAAATAAATAAAATAAAAATACCATGACAAAATGAATATTTGCTGGAATTGAGTTGACAAACAAAAATTTATCTACAGCAATGAAGCATTATTACAAAACCAAGAAAAAAAAACTGTTTACTTACCAAATCTTTTAGAAGTTCACAGCAAGAACACGCACCAACAACCAGGATCCGGAATGATTCTTGCAGGAAATTCAATGTCTAGAAAAAAAAAAAAAAAAAATGAAAGAAACTTTTTAATAAATAGTCCTCTGTTTATCTTTTTCTCCTTTTAAATAAAAATCTCAAATATTTATATTTTATTTCAATGGAGATTATGTGTCTGTAACCAAAATTATGTTACTGCCATCACAATCCTTTAGTTATTTGCATTATATTCTCAATGATTATTAAATAATCATTATTTAATCTTGATTATATTTTATTAATCATGGATCGCTCTGTAGGATAAAGTTAATTAATGAACATACAGCTTCCGACATGTGAGCAACTTTAATATATATAACCACATGGAAACGATAAGATACATAAAGTACCTGGGAAAATACAACATTGTAAATCATATACCAAGAGTAGCAATAATAAAATGGAACTAGCGAACACATTCATCGAATGATAAATACAAGATCACCAAATTTACCTAACTATAAATGTTACGACAATACGGAACTAAAGATAGTCCATGCTGTATAAAGGACTACAGTAATGTAAGGGGGGGGGCAAAGCCCCACCAAGAGTGGTGATAGACACTAGCCTATACAGTTCTTGAAGAAGATCACAAAAGAGAAGCACAATTCAATCAGGCGCTTAAATACCAGAGGTCCTAGTGGGACACAAATGGCAACGCAGCGAGAAGATAACTCTTCCAGGCAAAGGAAGATTATTCCCTACACCTCTATAAAGTTTAGCTGGCTTAGATTTCCTAAATACAGCCAAAGTTATCAATGTGTTTAAAATCATTAAAAAATAAACTGCAAAAAAGTACATGGTGTGGATATTTACATACTGGTTTAACAAACCAGATTTAATAATAATTGATTTTGATTTCAAATTTTTAGCATAATGTTTCCTAATCCTGCCTCAGAGAATATCTTCCCATATACAAATAAAGATACAATTTTTTTTTTCAATATACTGAAATATCTTATTTATTTACATCAACATAAATTGGCCTACGATATTTTCAAGGTTGAATATATAAAGCTGATTTTAGGCAGTTTTTTTTTTACACCAAATCCAACAATCATATTCATTTTTTCTAATGAGATCAAATTTTTAGGATACAATCTCTTACTTGAAATGTATAGAAAGTATTATAGTTGTGAAAGTAGATCCACAGTCTTTGAATAAGTGGTATTATGTACAACTTGTGAAGTATTCAAGCACATCTTAAAAAACAGACCTGACCAAACACAATGATGGTATTCTGTGAATTCAGCATAAAATGATCATATATTCACTTAGTAAACCTTTGACGTTTGGAAAAAAAAATTAACGCAGGCTAGTGTAATCAATCTTTTATAGTATAATGATTAAGCAGGCAGTTTCTGTAAAGTTCGATTCTCACTGGTGTCCATACTTCTGGCCTTATACCAAACTAAGTATTTATATTGAAGTCAGTATACTGTTGGTTTGAAACACAGCAACTGGCTAAGCACAACTGAACCAGTGCACAGACAGCTAGTATTTATGGAAATCAAGAATAGTCCATTCATGTATTTGGGTGATTCCATTCCTTGAGTCCTGATTGGTTGCTTCGTTTCTATGATGTCATGAGGCTTCAAAATACCCTGGCATTTTGCAGTAGTATTGCAACAAGATTAGATTCGTATTCAGTTACGACTACTCTTGCCTTGTCTTACCAATTCGCACGTAATTGGGACTTAGTATATGATATCTACATTTTTATAAATAAAAAATAAAAAATCTTGACTTTGAAAAATACTTTGGGTTTAAGTGCCAAAAGCAAAATAAATATGCTAATCTGAATATCGGGTGGGGGGTGGGGAGACATTAATACGTTTAGAAAGCAAGGAAAAAAAGGTGGGGGGTAAAAGAAAATGTACTCAGGCCTGGGTTCAAAATCTGAGTGGTAAAGGGACCTGTTCGCTCCAAGATTTTCTTTAAGTGGTCCATCGATCACTCCATTCAGAATCCATCCTAAAATCAGCAGAAAGATATAAAAACAAATAAATATAAATACACAATAGAATTGCAAGTTAGGCTATATGTGACAAGAGATGAAACAGTTAATCACAAAAAAATAAGTGAATACAGTAAACTGATACAAAAGGAATACAAGATGAGGCATAACTGGGTGAGAAAAAAGGTGATCCCTGGAACTGTGCAAGAGATTAAATTGTGGTAATCTGAACATTAGCTACATAAATGAGAGTAATCCCCTTGTTTGTTTCACTTATGTTGGCTTGTGCATTATTTGAAATGAACTTAATTGTATTAAGAACACATTTTTGATATTTTCGTGTTGAAACATGCAGTTGTATTCATTCGAACATTTCGCATTTTTCAGTGAAGATTACGGAAATGAAAATGGCCGACCAAAACAGACTGCTTCCTCAAAATGAAACAAACAAGGGGAGATATTATCTCATTTATGTAGCTAATGTTCAGATTACCAAAATTAGACCATGCTGACAAATGGCATATTGCACAAACCAGAATCCATCCTAGAAAATAATTCTCTGGACGAGATAACAAAATGGATCACCCAATCCCAGCCAGAAGACAGACTTTATATCAATTAATAATAAGAAAGAACTTGTCAACTAGTGGATTTTGCTGTTTCATAGGGTGAAAAAAAAAGATAGACAAATACTTGGATCTGTGCTGGAGAGCTAAAAGGCTGTGGAACATGAAAGTGACAGTGATATCATTTGTAGTTGGTGCACTTGTTAATAACTGTATTCAAAATTATTTACTGCATCAATAAACTTGGTTGGGGAAATTTGATGGAAATATATATTTTCTTTTTAAGTATAGTTAAATTTTATGGAAAGGAAAAAATTAAATAAAAATAAAGAAATTGTTAATCAATTTCTGGTTGGGTTTGTTTTACGGCATATCAACCTCAGTGGGTCATTTAATGCCGATAAAAGTTTTGTAAATAAATCAATTCTTAATGATACTCAATTTTGTTTTAACACACATTTTTTTCTATTAATCCATAGATGTGACCCTAACAGGACTACCACTCCGGGTCAGAGTGACCAGGGCAATGGTGATGAAGGGTTGCTCCACATTCCCAAACCTCCAAAACTGGAACCCCACATCAGATAGAGTTTGCAATTCATTCCAGGACATGTAGACCCGCAGCCACCGCTTCTAGCACACTATGATAAAAAGGGTTGGGGCTTGCCATAAGGGCAATAGGTTTGGGAAAATATATAGGTGCTTAGGCTTGACGTGGCCAGCAATTGATTGGAGGGGCTCTCCGACCACCGTCTAGCCAAGATAGGGCCAAAGTGGAGTATTGCATGTCATGGACTGCTCATCCACCTGGGTCTATCTTTAAGCATCACGGGTCGCCATCCACGGCCAACAGGTGGCCCCATTGGGGATTGCTTACCCCTCTGCAGAGGTGCAGTCGTGCATTCTCACGCCCAGCCGACAGGGTGGACAATTTAATACGGTTTTAGTTAAAATGAGAAGATCATTGTCAAAATATTGTCATTCAAACAAAAGGGGAACTATTCTTCTCATTAGTCAAAACTACTAAGGCCGGGTTAGCTCAGTCGGTAGAGCGTTCAGCTAGAAACCACAAGGTTTTAGTTCGTGTACCGGTCCTCGCCAACTCAGCGTATGAATAGCACAGGGATCTGTGCGGTAAAGTAAGGAGCTGACGGTAGGTGTGGCGCTCCACCTCAGATGATAAAATAATCTCCTTGGTCTAGCGCAACTGAAAAGGGGATAGACTCCCTCGCTGATACCGACTTTAGGTCGCTCCGACGACTTTACTTTTTTTCTTACTTTGAGAACTCCTCCTCTTATTTCCTTATTTTTCATGGATTAAAAATAATAGAAGAAATGTTTTCTAACAAACCCAGTGATGCTGATAGCTTTTTAATTCAGTGCGTCTTGGGACGCACATATTTACTTTGAATAAATCCCCAGGAAAATTTATGGCTCCCAACTAAAATTTCTTAATAGATTGTAGGGTTTTTATTCATGATTTGGGGAAACAACTAAAGCCATCTAACTTGTAACCTATCCGGTGTAATTAATTTCTAAGAAACTATTGAAATGTATTTACAGTTAGCTTGAAATGGTGAGGGGAGAAAAAGTAAAACACTGGGATGCACGGATATGATTTTACTGCGTCCTTTTATATTAATATGCATCATCAGTAACTCAGGACGCTACCTATAGCATCTCTGCAGTCCATATTTTTTTACCAGGTGTTGTATTTAACTGTTATGTTTTAATCAATTTTCATAAGATTGTACATCTTTGAAAAGATGATTTAGAGAAAAATCTGAAATAAAAATGATTTTATTATTGAAAAATAAAGTTATTAAGTTTTAAAATTTGTGTTTACATTTGAAAAAAAAAAAAAAAAATTTAACATACAACAAATAAGATAAAATTATTTCTCTGAATTTTTGCGATGAAGCTTGATAATTCAATTAGTTCAAAGTTCCGTGATGGCTCCCGATTACGACAAGAAGGCTCCCAAGTTCGAGAAAGCTCCCGAGTCTGACAAGAAATACCTGAAGAAGGCCAGATGGTACATCGGCTGAAACGTTGCACAGATAATAACAAAGATGAGGACAATTGTCCGAATAATCCAAATAATACTAAGATAAAACTTGTCAGACTTCCAAATTTCATTGGAATACAGAAAAGATCCATTAGTTTAGATATTCCTTTACTATGCCTTGATTAATAGTAGCACAGTTATAATTTCTTCTTTTTATTTCTAGATAATTCCTGGACCTGATCCAGGAATTATCGAGAAAAAAAAAAAAGTAGAACAAATTATATATATACAAACTGCAGCGCTACTGGAAAATGGCCTTAAAAACAAACCACGTCCATGGCCTTCAACTTAAAAAAAAAAAAAAAATATCTATTATTTTTTTTTATTTAAAAGAAAAAAAAAAGAGAAAGAGAGAGAAAATTAACTCATTTTATCGTCACAAAAACTTTTCTTGGAACTCAAGTAATGTTGTAATGTTTGATTTCTTTTTTGAAAATGTTCCACTGCAAAGTATCATTGCTAATAATTCTAGTCATCATAATCTATGTCATTTGTCAATAAAAATAATTGATCTTAAAGCTTTTTGATTATTTTCATCAAATTTTAAAGGTTTTATGTTAATATTACTTTTTACAAATAAAATGCATAAATTTTGTAAATTCTAAAAAATTGCCGCAGTGCCCTTAGTCATACATGTTTTATCAATGGAATTGAGCACTCTTTACTTATAAATATAGCAAACTATATATATATATATATATATATATAGCAAACTATATATATATATATATATAGCAACTATAATATATATAAGTAAAGAGTGCTCAATACCATAATTCAAAGCCTGTATGAGGCTGTTTGTATTTCACATAGCACTAATACCCTTGGGAAAGGTATACATTTAACTATTCTCCTTCCAGCAATGGGTAAATAGTAGAGCAGGTTGGGCTCTTGGTTATTACAACCAGTCTAAGATAAGGAAAACTCTGAATAAAAAGCTGTTAAAGTCCACTTAAGAATTGACCTTGTGTCACATCCTGCTCGTGTAGAGGGATTGGGAATACATTCAAACTAACTAAACTCATTAAAAGCAAATATGTGCATCCCAGGACACATGAAATCAAAAAGCTATCAGCATCACTGTATATATATATATATATATATATATATATATATATGCTTTATCAATGGTATTGAGCATTCTTTACTTATAAATATAGCAAACTATAATATATATATATATATATATATATATGAATGAAATAAATGGAAGTTAATCTGACAGTATGAATTTAACATTTTTTGAAAAAACAAATGATGTTAATAGTTTGCTGACAGAAGAATCTGTTTTGAGCGTTTTAATAGAGTGGTCTTCATTAAGTGCAACCTATGAACGGTTATTTATTCATTCCGTCTTTCCTTCATAGGTTGTTCTTGATGAAGACCGCTCTATTAAAACGGTCAAAACAGATTCTGTCAGCAAACTATTAACATCATTTGTTTTTTCAAAAAATGTTAAATTCATTATATATACTAGCAAATATATGCACCCTCCGGGTGCAAGTATTTAAGTTTTAATATAATAAAATATCATATTAAATTAGAAAGGCTAATGAAACTGAATAAGAATACAGATAAAAATATTTGAAACAGAGGGGGTATGATTGAAAAATAGAACAACTTTGAAACTAACTCTTCCATCATTTTGCGTTACTCCCGTCTTTCATTGCTAAATTTTCCTAATTTAACTATTTAGTTAAAATAGGAAATAAAGAATAATATTACAGTTATTTCTTCTTGTTCAGGGATTTCATTTAAGATTTATCCCAGAGATTTTTGCTCATATTCAATAAGATAAAACCAAACAATTAGAAATCAATAATATTAAGCATATATTTATTAAAATAAATTTTTTAAGATCAATATGCAAATTAGCCTTCCCATTCACACTGTAAACCACTATTTTGTTGTATATATAAATACAATTGCATGTTATTAGTATGTAGATATGGTCAACAGTATTAATAATGTAAAACAATTTTATTAATAACTGAGGTTTAAATAAAAATAAAATCATGGAGAATGTGATGTAAATAACAAAGGGAATTGTGACTTGTATAGTAATATAGTTTCGGTTACAGACAGAAAAACCCACAATCTCCATTATAATAAGATATATATATATATATTATAGTTTGCTATATTTATAAGTAAAGAGTGCACAATTATAGTTTGCTATATATATAAGTAAGAGTGCTCAATATCTAAGTTAGGGTTGTGAAAACATGAAGTCAATGGTACTTAGTAACTGACAGTTTCTTGTCAATATGATTTTCAAACCACTGAACCGAATTGCAAAAACAACTTTACTAACAGAAAGTATGCCATGTACTCTTACATCTTACCACGTGACTATATACCACACTACAAACATGTTTGATTAGCCACTTTTCTCACATATCCATCTGATGATTGTTACTTGAAGTTTTGTGTGGTGTGCACAGACTTCTAATGCAGCTCAGTCGGTAGAGCGTTCGGCTAGAAACCACAAGGTTCCTAGTTCAATACCGGTCCTCGCCAACTCAGCGTATGAGTAGCACTGGGATCTGTGCGGTAAAGTAAGGAGCTGATGGTAGGTGTGGCGCTCCACCTCAGACGCCAAAAATAATCTCTTTGGTCTAGTGCTATTGAAAAGAGGATAGACTCCCTCGCTGACTGGCTGATACCGACTTTGGGCCACCCCAACGACTTTACTTTACTTATACAAGTACTGTTTTATCCAAACTTTTCTTATTATTATAATATAGCTGTTAGCTTAGCAATAGACGTCACCAATAAAAGAATCAAAATTTACAATAAAAGAAAAAATTAAAATGCAAAGATTTTTTTAATAGTCCTTAGAAATAATTAAAAAAAGCATTTTTTTTTCTTTTTTAACATAAAGTTATCTGTGACAGTCCAGAAGAAAGCAGTGGCAACAAAGCACCGACACATCAACATCTTCAGGGACAGCCTTCAAATGCGATATCTGTGGTCGAGAATGTTTTTCAAACATCGGACTTCACAGTCACAGAAGGCGCTGTAATTTCAGGGCACAAAAAGTTTATTATAGTTTTCCGAGACTGAAATGCCAATAATAAAAAAAAAATCTGTGACAATCTGATAACAATACTTTTTATATAATAAACTAACAAAAGAAAGTGCATGGTGTAATGGTTATTATCATGGAAAATGGACTCGTGACAATAGTAATGAGGCTGTTTGTATTTCACATAGCATTAATACCCTTGGGAAAGGTATACATTCAACTATTCTCCTTCCAGCAATGGGTAAACAGTAGAGTAGGTTGGGCTCTTTAACCTTGATTAGACAACCAGTCTAAGAGAAGGAAAACTCTGTGGTGTAATGGTTATTATCATGGAAAATGGACTCGTGACAATAGTTATTAGGCTGTTTGTATTTCACATAGCACTAATACCCTTGGGAAAGGTATACATTCAACTATTCTCCTTCTAGCAATGGGTAAACAGTAGAGTAGGTTGGGCTCTTTAACCTTGATTAGACAACCAGTCTAAGAGAAGGAAAACTCTGAATAAAAAGCTGTTAAAGTCCACTTAAGAAATTGACCTTGTGTCATATCCTGCTCGTGCAGAGGGGTTGGGAAATACATAATAAACTAACTAAACATTAACCATCAAAAATTTGCTAGACGTTTTTTTCATATCTATTTTTTCCTAATTAACAATTAAAAGAGACAATTTTTTCAGAATCTATTTAATCAAACTTAGGATATAAATATCAAGTTGCTTGGAAAATAATAGCAACAGATTTTATATTTAAATGCATATTAATTGATCATTAAATAATTTAATATATTCCTCTTATAGTATATATATATATATATATATATATATATATATACATATATATATATACACACACTATAAGAGGAACATATTAAATTATCTAATGACCAATTAATATGCATTTAAATATAAAATCTGTTGCTATTATTTGCTTACACCAGCATATCTTTCAGTACATACCACTGTGTCAGTGTGTATATATTATATATATATGTATATATGTATATATACTATAAGAGGAATATATTAAATTATCTAATGACCAATTAATATGCATTTAAATATAAAATCTGTTGCTATTATTTGCTTACACCAGCATATCTTTCAGTACATACCACTGTGTCAGTGTGTATTATATATAGATATGCTGGTGTAAGCAAATAACACTGTTATGACCTTACAGGTGGAATTAAAGATAATTAACAATAATTAAAGATCAAATTAAATGCATCACATTATTTCTAAAATGTCAACAGTATCAAGTGCTTGAATTTATAATTAACCTCTGAGAGTAACTTTCGAAACAAAACTTAACAAGTTTGAAAAACTTTATACATTGAATCAGTAATGCTGATAGCTTTTTAATTTAGTGTGTCCTGGGATACACATATTTGCTTCGAATGAGTCCTCGGGAAAATTTATGGGTCCCAACTAAACTTTCTTAATAGATTGTAGGGTTTTTATTTATGATCTGGGGAAACAACTAAAGCCACCTAACTCCTACCTTGTAACCTATCCTGTGTAATTTCTTTCTAAAAAAACTAATAAAATGTATTTACAGTTAGCTTGAAATAGTGAGGGAAGAAAAAAGAAAAACACTGGGATGCATGGATATGATTTTTCTGTGTCAGGGATGCGGGACACGGTCAGCATCTCTGTTGAATTATAATAATTTCCATTTATATTATTAAGTCATTTATGTCAATGACATCATTTAAAAATTATAATATGTAATGAATTCAATTGAAAAAGAATCAAATATATATATATTTAAGGGCTATTTTGGAAACAGTTTCATACAGATGGGACAATACTTAAACGATTCTATACAATTCTACAAGGGTCTCAAAAAAAAAATTGTTCTTTTGTTTTTCTTTTTTATCAAAAAATCTGAAAGCATTTCTCATGGAATCTGCCACAATTCAAATGTACAAATTGTTTATGTACAGATTGGTTGGTTGGATTTAACAGCATGTCAAGCCCTGTTGGGGTTATTTTATGCCAAAGACATTTTTTATTTTACTCTTGTTAAAGGGTATTCAAATTTTTTTAAACTCATTTTTTTAAAACTCTTTTTTAAATCTATTGGGTGGTTGGTTGGATTTAACAGCATGTCAAGCCCTGTTGGGTTATTTTATGCCAAAGACATTTTTTATTTTACTCTTGTTAAAGGGTATTCAAATTCTTTTTAAACTCATTTTTTTTAAACTCTTTTTTTAAATCTATTTGGGTGGTTGGTTGGATTTAACAGCATGTCAAGCCCTGTTGGGTTATTTTATGCCAAAGACATTTTTTATTTTACTTTGTTGGGTATTCAAATTCTTTTTAAACTCTTTTTTTTAAACTCATTTTTTAAAATCTATTTGGTTGGTTGTTGGTTGGTTGGATTTAACAGCATGTCAAGCCCTGTTGGGTTATTTTATGCCAAAGACATTTTTTATTTTACTCATGTTGGGTATTCAAATTCTTTTTAAACTCATTTTTTAAAATCTATTTGGTTGGTTGGTTGGTTGGTTGGTAAACATCCATCTAGGAATCATAAGGTTCCAGGTTTGATACGGGGCCCTCATCAACTTAGTGTATGAGTAGCACAGCTTGGATCTGTGCAGTAAAGTGGGGAGATGATGCTGGGTGTGATGCTGGTCTAGCCCTAGTGAAAAGGGGATAGATTCCTTTGCTGTCCAGCTAATACTGACAATATGCACTCTGCTGACTTTACTATATATGGCAGGCAAAAATGTTTAAAGTGGCTCTGCATATTGGCTCACTTCTTTCATTAAATCAGCAGCAGCTGCTGCCGATTCTGGATGTTCTACATACTTTTGAGTTTATTCTTCCCCCAAAATTCACTCCATACTTAGTCACGAAATATCCACTCATTTTATTTTGGAAATGTAGAATAAACATACTAAGTTCCAATTACCGTCGATTTGGTAAAACAAGGCAACAAGGAAGCTATAACTTAATACAGATCTAACCTTGTTGCAGTCTTATTAGCATTCCCAGTTGATTTTTTTTTTATTTGAAGTTATTGTTATTTAACTACATTAGTTATATAGAGCTCTGTAAAAAGTTGAATTATGTGAATATCCCCAGTAGTTCAAAAGTTATTGAGAATTTAAAGCCCGAAATTGGGGGTTCAAAAGTGGACCTGATTTTGTTAAAAAAATGTCAAATCACGGACCAATTCAAAACAAGAAATTCAGTCATTTCTTCGCCATTTCTTTATTTTTGGAGCAATTTTGATAAAACTTGGAATTCTTATGTAAAATTATGTTCTTCCTGATTCTACACTGAAACTTATGTATCTCCATGCTGGAACCCATTATTTGGGGAATAAGAAGTAGGAATATCAAGGTTTTTTTTGGGTTGTTTTTTTTAAAGTTTACCATAAAATTATTCAACATTTTCATTTTAATATGGCATATATACACATACGTAGTATTAATTTATATAAATAACATCACTTTGGACTTAAAATACCTTTTTAAATAACTGCTATGTTGTATTATATACAAGAAATAGAATAACTCTTTATATAATTTTATTTAACAAAACTGTCCTGCGTGTGCAGCTTTGTTTACGTCTAACACATTTTCAGCTGTTCGCAGACAAAATACCATTTTAACCGTAAAAAAAAAATTCAATGGATAAAAACACATAAAAGTTACATATTTAGAAAGATTATTTTATTTTCTTTCCAACAATATAAATATTTTTAAGTTTGGACCAGAAATAAGTGATAAATTATTCAAACTGATACATGTAATGTTTACATTTCACACATTATATATGAAAATAATTCTGAGACTGTCTTCTATTAGGGATATAGTGCTTTACAGAGCTCTATATAACTAATGTGATTAAATAACAATAACCTCAAATAAAAAAAAATAATCAACAGTGGATGCTAGTAGTATGCTTAAAAAAATTATTTTTCTTCTATTCACACCTTCGGTTTTTGTCTTTTTATTTATCCAGAAATTAGTATCAACCATATATAACCCCACTGATATTTTTCACCCCAAAAATAAGGGGGAGGGGGGTCAAAGTTAAGTGACCTGAAAAAAATGAGAAAGTTTTGAAATAAAATAACTGATGCCTTATAAAATTCAGTTCATTGATAAATCAACACTGAAAATTTCATTAAAATCGGATAATTCCCTGATTTTTGGTAAAATTTTTTCAAACGGGAGGGGGGGGAATTTGTTTTGTAAAAACACAGATTTTTCGACAAATTGGGTATACCTAATGTAGCTCTATATATCTGAACTCCTTTAAGGCAAGGTTGGACAATCTGTTGTAAGAATATAAATATTCTGTGGAAATAAGATGAATGTTTTGAATAAAAGGAAACAGCTGACAGGTCCCAGACCTAATATACTAGCTGAAAAAGATATTATATTATCATTATTATTATTATATTAAAAATATTATTCTTAAGCATTTTATTCAAGGAATCTGAAACGTTAAAAAATGACTTGCTTAAAATGTGAGTTTGAAGTAAAATGCAACTGGTTAATTAAGACAGAGTATTTTCTGCTGTTTTTTTTTTTTGTTTGCTTTTTTTTTTTTTTTTTGGTCTATAGGAAATGTTATTTGCTAGTTGAGACAACTGACATTAAAAATACAACCAACTACCCAAATGACATATTAACACAGTGGGACTTTTTTTTTTTCATCATTTCTTTTATTTGCTAAATTCAATGAATATCAGTACAACCTATATTTCCCTTTTCAAATTTTTTTCCTCAAAATAACAGTATCTTTATTGGGAAATTAAGGCAGCAGGATATTAGAAAATCTAATTATTGAACTATAATATCCTCTGGTCATATAAGAAGCCTTCTTTTAAAAAAAAATGTTATTCTAAGAAATGGTTTAAAATAATGTCCTTTTATTACTGAACAAGACATTGTTTAAAATAATATCCTTTTATTACTGAACAAGACATAGTTTTAAATAATATGGTTTAAATAATGTCCTTTTATTACTGACAAACATGGTTTTAAATAATGTCCTTTTATTACTGAACAAGACAGTTTTAAATAATATCCTTTTATTACTGAACAAGACATGGTTTTAAATAATGTCCTTTTATTACTAAAGCCTGGAGAAGCAACACAGAACATCGGCCTGTTTATGAACTCCAATAAAACTGTGCTCATGTGTTTTAAAAAAGAATGAGGCATCTCTACACTTGATGGTGGAGCCAGTAGAACAATTCACATACCTAGGTAGTAATATCCACAGAAAGTGATGTTAATGCACGCATAGGAAGGCATGATCTGCTATAAATAGATTATCAGTCATATGGAAATCTGATCTCACTGACAAGTTAAAGCGACAATTCTTCCAAGCCGTAGCTGTATTAGTGCTAGTGTATGGCTGCACCACCTGGACCCTAACAAAACACCGAGTAGAAATAAGCTAGATAGCAGCTGCACAAGAAGGCTATGTGTGATCTTAAATTGGGAAACACCCCACAAGAAAGCAGCTGTACAGCCACTTGCCCCCATCAAACAAATTTGATGCTCAATACTTGCAACATTGTATCATGTCCTACCAGTGACAAACAGGTTGGGTAAATATCTACCAATGACACCCCTTTTTATGGGGGGGGGGGTCTTACCCCTCTGCAGAGGATACAGTCAGTGTATCATAAGCTCTACAGACAGGGTAGAATTGACTTTGTTATCAAAAACTATGATCATAAAATGAATGTGCTTTGTTCACCCTTTACAAATTTTTTCTAACAAATTAATATTTGAAATTAAGTTATTATTCAAAGTATTACCTATATCTTCTATCCTAAAGATGTTATTTTATATTGTTGTATACTCTTCTTTCCTTTCTTACTTCTATTATTCTGTTCATCTTTTCTATCTTACGTTCTTCTGCTAGCGTCTCTGCTAGCGTCTGGACTTCGTCTTGGTGGTCGGTCGCACTTAATGCATTTCTTCTTCTAGATCAGTCTTGTTGCCAAGACATTCATCAACCACAAAACCCTGTTATTTTCGTAAGCTTTTATTTACTTAACTAAACATTTCATGTAACTAACATAATGCGCGTATGCAGTGAGCTCCAGTTAAGGCAGTACATCTTCTCTGCCTGACATCCAAACTGAAACTGAGGACCCAACCAGGTCCCATGTGACTTCACGTATTTTGCAGGCTTTCTGTAATATTCCATGGAAAGTCCCGCCCGTGATATGAAAAGGGGCCATCCCTTCAGAAATACAGGGAGTTGACAATAATCTTATGCAACCGCATAGATTATGTAACAATATAATCACATCATCACTTCAATCATACATGTAAATTTCTCATGTATCAAAGCTGTATGATTGCCTTTTGGATTTTTAGATTGCACAGTGTAACACAAATTTTCTTCCTGGATAGTATGTGTTATTTCTTAATTGCTTATATTGTATAAGTAGGCACTCAGAGAGCAGGAACCCCCTGAAAGGGGTTCAAAGACCATATGAAGACAACTCTGAAGAAATGCACTATTACACTTTCAAGCCTGGAAGATCTGGTCTCCAACAGACAGGGTTGGTGAGACACGTGCCGCACAGGAGCTAAGCAGCTCAATATCAAAATCAATAGGGCTGCAGAGCGGCAACGTCTTTGTCATCATGCACCACAGAATGCAGATGGAAATTTCCCTTGCAATGTATGTGACCGTATCTGTAAGTCCAGAATTGGACTGATTAGCCACCAGAGGGTCCACAATTGATGAACGACATGGAGTGACATCATCGTCTGCGACGGACTGCTAAAATGAAAGGGATGTTGTAAAAGTATAGAAAAGGGCCATTATTTCCTTCAAACTTTGCCTTTGTACTCTGGATAATGAAATTTATAAATTAAACTATTTTCTATGTAAAAACAGACAAATTTGCATATTTTCATTTACATTAGATTTGAATCAAACAACATACATTTACATGTATTTATACTAAAGTTATGCAAAAATGTTTAGAAGTGAGTAGTTTTTCAAGATTTACAACTAGTATAAATCACTTTCATGTATCAGTCCCAAGCATAGTTTAAATAAATCTATCTATACATATATAAAGGGCAGTTGTGTGTATATGTATGTCTGGAGGAAACTTCGAAAATAAAACAATTAACGACAAAGTAAATATATATACACATTAAATATCACCAGGGCTTGGTTCTCGAGCAAAAATAATAGTGATTTGATTTATATTCGTGAAGATAATTAAAAAATAAAATTTAAATGATGACAGCATGGAATTTTTTTTTTTTCATTTAATATTTTAGGTAGGAGACATTAACATTTCTTTTCAGAGTAGCTGGATCAATGCAAGGTTTTTTTTTGGGGGGGGGGTTTACATAGGGATTTAAATGGGGCATCTCACGAGGATTCAACTCACGATTAGGTAATAATGGATCTTCGGGACTAACTTTTAAAAAATACCCTCTACCCAGGCGATGCCGGGTAGCCGCTGCTAGTTGAATATAAATGTTGTTCCTTGATAGTATCTATTATTTCTTTGTTTCTTATATTGTAAAAGTATAGAAAATGGTGATTATTCCATTTCAATTTGTTCTCTGGATAATAAAATTTATAAATTAACCTATTTTCTACATAAAAACAGGAAACTGTACTTATACTAGAGTAAAGGAGCTGATGGTAGGTGTGTCCCTCCACCTCAGATGCTAAAAAACAATCTCCTTGGTCTAGCGCTATTGAAAAGGGGATAGACTCCCTCGCTGACTGGCTGATACCGACATTAGGCCGCCCCGTCGACTTACTTTTTTTTTATACTAGAGTTAAACAAAAATGGGTAATTTATGAGGAAGTGCGCCCCGGTCTCCTGCCTCAGAAATTGCTACCCGGTGACTATTAAAATAACAACCCAGCTCAGTCTATTCAAAACTATCCATCTTCATATCTATCTATCTATCTCAATTTGTTCATATTTATCTATATTATTTTAAATACTAAGATTTTTTTTTATTCAGGTTTGTTTAATGTCTTGTTTTTAGTTTAAATAAACAAGAATTACGACAAAAAAATATGCGCCCCCCCCCAATACATTTACTTGTCGAAAATATCTATCTTCATTTGTTCATATCTATCTATATTATTTTGTTTGTTTATCTATCTATATATCTCAGTCTATTCCAAACTATATATCCATCTTCATATCTAAACAAGAATCACAACAAATTACGATAAATAAACAAGAATTACGACGAGCTGGGGTTGTTATTTTGATAGTCACTGGGTAGCAATTTTTGAGGCAGGAGACCGGGAAGCACTTCCTCATAAATTACCCAAAAATGAACAAAAGTACTTAAAAGTGAGTAGTTTTTCAATATTTGCAACTATAATGTAAATTACTTTCACATATTGGCCCCTAAATATAGTCTCCCATCATGTTTTTGTTATATGCTCCTTGGTCACAAAAGAAAGATTTGAAAAGGAAAATAAGTCTTTTCTAACTGCAGTGAGAATTGATATCAAACCAGGAACCTTGTGGTTCCTAGGCGGATGCTCTATTGACTGAGCTAAAAATTTTAGAAATAGGATGTAACTCAACATAGAACTTAAATACTACCAAAGGTGGTCTTTAAGTGAGTGAGCAAAATATCTACATTGAATACAAACACTCTGCTAAATTTATTGGGGATACAGATTTTTTTTTTAAATTTATTTAATTTCTAAAAGAAAATTTGGTAATTTATGAGGAAGTGCGTCCCAGTCTCCTGCCTCAGAAATTGCTACCCAGTGACTATTAAAATAACGTCCCCAGCTATGTCGTCTCGGCGGTGTTACTTGAAAGAAAACAACCAACTTAGGGCGTTAAATGTATTTTAGAGGGGGGGGGCTTCTCTTTTTTTGTCGTAATTCTTATTTATTTATCGTAATTTGTTGTAATTCTTGTTTATTTATCGTAATTTGTCGTAATTCTTGTTTAGATATGAAGATGGATATATAGTTTGGAATAGACTGATTACCCTACGACAAATTACGATAAATAAATAAGAATTACGACAAAAAAAAGAGAAGCCCTCCCCCTCTAAAATACATTTAACACCCTAAGTTGGTTGTTTTCTTTCAAGTAACACCATAGTTGGAGTCGTTATTTTAATAGTCACCGTGTAGCAATTTAGGAGTCCGGGATGCACTTCCTCATAAATTACCAAAAAAAATTTTTTTTTTTAAATAAAAAATTGTTATATTGATTTAATAAAGAATTAAAATTCACTTTAAAAAATTATCTATAATTAGATCATAATCTTCACTCTCTTCTCAATTCCACTTGATAGTGATGATTATCGTGATTAAATCTAACGGAGATCTGCTACCTTCTCTCATAACTCTAAAACCAAATCTATAGCAGACTGGAATTACTTCATGTACTAAATGGCAAAAATAATAGTTCCATTTTTACACACACAACAGAGAGTACTTGGCACATGTAGATTTCAGGGATGGCCACTCCCCATGTTTATTTCATGCTTGTTTATAGCATAACTGTTTTTCTCCACAAGGATGTGTACTGCTATTATTTTTTTTTTTTTTCTTTTATTAATTTCAAACAGACTCACAGTGCTAACTAGTTTCAGTTCAGTAGACTAATAATAACTCCAAATAGTTGTTAATGGCTGGCTAGGTCATGTCTGCCAGGGACAAGTAGATTTAACTTGTGGTATTTATATTCTAAAGCACAGACATTTATTCTCCAATAGCAATAGAATTTAACCGATAACACTGAACTAATCCCAGAACAAGTCAATGTTCTAAGAATCAATTTCTGAACATTAACAGAACTAGCCCCCCCACACACACACACCTAAAAACGCACTCAGGGCGGTGTAAAGATTAATTTTTGAAAGATATTGCCTGAGGGGGGGGGGTTAAAAATTCAATGTCAGAGAGTTTGTACCATAAGTAAGTAAAAATTATCAAATTTATTAAAGGAGTAAAAAACAAAAACAATTTGAAATGGAAACTTTTTTATGATAACTTTAAATATATACTAAAATAAAACAAACTATATATAAATATATAATACCGGGCATGTATTTATTAAAACTTGTTTAAAAAAAACAAAAAAAACAATGAGGACCGTCTAAGGTTGCATGTTAAAATTCTATATTATGACAATTTGGGGTAATGTGACATAAGCAGTGACATAGTTTCGGTTACAGACAAATAGAGACCGAATCTCCATTATTAATAGATAAGCAAAAGATTACTACCAAAATGTAGACTTTTTAAAGATAAAGTGGCTAAAAAAAAGAAACATTTTGTTACATATTCAAGATTTTTTAAATTTTAAATTTAATGATCTCTAAATATGTACTATCCAATTTACATTCCTTAAGAAAACAATAACATGGCTACAAAAAGTAGTTAAAGTGGCTAAAAGAGTAAACAAACACTTTTAAACATATTCTAGATTAAATTTATTTTAAATTATCTTTAAATAAGTATGAGTATATATAAAAAGATATGAAAACACCACAAAATGCTGTTAAAGTGAAAACATTTTATAACTTAGCTGATATTGAACAATATTTCGATTTTATGAAAATCGTCATCAAATGTTCAATATCAGCTAAGTTATAAAATGTTTTCACTTTAACAGCATTTTGTGGTGTTTTCATATCTTTTTATATATACTCATACTGTCGGATTCATTTCCTTTCTTTTAAATAAGTATGTATTTACTAACTTCTCCACACAAACAGGGTGTAATGTAAGGTCTAGAGTTCTTGACTAGGAATCACAAGGTTCCTGGTTCAATACAGGCCCTCGCCAACTCAGTGTATGAGTAGCAAAGAGATCTGTGCGATTAAGTGAGCAGCTGATGGTAGGTGTGGCGCTCGACCCCAGACGCTAAAAACAATCTCCTTGGTCTAGCACTAGTGAAAAGGGGATAGACTCCCTTGCTGTCCAGCTGATACTGACTTTAGGCCACCCCGACGACTTTACTTACTTACTACTTTACTATAATACTTATATTTAAACAGTTTAGCAAGTCTGAATTCAGAGTCTTTCCTTCTCCTAGACTGGTTGCCATACCTAGGTTAAATAGCAAACTCTGCCCTACTATTTATCCATAGCTGAATTTCCAATGATGATAACTAGGGATGTTCAAAAACTGGAATGCGAGGTAATGAAAAAAAATTCTAAATTTTTAAAGACTTTCAAAAACTATTACCAAAAATAAGGGAATTGTCCGATTATAATGAAATGTTCACCAAATTATTCATTAATGACTTAATTTTATAATGAATAGCTTATTTTATTAAAAAAAAGAAAATTTTATTAAAAAAAACAAGAAAATTTTATTAAAAAAAAAGAAAAAAATGGTCAAGAGGTGTCATGTTGTAAAGTGTGGATAAATAAATACAGCCAGACAAAACATTAAAATCATTTTGTAAGCTTTCTAAGAAAGGAAATATTTGATCTAATTTAACCTATGGGTTGCTGCTTGTGAAATTTAACATAGAAATACATTTCAAATTCCCCCATCTCTCTCTCTCTTTCTACTCTCCCAGAGAAACTAACCATATATAATGAGGAGTTAATCAAGAGATACATAGAAGGGAAAAAAGTGATAGGCAGAAAGTAAAGAGATTGGTCAGTTTTTGACTTAATAGGCAAATTACGACTAATTAGAACCAATAAATACAAAATTGCTTTTCAAACATAATTCAATCCTAAAAGTAAGGAATAGTTTAGTATAATTTTCAAGTCATTAAACTAAACAGTAAAAAAGCCTTTAGGAGACTAAAGTTGATTCACTCAGCTTTAGTATAATAATAATAATTATTATATATATATATATATATATATATATATATATATATATATATATATTTTGAACACGAATTACATGACAGTTTTGAACACAATGCTACTAATGGTAATAGAATGCTAAGATTTTTCTCATTTTTCTTTCATATTTAAACTGAATATAATTCAGAAAATACATCACATAATGACAATTTGCTCATGATTGTTAAATATATAAAAAAAAGCAAAACATTTAACATTGGCAAATACTTCAAACTATAATAAAATCATCCTCTAAATACTTTGTTTATATATACACCTATATATAAGTAAGTAAAGTCGTCGGGGTGGCCTAATGTCAATATCAGCCAATCAGCAAGGGAGTCTATCCCCTTTTCACTAGCGCTAGACCAAGGAGATTATCTTAGCGTCTGAGGTGGAGCTCCTTACTTTACCGCACAGATCCCTGTGCTACTCATACGCTGAGTTGACGAGGACCAGTATCAAACTAGGAACCTTGTGGTTTCTAGCCGAACGCTCTACCGACTGAACTAACCTGGCCCTTTACATATATATACTTATATATATAAGTTAAGAGAAAGGAAATGAATCCTACGGTATGAGTACAGACAAAAAAATATGAAAACAACACAATATGCTGTTAAAGTGAAAAGATTTTATATCATATTCATCTGAAGATGATTTTTATAAATCAAAATATTGTTCAATATTAGCTATGAATATGATATAAAATCTTTTCACTTTAACAGCATATTGTGTTGTTTTCATATCCTTTCATCCTTTTATCTATACTGGCCCTCACCAATTCCGTGTAAGAGTAGCACAGGGATCTGTGCGGTAAAGTGAGGAGCTGATGGTAGGTGTGGCGCTCCACCTCAGATGCTAAAATAATCTCCTTGGTCTAGCGCTATTGAAAAGGGGATAGACTCCCTCGCTGTCTGGCTGATACCGACATTAGGCCACTCCGACGACTTTACTTTACTTACTTATCTACACTTTTATATATATATATATATATATATATATATATATATATATATATACCATATCAGATTCTATCTTTATCTTAATTTAATTTTTTTTTTTTTTCATTTTTTGTTGCTCATGTCTTTGAGTATTAATTTTGTGAAGAAAGAGGATACTTTGTAAAAAGTTGTCTGTAAATTAATGATATCAGATTTCTGGATTAGAATGTACATCCCCTTTCCTCTTCAAATTAATACTCAAAGAATGCAGAATACTAAAATACATAAACAACACATCAATCTGATTTTCCATACTGTCTGACTTTTTTTTTCCCCAGGTTAAGTAATACCTCATTACCATAACAATGGAATTTCTAATTACTCTGCAGTCAGACCTTATTATCACCTGGAGATAAGATTCTTGAACCCCTCTCATGAATGCTGAGATCCAGTACAATAGCAAATTATACATATACTAGGTACAATCCTAATCACTATTATTGGCACCCTTTCATTTTTTTTTTTTTTTTTTGCTATATCTTCAGAAATAAACAGACAATAACCAAATTTATATAAACTTCCTTCCCTCTCTCTCTGTATATATCTATATATAGTTGTAGAAAAGTTGTTCTCTCTACCACGGTTTCAGTGTTCAAAGTACACCTTCCTGGGTTCTCCTGAGGAAGGTGTACATTGAATACCGAAACCATGGTAGAGAGAATAACATTTCTACAACTATTAATGTTCTATATTTTACAAGATATATTGAGCTCTTTTGGATTAACTACTTATGCTACTACAATGAAAACATGGTAGTAACTTGTTGATGAATATATATATATATATATATGAGAAGTAAACAAACAGACGATGTTTGTGATATGGCTATTTTCAGCCGACAATATTGGGAGAATATGTGTTTAAATGAAGTCGAACCTAATTTATGAAGTTAATTAATTAATAATTAATTAATTAGGCGGATTACCTATTAAATTTTAAGGCTAAACAAATCGAGAAAATCAATCTCTGTATGTACATTTCGGCCTATTAGGCCTCATCAGCAGAGCTATAGATACAAGACCACCCGTGTGCGATTCGAAACCTGATTGTCAAGCTGACTTGTCAAGCGTCTTACCACCACACCAAACGGACTTAGCAGATTTCTTCGTTTTGTTAAGGAGTAGGTATTTATATTCCTCTTAAGGTAATCCCGCCTAATTAATTAATTATTAATTAATTAACTTTCATAAATTAGGTTCGACTTCATTTAAACACATATTCTCCCAAATATATATATATGTATTAATAAGTCATCCACAGACACGTGTTTCGGCGTTTCACGCCTCTTCAGTGTGGCTAGACACAACTATCTTTGGCTAGGGTCGAACTCAGACTGACCGTATGGTAGCCCGATATCTTATCCCCTCGTCCACTGACAGTTGTAGCGGGGACTGGTGTTTTTAAACTATTAAATACATAGGTTTGTTTATGTATTTTACGGTCACTGAGAGATCAAATTTCCGGGGAAACGATCATTGCTTATATGCTTAGTAGTGAGAGTTAATTCAAATTACCAATTAGAGAGCTCATACCAAATTTATGGGAGCATATATATATATATATTATATATATATATATATATATATAAGTATTTTGCGATTTTCTTAAGTGTTGGTAAACAAAGTTATAAAGTATTTTATTATATTTTATTCACTTTTTTTTAAGGCTATTGCAATGCAAAAGTAAGTCTTCAAGGTCTTATTAATTTCAAAATTAATAAGACTTTGAACACTTACTTTTGCACTGCAATAGGAACAACAACTCTGCAAAAAATGTAAATATGAACATACAATGAACATGATTCCCTAACCTCTAGGCATAAAATAACTGTAATTATTTCACTTCTCCAGTTTGAAGATCTATCAACAATCTTGGTCACCATTATTGCCATGCTTTCATTCTTTGGCAATATCTTCAGAAATAAACAGAAAATAACCAAATTTATATAAACTTGTTTTATCATTAACTGTTCTTTATCAACCATGTGTTTTCAATAGACCAAAGATGTTACGCTAGATTTGTTTTTTGTTCAGGAGATATTCTACGTTATATTTCTATGTACTGAAATTTCATTTTTTTTTTTTGCTATATCTTTAGAAATAAACAGAAAAATAACCAAATTTATATAAATCTCCTTCCCTCCCTCCCTCTTTTTCTCTCTATAAATGCTGCATCCCCATCATATGGCGAATTAGTAGAAGGCTTTAAAGAAGTCTACAAGAAAGACATGAAGACATGTCACATCAACACCAACACATGGGAGGCTGGTACCTCCTTGTCAAACAAGGGACGAAAGGAGTGAAAAAGAGAGGAAAGAAGCCACCACTGAAAAGAGAGCCAGAAGGAATGAGAGACAACAGCAAGCATCACTGTTTGTTTGCAGTCACTGCACCAGAGATTGCCATTCAAAAATTGGCCTGTTCAGCCACTCACGCAGTTGCAGATAAAAAAAAAAATTGTGGACACTATGCTATAGTCTTTAGCAGATGGAAGAATGCCAACACACTAAAATGTCATATGTGGCAATAATTATGACTAGTACTGTATGTCCAAAGATTTCCAGTGGGAAATCAACACCATATTATAAATACTTTAAAGATTCTCTTTCTCATATCAGAATTATCTGGCACACTACTCTTTTAATATGGTGTTATTATTAAGAAAATATATATAGGGCCGGGTTAGCTCAGTTGGTAGAGCGTTCGGCTAGAAACCGCAAGGTTCCTAGTTCGATACCGGCCCTCCCCAACTCAGTGTAGGAGTAGCATGGGGATCTGTTAGGTAAAGTGAGGAGCTGATGGCGAGGAGCTGATAGCAGACGCTAAAATCATCTCCTTGATCTAGCGCTAGTGAAAAGGGGATAGACTCCCTCGCTGATAGGCTGATACCGACTTTAGGCCATCCCGATGACTACTTTTTTTTTATTAAGAAAATATGCTTGATTATTAAGTTTAAATAAAAGCAAAACATAACAGTACATGGACCCTCTGATATTTTACTATACATTGTCAGCCCATTTAATGCCCGGGGTGGGGGGGGTAAAATCCACCCGATTAAGAAATATATTTTTGACACTAGATGGTAAAATAACTGGGAAATCAAATAAATTAGACAAAAGAATTTTTTTTTTAAATTAATTTGAACTTTTCCCCTCAGATGATTCATATTTCATAGCCTTAATTATTTTTTTAATATTTTTAAAATACTATTATTAAAGACTCATGTTTGTATATTTTTTTTCTTTTTGTTTTAGTGTTTATACTTTACTCCTATGAAATTTTTTTTTTTTTCAATCAAATTTAGGTTGATAAAAATCCTGACCCCAATCCCTTCTTTCAACTGACATTGTTGCCAGAATATTTAAGTCTAAAATTGATCAGAAAGGTTTAAATTGTCAAGAAAGTACAGGGTGTTCGGGATAAATTTGACATATTTATATTTGGTTATTTTTCTCAGTAGGTTGGAGGTATTGATGCATACTACACATCATTTAAAAGCTTGGACCCTTCTTCAGTCATTTATGTGATGACAGATAGAATGAATGACTGGAACCCACCTGAATCATGGAAGAGAATAACTTGTATCATGATGATCTGCGCCAGCCATCAAAATAAGGAGATTATGGTTGCTGGCCCTCCCTGAACATTGTAAAAACAATCAGGCATGAAATGGAGAATTGCAATGGAGGCTGTGGCTAGAAGAAAGTAACATAACAGACGATCTGATAGCATTCGTACAGCAGAATTCCTCAAAAATCTGCAGGAAAAAAGTGTTAAAGGATCCTCAGATGCCTATGTGGAGTTGCTAAACACTGTAGTCAAGCTCCGAATAACAAGGGTAGCCAATGGTAGGCCATATGTATGGCAACAGGATTCTGCCCCCTGCCACACCTCTGGGAAAAG
>CM042153.1:26214487-26261987 GCA_023376005.1 Doryteuthis pealeii
AATGCAAAATTAATAAATTCACTCCTTGTGGACACCCCCCCCCATGCTATTATTTACCTTACCAAAATTTTATTCATCCCAGGGTTCTATATGGACTACCTAGAGAAGCCCCAGTGTAAACCTATCCCATTATTTCATTAAAAAGAAAGGCTATGGATAGTCAATATATTAGATATTAGTAGTATCTAATACAGTCCCCTGAGCTCAATGGGTTAAAATCTACTAAATGTATTCAAAGTAGATATACACACTATATATATATATATATATATATATATAACTATAGTTATCGAAAAATTAATACCATAATATTATATTTATATATATTTGTTGGAATTTTTGAAGATATAAGGCGTGTGCCAGATGGCTACTTCTGCATATAGACTCGCCTATAAGCACATGACATGAGAAAGATTCCTATTATCCAATCACTGGCAGTGCTGCTGCTGCTGTTGGTGTATTTATACAGGCCTAATTCTAATCTTAGCTCATTCACACTTGGATCATCTACGACGTTGGACCTAAAGGATACTATCCCACAAGGACTTATTGATTTACTTACTTGTTTACTTTAAGTTCTTTTATAACTGGAACCAAGGATGGCGGCCAGTTACTCAGCAATATCCAATTAATAAACAAGAAACAAAATTTAATCTACCAGTGTTTAATACAATATACATGAGAAAAGAATCAGTAAATTGTAAATGCAAATGCACCTTTAATTCTTGAATTAATTTTTAATGAGAAGGAATGGGTTTGGTAGGCACTGGGGAGATCATGAATATTAGGTTGTAGGTTTGTAGGATGGAGCTGCAAATCACTACATTTTATGTTCAAAGTTCTTCTGTTTGATTAGTAAATAATGCACATGACTAAAACCAGATTCCATCATATAGGTTGACAGGGCTGCCTAATGTCGGTTTCAGCCAGACAGTGAGGGAGTCTATCCCCTTTTCATTAGCGCTAGACCAAGGAGATTATTTTAGCATCTGAGGTGGAGCGCCACACCAACCATCAGCTCCTTTCTATAATATACAAACATGGAAATGCAAGTAAAATGGGGACAATAGTTTCACTAAGCTTGAGACATTTTGCAACAGATCTTGACATCTGGCAACTAGTCTATATGATCCAGCAATTTTAGGCAGCAATATCTCATCTACAGAAAATGATGTCAATATACGCATAGGAAAAGCATTGACTGCTGTAGACAGATTGTCAATCACATGGAAATCTGATCTCTCTTCAAAGATAAAGTGAGGAAGCGCGTGGTGTAATGGTTAAAGTCATAGGAAATGGACTCGTCGCCCCGAGTTCAAATCCTGGACGTGGTAATTGCATTTCACTTAGCGCTAATACCTTTGGGAAAGGTATGAATTCTACTCTCCCTCCAGCTATGGGTAAATAGTAGGGCAGACTGGGCTCTTTAACCTTGGTTAGGCAACCGGTCTAGGAAAAGGAAAACTCTGAATTCAAACCTGTTAAACTCTGCTTAAGAAATTGACCGTGTGTCACATCCTGCTCATGCAGAGGGGTTGGTAAATATATATAAGATAAAGTGAGAATTCTTTCAAGCTGTTGCCGTATCAGTGCTACTATATGGCTGCACCACTTAGACTCTAACAAGATGCTGCATGCTGCCTTGATAAAATCCTGGGAGCAGCAACACACAAAAAAGCAGCTATACAGCTACTTACCTCCAAGTAAGACAAACAAAAACATGCTGGATACTGCTGGTGAAGTAAGGACGAACTCATAAGTGATGTTCTCCTGTGGTCACTCATGCACTACAGCAGAATTCCTCAAAAATCTGCAGGAAAAAAGTGTTAGAGGATCCTCAGATGCCTATGTGGAGTTGCTAAACACTGTAGTCAAGCTCCGAATAACAAGGGTAGCCAATGGTAGGCCATATGTATGGCAGCAAGATTCGGCCCCCTGCTTTGGGAAAAGTCAAAACTAGTTGTCGGTGAATTTTTACGACTACACCAGTCCCAATGTTTGGCCTCCAAATTCCCCAGATCTTAACCCCATGGATTATTATGTATGTGGCACTATTGAGAAAGACACCAATCACTGTGCCAGTACTACAAAAGCCAGTTAATCGACAGAATTAAGGTAGTTTTTGAGACCCTTCCCAGAGAAACTGTAACATCAGTTTGCTCCAGGTTCTGGAGCAGGATTGAGGCTGTGATAGACGCTAATTGTAGTTATTTTAAGTGAAACTTGTTGAATTTCTTTACAATCCATTAAATTTTGTAGTTAACAAGCACTTTTTCTTTTTCCTTATGAAACTGTCAAATATCTCCCGAACACCCTGTAAATAAAATTATTATCTGCTGGAGGCTGGAGCAACCGCCTACCTTACAAAGGCATCAGTACTTCTTTTTTTCTTTTTTTTTTAAATTGATAAGAAATGATTTATTTGTACAGAAAACAAACAAAATGAATTTTTGTTTAACAAAATGTGTTTTAGCCCATTATTTTTATCCCAAGCAATGCTGGAATCTTATGCAACTATCATATTAATATAATTTGAAAAACTGGAACACATCGCCCCTGATGATGGCACTTCGAAGTGCCGAAAGTACTCGGGACATGAACTTTGGTGGACTAATCCACGAATTCCATCCAAATATTAAAAAGTTGGCCAGAAAACTTGAAAAAAAATCACAAATAAAATTGTTAAACAGGAGATGTGTCTTTTGTTTAATTCAACATGCATAAATGAAAGAATGCTGCCCAAATACACACAAACACACACACACATATATATATATATATATACACATACAGAGACAGAGAGAGTAATATATCGCTCTTATATATATATATATATATATACACACACACACACACACAATTAAAACCAAATGGTCGAAACCAGACCAACTAGAGTTTCTTGTTGGTGTAGCTAACAAATCTTCAGCGAAAAAGTTGTTTTCCTTTATAATGGTTGTTTATAGGAGTGGGTTGTTCCCACTTTAATTGTCAACTATGCTATATATATATATATACATATATATATATATACATACACACACACACACACACACATATATATATATATATATTTAGTCATCTGCAGACTGTCCTGTTTCAATGAAACCCAATCAATTTTTTTTATCAGTCCCTAACCACCGGGCCATCCGTACAGCCATCAGTGGTAGAAAGAATTTACACAGAAATACCCTCCAAAGGGCTCAACCTACCAGGACGGGAAGCATATATAAGTAATATATATGGCTCCTAGCATTCATAAATTAAGCACACTTTGAAAAGCATTCAACCACTGTGTGACCAGTTATTTTGATCCCCCGCTTTTGTCATGGCAACTTATAGCATCTGCCCTTCTGATCAAAGTGGAAAAACACAAAAAACTTAAGAGTAGCACAGAGTTATAAATTAAATACTCATTGATAAACTTACGCAATTTCTGAGAGTATTGCGATATAAGCAGTGACACAATTTCGGCTACAGACAGACAGACAGACACTGAATCTCCATTATATATAGATTTACATGAGAAAAGAATCTGTTAACTATAAATGCAAATGTGTCCTTTAATTCTTGAATTAATTTTTAATGAGAAGGAATGGGTTTGGTGGGCACCGGGGAGATTATGAATATTAGGTTTGAGCCACAAAATAACCACATTCTATGTTGAAAGTACTTCTCTAGTAAATAATGCACATGACTAAACTCAGATTCCATCATATACAAACATGGAAAAAATGAGCTCAACAGTTGCACAAAGCTTGAGATATTTTGCTACAGTTTTTTTTTTTCGTTCATCCAGTAATATCCAATTTATAAATGCAAAATTAATAAATTCACTCCTTGCTATTATTTACCTTACCGAAATTTTATTCACCCCAGGGTTCTATATGGACTACCTAGAGAAGCCCCAGTGTAAAGCTATCCCATTATTTCATTAAAAAGAAAGGCTATGGATAGTCAATATATTAGATATTAGTAGTATCTGATACGGTCCCCTGAGCTCAATGGGTTAAAATCTACTAAAATGTATTCAAAGTAGATATACACACACACACACATATAATATATATATTATATATATATATATATATATATTATATATATATATACATATAACTATAGTTATAGAATCTGTTAACTATAAATGCAAATGTGTCTTTAATTCTTAAAATATTTTTTAATGAGAAAATTGGGTTTGGTGGGCACTGAGGAGATAATGAATATTAGGTTGTAGATTAGTGATTTTGAGTTACAAATCACAACGTTCTACGTTCAAAGTACTTCTCTGTTTGATTAATAAATAATACACATGACTAAACTTAGATTCCATCATATACAAATATGGAAAAGCTATTAAAAAGGAATTCAACAGTTATACAAAGCTTGAGATATTTTGCTACAGTTTTTTTTTTTTTCGTTCATCCAGTAATATCCAATTTATAAATGCAAAATTAATAAATTCACTCCTTGTGGACACCCCCCCCCCATGCTATTATTTACCTTACCGAAATTTTATTCACCCCAGGGTTCTATATGGACTACCTAGAGAAGCCCCAGTGTAAAGATATCCCATTATTTCATTAAAAAGAAAGGCTATGGATAGTCAATATATTAGATATTAGTAGTATCTGATACGGTCCCCTGAGCTCAATGGGTTAAAATCTACTAAAATGTATTCAAAGTAGATATATATATATATATATATATATATATAACTATAGTTATCGAAAAATTAATACCATAATATTCTATTTAATATCCAATTAATAAACAAAAAACAAAATTTAATCTACCAGTGTTTAATACAATATACATGAGTAAAGAATCAGTAAAATATAAATGCAAATGTGCCATTAATTCTTGAATTATTCTTTAATGGGAAAGATGGGTTTGGTGAGCACCGAGGAGATTATGAATATTAGGTTTGAGCCACAAATAACCACATTCTATGTTGAAAGTACTTCTCTGATTAGTAAATAATGCACATGACTAAACTCAGATTCCATCATATACAAACATGGAAAAAAATGGAGCTCAACAGTTGCACAAAGCTTGAGATATTTTGCTACTGGTTTTTCATTCATCCAATATTATCCAATTTATAAATTGATAAATAAACAACAACAAAAAAACAAAATTTAATCTACCAGTGTTTAATACAATATACATGAGAAAAGAATCAGTAAATTATAAATGCAAATGCACCTTTAATTCTTGAAATATTTTTAATGAGAAGGAATGGGTTTGGTGGGCACTGAGGAGATCATGAATATTAGGTTGTAGGTTTGTGAATTTGAGCCACAAATAACCACATTCTATGTTCAAAGTTCTTCTCTGTTTGATTAGTAAATAATGGTGCACATGACTAAAACCAGATTCCATCATATAGGTTGACAGGGCTGCCTAATGTCGGTTTCAGCCAGACAGTGAGGGAGTCTATCCCCTTTTCATTAACGCTAGACCAAGGAGATTATTTTAGCATCTGAGGTGGAGCACCACACCAACCATCAGCTCCTTTCTATAATATACAAACATGGAAATGCAATTAAAATGGGGACAATAGTTTCACTAAGCCTGAGACATTTTGCAACAGATTTTGACATCTGGCAACTAGTCTATATGATCCAGCAATTTTAGGTAGCAATATCTCATCTACAGAAAATGATGTCAATATACACATAGGAAAAGCATTGACTGCTGTAGACAGATTGTCAATCACATGGAAATCTGATCTCTCTTCAAAGATAAAGTGAGGAAGCGCGTGGTGTAATGGTTAAAGTCATAGGAAATGGACTCGTCGCCCCAAGTTCAAATCCTGGACGTGGTAATTGCATTTCACTTAGCGCTAATACCCTTGGGAAAGGTATGAATTCTACTCTTCCTCCAGCTATGGGTAAATAGTAGGACAGACTGGGCTCTTTAACCTTGGTTAGGCAACCGGTCTAGGAAAAGGAAAACTCTGAATTCAAACCTGTTAAACTCTGCTTAAGAAATTGACCATGTGTCACATCCTGCTCATGCGGAGGGGTTGGTAAATATATATAAGATAAAGTGAGAATTCTTTCAAGCTGTTGCCGTATCAGTGCTACTATATGGCTGCACCACTTAGACTCTAACAAGATGCTGCATGCTGCCTTGATAAAATCCTGGGAGCAGCAACACACAAAAAAGCAGCTATACAGCTACTTACCTCCAAGTAAGACAAACAAAACATGCTGGATACTGCTGGTGAAGTAAGGACGAACTCATAAGTGATGTTCTCCTGTGGACACTAACACATGAACATACCAGTGTCAATTGATCAGCAAAAACTTAGATTGATCAGCTCTGTGCAGATTCTGGTTGCCGTGTAGAAGACTTGCCATAAGTGATGACCAATAGGGATATGTGGTGAGAAAAAGTCATGGGAATCCGTGCTGTCAGCATGACTTGATAATGATGATGATTATAAAGAGATTTATTTATGCAAACTAATAAATTCACCCCCACCACTACCATGGACCCTTATGTCTTTTTATTCACCAATTTGAGAAGCCCTGCTCTAACATATCTTTCTTATTATAATGGAGATTGTGTTTTTCTGTCTGTAACCAAAACTATATTACTACTCAAGTCACAATTTATTAATATTAATATTTTTTATTAACATCACATTCTCCATGATTTCATTTTTTTTTTAAACCTCAATTATTGATAAAATCGTTTCACATTATTAATATTGTTGACCATATCTACATACTAATAACATGCAATTGTATTTATATATACAACAAAATAGCAGTTTACAGGCTAATTTGCCTGGGCCGGGTTAGCTCAGTCGGTAGAGTGTTCGGCTAGAAACCACAAGGTTCCTAGTTCGATACCCGCCCTCGCCAACTCAGCATATGAGTAGCACATAGATCTGTGTGGTAAAGTAAGGAGCTGATGGTAAGTGTGGTGCTCCACCTCAGATGCTAAAATAATCTCCTTGGTCTAGCGCTAGTGAAAAGGGGATAGACTCCCTTGCTGCATGGCTGATACTGACATTAGGCCGCCCCGACGACTTTACTTATTGATTTCTAATAATTGTTTGGTTTTATCTTAATGAATATGAGCAAAAATAGACAAAGAATAAATCTTAAAAGAAATCCATTAACAAGAAGAAATAACTGTAATTTTATTCTTTACTTCCTATTTTAACTGAATAGTTAAATTAGGAAAATTTAGCAATGAAAGACGGGAGTGATGGAAGAGTAAGTTTCAGTTGTTCTATTTTTCGATTATACCCCCTTCTGTTTCAAATAATTTTATCTGCGTTCTTATTTAGTTTCATTAGCCTTTCTAACTTAATGTGATATTTTATTACACTAAAACTTAAATACTTGCACTCAGAGGGTGCATATATTTGCTAGTAAATATAAAATAGCATCAAGCAAATGCAACATTGAATCCTAAGCCAAAGTGTCAAAGGCTTTGAATAGCAATGAGTCATAAAAATCAATAGAAAAATAAAAGCAACCAATCAGAAACCTCCTAACATCTGTAAGGAACCTGACTTATTTATAACTCATTTTTTAAACAAAAATAGACAAAGGATAAAATTAACTACAACAAGCGTACTCCTCCTCGGGTGGACTATTTTTTTTTTATCAGAATGAAAATAGGCAACAATATTTTCTTGATTATCTTATCACTTTCTACAAGCCTCTACCAATGCAATTAGCATTGATTTTTTTTTTTTACTATACATTTATTAAGGCTATCTTAGCAATATCAGTCTTCTTTTTTTTTCTTAATGCAAGCTTCTTTCATGGCTTATCCCGGTTTCAATTCAGATTTCTTTCTTTGATTTCCTACTATAAGACAATCCACTGTAACAAACTACATTATATGTAATTGAAAACAGAAGAACAATATTAAATATTATTAAACATTCATTATTGTCAGAAGAAGATATACAAAAAATTAAATAAATTGAAAAAAAAAAAAAAAAAGAAAAAGAAAAAAAAAACAGACAGAAAAGAGAGAGTCTCATATTATCAAGACTTGCAGTACTTACTGCTATTACATACGCGGTTCTTTTTTTTTTAAGATGGTCATTGATGTTCATAAAGTACTTTTTCTCTGAATGTTTGAGATGAGGCTTGAAGATTAGTATTATCTGCGTTATTCGGACTATTGTCCCCATCTTCATTGTTATTTGTACAACGTTTCAGCCGATATATCCTCCGGCCTTCTTCAGGTATTTCTTGTCAGACTTGGGAACCTTCTCGGACTCGGGAACCTTCTTTTCGAACTCGGGAACTTTCTTGTCGTATTCAGGAGCCATCACGGAACTTTGAACCTAACCCTTTATTTATTCCACGGGGGTATCCTGTTCTCATTCCGCTAACCATAGACACATGGCCGAGTGGATTAGGCAGTTAGGTTAAAAACAGTTCTAAGTGACAGTTATCTCTGGTACCCGAGTTCAATCCTGAGAGAAAGCAGTTAGAAAAATAATTAATTAACACAACTCCTACCCCAGCTATGGTTAGCGGAATGAGAACAGGATACCCCCGTGGAATAAATAAAGGGTTAGGTTCAAAGTTCCGTGATGGCTCCCGAATATGAAAAGAAGGTTCCCGAGTCCAAGAAGGTTCCCGAGTCCGACAAGAAATACCTGAAGTAGGCCGGAGGGTTTATCGGCCGAAACGTTGTACAAATAACAATGAAGATGGGGACAATAGTCCGAATAACGCAAATAATAATAAAGTACTTTGTGTTAAAATATTTAATTCATGTATACCTAACATTCACCTTATTTCTAAAATATGATATCTCAAATATTTTCATCAAGAAAGAACCTCTGTATGGACAACATTGATTATGATATACAATGTGTGTCAAAAAAGTATCAAGATTTTTTGTACTTTTTGATACACCTTGTATTCTGAAAAAAAAAATAAAATAAAATAAAATAACATTCCATTCATTCTTCATTTCTATCTTGGTAAATACAGCTTTAAACTTGGTACTTTTTTGACACACCTTGTATTCTGAAAAAAAAAAATGAATGGAACATTTTTTTCTTCAGAATACAAGGTGTGTCAAAAAGAACAAAAAATCTCGATACTTTTTTGACACACCTTGTATGTATTTATTCAGACCCTCAGCTACAAGCAGGATATAACACAAGGTTAAATGCAAACAGCTTCGTCCGGGAATTGAACTCAGGTTGAGGAGTCCATTTCCTATAAGGATAACCATTTCGCCATATGTCTCCAATAATAATAGCATAGACCACTATTACAATGAGAACCCACTGGGTTCTTGGGTTTGATTAGAATCCTTCATTCCTTCCTAAATTGAAGAATCAATAATGATAATAAATATATTTACCAACCTCTCAACATGTATAGAATGTGAGACAAAGTCAATTTCTTAAGCGGAGTTCAACAGGTTTGAATTCAGAGTTTTCCTTCTCTTAGACTGGTTGCCTAACGACAGTTAAAGAGCCCAATCTGCCCTACTATTTACCAATAGCTGGAGGGAGAATAGTTTGGATGCATACCTTTCCCAAGGATACATGAAATACAAACAGCCTTGTCCAGGATTTGAACTTGAGTCACTGTGTCCATTTCCCACGATAATAACCATTTCACCATGTGCCTCTACATACACTTGCACATACAAAATGTAGTAAGTTTGCATGTATTCTTAGTGTTACACTTAATAAAAACAGCTGATAAAAGCAACGAGGAAGAGTAAATAATAGGGCAGACTGGGCTCTTTAATCTTGGTATGGCAACCGGTCTAAGAAAAAGACAATTCTGAATTCAAACCTCTGGAGATGGGCTCTGATAGGCTATTCCATCCCAAGACAAGTTACATGAGTAGTGAACCTATGACCAAAAGCAGGTTATAGGATGAGTGAAGATATACAAGTAACTATTGGAGGTTATATGGATATTTTAATTAAACTATGGAACTCCCATGGGTTCAGCTAGTAGCAATAAACTGTAATGAAAGAGAAGCCTTAAAAAGTAGGAATTATAGATTGATAATGATATCAAAAGAAAACCATAATGAGAGAGAGAATGAATGATGGAGAGAAAGGGAGGGAGAGAAAGAGAGATGGAGAGAAAGGGAGGGAGAGAAAGAGATGAAGAGAAAGGGATGGAGAGAAAAAAGAGATGGAGAGAAAAAAGTGAGGGAGAGAAAGAGATGGGGAGAGGGAGAGAAAGAGAGAAAAAGAGGGAGAGAGAGAGCAAGGGAAATCCAAAGCAAGGAAAGGAGATTCAAAGAGAAGAGAAATTTAAAAAAACAAAAACAATGACCAGATAAAAAGATGCAGGATGTGACACAAGGTCAGTTTAACATAGTGACACTCAGTGATGCTGATAGCTTTTTGAATTAGTGCGTCCTGGGACGCACATATTTGCTTTGAATGAGTCCCTGGGAAAATTTATGGGTCCCAAATAAAGTTTCTTTATAGATTGTAGGATTTTTATTTATGATCTGGGGAAACAACTAAAGCCACCTGACTCCTACCTTGTAAGCTATCCTGTATAATTAATTTCTAAGAAACTATTGAAATGTATTTACAGTTAGTTTGAAAGGGTGGGAAAACAAAGAGAAAAACACTGGGGTGCATGGATATAATTTTACTATGTCCTTTTAGATTTTTGTGCATCAGGGATGCAGGACGCGTACCTATCAGCATCTCTGAGTAAGTATGCAAGATTTTTTTTTTTACTCGCTATGAACTATGGAGACATTTATTTATTACTGAAGTTTCCAAAAGAATTAACTAGGCATACCCAATTTTTCGTCTGCTTTTCATTCTAAAAACGAATTAAAATTAATTAAATCAATTATTTAAGGTCTAATTTTTGTCTAAGTAAAAAAGCAGTAACAGTGAGAATCAGTAAAAAAGCAAAACAATATTACACATGTAATTTATTTTTAATACATTTAAAACTATTTTTTCAGTCAATTTTGCTCAAATATAACTTAACATGTGGCCGCTGATGTTGCCATAAAATCCGTGTTTACAAAATAAATTTAACCTTCCTGATTGAAAAAAATTTACCGAAAAATCAAAGAATTATCCGATTTTAATGAAATGTTCAGTGTTGATTTATCAATGAATGAATTTTATAATGCATCAGTTATTTATTTCAAAACTTTCTGATCTAATTAGTTATTTCTGCTATTATAAATTAATAAATAAGATTTATTTAAAATATGATGTTAAGTTTAAAATGTCATATTTTTAGATTCTAAAAACATATTTATTTAATAACTTCTTTACTTTATTATCAAATTCTAATAATTTTTTGTTGAAAACTCTATTGAAAATTTAACACCCCCTCTTTAAACAGAACAAATATCGATGTATAATTTTTTCTTTTAAAATTTTGTACTTAAGAATATGGTGATATTGATGCTTCTATTTAGGAAGGGGTGAATGATTTTAATTAGCACTTCATAGTTAACAGCCGACCATGATCATATTGATGCTTCTATTTAGGAATTCTAATTTTTATTTAAGTTATCATCAATAATTTGGATGATTAAAAAAATGACGTTCAAAGCAAATGAAGTCCCACAAACAATTCAGCAGCTAATTAGTCTGAAAATTGCTTTATTCTTTAAGAAGAGAATTTAAGTTCTAAAATCTTGCTATGCTGTTTTGAAGGTAAAACCAAAACGGTCACGTGATCAGTTTAGGCCATCTTGAATAAAACGGAAATAAATATTTCCGAACTTTGTTTATCAAAAATCTCGTAAAAAACAATTAAAGATCGTACAGAGTTGTTACAAAGAAAAACAGTTAATTCAAAGATCAAATTATCCGAAAAATTACATTGTTATCTTAAGAAATAAACAAACCTATCCATATTACATGCGAAAGGGTAATTTTCAGGCGCAATTTAGACAGAAAAAAAAATACATATTATTACCCTCTTACGGTTATGCATCTACATACGGTTGGGTGTAACGGACATACTTTTTTAGCCAAAATTTACTATTAAAATGAATAAAAACTTGAAAAAATTTAATATTAAAATTTCGCAGTGAAATTGACGTTAAAAAAATGTCTTCGGTTTTAGTATTAATTTTTCAAATCGAAAATAAAATGAAAATTTGAATATTTTTTCTGAGAAAAACTGATAAAATAATCAATATATACTTACTTTTTATTCTAATTGGTCAAAAAGGTTAAATAAAATATTTTTTTACGCAAAGCAAAACAAACTTTGCATAAAAACAAAACAAATATGTCAGTTTTGCTCTTCCGTATATTCTAAGAATCACACATTACTATTCAACAATAAAAATTACAAATTCTTTTTAAAATATTAATCGAGCTCGGATCGGACCAATTTTTAATTCACCTGAATTCTAAAATTCATATATTTAAATATCCGTGAAAAATTCGATTTTTTGACACAGAAAAAAAAAATTACTTTATTTCATGCAGAAAATAAAAATATTTAAGCACACAAAAGATTGAAAATCTCTTAAAAATTAATTTCTTTAAAAAAAAATGTTTTTTTTGACAATTTAATAGAATATAGTACATACCAATTACAAAAGCAAAAAAAGTTTTCAAATATTAATATTATGCCATTTTTTTGCACTTTTTATTTCCGATTTCATTAATTTTTCCTTAAAAAAAAACTACAGCTTGGTACGTTATAGAATTTCATTGATATAGTTATTCAGACTCTTATCTTTATAGAAAAAAAAGTACAAAATTTTTCTGATGCGTCATTTTTTTTTATCTCATAAAATAAAAGAGGGGGGGGGGTGATAGACCTCGTAAAAAATATTTCCCCTAATATATTTTAGAAAAAAACTATTTCAGATGTATTTACATCCAATGGTAAACATTTATGGAAATTTTCGTGAAAATCAGATAATTAATCGATTTTTCATAGAATTTTAAAAAAAAACTCTTATCGTAACTTGTTTTTAGCTACGTTAAATTTCAGTTGATTTAACAGTGCAAAAATGAAAACATGTTTTTCACTCATAATTTCCATTATTTCCCTAAGCTAATTTTTTTTTAATCATCAGGAGTTTTAATGTTTTTTTTCTTTCGAATGGAAAAACATTTTTAAGAAAATATTAATTTTTCTGCAAGTCTCATTGTGTTAAATATAAAATTGGTGGTACCTACTTTTTTTTTTCTTTTTTTTTTTTGTTTTTGTTTTTTTTTTTCTTTCTCTTGATTATAAAGGATGAGAATATAAGTAACATTATTTGTTAAAAATTATGGATTATACATTCACTCTACAAATAAAAAAAATTAAATAAAAAATGTCTCAGCAGGTCCACAACAATGATTTATGCGGGTGAGAAAAGAAAAAA
This sequence comes from Doryteuthis pealeii, assembly GCA_023376005.1. NCBI lineage: Eukaryota > Metazoa > Mollusca > Cephalopoda > Myopsida > Loliginidae > Doryteuthis > Doryteuthis pealeii. The sequence goes on from CM042153.1 coordinate 26,227,826, forward strand.
AATTAAAAGGTCAAAAAATGTACAATATGCTGCAAATTTGACATTACTTTTATTCTGCTCTTAAAATTCATATCTTTCTTCTATAAAATTGAAAAAAGACTATTACGATCGAACGTTAAAAAATAAAAATATTGAAAAAAATAAAAAATAAAAACGTCACCTCTATAGAAAAAAAAAGCTTAGCTACCTAGTTCTAATTCATTCTTAAAATAGCATAAATGAATGTTTAGTTTAAATTAACGGCATATCAGAACAAACGATTTTTTAATGCAGAACCTAATAAAAAAAAAATGTTAAGAAAATAAGAAATAAAACAATAAATAAACAAAAACAAATCTCTAACAACCTGTAACAGTGGAAATAAGAAAGAATTTTTTTTTTTTAATTAAAAAATAAAAACATAAGTAGTTTAGCACGAGGTACACACGTGACAACTATATGTGGGTAAAAATGAAAGCTTTAAAACACACGATTTCATCTTTATATGATGATACAGTGTTTGCAAGTACTTCTGAAGCAGAATCTTCGATATAAAAAAAAAAAAAAAAAAGGAAAGTGCTTTAATAAATATAAACACAACAAAAGATATTGCCTTTATTATAGACATTGATTGTGTGAAAGTAATAATTTATTCTCACTGCTGCTGAAGCGAGGGGATTTTTGATATCCTGATTTTTATGCGTATTTATTTAACAATAATATCAAGATCTCATAGTAAAATTAAGTCATTAATAAAATGATAGTCCATACATTCATGTATTAAATGCGTAAATATGAGGAAATAGTGACAACAGATGTCTGATTGCATTATATTTTATCAAGTAGGGTGGATCATTTTTTAATCTTTTATATTATTTATTTACCAGCCATGCAAGATTTTTACACACTCTGCGTTAAAACTGTGTACGAGAATGTTCTTTGGAAATTAATCAAATTCAAATAATTATGTAATTTTATCAACAATAAAATAATAGTGGACAGGCTAGAGATAGAAAGAGATCAGATAAAAGGCTTCTTTTTTTAACAATTATACTAAATAACAACGAGTGTATCATGCCGGGTAGACTCTAAATAAATACAAACTACAACTAAACCATGTTTAAATCGAGGGGAAGTAGGCAAACCAAAAGAACTAGCTAGCTAATAATAACAAAATAATGCCAAAAGACAAAAATGCAAGCAGAGAATAAGCCTGGGTGGAAATGATGACACCAACCTTGACAAAGACCATTTGCAGGTAGTGCCTCCTTGATTAGATAACATAAGGGTAGCAGCTTAAAAAAATAAAGACTGACTGACGGGCGATGCACTTTTTTAAAGGTCTCTTCTCGGTAAAATAATAAAAACTGCAATAACTGTGCATATATGTGAGTGTTTGTGTTTAATTTAAACAGCCATTTCTGATTTTTTTTTTACACAAGGTGGGATGAGATTTCGGTTTTACTTGAACAACTGCTGCCAGGATGAAGACCGAATAATAGCAATGCCGGTTGCAGTGTGTGGCGCTGACAAAAACAACAACAACAGCAGCAGCAGAGTAGATAAGCACAAGAAAGAAGAGGGGAATAAATTCATGCTTACTTATTATCAATGATAAACAAATCCTTCCCTTTGCGGGGAGTAAAAAAAAACAGGCAGGTAAAAGAAAAGGTAAAAATGTGATTGATTCACAAAACAGAGAAATTCACACTTCCGGCGTCGCTTCGGACATTGATAATTTTTTTCTTTGATAAACTCTTCTTAATTTTGTATCATCCCAAAGTATTTTTAAAAAAATAATAGATAAATAAAATACGTAAAATAAAATTTAAGAGCTAAAAAATATATACATTTTCTCAGATACGAATTTGAGTGAGTTCATTCTTTAAGCAAGTGGAAAAACAAGACTAAATCTATTCGGTACAAAACGAGGCAGTTTTGTTCGAACGCATAAGCGGCCCCGCAATAATAAAAATAATAATAATAATAACATCAACATCAACAATAATATTCCTGGCAACATGATGGCGGACGTTCAACTTGCTCCACTTCGGCCGATCGGCGATTTTTTAATGGAATCTGCTCGCTTTCAGATTCCGAACATGGCAGAAGCTGACAAGTGGACTAAACGGGTGTTACATAACCTTCTATATTACCAGACCAATTACTTCATTACAGCTTTATTCGTTTTTTTGATTATTGGGTAAGAACTACACTGTTATTGTGATTTTTTTTCTCTCTCTTAGTTGATACGTGTGTGTGCATGTGTATAGAGAAGCAAGGGGAAAAAGTATTGCTGGCCATTTACTCTTTTTTTTTTCTTCATCTGTACTATACATCAGTAGTGATGTTCCTACTTTACTTCTATTTCTATCATGATAATTGGAGGTTCTAATAAAAGGATAAATTTAGGACTAACAGAGACTAAAAATTAAAGACCACACACACACGCGCGCGCACGCAAAAATGATTTATTGATTTTTACTTTTCTTTTATTATTGATTTTATTGGTGTATTATTGCATTCATGTTAAATTTCTGTTCCAGTGTTCAAACATTACCATTAATTCACCTATAACAATGATAATAATTTATTATTATTATTATTATTATTCGTTGATTTTCTCATGCCGGTTGTCTCCAGTAACTTTTATCAAATAAAAAAAATGTTTTATTTTGTAAATCTTTTCTGAATTAAGAAGCTTGAGAACTGAGTATGGTACCATTTAATACCGGGTGCCTTGATAATACTCCGGTATTATTAAGTTAATATTCTGATTTTAGAAATATTGTCATCAGGACGGTTTCATTTTGTTCGTGTTATTAATTTCTTTTTTATTATTATTAATTATTATTTGTGTGAAGAAAAAAAAAGGTTAGATAATGAATTAACAATTGAAATTCTTCAACCAAAGTTTTTCTTCTTTCTTTCTTTTTTTCCACGTTGAAAATTAATACTTAAACCTTCTCGCTACCAATGTTAACCATTCTACTTAGAAAGGAAGGGAGGCGAATTAAAAGCATGTGATATGTCCAAAGTTACAAGTCACTTTCTTTTTCGAATCGGCAGGGGTAAAAAAAAAAAAAAAAAAAAAATCAAATCCCTAACGGCACTCCCTGCTATAAACTTTGACACTGTCTCCCCCGGTTCTTTTTTAAAGCACTTGTCAGATTTTTCCTGTTTGGGGGGATTTTTTAATACAAAAATAGAATACAATTTGAATAAATAAATAAGTCGTTGTTGGACATGTCTAACGGGTTTGTCTTTTTTTTAGTCTTCGCAACTTTTATATGCTAAACTCAGTGGGGGTAGTTTAGAATAAATAAATAAAAAGGTGTGGGGGTATGGATCGTATTAGTTGCTGCTTTTCTGGAGACAACAAACCTCTAAGATTACTTCTCAGTCGATGGAAATTCCCCCCTCCCTGCTGCCTACCAACATTTCTTCACATCGTCCCTTCTCTGACTTACTAATTACCTGTAACCAATTTAAGCTTCTTTTTTTTTCTTTTCTTTTCCTTGTCCCTATGTCTTCTAGTCCTCAACGCGGGCTTTTCTAGTTTTCAATATTCTTCGTTTTCCTCCCCGTTTTAGTCTGGATGCTGTGAAACTGCTCGATCTCTTTTCTTTCTTTCTACCAACTCTTCTCTCCTCTTTGCTACGGGAATTACTAACTTTTATGATTCTTGTCTGTTTGTTAGGTATACCCATTTTTTCGTCTGCTTTTCATTTTAAAAACGAATTAAAATTAATTAAATTGATTATTTAAGGTCAATTTTTTTTGTCTAAGTCGAAAAGTAGTAACATAATGAATATCAGTAAAAAAAGCAAAATAATATTATTCATGTAATTTATTTTTAATACATTTAAAACGATTTTTCGGTCAATTTTTCTCCAATTACTTTACATACAAACAGTGTTTGTAATTGTAATGTACCAGAATATGAAGCCTGTTGATTATTCATATAAAAAAAATGGTTCTTTTTTTATTTTTTATTTTATTAAAAAATGTAACTTTCATCATAGTGATTTTTTTAAAATAAATTTTAGAGCTAAACTTTTTGCTATATTTTTTTCCTGAATAATGAATACCGAATTAAATCCACAAATAGAAAAAAAAATCTTAACTGACCATTATTGCTATTTTTATCAATTAATTTCCATTCAATCTTAAATTAGAATTAACTGACAACGGCAAGTTTTTATATAATTAATTGCCACTATTCTAACGTACAGAATAAAGCAATTTCCAGTTCAACTGAACTAATTTAGTGGTGTCTGTATTCGCGCTGAACGTCATTTTTTAATCTTCTAAATTACTGGTTGCCTAACAAAGTACTAAAAAAAGTAAAGAAATAGTTTATAAATAGAAGTATCGATATCATCATGGATTGCTGTTACAGTGAGAACCCACGGGTTCATGGGTCGTGTATATAGCCGTGTTACCATACTACAACCCATCATCCTAAAATAATGTCATTGTCATTAATGTATACGTGGCGAAAGGAAAGACAAATCAATACAGCTGGAAATAAAGGCTAAGAATGAGTTTTTATGACTGATTCAAATCTGATGGGGGCGCATGAAAAAGAAGATACGTCTAGTAGTCCGGATGTTTAGTGCCCGGTCAAAACTAACATGAATCTGTTTGTCAAAAGACAAGTTACAAAGATGTTTTTATTTTATTTTATTCTATTTTATTTTTTTAAGAAAGAAAAAAACAAAAACAAGATAGAATTAATAATAATCATGAACTGCAGTGGGGAAAAAATAACTTGTTGGAATGATGAATTAAAGTTAGCATCCTCATCAGGAACCACTGCGCATTTTTATTTTTTTTTCTCTTTTATTTATTAATCTGACGGAGACTGAAGATGTGATGCTTCTTTGAAATACAATAGTCTAGAATCTTATTTGCTGACGTAATTCTGTTTTATTATTTTTATTTATTTTTATCCACTTTTTTTTTTTTTAAATTTCAGAATCTTTCTTTTCTTTCTTTCTTATCTTTTTTTTTTTTTTTTTTTTTTTAATGTCTGGCTCCAGACTTAATTTCTAATTCAATTTCTGTTGGAAAAATTACTTTTGCAACTTTTTATGATATAGTATATCATTTTCGGTACTTATTTTCTACCAGGATAGCTCCCTTATTTTTTTTCTTCTATTCACACCTTCGGTCTTTTGTCTTTTTACTGTAATTAGTTTCAACTTTTATATAACCCCACCGATATTTTGCGCCCCAAGAATAAGGGGTTGGGGTCAAAGTTAAGCGACCTGAAAAAAAAAATCAGAAAGTTTTGAAATAAAATAATTGTATTATAAAATTCATTCATTGATAAATCAACACTGAAAATTTCATTAAAATCGGATAATTCTCTGATTTTTGGTAATTTTTTTTCAATCGGGGGTTGGGGTAAATTTATTTTGTAAAATACGGATTTTATGGCAACTTTGGCATATGATATACAAATAAATTTTTCAAAAAATTTTTCTCTTTTTTCTGGAGTTGCATAAAGAATCGTTTTTTTTTTTTTTTTTTCTCTTCAAAAACAAATTTATAATAGTAATAATAATGATAATATTTTTTCAGCTAGATATGTTAAGTCTGAGACCTATCAGCTGTTCCTTCTATTTAAAACATTTATCTTATTTCCACTGAATATTTCTTTCTTTTGTATCATAATTATGGAAGCCTCAATGATTACACAGAATTTTAAAAATATATATTTTATTTCAGAATTGAGTAGATAAATGCCTGTATTTCGTTGTGTGTGAACTTAATCATCTGTATCTTAGGTGCTAATTCTCCCCTCCCCTTCTATGGAAATGATATCGAACCTAAGGTAAACTAGTTTATATGTTCGATTGACTTAGCCTTTAATTCAAATCGGTAAGTTTTGGATTCTCCCACCCCCTAATCTAATGTATCACTTGTTTAATGGGTGGATAACAAGAGATAATGAATTGATTGGTGACACCAGCAACCCGAGCATGATTTGCTTTTAATAATGCAAACTACGTCTCATTGCTCTCAGTGAGCACGTGACAAATCGAAGAGCGTAGTATCTTTCCCCCGCCCCTCCACCATGTAGGAACCTCCTAACTTAAGTCGAAAGTTGCAAATTAGAACTTTTAAAGTTCCTCATCGTTTATCTCAAATTCAATTTGAACATATTTAACTCTAGGGGGGAGGAGGGTTGAAGATCAAAGGTTATTTCGTTAGTTTTTTTTTTTTGCTGAATTTTAAGAATTTTTTTTCTTCTCTCGTCTCTTTAGTTTAACAATAAAAAGATAGTCCTGTATTTTTAAGTGCAGGTTCTTTTGGACATTTTTATGGTCCTTTTGCAGTAATATCCGAGTTATAGCCACACACCGACTTTATATATAAGAATGTATATATTAGTGTGTATGTGTGTGTGTATATATATATATATATATACACACACATCTATTGTCAGAATTATTCTGATGATCCATTAGGAAAAACCTAGGTAGATATTCTCTGACTCATTAGGCCTAATTTTTTATTTATTGGCTCTGCTTAGTGTATTGAGCACTTTAGTATATTTAACTTAGGCAACTCTTACAGTATTTTTTTTCTCTTTTAGTCATTATAATAGTGCCGACTGATTATTTTCAGGTGGTGCATATGATTTGGTCTTCTTTTTTTTCTCCAGACGAAAGTTTATATTGTGTAATTACAAATTATAGAACCGGAGTTTTTTTTTATAGTGTCAGAGTTTAGAAATAAAAATAAAATGTGTGTGTTGTGTGTGTGTATATATATATATATATATATATATATAAGCTCTATCACTGATATTGAGCACTCAACTAATAATACCGCAAAAGACTTGGTCCACCACTAACTCACCAAGTGAGCTAGTGATAACCATATATTATTACAATTATAATTATATAATAGCATAAACACATTCAATAGTTCTTGGTGACTGTCTAAGCTATCTTTACTTAGATATACATGTTATAACCAAACCCTTCGTATTCATTTGCTCCCACTACATTATTCTCATATGACATTTCTCTCTTCAAAATTTACTACTAATTTTGTGAGTTCTAGCTCAGTTGGTAGGGCATCTGCCTAAGAACAACAAGGTTGCCAACTCAGCACATGAGTAACACAGCTTGGATTTTTGCAGTAAAGTAGGGAGCTGACGGTAGGTGTAGCACTCCACCTTAGATGCAAAAAAAAAGTCTTCCTGGTCTAACATTAATGAAAAGGGATTGACTCCCAGTGAGGGAGTCAATCCCAACAATAGTCACTCTACTGACTTTACTTTTTTTTTTTTTTTTTTTTTTTTTTTTTTTTTTTTTTAAATAATGTCGGGGACTGAAAAAGTAGGTGATATTGATCCCTGAGGGTCAGATGGGAGTTGTTAAAAGTCGTGGGGTTAAAAGTTTAAACCCAGAAATACAAAAATAAAAAAAGTAGACTGATTACATATAGCAAATAACAGGAAACATTTTTTTTTTTTTTTAGATTTTCATTGTGTTTTGTCTGAATTTTTGAGCTGAGACTTGATAATTTGTATTATTTAGATTTTCGGATTGTTGTCCCCCCCCCCCCAATGGGTCCATCTGTTGGAGACCTGTAATGCTTAAGGACAGAATCCTGATGACTGAGCAGTTCATGACTCATGCCAGACTCCACTTTGACCCCTACCTAGGCTAGACAGGCGGTCAGAGAGGCTCCTTCTGATCAATCGGCTGGTCACATCAAGCCCTAGCACTTATATGATTGTCCCAACCCTATTGCCCTTATGCCAAACCCGCAACTCAAAGGCAGTGGCTGAGGATCTTATTGTCCTGGATATGACATTAAACTGCATCTAATAGTGAAGTTCCAATTCTGGACCCCTGGGGAGTGTTGAGTACCCCTTCATCACCCAGGTCTACCCTGACCGGGAGTGGTCATACCTGTAAGGGTCCCATCTATAGAGTTAACTCTTAACATCCTATACCACCTCATTCCACCTGGCCAGAAGGCACATTCATTTTTCTAATCTACCCTAAATGATAGCCTTTGTTTAAATGTAATATTAAACATATATAGAAGTCTTTGATTTAAGGGAAATAACAGGTAAGTTTAAATGAAAAGGCCACTTTTAGTCATTTTTTAAATATATCTTTATAGGAATGGGGCTCTGGACTTAGAAAATTCTTAACAGGATGTTAAGAGTTTTTTTAAATAGAAGAAAATGAGTTAAAAATGTGTTTAAAAAGAAAATTGAGTTCCGAAGAAAATACTCATCAGGAATGAATATAACAAAACGTCCTTGGCATAAAATAACCCTACAAAGTTTGCCATGCTGTAAAATCAAAAAAAAAATAAAAAAGAAAGAACTTGTCTTATTTTTATTATTATATACAGAAGATTTTCTTGTCAAACTCCGGAACATGGCACAACGGTTGAGTTAATACAGTTCTAAGTGATGATAATCTGGAGGTTGCAGGTTCAATCCTGGCTACAGACAAAGACAACATAGAATATTTAACATAGCTTAACACTTGTACCTGGTCATACTTAATGGAATAACAACAATCTATTTCAATGAATTAAATAAAGGATCTGGTTTGAAGTTCTGTGTGAAAGCCCCTAATTATGACAAGAAACACATTGGCTGAAATGCTGTGTATATAGCAATAAAGATGAGGACAACAGTCCAAAAAATCTATCAAGCTTTATCTCAAGAATTCAGACAAATAAAACTCAATGAATTTTAATAAAAATCTAAATCATGTTGTAAGAGAAAAAAGCAGAAGGGTTGAGTTAATACAGTGACAATCATTTAGAGGATGCTGGTTCAATCCTGAAAACCGAAAATAACATAGAATACTTAATATAGCTTACCACTTGTACCTGGTCATGGTTAATAGAATAAGAATAATCTATCCCAATGGATTGAATAAAGGGTTCAGTTCTGAGTTCCATGAATTCTCCCAGTGACAAGAAGGCTCCCAAGTTTGACAAGAAAACCCTGAAGAAGGACGGAGAGTACATTAGCTGTGACGTTGTGTATATAACAATAAAGATGAGGATAACAGCCCAAAAAATCTAAATAATACAAATTATCAAGTCTCACCAGACACATCAATGAATTTTGATAAAAATTAAATCATGTTGTAGAGAATTTTATTCTTTGTAACTATTTGTATTTCACCAAATTACGAAAGTTGCTCTGAAAAAAATGACGAGCAAAATATTTCTTTAAAACTTTTAAATCACCAAAAATGTTCTGAGGATCTTTGTCTACACATTGATAATTAAAGTATTTACCATGCATCCCACATATGCTGGTCAGGCACAAGGCCTTATTAATGTGCGACCACCCACAAACCGAAGCTCATAGGATGGCAGGCACAAAAGGGGAGCATCTCTGGAACTGGGCAATAAACCCAGTTCTGCCCTTTTAAATCAAGGGGGCAGGTGTTGCCTGGGGGATGGCCCCCTGAGATCATGCCGTTATCTATTTCTTTATTGGTCCAGAGGCTGAAGCCACTGGACACAGTCCTGAAGGGCGGGTAAGTACATGTTGATAATAATAATCTATAACACAACAATCTGAATGAAAAGATAATGCAAAAAGTAGTCAAATTAACAGGATATTTCGGCAGTGATGCTGATAGCTTTTTAATTTAGTGTGTCCTGGGACACACGGATTTGATTTGAATGAGCCCCGGAAATTTGATTTGAATGAGTCCTCAGGAAATTTGATGTGTCCCAACTAAAGTTTTTGGTTATTTCCTATAACTCCAACCTAAAAAAAGGGGAACCACTCTGACTGATTAATTATTTATTTATTTATTGATCTACTAGGAAAAAGAAGACGGGTTTAGGGTTAGTTTAATGGGAAAATAATGGGTAGATTAATTAACAGATAAAATTTATTCAGAGTGGTTCCCCTTTTTAGGTTGGAGTTATAGGAAATAACCAGTTTCTTAATAAATTATAGGGTTTTTATTTATGAACTACTAAAGCTGTCTAACCCATCCCTTGTACCTCATACAGTGTAATTCGTTTCAAATAAAAGATTGAAATGTATTTACAGTTAACTGGAAATGGTGGAGGAAGGGGAAAAAAAACCACTGGGATGCATAGATATGATTTTACTGCATCCTTTTAGATTTTTATGCGTCAGTGACGCAGGACGCGTACCTATCAGCATCTCTGCTTCTGTGCAAACTTCCTCACCAGATGGAAAATACAGACTGGCAAAATGAAATATAGTATGACATTCAACTATGTTTGCACATGGCACAGTATTAGGAATTTGACTAAAGTCACACATGTGGCAGTGAAAGAGGTAAGGCTTTTCTAGTTAAGCTTTCACATTTGATGTACAATGTGTGAACGGTTTCTACTTGAACAAGTAACCACTAAGTAAAGTAAGTGGAGTGGCCTATTGTCGGTATCAGCGAAGGGAGGGGGAGGGCTCTATCCCATTTTCACTAGCGCTAGACCAGGAAGATTATTTTTGCATCTTAGGTGGAGTGCCACACTTACCATCAGCTCCCCCATTTTACTGCACCTTTTACCGCATAGCTCAGTCGGTAGAGCATCAGACTTTTAAGACTTTACAGCATCAGACTTTTTAAGACTTTACTGCACAGATCCAAGCAGTGCTACTCTTGCGCTGAGTTGTTAGCGAGGGCCAATATTGAACTCGGAACTTTGGGGTTCTAACTTGGATGCTGCTACTGGCCCCTCCCATTTACAAGATTTGAATAACAGCTGGGTATTTTATCTTTTCTATTGAAAATGTACAGGGCGAGTCCCCATGGTGTAGCGGCTAATGTACTGAACATTGTAGTATTGAGTTTGAACTTCAGTTTACTTTCAGACTAATACCCTTAGGAAAGGTATGAACCCCCTCATCTTCTTTCCTAGCTATGATGGCTTTGGCATTATATATCCCACAATTGTTGATATGCCATTAAACAAAGAAACCAACCAAATCTAAAAATGTACAACTGGGTATTTTGTTATCTTTTCAATTGAAAATTTACACAAACAGTAATTTTCTATTAATAATGGAGATTGGGTGTATTTCAGTCTGTAACTAAAACTATGTCGCAGCTTACGTCACAATATTCTTAATGATTGCATAAGTCTATTGATGAGTATTTAATTTATGATCGTTAATACATAGAATAAAAACAACCCAGTGTTATATACACTCAAAATTTGAGTAAGCAATTTTTAAAATTGTTTTTTTACTCTCACTTCTTTTTTTTTTTTTTTTCTTTTCTTTTTTTTTAATAACAAGAAGTTAACTAAAAAGTTTACAAATAAATAAATATCTACAATTTTGTGTGTAATTTATGTGTAAAATAGTCAAAATAATTCTTTAATTAATAATTAATAGATGCACGCAACATTTTATTTTAGAGGGACATAACTAAATTTCCATTTCAAATTGTTTATTTTTTTTTACTCCTTTAATAAATTTGATTTTGCTTACTCATGATACAAACCCTCTGACACTGAATTTTTAACTCTCACTCACCCCACCCCCATCAGGCAATATCTTTCAAAAATTAATTTTTACAGTGCCTGGAGGGTGTTTTTTTTTTTTGTTGCTAGTTACTATAAAAGATAAATCCACATGATAAAAAGAGATATACCAATTATATTTATAGTTATTATTTTCTACACATTGCAGACTGTTATAGATATTTACCAAACCCCTCCACACGAGCAGGATGTGACACAAGGTCAATTTCTTAGGCGGAGTTTAACAGGTTTAAATTCAGAGTTTTCCTTCTCCTAGACTGGTTACCTAGCCAAGGTTAAAGAGCCCAGTCTGCCCTACTATTTACCCATAGCTGGAGGGAGAGTAGGATTCATACCTTTCCCAAGGGTATTAGCACAAAGTGAAATGCAATTACCACGTCCAGGATTTGAACTCGTGTTGACGAGTCCATTTCCCATGACTTTAACCATTACACCACGTGCTTCCTACTACTGCAGACTGTTATAGAGATGCTTAGAGGTCCCCACTCTGCTTTCCTGATGCATAAAAATCTAAAAGTACTCAGTAAAATCGTTTCCATGCATCCCAAGGAAGCACCTAGGGATGCAATTTTTCCATTAAAAAAATCCCAATACATTGCACACAACCAACCTGTAACAGTTCAGGGATGTGAATTTAACAGGAAATTCTCACTGCCGATATCATGAGAGAATTTCTGGCCTTGTGCTTAACTTTGGGATTACTTGACCCTGCTGTAAATACTCCTGTTACTTTAGTTTTCCTTTTTTGTTTTTTCTTCTCCCACTATTTCAAACTAACTCTTCAGAGATGCTGATAGATATGCGTCCTTCATCCCTGATGCACAAAAATCTAAAAGGATTCAATAAAACCATATCCATGCATCCTAGTGTTTTTCTTTTTTCTTCCCTCACCATTTCAAGCTAACTGTAAATACATCTCAATAGTTTCTATTGAAACGAATTACACAGGATAAGTTACAAGGTAGGAGTTAGCCAGCTTTAGTTGTTTCCCCAGATCATAAATAAAAGCCCTACAATTTATTACGAAACCTTAGTTGGGACCCATATATTTTCCCGGGGACTCATTCACTGCAAATATGTGCGTTTCAGGACGCACTAAATTAAAAAACGTATCACTGCTGTAATGACAATTGACCGTTTTCTTTAACTGTACAATTTAATTTTGTACAATTTAATTTGTGAGACAGTTGATGAGATATGGTAGGGGTTAGACAGGATAAGAAACTTGAGTTGGGACCCATCAAATTTCCCTGGGGACTCATTCAAATCAAATCCGTGGGCCTAGGACTCACTAAATTAAAAAGCTGTCAGCATCTCTGTACTAATCTTGGTTGCTGTACTCATGATGTTTCGGCCGCTATAGTCTCCAGCATTCTTCAGATTCCTTTTTGTCATACTGGGTAAACTTCCGAGAATACAGAACTTAACACTTTATTTGAATCACTGTTCTACACTGCAAAATACCTTGGGGGTATCTCGCATCAACCACATCAGTATGACTAAAGGTACCTAAAGAAGGTCAGGGAGTACAGTGGCTTAAATGTAGTGAGTATAGTAACCAAGATGAGTATAGCAGTCCGTAATATGTAGAGAATAATAACAACACAACCTTGTCTCAGAAATACAAGGTGTGTCAAAAAAGTATCAATATTTTTTGTACTTTTTGACACACCTTGTATTCTAAAAAAAATAATGTTCCATTCATTAATTTTTTTTCAGAATACAAGGTGTGTCAAAAAGTACCAAGTTTAAAGTTGTATTTACCAAGATAGAAATAAAGAATGAATTTTTTTTTTTTTTTTCTCCGAATACATTGTGTCAAAATGTTTAAAAAATCTCGATACTTTTTTGACACACCTTGTATAAACAGATATATTTTTTATACCTTCATGAAGTTAATATTGTTCTGTGAAAAAATTTCACTGAATTTTGTAGATGGTTTTGCAGCAGGTCAATCATGGCTGGGTTATTTCATGCCAAAATCAGTTTAACAATTATGTTTTCCAGTTATACATAGTAAAAAAAAAAAAATCTATCTTCACAATCATTTGAAACAGATAAATACTTTATATTTTGTTACAATATCAATGTCTTAAGAGCCAATGTATTAACTCTTAACATCCTGTTGAGAATTTTCAAAGTCCAGAGCATTCCTATAAGGATATATTAAAAAAAATGGCTAAAAATGACCTTTGCATCTAAAGTTACCTGTTATTTCCCTTAAATCAAAGACTTCTAAATATGTTTAATATTACATTTAAACAAAGGCTATCATTTGGGGTAGATTAGGAAAACGAATGTGACTTCAGGCCGGGTGGAATGAGGTGGTATAGGACTTTAAGAGTTTTAATGTAGTTCAAAATCATTTCAAAAATTATCTCAAATAGATCTATTTGATCCATAGATGGTTTGGTTTGTTTTATGGCATATTAACCTTGCTGGGTCATTTAATACCAACTAAGTTTTGGATTCATAGCAATAGTTTGCTAGAAAACAAATGTGTATATATATATATATATATATATATATATATAACTATTGTTAAATTACTCACATTTTTGAGTACAATCCCACTTTTTTTAAATGTAAAATCCTGGTTGGTCTTATTTTTGTGAAAAGTTTTTTTTTCAAACTACTTGCTTGCTAGAGCTCCAGAACTGTGGCCTCACCACCAGATCTAGGTTTAGTGCTATACCTAGGACACAAGATTTGTGGAGAAATATTTTTTCTTAATTTAAATGATTGACACTTAAAATTTATTGACTTGTAAGCAGTTTTTTGTTTAGATTGGTAGATCTAATTAAGCAACTATGTGATTATATCATATATACATCTTGAAGAACTACCTGTAGATATAATTAGTAATATTAAATGTGAATAATTACTTTAGTGAGACAATTGTTAGATAACTATTTCTCAATCAAAAGTCACTGTGTCCAGTAGCTTCGGCCTCTGAACCGGTAAGATATTAATTAATAGCATGATCCCAGGGTGCTATCCCCCCCCCCTCATCTAAAAGGGGCAGGACTAGGTTTATTGCCTGGTGCCTTAGGCGCCCCAAAAGAGGAATGCCGAAGGGATTCACACTTTTTGCACTGGCCACTGCATGAGCCACGGTTTGTGCGTGGCGCCCCATGTTAAAAAGACCTTGTGTCAATCCACCTGGTCGGAGGTCAGGAAAATAATGACCCATCTCTCAATCAGTCCACTTTTCACCATGAGGATTTAAAAAAATAAAAAAATTTTTTTTAAGATGAAATTTTTTTTAATGTAAATGTATTTAGAACTCTACATCATAAATTTAGTGTAACAGTTATTGTCATCGGAAATGGAATTGGTAACCCAAGTTCAAATCCTGAATTATCTATAGGTATAAGATGCATGCCAAATTGCCACTCCTATTTATGAACTTTCCTAACATCAGCAGCAGACACTTCCAGTAAAAATTGGCCAATGAGAAACATATACAGAATGCATTTAAGATCGTTGTTAACTGTCCTGAAATCGATTACAAAATGAACTTTCTACAAGCAAGGATTACAGATGAGGATTACAAGATCTACTGATACTACACTCTTTTCTACCTAGGATTTTCAAGGAACACTACAAGACTAGGATTACAAAGAGATCTACTGATACTACACTCTTTTCTACCTAGGATATTCAAGGAACACTACAAGACTAGGATTACAAGGAGATCTACTGACAAGACTAGGATTACCTATACCTAGGACTAGGATTACAAGGAGATCTACTGATACTACACTCTTTTCTACCTAGGATTTTCAAGGAACACTACAAGACTAGGATTACAAGAGATCTACTGATACTACACTCTTTTCTAGGATTTTACTTACTAGGTTTAGGATTACACTACAAGACTAGGATTACAAAGAGATCTACTGATACTACACTCTTTCTATCTAGGATTTTCAAGGAACACTACAAGACTAGGATTACAAAGAGATCTACTGATACTACACTCTTTTCTACCTAGGATTTTCAAGGAACACTAAAAGACTAGGATTATAAGGATTAACCAATTGGAACCAAACTGAATACCGACTTGGATTTACCAACAGAAGAACTAAGTAAAAAAGTAAAGTCGACAGAGTGGCCTAAAGTCTGTATCAGCCAGAGAGCAAGGCGTCTATCTTCTTTTCACTAGTACTAGACCAAGGAGATTGTTTTTGCATCCGAGTTGGAGCTCCACACCTACCATCAGCTCCTTACTTTACTGCCCAGATCCCTGTCCTACTCATACGTTGTGGCTCCTAGTCGGACTCTCTACCGACTGAGCTGAACCAAACAGTTTCACTTTGGGAAAGGCATGGATCCATCTGTTCTCTCTCCAGCCATGGGTAAATAGTAGGGCAGACTTTTTTTTTTTTTTTTTTTTTTTTTTTCTCTGGGAAAGCAAAGCCAAAACTCTAAATTTAAACCTGCAGTTAACCTTATATCGTGCTCATGACAGGAGATGGGTAAATACATATTTTTAACTCTCCATCAGACTATTTGACCATCTGTGGAGGACATATGAACAAACTCTTTCCAGTTACTAATATATTAGTTGGCACCTTTCTGTCCACTAAGGACGATGGCATAGTGTCCAAAAAAAAAAAAAATAGATAAGAATAGATTAAAAAATAAATTTAAAAAATTAAATAAATAAATTATTTGTATCTGCACAAGTGACTCTACAGGCCAATTCCTGAGTAATATAATATAATTGATATATATATATATTAATATAAATATGTCTATTCATGAAAGTAAAAGTCACTGGCATAAACAACCTGTTTTTCTGCCAATCCTGCACCTCCCATCATGCATTTTTATATAAACTTTGTTATTTCACATATATATATACATATATATATATATATATATATATAAAGTCAGTACCTCTTCATAGTGAGTCAGAGAATTTAATGAATGCCTGCTAAGGACAGTGGTTATCTAGTTAACATCTAAATTCATTTGTAGAAGCATTAATTGTTGCTTGATGTTTGTTTCCATTTCTCTAATTTTACTGACTTGGCAATCTACCTCTTCCTTTTTTGTTTCTCACTTTCTTTTCTTCCTCTTTGAACACTAAGTGCTTGTATCTATTAATAATGGAGATTCGCTTCCGGTTTTTGTCTCTAACAAAAACTACGTCACTGATTACGTTACACTACCTAAAATCGTAATAACAGAATAACTACACTCAAAATTTGAACATGCAATGTTAGACAGTCCTCATTGGTTTTTTTTAAACAAGTTTTAATAAATACATACCTGGTATTATCTATCTATATAAAATTTGTTTTATTTTAATATATATTTAAAGTTATCAAACTAAGTTTCCATTTCAATTTTTTTATATTTTTTACTCCTTTAATAAATTTGATGATTTTATTTTACTTATGATACAAACTCTCTGATGTTAAATTTTCAACTCCCATCCCCACAGGCAAAATTTATTTTACGTCGCCCAGAGGGCGTTTTTTTATTTTGCTAGTATTTATAATAATTGTTATCTTTATCAGCATTATAGTAAAGTAGTAAGTAAGTAAAGTCGACGGAGTGGCCTATTGTCGGTATCAGCCAGGCACCGAGGGAGTCTATCCCCTTTTCACTAGAACTAGACCAGGGAGATTGTTTTTGCATCTGAGGTGGAGCGCCACACTTACCATCAGCTCCCCACTTTACCGCACAGATCCCTGTGCTACTCATGCACTGAGTTGGCGAGGGCTGGTATTGAACCCAGCACCTTGTGGTTCCGAGCCGGATGTTTTACCGATTGAGCTAAGCCGGCCCTATTAGTTAAAAAAAAAAATGAATAAATAAAATGATTTAACTAAGCTTCAAATAATTCTAATTCATAAAAAAAGGTCTTGTCAAATTTTATGTATTGATTGAATTGTTTATATCATATTTTATTTTTTAATTTTATTCTTAGTTAACTTGCTTAAATGACACCTTTGGCAGCCATTAAGCTGAATCACATCCTATTTATAGAATTTACTTGCAAATAAATAGAATTGATGGTTTAGCTCAGTCGGTAGAGCGTCCGCCTAGGAATCACATGGTTCCTGGTTCGATACTGGCCCTCACCAACTCAGCGTATGAGTAGCACAGGAATTTGTGCGGTAAAGTGAGGAGCTGATGGTAGATGTGGCTAAAATAATCTCCTTGGTCTAGCGTTAGTGGAAAAGGGGATAGACTCCCTTGCTGTCAGGCTAATACCGACATTAGGCCACCCTGCCAACTTTACTTAATTTTTACTAACTCCATAATTAGCTTGTAATTGAATAGTGATATATCCGGTTTAAGGGATATATTCTGAAATTGGTATTTGGTATATTATCGCAGTAGTCGTTGGTGCGTCAAATAGCAATACGTCTGCCAAGCAGTCGTGGTGTAGTCTAGAGAGTAAGCTTAGGTTGTAGGCTTAGGTATAGGTGCCTGTACCAACACAGTGTCGACTATTTATACATGACACTGTAGGGAATTATCTTCCTTTTGCCGGAAGAGTTATCTTCTCGCTGCGTTGCTGTTTGTTCCCATTAGGGGGACCTCTGGTAGTTAAGCGCGTTCATTCAAACGCTGCTTCCTCTTTTTAGCTAGATCTTTCAACGAACTGCTATGGCTAGAGTCTATCTACCCTCTTCTCGGTGGGGCTTTGCCCCCTTACATTACTGTAAGTCCTTTATACAGCATGGACTATCCTTTAGTTCCATGTCTGTAACATTTATATGTTAAGTACATTTGGGTATCTTGTTTACACCTAAATTGTATATGTATTTACATGTTCTATTCTCCTGTACATTATGTATCTTATCGTTTCCATGTGCTGTTATATATATTAAATGTTTTGTCTCACAACGTGTCGGAATTGTATGTTATTCAATTATCAACCTTGAATCTTACAACACTGTCCAATCAGATTATAATGAGGGGGTACCAAGGTATTTACATATTCATTACATCAAATAGGAATGTCCATTATAGGGGATACACTTTTAAGGAGAAAGACTTTAAAAGAACATTGAGACAATTGGTGACTTCAACTTGGATGTTTGCTTCTCCATGTATATGGAAGGAAAGTCAGAAAAGGAACGCAACAAATCTTCTTTTTTTTTTTTTTTTTTTTTTTTTTAAGTTCCAAAAGCTTTTATTACTTGTTTTCTTTTTACCTCTTAAGTCTGCGGAGTTGATTTTAGTTGAAGACATCTTGCTACAACTGTTAAATTCATCTTCCTTTTCCACTCGCTTTATCCGTGTTTTCAAGCCAATTCCAAACCATAATATTTTACTATCTCCAGAGATGCTGATAGGTACGCATCCTGCGTCCCTGATGCACAAAAATCTAAAAGGACACTGTAAAATCATATCCATGCATCTCAGTGTTTTTCTTTTTTCTTCCCTCACCATTTCAAGCTAACTAAATATATTTCAATAGTTTCTTAGAAATTAATTACACAGGATAGGTTACAAAGTAGGAGTTAGACTGCTTTAGTTGAGCCCATAAATTTTCCTGGCAAATATTCAAAGCAAATATGTGCGTCCCAGGATGCGCTAAATCAAAAAGCTATCAGCATCACTATATCTTGCTCTGACTCTCTAACTGTCCCTATTCAAAGTGTATCTCTTGGCATATATAATGACCTTTCCGTGACTTGTAATACTCCACTTTGGCCTTTCTTAGGTTAGACGGGCGGTCAGAGAGGTCTCGTCAAGCCCTAGCAACTATATGATTGCCCCAACCTTACTGCCCTTATGGCAAGCCCCAACACTTTTTATCATATGGGTGCTAGAAGGCGGTGGCTGACGGTGGCTAGAAGGCGGTGGGAATGACGTTAAACTTTATCTGATGGTGAGGTTCCAGTTCTGGAGGTTTGGGGAATGTGGAGCACCCCTTCATCACCATTGCTCCCTGGTCCACTCTGACCTGAAGTGGTAGTACCTGTTAGGGTTAAATAGAAAAATGTATTTATAAAAAAAATTGAGTATCCATTAAGAATGACTTTATTTCAAAACTTTATCAGCATTAAATGACCCACTGAGGTTGATATGCTATAAAACAAACCAAACAAAACCAAATTTCCATGACATTTCCTTTTGCAACTTTCTACTTTCAATCAAACTTAACACTGATGCAATGCTGTTGCATCTGAAATGGAAAAGTAACAGGTTCTACCATCTCTGAATCAGATTGGACCTGTGACTAATAGTAATGAAGGAGTGACTCTACATACCCTAGTGCTCCAGGACTGGACTGAAATAATAATAATCTATCAATAATGTAGATTCAGTCTCCATTTGTCTGTAACAAAAACTATGTCACTTCTTACGTCCCAATACCAATAATCGTCAATACATAGAATAAAGAACAACCCTATAATCGGTTTAAAAAAAAATTTTTTTTTACTCTGGCCTGTTTTTCAGTCACAAGAATTTAAATAAAAAATTTACAAGTAAATAAATAGCTACAATTTTGTGTAAAATTTATGTGTAAAATATTCAAATTAATTCTTTATTTGAGGAGGACAGAACTAAATTTCCATTTCAAATTGTTTTATTTTTTCTACTCCTTTTAATGTATTTGATGATTTTTCTTACTTATGGTACAAACCCTCTGACATTGAATTTTTAACTTCCACCCCGCTCAGGCAATATCTTTTCAAAAATTAATTTTTTACACTGCCCGGAGAGTGTTTTCTTTTTGCTAGTAATGATAATAATCTATTAATAATGGAGATTCACTTCCGGTTTCTGTCTGTAACAAAAATTACGTCACTGCTTACATCATATTACCCAAAATCATCATAACATAGAATAAAATTTATTCTACGATTTTTGGCATGTTCAAATTTTGAGTGTATTTATTCAATAAATACACTCAAAATTTGAACATGCAACATTAGACAGTCTTTATTGTTTTTTTGAAACAAGTTTTAATAAATACATGACTGGTATTATATATCTATATATAGTTTGTTTTATTTTAATACATATTTAAAGTTTACATTTCAAATTGTTTTAATTTTTAATCCTTTAATGAATTTGATGATTTTACTTACTTAGGGTACAAACTCACTAACATTGAATTTTTTACTCCCACTCCAATATGTTTCAAAAATATATTTTTACATCACCCGGAGGGTGTTTTTTATTTTGTACTAGTAATAATAATAATAATATTATTATTATTATTATTATTATTATTATTATAATAAGATACCTGCTAGCAATTTTTATTCTACATAAAGCCCTGCTATACTTCCCAACACCATTTTAGTTCTCCTTTTTGACACCCCCCTCTCCTTTTTCTACAGGATTGATTTTCTCACTTTTACATACTTTTGTCGTCTTCATCGTACTTCTTCACTTTTCCTCATTAGCTATGATCATATAACCAGCCTCTGGAGTCGACACACAAGTACATACTTATCCACATTTTTCCCAGGTTGATATAGGATTCTTGTCTTCTATTTTTCTCTAAACTCAATGCCTTCCCATAAATATATATATATTATTTTTTTTTTTTTCAATTATCTGTTTACTGTTTCTTCTTAAACAAATCCTATAAACCTATCTTTTTTGAGTATCCATATTTATAAAGACTTACAAGACTTACAAGACATGTGGCTGCATTTCTATGTAAAGAAAGTTAGAAATCTGATGATAGAGGATTTACAAAAGCAAACATTTTTCCCCCTTTCCTCTTTCATGAAGGCCTAAATATTTAACGTGATTAGAAGTTGTACGTATACGCAAGATCAAATTCGTTTTGTGCACATTACACTTATTACTTAAATATTTACACTTTTCAAATTATTACTTGAATATTTACACTTTTCAAATTATTACTTGAATATTTACACTTTTCAAATTATTACTTGAATATTTACACTTTTCAAATTATTACTTAATATTTACACTTTTCAAATTATTACTTTACAATTTACTTGATTACTTGAATATTACACTTTTCACTTATTTTATATTTACACTTTTCTATTTACACTTTTCAAATTATTACTTTATTTACACTTTTCAAATTATTACTTGAATATTTACACTTTTCAAATTATTACTTGAATATTTACACTTTTCAAATTATTACTTGAATATTTACACTTTTCAAATTATTACTTGAATATTACACTTTTCAAATTATTACTTAATATTTACACTTTTCAAATTATTACTTAATATTTACACTTTTCTATTTACACTTTTCAAATTATTACTTAGATTTACACTTTTCAAATTATTATATTACATATTTACACTTTTCAATTATTACTTGAATATTTAGTTAATTAATTAAAGATTTATTACCTCTGTCCTATAATTATAATTGCATATAAATTTGATATATTAGCATTTCTAGATTTTTTTTTAAACATCTTTGTGGATAAATACCACAATCTACCCGCCCTGTCAGCTGGGGCGTTAGAATGCACCGACTGCACCTCTGCAGAGGGGTAAGACTCCCCGAATTGGGCCACTTGTTGGCCGTGGGTGGCGACCCATGATGCTTAAGGATAGAACCCAGGTGGATGAGCAGTTCATGACTTAAAATACTCCACTTTGGCCCTATCTTGGGCTAGACGGGCAGTTGGAGAGGCCCCCTCCCATCAATTGGCTGCTCACGTCAAGCCCTAGCACCTATATTGCCCCAACCCTATTGCCCTTATGGCAAGCTCCAACCCCTTTTTATCATATGGGTGCTAGAAGGCGGTGGATGAGGGTCTACATGTCCTGGGAATGACATTAAAGGTTTACATAAAAAATGGTGTGTGTTGCATACTGGTTTTTAAAAAACTGGGTTTAATAAATATTGGTGTTACTGATCTCTGGTATTATTGTTTTATTCTCCAACATATTAAAATCAATCCTATGAATGATTTTTATATAGAAACGAATCAAAATATAATCAAAATAAGTGTAATCTTTTTATGTGTTCTTATTTAATTTTGTTAGTCTTTTCAATTTGATATATTTCATTACATTAAAACTTAAATACTTCTGCCTGGAGGGTGCATATTCTTGCTTGTATTACTAATTAATCTATCTGATTGGCATTTCTGTGTTTTTTGTGAACAGAAACATGAATCTATTTATTATTTGTTACAATATTAGAAAACTTTTCCCTTAAACAAATTTCTCTTAAAAATCCTTTATTGTTAATTTGGAGGGGGGGGGAGAAATATCAAGTGCACTATATACATGTTCACTCTAACTAATCACCCTGTTGGTGGTACTTAGGATATACTGATTGTATCCCCCTGCAGAAGAGTAAGACACTCTCCACACTCCCCCCCCAAAAAAAAAGGTGGTGTACAGCACTAATTGCATCTGA
Organism: Doryteuthis pealeii; assembly: GCA_023376005.1. Taxonomy (NCBI): domain Eukaryota; kingdom Metazoa; phylum Mollusca; class Cephalopoda; order Myopsida; family Loliginidae; genus Doryteuthis; species Doryteuthis pealeii. The sequence continues at coordinate 26,250,696 of CM042153.1, forward strand.
TGGTGAGGCTCTAGTTTTGGAGATCTTGAGGTCCTTTTCATTGCCATTACTCCCAGGTCCACACACACTTGTGTAGAATAAACATCATACTCGCCTTCATGGGAAGGTTATGACTAGCATCCAGTCACCAGACAAAAACAAAAGATTATGTAGAGAAAAAGATATCTCATGTAGGGATTCCCACTTTGATGAGGTAGCTTTCCCAACCTTCAGGTTCCATTGCTGTTCGCAGTGCCATGTAGAGATTTGTGGAGTGAATAGACTCAGCTTGCAACACAGCTGGATATTGATCACTCCATGAATCTCTACAACTTGGAGTGGTAATACCTGTTAGGGTCCCATCTATAGGCAAAATAGATATTATCAAAAATTATTAGTATTCAATATGGCTTCACTTGAAGCCATATAACTGTACAAATAGAAACCATAAAATTGTGTGCAAATTATTAGTATTGTATAGGAATACTTAAAACCATATAACTGTGTGCAAATTATTAGTATTGTATATGAATACTTGAAACCATATAACTGTGTGCAAATTATTAGTATTGTATAGGAATACTTGAAACCATATAACTGTGTGCAAACAAATGAGTAATATTATTAAATAGGAATAGTTACTTGAAACTATATAATTGCTTGAAAAAAAAAAACTTTGGCATTAAATAACCTAACAAGGGTTGACATGCCATAAAATTAACCAACCAATGTTTATTATCAATTCAAATCTTGATATTTGAAAAGAATTTACAATATAGAAATATTCAAGTGCAATTTAAATTAATGAAGATAGTAAATTAGATAGTAAATTTCTGACAATTGAGTGACTAAATGGATGGCCCTATCTTGGGCTAGACGGGTGGTCGGAGAGGCCCCCTCCGATCAGTCGGCTGGTCACGTCAAGCCCTAGCACCTATATGATTTTCCCAACCCTATTGCTCTTATGGCAAGCCCCAACCCCTTTTTATCATATGGGTGCTAGAAGCGGTGGCTGCGGGTCTACATGTCCTGGGAATGACGTTAAACTCTATCTGATGGTGAGGTTCCAGTTTTGGAGGTTTTGGGGAATGTGGAGCACCCCTTCATCCCCATTGCTCCCTGGTCCACTCTGACCCGGAGTCGTAGTACCTGTTAGGGTCCCATCTATGGGTTAAATAGAAAAATGTATTTATAAAAAAATTGTATTATCCATTAAGAATTGATTTATTTCAAAACTTTATCGGCATTAAATGACCCAATGAGGTTGATATGCCGTAAAACAAAACAAACCCAACTAAATGGACCTGATTCATTATACAGCTTTTCTTTTTTTTTTCCTAATTTTTTTTTATTCTTATTTACTTTTTATTTGATTTAGATGCTTTATCCATATTGACAGAAACAATCTCTTTTTCTTTTTTCTTTTTCCCTCCAGTTAAACAGAATACTGTAAAATCAAGGTACACACCTTTGTCTAAAAAAAACATTAAGTTGTATTTTGCATCAATGTATGTATCATTTTTTTCCTTATAGTTTTTTTAAATTATTTTCTTCTTTCTGTTTGTCTATCATTTAATCAACATCATCTTCCTTGTCATTATCCTCATCATTATTATTGATCTTCTTCCTTTCTTCTTCTTCTATTATTATCATTATTAGTTTTTCACACTAGCGTTAGCTGATGGTATTTCCCTGGAGTCTGAGTGACAAGTCTCCTCAGATCTCCAGGACTCTTCTAGTATTCTGGCATATTGCAGCAGTGCAGTATTCTGGATGGTCTCAATTCTTCCTCAGATTTTCCAGTTTTTTTCCCAAGCTTTTTGGAACCGTTCCAAGTGCACCAACTACAATTGGTATCACTTTGACTTTCATATTCCATAGCTTTTTCAGTTCTCTGGCAAGGGCGGCCTTATTTATGAGTTCCAAGTGCACCAACTACAATTGGTATCACTTTGACTTTCATATTCCATAGCTTTTTCAGTTCTCTGGCAAGGTCCAGGTATTTGTCCATCTTTTCGTTTTCCTTGATCTTCACTCTGTGATCTGCTGGAACTTCAAAATCCACCAGTTGACAAGTTCTTTCTTTTTTGTTAATTAACACTAGGTCTGGTCTCCTTGCTGGTATAAATATTATTATTATTATTATTATTATTAGTGATTCTTCACATCCGTACTAATTAATGGCGTTCACTAAATTTCACTTAGCAGTAAGTCTCCACATTTCCCCAGGACTCTTCTCAGAATTCTAGCTGATTTCTGGATGGTTTTAATCCTTCCTCAAATCTTTAGTTCTTCAGTCTCTTTTCCAGGTTTATTGAGTATTGTTCCAACAATCCATCTGCTTGATGGATACAATGTAAAAAAAAAAATGTCCAGTTACATTGGCATTCTACTTTATACTGGTGTCTTGGGTGTTGGGCAATAAACCTGACCCCTACCCCTTTTAAAAGTCACCTTGAATTTTAAAAAAATAGCTCTCTAAAACTGGACGTAGTGCATAGGTATCTCGGGCCAATTTTCAAGAGTTATAATGCATTAGTCTATTAATAATCGGATACTTTGATCTTCTGAGAAAAAAATCTCTGGGATGTTGCACTTTTTATGACAGTTTATCTGAGTAAAGTATGAGTTTCTGTTATATACCCTATATGTCCAAATCCTCATAAATAAGGCCGCCCTGTCGCTGGGGTGTTAGAATGCACCGACTGCACCTCTGCAGAGGGGTAAGACTCCCCCAATGGGGCCACCTGTTGGCCGTGGGTGGCGACCCATGATGCTTAAGGATAGAGCCCAGGTGGATGAGCAGTTCATGACTTGCAATACTCCACTTTGGCCCTATCTTGGGCTAGACGGGCGGTCAGAGAGGCCCCCTACGATCAATCGGCTGGTCACGTCAAGCCCTAGCACCTATATGATTTTCCCAACCCTAATGCCCTTGTGGCAAGCCCCAACCCCTTTTTATCATATGGGTGCTAGAAGGCGGTGACTGAGGGTCTACATGTCCTGGGAATGACGTTAAACTTTATCTGATGGTGAGGTTCCAGTTTTGTAGGTTTGGGGAATGTGGAGCACCCCTTCATCACCATTGCTCCCTGGTTCACTCTGACCCGGAGTGGTAGTACCTGTTAGGGTCCTATCCATGGGTTAAATAGAAAAATGTATTTATAAAAAAATTGTATTATCCATTAAGAATTGATTTATTTCAAAACTTTATCGGCATTAAATGACCCACTGAGGTTGATATGCCGTAAAACAAAACAAACAAACCAATCATAAATAAGGAAGTATTATGCTGACTGAGTAGTCTGATACCACTATCAGTGGTTTACCTTCCTTCATGCCGCTGGCAAGTATTCTATTTTGTTAATATTATAAAGATTCCATTTCATTTCCAACCTCCATTTGGTTATTTCTCATTTAGTAACCTTTGTTAGGTTACAACAGTATCACTCTTAGATATTTAGGAATGGAAAAGAATAGATTAGACTACAATTCAGAAAAAATAAATTATTTATTCAAACATCTATATTAATGGTTCTCAACCTTTTTTTTTTTTTACCTATGGCCCCTTTGATTCCTATTTTACTCATAGGCTGAGTTGGTGAGGACCAATATCGAACTAGGAACCTTGTGGTTTCTAGCCGAACGTTCTACCGACTGAGCTAAAGGATTCAAACAAATATCTCAGTTAGATACAAATGAACAGATACTACACTTTAATCTTATTTGTGTACAGATAAAAAGAAAAAAACATTTTTTCCCCTAATTTCTTGGTCTTTCAGGCAAAGGATATTCTAATCCAAAAAATCCATTTGGATTAGACAAAACATTAATGATAATCTTGGCAGGTTTTTATTTTTTCATATTTTTTTTTATTTTTTTAAAACAAAGCCAGGTAACCTGTATATGTGAGCACCTGTAAATTTTACACAGGTAGAAATTAGGTATTCCTAATGTCAAGAGATCATGAACAGGCATAGCAATTTGATGTTTAAAAGTCCAATTGTAACTTTTATTCTGTTTGATCTGTTTTGATCAACAGAAAAGTATTTAATGTTATTAAACTCTGTTTCAATTCTTTACACAAAATAATACACCAAAGGAAAATAATCCAGTTAGATTTTTATTTTAATGCCCTTAATTTAGTTTTTATGCCTAGCAAAAAGTTTAGCAAACCCCACCTAAAAATCCTTCTTTTTTTCTATTTTGAAAAACTCATAATTTCCAAACAGTTAGAATAGAGGTAAAAATGGAGCCAAAATTGGCATATTTGAGTGGGAAAGTACATGACTATCAAATTTCAACTTGATATCTTCTTAATTACCAAAGTTACGAAGTTCCAAAGTTGGCAAAATTATGCTTTTGGGTCATGACATAAAAATTTATCAAATTTCTATGTCATAACTTTTGAGTAAGTTCTTCAATCAAACTAGAATTTTCAAGGTTGATATCTTTCTAGGAAAATGGCCGCCTACTGAAATTTAATCAAAATCCAAGATGGTGCCCATGCAGTCATTACGTGAAATTTTTTGGAATAACCCACATGCAATACACCCTATTCCATCTATCTATACATATATAAAGGGCAGTTGGTGTGTGTGTATGTATGTATGTATGTCTGGAGGAAACTATGAAAATAAAACAATTAACAGCAAAATAAATATATATATACACACATTAGATTTCAATGGTTCCTGCTTTTTGTGCAATAATTATGAAGACTTGATTTATACTTGAAGATATTTAAAAATTAAAATATATATAGAAACAGCATTGAAATTCTACTTAAAAATGTCCAGCATTTGTAAATCACAAAGGTAAATAAATCAATACAACAGGGTTTCCCCCCTCTACCCAGTCAATGCTGGGTAGCCGCTTCTAGTAATCTATAAAAAAAAGTTTTATTTTTCAATTGATTTTTATATTTTTTATTGTTAAGCTAAGTATTCTATACCGATTCCTTTTGAGCAATGAATTTTGGGCAGAAATTATTTTGAATTATATTAAAACTATGGTTTAGCTCAATCGGTAGCGCATTCACCTCAGAACCACAAGGTTCCAGGTTCAATACTGGCCCTCGCAACTCTGCGCATGAGTAGCACAGCATCTGTGGGAGCTAACAGTAGGTGTGCCGCTCCACCTCAGATACAAAATCAATCTCCCTGGTCTAATGCTAGCAAAACAGGTTATAAACTCCTTGCTGTCCAGCTAATACCGAAAATAGGCCACTCCACCAACTTTTTACTATGAAGTGTTTACCTGTTTAAAATGATTGTGAAAATAGATTTTTGTACCTTACATAGTTGGAGTCCATAATTATTAGACGGACTTTGGCATAAATAATTTTGCGTGCTTTAAAAACCAACCAACCAATCAACAATCTAGAAAACTTACTTCATAAGATAAAAAATATATAATTAGTAATTCTCTTTTTTTCTTTTTTTTTTTTTTTTTTTCTTTTTTTTTTGTGGGGTTATCTTTTATAGTATCATTTATTGTTTGTAACTGTTCATGACATGCAGTAAAACTAACCAACACTCCACCTATACAAATAAAACATTGTATGTAAGTTACCAGCACTACTAGGCTTCTTTTCCATGTAGTTACCATTGAGATTGATACACTTGTCCCATCAGTGTACAAGTCCATAAATCTGCTCTTTGAAGAATGTGATATCAAGTCAATTGTTCTACAATCATAACAAGTACTACTAAGTGGTAATACCTGTTAGGATCATATATATATATATATATATATATATATATATATATATATATATATATATATATATATACACACAAAAATGCTAATAGGTACGCGTCCTGCGTCACTGATGCATAAAAATCTAGGACACAGAAAAATCGTATCCATGCATCCCAGTTTTTTTCTTCCGCCCACCATTTCCAGCTAACTGTAAATACATTTCAATATTTTCTTGAAAACGAATAACGCTGTATGGGGTACAAGGTAGGAGTTAGACAGCTTTAGTTGTTCACAGAAACTTTAGTTGGGACCCATGAAATTTCAAATCAAATCCATGCATCCCAGGATGCACTAAATTAAAAAGCTATCAGCATCAGTAGATATATATATATATATATATATATATATATATATATATATATATATATATAGTAGTAAATAAACAATGTGTTTATTTGATATGGCTTTTAGCTGACAATTTTTGGAGGATATGTGCTTAATTGAAGTCATACCTAATTTTGAAAATTAATTAGTTAATAATTAATGAATTTTAGGTGGGTATATATGTTCAAATGTAAGGCTAAACAAATCGAGAAAATGTCAATCCCTGAATGTACATTTCGACATATTAGGTCTGTGTGCGTGCGTGCCATTCAATAAATAAAACAAATTTTTTTTTAAAAAAGCAAAATGTTTTGTTTTACACATTTGTAAATTCTACATTGTTTGGAATAAGTTTCTAGCAAAAAATTATCTTGCAATTCATTAAGGCTTATTCAATATGGTGACAAATCAGAGTGCTCCAGGTTCGAACAGAGATCTGTCATCAAATTTTTAGTGGCTGAGTAGTGCTAACCATGTAAAATTTACAGAAGAATTTGTGATTGATACATACAAGCATGTTTTAGGGAAAAAAATTAACATATGGACCGTCGAAAAGAGCGTCCATAGAGTGGAAACACACTGACTCTTCTGTAAAGGAAAAGTTCCAGGCTCAGTGGTCAGTAATGAAGGTCATGTTGAGAGTATTCTGGGTGATTTTCGGATGCTGTCTACCCGGTCTCCAACCCTAAAATACACTAGGCAGCGCCTGCTGAAAAAGTCAACCATGCTAGTTATGAGCTGTGTAGTGGTTTGAAGGCGTTTTTATCGACAAGTTAATGCGATATGAAAGCGATATTTTACAGCCCGCCCCCACCTACATAAACACTACAAATTTTATTTTTAGACTGCCACAACATTATCTGTTGAATATGCAGTGTTCGAGTCTCACTGTGCGCTCCAGACGTCTGGCCTTGTGCCACATCTAAGCTAAGCTTAGTAAATAACTATATAGGTCAAATAGATCTGTTTAAGGTAATAAAGTGTTTCCTGTTTAATATGATTGTGGAGATACATTTTTGTACTGTATATAATTGAACAGGCACGTAGTGTAATGGTCCTGGTCTGGGTTCATCTCTGTGGGACACTTGTATCTCCAGGTCCACATGGGAAAATTCTTTCTTCTTTCTTTTCCTTTTTTTTTTTTTTTTTTTTTTTTTTTTTTTTTTCGACTGTCATCCAGAGAATAAATATACTAATTGTTAATACTAGTGGTAATATAGTAGTCCTTCGAAATAAAGACAAGTGCTACCTTAAAATAATATGCCGCATCCGGCTAGGATCGAACTCGCTTTTCAGTAGTAGTGAGACTAGCTTTGCAAGCCATTACACTATGATGTGACACTTATCAGGTGTATTTATCCAGGTCCACATTAAAAACATCACTTTTTTTTTTTTGGGGGGGGGTTGCGACTGTCATCCAGTGAATAGATATTCTCTTCATCTAGAGAATAGGCAAAATCTTCCTAATTATTATTAATTACTAGTAGTAATATAGTAGACCTTCAAAATGAAGACAACTCCTACCTTCAAATAATATGGGGTATCCAGCTAGGATCGAACTCACTTTTCAGTAGTAATCGATCTGTGAGACTAGCTTGCTAACCATAAACCATGACAGGGACACTTATCAGTTATACATATCCAGGTCTACATGGGGAATGTCACATGTTTGTTTTTGTGTTTTTTTGCGACTGTCATCCAGAGAATAGACAAATTCTTCTTAATTATTAATACCAGTAGTAGTATAGTAGTCTTTTGACATTAAGATAACTCCTACGTTCATACAGACAAGGTTATGTTTAAGTGTGCTGTTGACAACTCTACTTGTGGGATCACAGTCAGGAACTCTCATGCACAGTCGCCCACACACATTAGGCATAGAATTCTGTTGTCTCATGTTGGGTGGGTACATGCCTGTTGCCTGTGACTGTTGCAACTGTACTCCTCTTGGGTACGGTCAATCTTGAAGTCATCACAACCTGAAGACATGTTGATATTTATCCCATGTGTTCAGCTGCAAGGTTCAGATTGATTGGTTGATTTTAATGGTATGTCAACCTGTCTTGGGTTATTTCATGCCAAGAGATAAGAGAATTGTATTCATTGTTCATTCATATTTACGAGGGAGAGTCAGAAATTATCCGCACTTTTACCATAACATATCTTTATTATTGTTACATTGCGTTCTGCACATTCATGTTTATGGTTGGCTCAAATGTGGCAGCGTGATCGAAGTTTGAGCCTGTTTGCGCCATTTTGTTTGCTGTCTTTACAGTGTAAATATGGCCACTCCACTAGCAGTATGCACCAAGGAAGTAAACTGATTTATCTTGTCAGAAGGATTGCCAGGGGCTGAAATTCATTGGAAGCTTTTAGCACAATACAAGGACAGTGCACTACTGTGTAGAAGTGTATATATATTTACCAACCCCTCCGCACGAGCAGGATGCAACACAAGGTCAATTTCTTAAGCGGAATTTAACAGGTTTGAATTCAGAGTTTCCTTCTCCTAGACTGGTTACCTAGCCAAGGTTAAAGAGCCCAGTCTGTCCTACTATTTACCCATAGCTGGAGGGAGAATTGGATTCATACCTTTCCCAAGGGTATTAGCGCTATGTGAAATGCCAACAGCTTCGTCCAGGAATTGAACTCGCGTTGACGAGTCCATTTCCTACGACTCTAACCATTAGACCACGCGCCTGTGTAGAAGTGTATATGAGTGGATAGAGAAGTTTAAAGAGAAGCGTGATTCACAAACGGGGAGCAGGAGACCCGTCAACCTCTATCACTGATGAGAAGATTCAGTAAGCTCAAGAGATGGTAATGGTGAACCAGTAAGTTATTATCGATAAGATAGCTTTTTTCTCTACAGATTAGTCATGGTTCTGCCTATCAAGTCATCCATGATGAACTCAGTTTCCATAAAACAAGAGTGCAGATAATTTTTGAATCTCCTTCGTACATTTTTGTGTAGTTGTTTCTTAAGAAGTGTTTTTCTTTGAACACCAGTCCTATTTAATACAGATATTTTTTAAATAGACTAGCAAATATATGCACCCTCCGGGTGCAAGTATTTAAGTTTTAATGTAATGAAATATCGTATTAAATTAGAAAGTCTAATAAGAAGGCAGATAAAAAGATATGTAACAGAATGGGTGTATATAAAAAAATAGAAATGAAACTTACTCTTCCATCACTGCCGTCTTTCATTGCTGAATTTTACTTATTTAACTATTTAGTTAAATTAGGAAATAAAGAATAAAATGACAGTTATTTTTTCTTGTTAATGGATTTCATTTAAGATTCATTAAAAAGATTTTTGCTTATATTCATTAAAATAAAACCAAACAATTAGAAATCAATAATACTAAGCACATATTTAATAAAATCACATTTTTAATATCAATATGCAAATTAGCCTTCCCATTCACACTGTAAACCGCTATTTTTTGTATATATAAATACAATTGCATGTTATTTGTATGTAGATATGGTCAACAGTGGCTTCGATCTCTGGACCATTGCTATAATTAACAGCGTCGATCCCAGGGAGCCATCCCCCCAGGCAACACCTGCCCCCTTGATTTAAAGGGGCAGGGCTGGGTTTATTGCCCAGTGCCTGAGGCGCCCCCCTTAAGGGGGAATGCCGACGGGATCAACACAATTTTTCACCTGCCACTCCATGAGCTTCGGTTTGTGGGTGGTCCCACGTTAATAGGGACTTTGTGCCTGACCCGTACAAGTGGGGTACGCGGTAAATACTATGTAGATATGGACAACACTAATAAAAAGGTGAAGCAATTTTATTAATAATTGAGGTTTAAATATAAATAAAATCATGGAGAATGTGATGTAAATAACGAAAGGAATTGTGACTTGAGTAGTAATATAGTTTCGGTTACAGACAGAAAAACACACAATCTCCATTATAATAAGAAGATTTATTTAAATTATGGATGGAATCCGAACAGGTACTAACACTCCAGGTCAGGGTGGTCTTGAGAGTAATGGTAATGGGACATACTCCTCACTCACCAGATCTCCAGAATGGGAGCGGGGTTGGTCTTACCCCTCTGCAGGGAATGCAATCAGTGTGTTTTAAGCTGACAGGATGACCAGATCCGCAGGTGAAATGCCACATGTTTCTTTTATTTGTTTTTTTTTATTTGTTTTTTCTTTTTTTTAATATCAGTATAGACATTGCAGAGCCAGGTTAGCTCATTCAGTAGAGCGTTCAGCTAGAAACCACAAGGTTCCTAGTTTGATACCAGCCCTCACCAACTCAGTGTATGAGTAGCACAGGGATCTGTGCGGTAAAGTAAGGAGCTGATGGTAGGTGTGGCGCTCCACCTCAGATGCTAAAATAATCTCCTTGGTCTAGCGCTATTGAAAAGGGGATAGACTCCCTCGCTGTATGGCTCATACCGACATTAGGCCGCCCTGACAACTTATAGACATGGTCCTTGAATCTTTATTTTTGTGACAGTCAGCCGTGGACATGTTGCTGTATAAATAGAATAATGAAAAATATGCAGTGAATTTTTGTATATTTGCTTAAAACGGTTAAATTTTCCCCCTTCTTTCATTTCAACAATATATGTGCTCTGATAAAGACCGGTTTTATAAAGTGTCTTTTCCAATTGTCTTCATTTTAATTTTAAAATGATTTCAATTGAATTATACTTTGTAAACCCACAGGTTGAAACGGATATCTGTTAGCATAATATTTAATATTTGTTTTTCTATTTCTTCTCATCATTCTATTTTCTATAACAATGTTGGAAGAAGTATATGGACTGCAAGAGGGACTATGTTGAAAAATAAATCTCATTTGGTCACATTATATGAGAGTATCTTGGTCAGCCTGTGAACTTTTCAGCAGAGCTTCGTATATATAGTTAATGGCTTAAATGCTCGTCTATGACTTGTAAGAGGTCAAAATTTTCGAACACCTCCTTTTTGGGGGACACAGTCAGGGGATACAGTCAGTGTATTCTAAGACCCACCAACAAGGCGGGACTATGTTAATCGACGATAGATAATATATATATGTGTGTGTGTGTGTAAAATAAATGGAAACGTGAGCATTATTTGAACCTCTCATGTCAAACCGTTAAATTTTTCTCCTTTTAATTCAACAATATATGTGCTCTGATGAAGACCTGTTTTATAAAGTATCTTTTACAATTGTCTCCATTTTAAATTTTAAATGATTTCAATTGAATT
>CM042153.1:26266987-26279487 GCA_023376005.1 Doryteuthis pealeii
GGTTCAGAGTGGACCTGGGACTAATGGTGATGGGGTACTCCACATTCTCTAGAGCTCCATAATTGGAACTTCACCATCAAATAGTTTAACATCATACCCAGGACGTAAGACCAATGCCTTCTAGCACCTGTATGATAAAAAGTGTTGGGGTTTGTCATAAGGGATATAGGTGGGACAATCGTATAGGTACTAGGAATTGACCTGACCAGCCGATTGATCAGAGGGGGCCTCTCCGACTGCCCGTCCAACCCAAGTGGAATGTTGCATGTCATGGACTGCTCAGCCCCCCCCCCCCCCCCCGGGAAAGAATTGTTAGAGGTGTACTTATTTATGGGGGATATTTTCTCCGGAGACGATTACAATTTGAATTACTGTCACACAATATTTCTTTTATACACATATTTTAGTTTCTCAGATAAAGTATTGTCTGTTTCTAAAAAAATTTTATTTCACTTTCGCTCAGTCGGTAGAGCATTTGTCTAGGAATCGCAAGGTTCTGGGTTCAATACCAGTCCTTGCTAACTCAATGTATAAGTAGCACAGCTTCGGTAATCTTTTTTTATTATACACTTTAAAATGAATAATCTCAGATATGGTGTCACCCATAAATAAGTACAGCACTAACAATTTAAAAGAAGTTAATTTTCTTATAAATCAAAGATACTATTATTTAATGTGGAACATTACACTGTCAAAAAAGATATTATTATTTTTATCTAATACTGGTGGTGAAGTTCCAATTCTGGAGCTCTGGGATGTGTGGAGTACCCCTTCATCACCATTACTCCCAGGTCCACTCTGACCCTGAGTGGTAGTAGCTGTTAGGGTCCCATCTATGGGTTAAATAGAAAAATGTATTTATAAAAAAAATTGTATTATCCATTAAGAATTGATTTATTTCAAAACTTTATTGGCATTAAATGACCCACTGAGGTTGATATGCCGTAAAACAAACCAAACCAAACCAAACCAAACTTTGTCCTATGGACATTTTGTTTAGTGTAATAATTAACAAATTAGAATGGTTGAATAGAAAAAAAAATGAGTTAAAAAATTGTGTTTAAAGATAATTGAGTACCCATCAAGAATGTATAAAACAAAACATCTGCATAAAATAACCCAACAAGGGTTAACATGCCGTAAAATCCAACCAACCAAATAGTGTTAATAGATCAAACTACCTGTGCAAAAATGGACCGAGTGCAAGGGCAGTGGCAAAATAAATTGATAATTGAAGGCCCAGGAACTGTCAACGAATTCCTTTGAGTTACCCTCGTATATAGTATCAACTATATTTAGTACAACCCTACTAATTTTTTAAACAGGGACCAGTAGAATGATCTACCAGATATAAAATTGCCGTCACATAGGCACTAGTAACAGTCAGTGGTTGGAAGGTTTAATTGTTGTGTAGCTACTGCACAACAATTATACATCCCAACTACTTACTGTTACTAGCGCCTGTGCGACGGCAATTTTATCATCTATGTAGAGATGCTGATAGGTACGCGTCCTGCATCACTGACGCATAAAAATCTAAAAGGAAGCAGAAAAATAGTATCCATGCATATGTTTTATCATCTATTTGTTGAATAATTCAAACTACCTGTGCAAAAAAGGACTGAGTGCAAGGGCAGGAGCAAAATAAATTAATAATTGAAGACCCTGAAACTGTTAATTAATGTTAATGTCATGGAACAAAGAAAGATAACTTGGGTTATCTTTCTTTAAGAGAACTCTTCTCTTTTATGAAACCCTTTTCGCGTGCCCATGCATTTTTCGTGTAAAGAGCGTTCTTAGCAACGGACTTTGAACGTTGAGAAGTGTATAATAAACAACCGTAATACATTTATTGGCGTTTGTGTTATTAGCGTTGGTTGTCAACTGTCCCCTTGTAGCGAGTTTAACAGAAACTGTCAATGAATGTGTGGTACAAAACTGGTTCAGACGTTTCAAGGAAGATAAGACCAGCCTCAAAGACAAACCAAGGTCAGGGGGACTTTCTGTTTTAGAAGATGAGGCTTTGCTGGAAATGGTTGAACAACAGCCAAGCACTAGTACTCATACATTGTCAGCAGAACTTGGTTCTTCACAAGGTACCATCATTAGATACCTCTCTAAGCTCAGCTTGGGAACAGATGCTGAAATACTTGAAATACTGCAATACTTGATTCAGCCTTCTTTTTTTTTTCTTTTTTTTTTTTAACAAAAAAAAACTGTGGAATATGAGGGTTGTAACCTTATGACGGGGCCCCGGTGGGGAACGTTCGCTGCACATTTCGTCTTGCTGGCCATCATCATGTCATCTGCTAAGCTGGACCCTCACTCGTTGCGCCCACGATCGAAACACACCCGGTGTGGTCTAAACCCTGTCAAAAGAGAACAATTAACAAATAGAGAGAGACCACAAAGACTGGGTGAGGTGAACATTCAAATGGATGCGAGAGGTGTAAAACTCTGCACTTTATTCTCATTTGCTTTCTTTCTCATTCATTCCTTCTCTATCTGCCGCTGTTCCTCTGCTGCTATGACTCTGTCGATCCCCACCCTGCCATCTCTCTAGCCAAAATCAAGACCTGATTTGATCTGCCCCTAAAATCTGTCTTGACCAACTTCCAAATCCAACTGACTTGGTCTTCAAATTCAACTCTCCCCCCCCCCACTCCTAATTCTCGTCCCAAATCTCATTCTTGCGAGATCTCTTGATCAGCCCGCAGAATTTGAAAATCCCTTTGTTAGCAAAACACCCGTTTTATCTACTTTTCAATTTCCAGACAACTCTGCTCCTACGAGAAAATATCACAATCATTTATCTACTCATTCTCTTTTTCTTCTCTATAGATTTTTAAAAATTCTTTTATGAACTTCCTTTGACCAACATAGGCCAAATCTTATCTATTGCATACTTATACATACATACACCCATACACACACACACACATATACACATATGTACACATACATACACACACATTTATGGACCTATATGGGGCTTGTCTTAATCTCATACCCACATATCTACTTATTTATATAATCAGACACACATTTGCACTTGCATATTGCATATCCAAATACGTGCACAATACGTTGTGCAATAGGGTGAAAGTTATACCAATTGTAGTTGGTGCACTTGGAACTGTCCCCAAAAGCTTGGAAAAGAGGCTGGAGGAGCTGGAAATCAGAGGAAGAATTGAGACCATCCAGACAACAGCATTGTTGAAATCAGCTGGAATACTCAGAGTCCTGGAAACCTGAGGATATTTGTCACTCAGATTCCAGTGAAAAACCATCAGGTTAGGCTAGTATGAAAAACTCACAAAGAGTGAAATAATAATAAAGATGGATGAAAAAAAATAATTGCCATGACGATTCAAAGTTTAATTTTATTTATTTATTTATGTATTCACTATTAATTTAACAAGTCTGATGATTTCACTTAAACCCCCAATATAACACCACCCTGCTGGTGAGGCTTAGAATACACTGAGTGTTTCCCCTGCCGGGAGGTGTCCTAAATATAACATTAAACTCTATCTGATTGTAAGACTCCAGTTCTGGAGATCTAGGGAGTGCTTCCATCTAACTCAATTTGCAAACAGATCTATTTGACCCATACATGGCATCCTAACAGGTACTACCACTCCAGTTGTTACCCTTACTCTCGAGTCCACTCTGACCTGGAGTGGTACTACCTATTAGGGTGCCACTTATGAGTCAAATGTTTGCAAATTATTTGTGCTAGATGGGAACACTTGATATCATAAATGTGTGTAAAAAGCACTCTTAAGAAACTACACAAAAAATGTAAATATCAATGTACAATGTACATAATTTCCTAACCTCTCGGGTATGCCATGGAAAGCACTTCTTCACTTTTGATAAAAAAGCAACAAAAATGAGGCTGCCCTGTCAGCTGTGACGTTAGAATGCACTGACTGCACCTCTGCAGAGGGGTAAGACTCCCCCAATGGGGCCACATGTTGGCCATGGGTGGCAACCCGTGATGCTTAAGGATAGAACCCAGGTGGTTGAGCAGTCTGACATGCAATATTCCACTTTGGTCCTTACTTGGGCTAGACGGGCGGTCGGAGAGGCCTCCTCCAATCAATTGGCTGGTCACTTCAAGCCCTAGCACCTATATGATTGCCCCAACCCTATTGCCCTTATGGCAACCCACAATCATTTTTATCATATGGGTGCTAGAAGGCAGTGGCTGAGGGCCTTCTTGTCCTGGGAATGACGTTAAACTCTATCTGATGGTGAGGTTCCAGTTCTGGAGGTTTGGGGAATGTGGAGCACCCCTTCATCACTATTGCGCCCTGGTCCACTCTGACCCAGAGTGGTAGTACCTGTTAGGGTCCCATCTATGGGTTAAATAGAAAAACATGAGTTTATAAACAAATTGATCCATTAAGAATGAATTTATTTCAATACTTTGTTGTACCTTGATATGCCACAAACAAACCAAAACCAAAAATGAGATTGAAAGAAAAACTAGTAAAATTATTGAGCTGTTAATGATTGGTTTGTTTTGTTTTACAGCATATCAACCTCAGTGGGTCATTTAATGCTGATAAAGTTTTGAAATAAATCAATTCTTAATGGATAATACAATTTTTTTATAAATGCACTCTTCCATTTAACCCATAGATGGGACCCTAACAGGTACTACCACTCTGGGTCAATGGTGATGAAGGGGTGCTCCACATTCCCCAAACCTCCAAAACTGGAACCTCACCATCAGATAGAGTTTAACGTCATTCCCAGGACATGTAGACCCGCAGCCACCGCCTTCTAGCACCCATATGATAAAAAGGGGTTGGGGCTTGCCATAAGGGCAATAAGCTGTTAATGAACTTAAAAGTGAGATCAATTTATTTGTAAAACTAGCTGTAGAAAAAAATGAACATAAATCGGATAAACAGAAAATCATAAACTATAATAAGATTATTTGGTTACTATAAGATTAAAGTAATGAGATTATTTAAATTGTTACATAAATGATCACTAAATAATGTCTCAGAAACAAATGCAGTCTCGGATGGTGATAGCTTTTTATTTAGTGCATCCTGGGACACACAGATTTAATTTTAATGAGTCCCCAGGAAATTTGAATTGGTCCCAACTAAAGTTTCTTATCTATAAACAACTAAAGCCGTCTAACCCCTACCTTGTACCCCATACAGTGTAATTCATTTCCAAGAAAATATTGAAATGTATTTACAGTTAGCTGGAAATAGTGGGGAAAGAAAAAAAAATCCCTGGGACGAATGGATATGATTTTTCTGCATCCTTTTAGATTTTTATACATCAGTGATGCAGGACGCATACCTACCAGCATTTCTGTGTGTGTGTGTGTGTATATATATATATATATATATATATATATAAAAGGAAAGTTTGGTATGTACATGTCGACGTATAACTCCAAAACGGGAGGTCTCTCAGATTCGAAATCTTGCATACACCTTAATATCCTTCTAACTAAGAAACACGCCAAATTTGGTTATTGATTTTTACTGATTAAGGATATAATTAATTAATTAAACCAAAATTAACCGATTTGCAGAACTGTCCATATACTAGCTGCTGCTGATAATAAAATATTGTTCGCTGCATGCTTTCTATTATAGCTATACCAGCAGTTTAGTTTAATTTTAGTGAACAAAATCGCAGTCTAAGCCATTAAGCTCGGAATCTCTCACCTATTTATGGTCCAATCTTTATATATAGTCTGGTCATGGACCGGGTATTTTTGCTTGTGTATATACCTCAGACGCTAAAATAATCTCCTTGGTCTAGTGCTAGTGAAAATACCTCAGAAATATTTAGAAATATTTTGAAATATCAAAAACTTTGTTGCTCTGCATTTTCTTGTTTCTGTTCATTATTTTTCGGGAATGTTAAACTAAAGTTAAAACTAAATAAATATAATTGACCCTCTGCCTTTACTTCTTGCTGTAAGTAAAATCAATTATAATAAATTATCTGTTAATTTTTAATATACGAGGATATAAGGTCTCCAAATATGAAATATGAAAACATATTTGTAAATTATTGATTATTACCAAAAAGTATTATTTGGATTATTCAGACTATTGTCCTCATCTTTATTGTTATCTGTACAACGTTTCGGCCAATGTGCCCTCCGGCCTTCTTCAGGTATTTCTTGTCAGACTCGAACTCGGGAACCTTCTTTTCGAACTCGAACTCGGGAACCTTCTTGTCATAATTGGGAGCCATCACAGAACTTTGAACCCAACCCTTGTGGAAGATGAGGCTTTGCTGAAAATAGTTGAACAACAACAGTGAGAAACCATGCCATTTCAGTTGCAAAAGCATCTATGTTCTGAAATAAATTTTTTCCAGAGCACTTCATTTCTCACTACATGGTGACACCCCGTGGCCAGCTCGCTTACCAGATCTATCCCCCTGGTGATTACTTCCTCTGGAGATATCTGAAGGCTCAAGTTTTTGAACGTAGGCCACAGATAACTGATAAAACTAGAAGATTTTATTTATCATGAAATTGGAGTAATACCAACAGGAATGACTAGGTGAGCAATGCAGAAAATCAGTGGGGGAGTCTCCGTGGTGTAGTGACTAAATTGCAACATCATACTAGGAGAGTTCAAACTCCAGTCACACTATTACATTCAGTTTCAAACTAATACCCTTGGGAAAGGTACCAATGTATAATGCAGGCTTCGGTTGTAGTCACAATAACTTTTGCTTTTGATATATATATATTTACCAACCCTTCGCATGAGCAGGATGCGACACAAGGTCAATTTCTTAAGTGGAGTATATCGGGTTTGAATTCAGAGTTTTCCTTCTAGACCAGTTGCCTAACCAAGGTTAAAGAGCCCAGTCTGCCCTACTATTTACCCATAGCTGGAGGGAGAGTAGGATTCATACCTTTCCCAAGGGTATTAGCGCTAAGTGAAATGCAATTACTACGTCCAGGATTTGAACTCGGGGCGATGAGTCCATTTCCCATGACTTTAACCATTACACACGCGCTTCCTGCACAATGCGCTTTTGATATAAGAGTGTAGGGAGAGAATACCCTGGATTTGGTTTGTTTTGTTTTACAGCATATCAACCTCGGCGGGTCATTTAATGCCAACTAAGTTTTAGATTTGTAGTGGTAGTTTGGTAGAAAACAAATGTATATATGTATATATTTGAACTATTGTTCAATTACTCATATTTTTTAGTACAATCCCACTTCTTTTAGGAAATGTAAAATCCTGGATGGTCTTATTTTTGTGAAAAGTTTTTTCAAATTACTTGCTTGTAGTATTTTGTTTGCACTAGATCAAAGTCTACACACTAACAGTATATGTTTCACTGTAAATCTCTCTTGGCATGTAGTGCATAAAAAAAAACAATACCCTGGATGTGGGAGTCCTCATCTTGGTTATACAGTATTGATCATAAAGTATACCCCTACCAGTTGTTCAGTAGGCTCAGAATATGCTGACTGTATCTCCTACAAATATATATATATATAGGGTCATCCACAGACACATGTTTCGACTTATCAAGTCTCTTTAGTGTGGCTAGACATTTTGTAAGCTACCTACAGCCGGAATTGAAATCCGATCAGTTGGGTGTCAGTCCTGCACCTTAACCATTAGGCTGTCTTCACTTACAGAATGGGAAGGGGATTTTAACTATTTTAATACACACCTCACTTTGTGTGTAAAGACTGTCACAGAGTGCTCCATTCCTTATATAGAAGAGCGTTGCTTTATATATGCATATATATATATATATATATATATATATATGTTAATATATGAGTAGTAGCTTACCGGTGGGTATGAGTACGATCGTTGGAAGCACACAATGATCCTTATAAAGGATAAGTCCCTATTCCAACAGGCATGTATTATACCAACTGAGATTAATCGAAAACTCGATTAATTTCACTGATGTAACCCTGAAGAATCAATCGATGAAACTCGAGTAGGTTACTCCTTTCCATTGTTAAAATATATATATATATATATATATATATATATGTAATATATCAAGAAAATTGAAAAAACACAGGTTTAAATGGGTTTGGTTGCAGTGTTTCGATCTATTAAATAGATCACTTCAGGGCATAAGATAAGAAATTATATATCACAGAAAGATGAGAAAAAGTGAGTGGTAATCCTTCTTATTCAGTCTGTTTAAAAAATTTTCTGAAGTTTGAAAAGGAGACGGTTTTGAAATATGACATCAAATATTCTATTTTAAGGTGTGAGTATGTAACGCTGTTAGTGTGTGTATGAAGGAAAACATTGTGCATTTTTTAGGTATGTGGTTGTGTGTGTGTGTGTGTGTATAAATTTTTTTCTGTAGCAATAAACGACAGGAAGTGAAAGCTCAAGTGTGTGTGTGTGTACATGTCATGAAAAGGAATTTTCATGTTTTATATTAAGAGAGGAGATGGAAGTTTGGGTGTGTGGGGGATTGGGATTAAAAATGAAAAGATATTATTTTATTTTATTTATTTTTTTTTTATTTATTTATATATATATATATATATATATATATATAGTAATAGTTAGGGGTTTGCCATGAGAGAAATACAGTCTGGACAATCATATAGGTTCTAGGACTTGACGTTACCGGACGATTGATCGAAGGTGGTCTCTCTGACTGCCCATCTAGTCTATGTAAAGACCAGAGTGAAGTGTTGCATGTCATGCACTACACATCACTAGAATTCCATCTTTAAGCATCAAGAGTCACCACCCACAGTCAACAGATGGCCCCATTGAAAGGGTGTTGTTTTACCCCTCTGCAGAGGTGCAGGCAGTGTATTCTACAACCCCAGCCAACAGGACTACACTTTATCTGGGTATGAGTTGGGGGGAATATGAACTAGTGGCTAATGTTCTGTACTGCAAGATCGTAGTAAATGAGTTTAATCTTCATTTGCATTATTACATTCACTTTCAGACTAATACTCCTGGGAAAGGTATGAACTCCCGCATCCCACTATTGTTCTTCTACAAGGATGGCTTTGGTATTTGGTATTAAATAACCCACCAGGTGGGTTATTTATACCAAAGCCATTAAACAAAAAAAACAAAAAACAAACCAGAACTTCAGGATGAAGCCCCAAGAAAGTATATCTCATGAGGAAAGCATTTGAAAAATAAATGTATTTACCCAACCCCTCCACACGAGCAGGACATGGCATAAAATCAATTTCTTAAGCAGAGTTTAATGGGTTTGAATTGAGTTTTCCTTCACCTAGACTGGTTACTTAACAAAAATTAAAGAGTCCAGTCTGGCTTATTATTTACCCATAGCTGGAGGGCAAATAGTTGGATTCATACCTTTCCCAAGGGTATTAACGGTATGTGAAATGCTAACAGCCTCTTCCAGGAATTGAACTCATCTCCTTTTCCTACAAGAGTAACCATTATTCCATACTCCTCAAAATTTGGACGATATAAGCTCTTTAAGACAAAGTGATGACAATGAAACAAAATGGTAAATATTCTTTCTTCTAGTAAAATTGAATTTTGAATAAGATCTACAGGATGTAAAGTCTCTTTACCTTGTTCTCCAGATATCACTCCCCTAGACTTCTTTCTGTGGGGTTATGCTAAAGATATCATATATCAAACAAAGATGCGGGGCATCAGTAACCTAAAAAAAAAAAAAAAGATCACTAATTCCACTGTGATCATTGATGAGGCTATGCTACTGCAAACATATCAGTGTGTGGCATATTTCGTTTTCTGTTAGTGTATAGGCATGTTTATATTCAAAACAAAAAGAGAAAAATACTCTAATAACTGTACAAAACAAACTTAGATAAAAAAAATTGAAACCAGAGAGATTCTGTATATATTTGATTAATTTGACTGATGTAAAAGTTTCCAGCATTTTAGGGACAAAATCTTTTATGTAAGTTCATATATAGATTAGATATTATTGATTATCAGACTGTGCAGCATTGGAACTATAACCAAAAATAAAATGCTGTAAAACCAACAAATGATTATGAAGATACATTTTTGTGCTTTATATAATTGTATGTATTGTATTTACCAACAGGTGTTACATAATTATTAGTACCTAATATTTATGGCAATAGTGTAGAAATCAAAATGGCCGTTATAAGCTACAGCCCACGGCCTTGAAGGATGAGTGACAAGGCTTGACCTCAGTCCTAACCTTCCGGTGGATACCGTGAGAACCGGTAGAGAGGACCCTCTCTTCCGGTTTAGGTAGTAAGTTTCAGTCAGTTAGAAGGTAGGAGCCGAGCTCGTAGGATGTAAGTCTCACCTGCGCAGATGTCTGGGTTGGGGATTGAAAATAAAGTAACATCAAAGTAAATCGAAGTCTTGTGTTTATTACCTAAAAACTAACAATGACACAGGGCTTCTGATAAGGAGAAATCCCTAACAGAAACCAGACCGGAAGTCCCCAAGAAAGTCCAGACCTTAGAAGAGACCAGACCAAGATAGATGAAGAAATAGCAAAGCCGACCAGAAGAAAATACGACCAGAAGTAAGAAGTAAGAAAAGGGTATACAACACGGGATGTGACACATGGTCGGCCTTGTTACCATGTCCATTTCCTACAATGTATACCAGAGGCACTGTTTATAATTGTAACCTTAATTACAAAACTGCCGGTGGCGGCAGAATCTCCATAGAGGACTGTACATGTCAGAAGTCACCCTGATACAACATGATGAAGCTAAGAGGTCCATAAGAAAGCAACAGCAACAAAGCATCGGAACATCATCATCTACAGGGACAACCTACAAATGCAAAATCTGTGGTCGAGAATGTTTCTCAAACATAGGACTTCATAGTCACAGGAGGCGCTGCAACCTCAGGGGCACACAAAAACTTTTATCATAGTCTTTCGAGACTGAATTGCCAATGAATTACAAAACTGGCTTTGGTATAAAATAACCCAATAAGGGTTAAAATGCTGTAAAACCAACTCACCTACCAAAGGTTTTGGTTCTCATAATCTCTCCTGTGTATATAAGCATGGGAGTGGTTGTGTGAGTTTATAGATGTGTGGGGGAGGTTCCCATATACCTATCTGTATACTTACATGTATTTATTTACCCAACCCCATCATAATGGGCAAGTTTGACACACAGTCAATTTTTAAGCAAAAAGTAGAGCCGGTTTGAATTCAGAGTTTTTTTTTTTGGGGGGGGGGTCAATTGCCTTGTCTGGTTGCCTTACCTAAGCTAAAGAACCCAGTCTACCCTATTATTTATCCAGAGCTGAGAGAGAAGAACAGAATGTATTCATGCTTTCCCCAAGGGTGTTAGCATGAAGTGAAATGCAAGCAGCCTCTTCCAGGATTTGTATTCGGGTTACCAATTCCATTTACAACGATGATAACCATTATTTTAAGCATGCCCCATGTACATGTATATCTCTCCCTCTCTATATAGGTATGGGAGTGTGTGGTTGTATTCATTTATCTGTGTGTGTGTGTATAATATATAATAATAATAATAATAATAATAATAATAATAATATATATATATATATATATATATATATATATATTGTGGTGCATAAGCATCAAATTTTATCATTTGATCCATCCAATCCAGTGGGAAGGACATCCTTCCTATGTCATATTTGCATTGAACTTTGTGAATCTGCAGCAGGTTTGATGAATTGATGGCTCATGAGACGAATGGTTATGGTGGTGTGTTTGTAGGACTGTGAGGGAAAGCAGTGATCTGTAAAGATTATGCTATTGCTATATTGGGTCTGTTAAGTTTTTAAATGCCATCCTTGGCCAGTTGAAAAGGGCTTAAAGTAAGTAAGTCCTGAGTTGTGGAATCCTTTGGTAAGTGAATAAGTCCTATCCTGCATATTGTTAAAGGTCCAGTGATTTAATCCTATGTCCGTCGTCCACGAAAGTCGCAGTAGTTATGAGTAGTATTGCCGGTATAAGTATTGTATCAGCAGCTGAGTACTGCCAGCGATTAGCCAAGAGTATGATCACATGGTTATCGCCGTGTCTATAAATAAAAGCGGGCATCTAGCACACACCTTATATACCAAAATAAGTCAACAGGGTCCAAAAAGTGAAAAAATAAATATTCTATAATAAAAAATAAGGTCTGCAAAATGGTTTGAATTTTTATTTTTTTTAAATCATTTATTCTATCAATTGCGTGACACATGTTTCAGATGTTTGAAATACTTTTCAAGCTTTATGTATCTATTTTTATGTGTCCCGGTAGTTGGTTTGTGTGTTTGTACATATACAAGTGTGTGATGCTGCAACCTCCGAACAGTTCTCAATACAAATATGGAAAAGGTTATATAATCATTGAATGTTTGGGCATGCATGTATAAGGTGTACTTAGTTTTTTGACTGCCTTGTATTTATATTTACATGTATTGCTATATACAAGAACACTTGTCTGTATAACCTTTTACCTTCTCCCATTTCATAGCCCCCCAATCTGAACCAATGTTTATAACACTGATTCC
>CM042153.1:26284487-26289487 GCA_023376005.1 Doryteuthis pealeii
GGTCCACTCTGACCCAGAGTGGTAGTACCTGTTAGGGTCCCATCTATGGGTTGAATAGAAAAACATGAGTTTATAAACAAAATTGTATTATGCATTAAGAATGAATTTATTTCACAACTTTGCATTAAATGACCCACCGAGGTTGATATGCCGTAAAACAAAACAAACCAAAAAACCATCATATGAAATTTGGAAATTTAAATTCTATGTGATTAGTTTGACTTCATACTATCATCTCTTTGGCCTCATAAAAGAGGGTTTGAGAGGCAAACATTATTCCAGTGACAAGGAAGTGAAATCTATAGTGAAGGAGTGGCTCAAAGAACAGTCAACAGAATTTTACAGGGCAGGGATACATACTCTCATTCGAAGGTGGAACATTGCTATTGAGAGAAAACAGTGACTATGTGGAGAAGTCGGGATGTGATACACAGAGGACCAGCTTCATTCTGATGTATGATACATGTTGGTAATTATACCTGTCCTAAACAAAATGGCATTACTTTTTGACACATTTTTTTTTTTTGTATGATAAAACAAATATATAGAAAACGGATTTTTTTTAATCTATATATAGATGAGATTTGTTTTTAGATTTTTAAATCCTGGTAGCTCTGCTAATATTAAATAAATTAAAGCATTGGAGCCTGAATTGATATTTATTACATCAGATTTGCTATAAACATAAATGAGGGGATGGAGCTTATAGACAAATGTTACGGTCTGTAGGTAATTTTAAGGAAAATATCTTATATCATCTTTAACACTGTGCCAAACTTACATATCTGAAGGAAATTTCTGCAGCTACTTTTGAAATTTTAGTTACTAAAAGATGTGTATTAAAAAAGAAACCAATCTGTTTTAGTCATCATATCTACTAACAGTTTTTACCCATGTTATATTATGGTTTGTAAGATGGTCATTATTAAGAAAATAAATGATGAAGAGTTGATTCTATTAAAGTTCAGTGTAATTATTTGCATTTAAAGGATGTTTGTTTTTATTCTTTATTTACTATGGCCTTGTTTATAAATCTCCTGTTTGAGAGATATATATATATATATATATGCTCCCCATCCCCCAGAGGATTGAGCACTTTGGAGGGGATTTCGCTGATTGGGTTTCTAACCTGGCTGTAGGTAGCTTACAAATGTCTAGCCACACCGAAGAGACGTGATACGTCAAACACAGTGTCTGTGGATGACAATATATATATATGTATAGTTATGTATATATATATGTATGTATAGTTATGTATATATATATGTATGTATAGGTATGTATATATATATGTATGTATAGGTATGTATATATAACATTCAACTGGCTTATAAATCAAACTAATGTAAATGAAAGTGTCGAAAAATTAAATTTACTAGCTATTAAAGGCTGTGAATCATGAAGCATATATATATATATATATATATATATAATAAAAAAAGGAAGGTCCGCAAAATGTATTTTGTTCTCAGAAAAAAAATTTTAATTCTTTTTGTTTTACATATGCAACACGTGTTTCAGATCTTCTGGTATCTTCTTCAGGCTTTGATTGATAATATGAAAATGAATTTTTACATGCATGTGTGTATATATATATATATATATATATATATATATATATATATATATACACATGAGTATTTCACCTCCTCTTCCTGTTTTTGTGGGAGTGGAATGGAATTTCATTTTTAACATTAGTCTTTTAAACAGGTGTTTTTGTTTTTTGGGTGGTTTACTAATAAAGTCATTAGCTGAATTTTTATAACTTTTTTTATTTTTATTACTTTTTTATTTGGGTTGTCTTGATAAAGTTCATCAGATGTTCATTTATATATATATGAGATAGAGAGGGTCAGAGACTATTGAGCAAAATTTAATGAAAATTGGTATCATTTAACTGAATTGGTTGGTTGTTTTGTGGCATATGTACCTATTTTTGCTTATAATGGTCACCCATCTAAGTATTGAACTGACTCATCACTGCTTAACTTTGGTGATCTAGCAGGAACTGGTGATTTCAATGTGACTTGACAGTGACTCGAAGTTTAATTGAATTGGAAATATCTCCACATCTCCCCAAGGTAATTTTCATTGAACTGATATCAGCTTCAGTACATTTGCAACTATTTGGGATATTTTAAATGGTGCTTCATGTAATATAGTTTTTATCATGCTAGTCTAGTAAGATTTAACACAATGAAACTTGCATAAAGGTTAATATTATTGTGAAAGATTTTTGTCCAATCGAAAGAAACATTAAACAAACTCCTGATGATTTTTTTTTTTTTAAATTTCAGCCTATGGAAATAATGAAAATCACGAATGAAAAACTGTTTACATTTTTATACCGTTAAATCAATTGAAATTTAACGTAGCCAAAAACAAGTTATGACTACCGGCTTTTTTGAAAATTCTATGAAAAATCAATTATTGGTCAGATTTTCCTGAAATTTTCCATAATTACTTACCTTTTGATGAAAATATGTCTGAAATAGTTTTTTCCTAAAATATGTTAGGGGAAATATTTTTTACAAGGTCTACCTAACATTAATTAATTTTTATTTTATTTACAAAAATGAACTATAAGTCATCTCATATAGCAATTTCTAATGATACCTAATAAAAAATTAAAAAAAGATGTAAGGGTTAAAATATCCTATGTAGTCATTTTATTTTATGAAATATGAAAAAATGAACCGACAAAAAATGATTTTTACTTTTATTTTACAAGTAAGATTAGTAAACGACTACATAGGATATTTTAACTCTTAACGTCCTATACCACCTCATTCCACCCAACCAGAAGTCACATTTGTTTTCCTAATCCACCCCAAACTATAGCCTTTGTTTAAAAAGTAATATTAAACATATTTAGCAGTGTTTGATTTATGGGAAATAACAGGTAACTTTAAATGAAATGGCCATTTTTAGCCATTTATTGATAAATCC
Organism: Doryteuthis pealeii; assembly: GCA_023376005.1. Taxonomy (NCBI): domain Eukaryota; kingdom Metazoa; phylum Mollusca; class Cephalopoda; order Myopsida; family Loliginidae; genus Doryteuthis; species Doryteuthis pealeii. The sequence goes on from CM042153.1 coordinate 26,287,437, forward strand.
TTATAGGAATGGGGCTCTGGACTTAAAAATTTCAACAGGATGTTAAGAGTTAACCCTTACATCTTTTTTTTTTTTATTAGGTATCATTAGAAATTGCTATATGAGATGACTTATAGTTCATTTTTGTAAATAAAAAAATAAAAAATTAATGTCCTTGGCAATGACCGTTTTTATAGTGCCATGTGTTGTATTTGTGCACCAAATTGATGAAAGGAATGTATGTACACGTGCATCAGAAGCTAAGCAAAATGTCACAAGATGGATATGTCTGTTATGTGGGAGTAAAAGTGTTAAATGTCTATATTTTATTTTAGTCAGTTAAAGGAAGAAAATATGTTATGGCAAATGTACTATTTATATTTTTTGTGTTGTTTTATAAGAAAAACTTCTAGACTTTTCCCTTTTGTATATTTTTGTCTTGTAATAAAAGAAGAAAAAAGTATAAAGATATTTAGTCATACAGATGATTAAAAAGAAACAAAATTCTTAATTCTTATTCCTTTTTCTCAATTTATAACTAAGGTTTTGCAAAGATAACAACTCTCACTAAATATTAATTTTTTTTTTTTTTTCGTTTATTACTTTTTTTTATTTTTTTTTTTTTTTTTTTTACATAGACTTTCAAGTTTTTCAGCTTTTCACTGTCTTGGTTTTTAAGTCGTCAGAAGAAAGATCTAGTCATTTTGTTCTTTTAGTTTTGTGTGTGTGCGTGCGTGTTTTTTAATAACTATAGTGAAAGACTGCCAAAACAACAGAACACAAAAAAGATTTTTGCAAACCCATCCTGTATTTTACATGGGTTTCTTTTGTTTGTTTTTGTTTGTTTGATTGTTTTTTGTTATTTTTTTCTTTTATTTATTATTTTTTTTTTTTTTTTTTTTTTTTTTTCGTTTTCGTTTTTTTTATAAAAATAAAAATGTTCAAGAATTCAAAGATGTAAATCTTTAGTACCAAACATTAAAAGGGAAAAAAAAAATTATTATAATTACTTTATATGTTCAAATTCTGAAGACCTTATTTTAGGCCAAAACAAGTTGGTGTGGACCTATACATGAGTAATAATTTGGTATGGTTGAATTTACAAACCAATGGTAAAGACTAGTAGCAACTCTTGGCTTTAAAACGTTAATTCTATAAATTAATGATTTCATGACCATGAAGGGTCAACCAATAAAAGATAGACATATACTAGTGTATGTATGTGTGTGTGTATGTATGTATATATATTATATGTATATATATATATATATGTATATATATATATATATATAATATATATATATATGTATATATATGTATATATATGTATATGTATATATGTATATGTATATATATGTATATTATATATGTATATGTATATATATGTATATATATATATATATATGTATATGTATGTATATATATGTATATGTAAGTCAGCTAATTGAAACAAAAAGAAGTTATTTTATAAGTACACTTCATAGTAAGTCATCTCTCAAACCGTCTACTCTGAAGAAATATATTCAGTTCAAGCAGCTAATACAGCGTGAAATTAGGAGGATGAAAAATGAGTGGTGGTCTAAAATCTCCTCTGAAATTCAGAAGGCCTTTAATAAAAAGGACCTAAAGCTGTTCTATAGCCTCATGCGTACAGTTTTCGGTCCATTAACTTCTTCCATTGCTCCTCTAAGGTCAAAGGACAGCATCACCTTGATTAAGGAACCCGAAAAAATCCTTCAACGATGGCAACAACACTTCACGGATTTATTTAATAACCCTTCAGTAGTCAGTGCTGATGTTCTGCAGAATCTTCCTCAACAGGAGACCAAATATGAGATGGACCATTTACCAACTTTTACAGAATTTGAAATGGCTATCAAACAAATTAATTCTGGTAGGGCGCCGGGTTTGGATGGGCTTCCAGTGGAACTGTTGAAGGTTAAAAGTTTTAATGTCAATCTTGCTCTGTTTGATCTCTTAACTCAATGTTGGAACGGTTCTCCTCTACCAAATGAATGGATTGATGGTGCTTTGGTGTGTGTGTATATAAGGGCAAAGGAGATAAAGGTAGT
>CM042153.1:26294487-26384487 GCA_023376005.1 Doryteuthis pealeii
AAATGATACTAAAAAAAAAACTTATTTACAGTTATTTAATGACTAGATGTTTTGAGTTTTTTTGTTTTTTTAACGGCATATCAACTCCTTATGGGTTTTTTCTAATACCAAAATTTGATCAATTGGTTGAGACAAAATGAATAAATTTAAATGTGCAATTTTTTTTTCCTATTAAATTTTTGACTTTAAGCCCTAACCCATAACCCTGCCTCTGAACCTAACCCTAACTCCTTTGTCTCATTTCTTATTTGTCTTTTATCCAGGGTGGGGGGCATTGTAAATCAAAAATCTAAATTATCCCCCCCCCCCCGATAAAAAAGCATATCAAGTGAGAAAGAGCACATGCTGAATTTCTAATCTGGTAACCGGCAACGTAAAAAAAAAAAAAATAGAAAGGTGTAGCATAGCATTATTAAGGACATGAGTCCATGATGACTTTAGTATAATAGACCCCACACAGTCCTTTCTGTCCTTTTCAATGAGTGAAATAGATCACTAATTAGGACTGAGTCTATTCTAACAGTGACCACCCTAAGCAGAGTTTAACAGGTTTGAATTCAGAGTTTTCCTTCTCCTAGAATAGTTGCCTAACCAAGGTCAAAGAGCCAAGTCTGCCCTACTATTTTACCCATAGCTGGAGGGAGAGTAGTTGGATTCATACCTTTCCCAAGGGTATTAGCATTATGTGAACTGTAGCTTCGTCCAGGATTTGAACTCTGGTCAACCACTCCATTTCCTACAACTCTAACCATTACACCACGCGCCTCCAACTAATTTCTCTTTTCTTCTAATTTTTTCTTTCTTTTCCTTAAAGAATAATGGGGCAATCATTGAGAATTGAACTCGCTACAGAATGGTCTGCTAATCTAGCTTGCTAACCCCTACACCACATGAGGTGCCTAGACATGTAAGAGAGAATAAAGTAAACATATTTAAAAGGATTTTAGTCAACCACTGCACCTGCGTTCCCAACTTGTCTACAGCATGACTGATGCTACCATCTCAAATGCATAGACAAGCAGAAATGTTAATAATCCATATGTAAATAACCCTACCATTTATGGTGGGAATGATCATAGTATTTTTTACATTTTATTTTATTTTTATTCATTTTGTCATTACATTCATTTTTTATATTAAAAAAAATAGATGCTAATCTGAAGAAAGCATATTTTCTTAAAACTAAAACTACAGAAACAATATGTATACTAGATGATAAAGATAAGTTTTTACACTCTCTGACACAGAGAAATGCAAAAACTTTAGTGGTTAAAAATTTTTTTTTTTTTAATTCAGATTTTTTATGATCTACAACTTGTAGAAAGTTGTAGATCATAAAACCTGATATGAAGTCTAGTCTTATTTATTATATATATATATATATATATATATATATATATATACATTTCCACATGAGCAGGATGCGACACACAGTCAATTTTTTAAGCAGAGTTTATCAGGTTTTAATTCAGAGCTTTCCTTCTCCTAGACTGGTTGCCTATTTAAGGTTAAAGAGCCCAGTTTGGCCTACTACAAAGGAGAATAGTTGGATGCATGAATACCTTTCCCAAGGGTATTAGTACTATGTGAAATGCAAACAGCTTCTACCAGGATTTGAACTCTGGTCACCTAGTCGATTTCCTAAGACTATATCCATTATACCACACACCTACATAATTGATATATCTTTTAAGAAAAAAATAATTTCCTGGTTGTTACAGACACTATTAATAATATACGGGGAATATGAATATATAAAGAGGATTTTCTTTTTCTTTTTTTTTAGCAAAATACCTTTTTTTTTTTTCTTTTTTTTTTTTTATGTAAGATGTAAACTCTTCATTGTTTGGAATTGGTCTGTAGCAAAATTTATTTGATCTTGCAAAAATATTTTTTGAGGCAATTCAAAATGGCAGCAAATCAGAGTGCTCCAGACTTGAACAGTAGTCTGTCATCAAATTTTGCTGGCTTTTTGCAAACCTTGTGAAATTTACAGAAGAATGTGCAATGTCTATAAACATGCTTAGTAAAAAAAAAAAATGTTTACATATGGGATTAACATGGGTTTGCCACAAAAGTAGGGGTGGGAAAATTTATACTTTTTCCTAAAATTTGAGTAAGACAAGTTTTTCCTAAGGCAATTTTTGCTGCTGATTACAATTCTGATAAGATAAATTACCTAGCATGTAATTTTAGGTTGGTTCCATGATGGTTTTCAAAATGGCGACTGGAAATTGTTCTTTTAAAGAAAATTGATAATATATGGCTTAATAAAGGTATAATATGTCTAATCCTAGGTTTTCTTGGTCATAGAATATGAAAATAGATTAATTTTATTGATTTAACTAATTCTAATTTCTTTATCATGAAAAAAAAAAAATGAAAATTATAATAAGATGAGTGATATTTTTTTCCCAGAAATATCACCAACTACACACAGTGAAGTTCGCAATAGTTAACTTCCACGCATAAGAATTGAATTTTCCATATATATATTTACCAACCCGTCCGCACGAGCAGGATGTGACACAAGGTCAATTTATTTTTTTCATTTACACCGTCAAAATCCGGTTGTTTGTTAACAGATGATTTTTAGAGTTTTTTTTGTTGTTGTTGTTTTTTTTTAATTATAAAACTAACCCCTAACAAACAACTGGATTTTGACGGTTTAAATAAAATAATGTCCTGATGAAACGAGATCGAAAAAGGGGTGCCTAAAGGTCATATGGTCCCGAACTTTAAATATATTTTTGGTGGCTACAAAGTGCAAACCATGTGAAATTAGCAGAAGAATGTATGATGTGTACAAAGAAGCATGCTTTAGTAAAAAAAAAAAAATGTTTACAAATTGACTAAACATGGGTTTGTCACTGCAAGCCTGAGTGGAAAAGAGAATCGATGGAGTGGAAACACACCGACTCTCCAATAAAGAAAAAGTTCAGGGTGTAGCAGTCAGTAAAGAAGATGATACTAAAAGTCCCATTTTCATAGTTTCCTCTGGACATACATACACACTAACTGCCCTTTATATAGGTATAGATGACAATCAAATAGCCTATAAATTAAATTAATGTAAATGAAAGAAAGTGCTGAAAAAAAAAAAAATTACCTATTAAATATTTCAAAAAGTCAAGCATTTTAAATGAAACAAGAAAAAGAAAAAAATAATAATTCACACAGATTGATAGTTAACAGATGGATTTATTTTACTGAGTGAGCCTCACTGGATACTCCATATTTATGGTCCTGTTAAGCATAGTATATAATGAGTCCCTCAAATGGAATCAAAAAGATTTCTAGCAATGATTTCTTGACAAAATGAACATGAACAAAAAACAAAATGAACATGAACAAAAAAAACAAAATGAACATGAAATGACCAATCACTATTGATTTTCTTGAAAAAGGTACAACTGTAAACAGTACTTCCTATTGCCAACTCCTTAGGCAAAATTCACCATATTCATTGGACGACCCTCGTACTTAGTTGGATAAATATTATGGAAACCAAAAATTATGAGTATAGAATAGTTGTCTTTATTGTTAGTATCTATTTTAATATTATTGTTGTATACTCTTTTTACTTCTATTATTCTTCTGCTCATCTTTGGTATCTTACGTTCTTCTTCTAGCGTCTGGACTTCGTCTTGGGGACTTCGTGTCTGGTCTTCCATTGGGGATTTCTCTTTATCAGAAGCCCTGTGTCTTTGGTAGTTTTTAGATAATAACCCAAGACTTCGATTTGCTTTAGATCATATTTTATTCCGAAATACCCAACAAGACTAGCTGCGCAGATTGAGTCAGTCGTGCGCTTAACACGACTTACCACCTTCGTGGTTTGGCTGATACTGAACTAAACTCTCTTTCTAATCTAAACCGAAGAGGGTCTTCTCCACCAATTCTCACGGTATCCCCCAGAAGGAGGATCAGACTGAGGTCAAGCCAAGTCACTCAATCCTTCAAGGCCGCCGGCTGCAAATTATAACAGCCATTTTGGTTTCTACACTAATGGTACATAAGTGTTAGGAATCTAATAATTATGTAACATTATGACTAAGTTCTTCTTTAAATTTCTTTGTTTCTAGGCAGCTCTGATCTTATTAGTTATTATTTTGTCTAGAAATCTTTTTGATTCCATTTGAGGGACTCATTATATACTATGCTTAACAGGACCATAAATATGGAGTATCCAGTGAGGCTCACTCAGTAAAATAAATCCATCTGTTAACTATCAATCTGTGTGAATTTTTTTTTTTTTTTTTTTTCTTGTTTCATTTGAAATGCTTGACTTTTTGAAATATTTAATAGATAATTTTTTTTTTTCAACACTTTCTTTCATTTACATTAATTTAATTTATAGGCTATTTGATTGTCAACTATACCTATATAAAAGGGCAGTTAGTGTGTATGTATGTCCAGAGGAAACTATGAAAATTATTAAAACATGTTTTAAAAAACAATGAGGAGTGTCTAATGCTGCATGTTCAAATTTTGAGTGTATTTATTCTGTTATGACGATTTTGAGTAATGTGACGTAAGCAGTGACAATTTTTGTTGCAGACAAAAACCGGAAGCGAATCTCCATTATTAATTTAAATATATAGCTCTTTAAAAGAAAAAAAAATGTAGGGAGGTGACAAGACTTTTGGAACACCCTGTACAAGTAAAAAATAAATAAATAAATAAAAATACAAAATAGCAACAGTAACAACCGACCTTGATTTAAGGTACCATTGTAGTATTTTTAGTTGTATAAGGTGTTCCAAAAGTCTTGTCACCTCACTACATTTAAGGGCAGAGCGGATCACGGCCCAATAACCCTTATGTTCAGGGTCTTGGGCTCTCTGGCCTTGGAAGGCAACCAGTCTTGGAGAAGGATGATCTTATTGCATCTCCCAGTTCTTCTCTTCCCAACCAATTTGTCCACCATCATCTTTACCCAATCTTGAAATCCTGTGTAAGATTCAAAGGTTATGACAAAGTCATAACTCATTGAAACGCAAACAAACTCCGACAAAGGTTGAGGGACAAAACATTTTATATAACAGCACATGAATAAACAAGGTACATAATACATGGACAATGGAAGATAGAATAGTGTACATAAACATACATACATAAAGTCACTGACAAGATAATATAACAGTACAGACATGAGACTAAGAATAGTCCATGCTATATAAATCACTTACAGTGACAAGTAGCCAGCGTTGAGGGCCGAAGCCCCAACGAGAAGGGAATGACAATTGTCTAACCCATGTGGTCTCGTAGCGAGGAAAGAGGAAGAGAAATTCAAAACAGCCGCTTAAATACAAGAGGCCCCTAGCGGTAACCAGCGACACAAAACAGGCAGACAACTCCCCAGGCAAATACGAAAATAACCTCTACACCTGTAAGCCTCTGTGCTGAGAAAGGACTGTTCATATTTTGTTTCTTCATTTATTCATTTATCTATTTATTTATTTTTTTCTGTTTTGTTTTTGTTTCTTCTGCCAAACATCTACCATCTCAGAGTTGCCTGGTGTATTTTAAGAGTTGATATTTTAGCTCTTTGTGCGATAATCATGGTTGATAACAAACGCAGTTGTCTTTTATTTTGTGCTCTGATTTTCTTCTTAGAATTAACCTTTTAGCAACTGACTCTTGCAAAATCAATCACCTGTAATTAAACTGAAATGGTACGAGTTACCTTACCGACCTTTCTACCTTGGTGTGATAAAAAGGTAAATTTAACAGGGGGGGGTAATCTCCCACAAAGTAGAAATTGTCCCTTCCATAAGCATTCCTCCCTTAAAAGGGGCACTTAAGGTATCAGGAAATAAACCTTGCCCTCTCAGAGGAGGGGGCAGGTTTTTCTCTTCTTTTTTTTTTCCTACCAAAAATCTACTACCTCTAGGTGAAAGTGAAATGGAAGGAATTATCAACCTCCCTACTGTGGTGACAGGATGTGATAAAAGGTCAATTTAACATGGGGGGGGGTCTCACAGAAAGTAATTATCTTTGTAATAATTGTCCCTTCCATAGGCATTCCTTTCTTAGAAATGGCACTTAAGGCATTTGGCAATAAACCTTACCCTCTTGGATGAAAGAGCAGGTGATGTTCAAAGGATAGCCCTCAGAATCTGAATTTGTTGATTCCAACCAAAAATAATTTTTGGTTAAATGTCATTTTCTTGGCTCTTAGGCTGGCTTGGCAGCCACTCTAGAAGAAGAATAACTGGATTAAAGAGCAATAGATGGAATCCTGATGTTGTTTCCAGCCTTGTTCTGACAACTCTGAGACTGATGGCACTGGTTTCAAGTTCTTCCCTTGGACAAAATCAGTGGCACAGAGAAGGATAGTAGTGACAAGTACACCAAAAGCCAAAAATCTTGGGGATAAATCTTAAAAGAAATCCATTAACAAGATAACATAACTAATTCTTTACTTCCTATTTTAACCAAACAGTTAAATTTGGAAAATTTAGCAATGAAAGACGTGAGTGATGGAAGAGTAAGTTTCAGCAGTTGTTCTATTTTTCGATTATACCCCTATCTGTTTCTTAAATCTTTTTACCTGCATTCTTATTTAGTTTCATTAGACTTTCTAATTTAATATAGTATTTTATTATATTAAAACTTGAATGCTTGCACCCAGAGGGTGCATATATTTGCTAGTAGTATTAATTTAAGTAAATAAAATCTATTGTCTATTTGTTGTCTATAACCGAAACTATATTACTACTCAAGTCACAATTCCTTTAGTTATTAACGTCACGCGTTACTTCCTATTTTAACTAAATAGTTCAATTAGGAAAATTTAGCAATGAAAGACAGGAGTGATGGAAGAGTAAGTTTCAGCAGTTGTTCTATTTTTCGATTATACCCCCCTCTGTTTCAAATCTTTTTACCTGCATTCTTATTTAGTTTCATTAGACTTTCTAATTTAATATAATATTTTATTACATTAAAACTTACTAGTAGTTATAATATTTAAATATTTCCATTGTTTTTTGTTTCTTTTCAGTATTATTCATCCTGTGAAGATGGTTTTTGGCTTTGTAGCAATTGCAGCTGCTTTTGGAGGTTTTGTATTCTGTACAAATAATCAGTGGAAAGCCCGCAAGTTCAAGAAAGACCATCCCATCATCAGTGTGTTAATAGTGCTGGGGGCAGGTTATCTGCTTGTCTACATGCTTGGTGCTGTAATAGTCTTTTTGCTTGGGATAGCTTTTCCACTTATGTGTAAGTACACACACTAATTTTCCTCACACGGATAATGTGCACTTTATTTTTCTATTTCACTCTTATTTTTAATGAAAATCTTTTGTGTTTTTGTTTTTTTTAATTATTTTTTTTTTTATTCCAATGCATTCTTCTTTTTTTCCTCCACCTTTTCAACTATCTCTCTCTCTCTCTTTCTCTTTCTGACCATTCTCTCTATCTTCCTTTTCTAAACATCATTCCCTCCTTCTTTCTCACCATCCTGCTCTCCTCAATACCAATCATTCTTTCTTCTCTTCGCTTTTCTCCTTCCTGGATAATTCTTCTATCCTCCTTTTCGCTCTCCAGTCTTACTCTCCTCAATACCAATTGCTCTCTCTGCTTTCCAGATGTTTTTTCTTTTTCTCCTTTTTGGACTAGTGTTGTTTCTTTTCTTCTCTTTTCCTTTCTCTCTTTGTCCTTTCCGAATCTCTCTTTGTCCTTTAGCCTTCTCTCTTTGTCCTTTCCCTAGCTCTCTCCTTTGTCCTTTCCGAACTAGCCTTCTCTCTTTTCCTTTCCGAACTAGCCTTCTCTCTTTGTCCTTTCCGACTAGCTTTCTCTCTTGTCCTTTCCGAGCTAGCCTTCTCTCTTGTCCTTTCCGAGCTAGCCTTCTCTCTTTGTCCTTTCCGAGCTAGCTTCTCTCTTTCTCCTTTCCGAGCTAGCCTTCTCTCTTTGTCCTTTCCGAGCTAGCCTTCTCTCTTTTTCCTTTTCCGAGCTAGCCTTCTCTCTTTGTCCTTTCCGAACTAGCCTTCTCTCTTTCTCCTTTCCGAGCTAGCCTTCTCTCTTTCTCCTTTCCGAACTAGCCTTCTCTCTTTGTCCTTTCCGAACTAGCCTTCTCTCTTTCTCCTTTCCGGCTAGCCTCTCTTTCTCCTTTCTGGGCTATTCCTCTCTCTCTCTCTCTCTCAAACAATTTTTTTTTGTAAATTTTATAATTTTATTTCATTCCTTTGCTCCAAATTGCCTTGTATCTAGAAAATTATAAATTGGTAAGAGCAATTGGAAAACTGATTCATAATTCTAAAAATATAGTTGTTTAAACAAACCTAACAAACAGCCCTTATCTTTACATATTAAGCTATGATATTCTCTCAATGGTTTAAATTGAAACTTAAGTAAAAAAAAAAATTTAAAAAAAAAAAAACATTCAAGTCCTACAGGATATTCTTGCAAGTTTATCTCATTTAAATTTAAACATAGTGTTTTTTTTTTTTTTAAATGTTCCCATTTCTATGGGAGTTCCTTTATGATTTTAAAGTCTCCACCTGTTCGCCGTCCCTGTCAACACATTATTGGAATTTTCTCCAGGTGGTCTCTGTAATATCAGTTATACTTTTCTAATAAAGATAATTTTTTTTTTAATCACCTGTGGGAGATTCCAAGTATGTGTTGACAGGGATGGTGAACATATGGAGACTGTTTAAAATTATATCATAAATGTACTCCCAATAGGGTGTAAACATTTTTTGAAATCACCCTGTATATTTATAACATCCTTTTACAGCTGAAATCTTTTTTAGCAATCAATGTTTATTGGTTTAAGAGCATATCAACTCCTTATGGGTTATTTAATGCTATAAATTTGTAAATGTTTCATTATAATCATAATATTTATATTTTCAACATTCCATTGCAATAATTTTTTTTCACTTATATGGTATAAAGTATTCATAATATGAGCCATTTTTTAAACAGATTGTAACTATAGACATTCACCCAATTTGAAGTGTCAGCATTGCCTAGTGTGTCTGTCTGATATTCCTGGATACATGCTCGGTGTTAAGATTTTGTGTGGGGGCAGCAGTTGGTTTTGTTGTGGCATGAAGGGCCAGGATGTTAGAAGCTGCTAATTGAAGCACCTGGATTTAGTGCCTCTGCCTGCTTTACTAGTGCGGTATGCAGCAAAGGTTGAGAGCAAGACGATTCCGATGTTTTGCAAGCAAGACGCTTATGATGTGGTTGAAGACAACTGTAATAATGTTGCAGAAATCATATTAGAGATAGAAATTGGACAACCACTCGCTCTGGGGTTTGTCAGCCAACTATGTTCAAGTTAAAATCTAATTTCTAAATTTGTAGAATTTTAGTCACCTGACTTTAATTCCTCCAATTAAAGCCAAGCTTTCAACTGACCTTAAACTGATCATTACACTAGGTTGATATTACGTTTAAACTTTTTTTTAACTTATCTCTCCCATCTATGGGTTAAATAGAAAAATGTATTTATAAAAAAATTGTATTATCCATTAATTGATTTATTTCAAAACTTTATCGGCATTAAATGACCCACTGAGGTTGATATGCCGTAAAACCAAACCAAACCAATAACTTATCTATGTTACCTTTCAAATAAGATACATCTAACCTATTATTTAACATAGATCATTCTTTCTTGTTTTAGAGTTCAAAAGTGTTGGGTTTTTTTTATCTTTCTTGTATAGTATTTCTTTAAGTCATTTTTTTTTTTTTGTTATTTCTTAATAGTTCTTTTGTTTTGTTTTAAATCACTTTTTTTTTCTTTTTTTCTTTCTTTTTTTTAATCATTTTTCATTTTTTTTATCATTCTTGTTTTTTGTTTTTATCATTCTTGTTTTTTTGTTTTTTTTTTTATCATTCTTGGTTTTTTTGTTTTTTAATCATTCTTGTTTGTTCTATATTTTTGTATTTTTAAATCATTCTTATTTTTGTTTAAAAACAAGAATAATTTTAGATTTTTTAATCGTTCTTTGCCTTAAGTTACAACTGCACTGCACAAAGCTGTAGTCTATTAACTTTAAGAAGCTTATTTTATCAAGATTATCTCCTCTTGTAATCTTAATCTCTCAGGTCATGACATCTACAATTGTAACTTTTAAAACATTTGGTAAAATGACTTAATTTTTTTAAAATAATTTTTTATGATAAATTTATATTCACTGGTAAATAAAAGGGCAGATTATTTCTGATTCTGGTGGAAAGTTATCTTCACTCCACTTTTCAGATATTTCCATCTATTTTCAAAGGAGATTGAATTATCATTTTCATTCTGATGAGCAACCATTCCCACAATATGGTTACTCTTTCTTTAAAAAATTTTTTTATTTTATTTTATCAATGAAGCAAAATACTAATTCCTATAACTTGAGCTTAAATTAACCATAACCATTTTATCTATCAAGTGCACTTTGTGTTTCAGTAGAATTCAATGTGGAGGAGTTCAAGGCGTAACAGTTATCATCATATGAAGTGAATGAATTAGACATAAATCTTTTCAGTTGAAAGTTGATGAGGATTAGTTTATTTTTTACTTAAATTCAATTTGCAAATATTTTCAATCACTTGGACTGGGATTTTTTTTTTTTTTTTTTTTTTTCTTTGTGAAAATTCTTTTTTCCTCTCCCTGAGGTTCTGGTATATTAATATCTTAACCACCATCTAAGAATTGTCTTGAATGATGACCGCTCTCTCTTGTCTCCTTCTGACCGCTCTCTTCTCTCCTTTCTGACCGCTTTCTTCTCCTCTCTCGTCTCCTTTCTGACCGCTCTCCTCTCGTCTCCTTTCTGACCGCTCTCCTTCTCGTCTCCTTTCTGACCGTTCTCTCTCGTCTCCTTTCCGACCGCTCTCCTCTCATCTCCTTTCGACTCATCTCCTTTCTGACGCTCTCCTCTCATCTCCTTTCAGACCGTCTCCACTCGTCTCCTTTTTGACCGCCTCTCTCTCTCTCCTTTCCGACTGCTCTCCACTCGTCTCCTTCCGACCGCTCTCCTCACCACACTTCCTCTCTTTCTCTCCTCATTACCGACCATCCATCTTATTTATAATTGATATTACTAGCTAGCTTCAATTTCTTAATTTTTTCACTTTCTTTATTGAAATACCTCTATTCTACCCTGTAACATTATCATATAAGTTAAACTCTCAGTTTTTTATTTAAAATCTAATCTGTTTATTCTAATTACTTAATATTATAAACTGTATGAATGAGTTAGTTAAGAGATTTTTTTCTATCCCTGTTTTTTTCTATCCCTGTTTTATAGTAGTTCTTACATATAAACTTCATATATTAAATGTAAGTATAATAGATATTAAGTTTATGTTTTGTGAGAAAAATACTTGATTTTTGCTTTTTATTGTTTTTCTTTCCAGTAATTTTGCTTCATGCTTCATTGCGTATGAGAAGCATCAAAAACAAGTTCACAAACAAGATGGAGTATATAGGATTGAAGCGGACTCCAATGGGAATTATATTGGAAGGTTTTGGCCAGGATCAGGATGGTTCCTAAAGATGGAACACTAAGCAAGTTATGCTCTATGCAAGACGTCGCCTTCATCTACAGACAAGCGATTTAAAAAAAAACAAACAAAAAAAGCAAACAAACAAAAAAATTTTTTAAAAACCAAAGAAAACTGGAGTAAAAAAAAAAAGATTAAAAGTCCATGGCTGAAGTTTACTAGTTACGAATATTATTGGTGAGCGAGACTCTTTTGTCAGCATTGCAGATGAATCTAGTCCAAACTTTCTCAACTCCATTTTTGTAATGCTATTACCAGTCGGACTGGCATTTTTTTGAATTTTTTTTTTGTTTCTTTACCTTTTTTTGGGTGGGGGTTATATTAATTGCTTTCTTCAACACTTGACTTGCTGCTGCTGATTACACTGAGGTCAAAGGCCACCATCCCAAAATATACAAACATTGACTGTCAGGTGAGCACTGACCCTGCCATCTATGCCTACAATATTAATGTAAATTTATCTCTCTCTTTACTCACTGGACTTTTCCAATATTTTTTTTTCTCACCTGCTGCTCTTGTAATAATGACTGCCTTTTAAATGTCTACCTGTCGCAGCATCACTTTTTTTTTTTTTTTTTTTTTTAAAGATCCTCTTTAACTGTGTCTTCATTAAAATAAAAAATGATCTGGTGGGATGGGGGAATTTTTTTTTTCCTCTCATTTGATTCTCTTTATTTATTCAGTTATTTTTTTTTTTTATGTCTCAACTTTTTATAACAATCATGGTGGCTTTAAAAATTTAAACAAATATTTTCTATTTTCTAATGTTTATTTGAATTTTTTTCTTTCTTTTTTCTTTTTTTTCTTTTTTTCTTTTTTCCTTTTTTTTTCTTTTTTTTTCCTTCTTTTCCCCTTTTTCTTTTTTTTTTCCTTCTTTTTCCTTTTTTTAAATATTTTTTTTCATTTTTATGGGCAATTTTCTTCATTAATAAGTGCAATGATCCGAATATGTGAAAGAAGTTTTCATTGATATTTTTCATCTTCCTTCCTGCTTACGGAAACAAATAATTTTGATATTCCATTACTTAATTCAATATGTGTATGTTCAGTCGACAACATATCTACAGTTGACATTGATGACTGAATCAAGTTAAATTACCTCCCCACCCCCCAAAAAAATATCAAACATGATATATCTACTAGACTAAGAAATTTTATAAATTGTTCAAAGCTAGTTGAATATCTGATCAATACAGTATGATTCTATTATGTATTTGTTTTTTTCTCTTCCTTTCTTCCATTCACTTTGTGTCTTAGCCTTGTGCATTGTTTTCTTTGCTTTTCTGTCTCTTAAAAAAAAAAAAAAAAAAAAACATTTTGAAAAGACAAAAAAAAAATCTTTCACTGTTTCCAACTGAAATGAATAAATTGAGGATCAGTCTACACTCCTCTTTACTGTTTGTCATTGTTTTTTTCCGCAAAATACATCTATTAGATGAATGAGTGGGGAGTTGTCAGCAATGTTGTATTCCTGGGATCGGTGGAAATTTCTAGTCTTTCAACATCGGATTTTCCTCCCCCAGGAGACCCAATTGAGGCTGATCAAACCCTGACTCTCCCTCTTCAGCAACAGGCTTTCATTAACCTTGCCTCCCAAAATGAAATAAATTGAGGATCTATCTACACTCCTCTTTACTTTGTTTTCATTGTAATTAATTGTTAAATTTCCTTCATTTCATTTTGCCGAATAAAAAAAAAAAAAAGAATTAAAATAAATAAATAGGCAGAAACTCATCTATTTTATGATTTCCACTTACATGACTCGAGATCTCGATTAAGAGACAATTCCAACGCATTTCATTCGTTTTGAAAGTGATTTGAACTTGACGTTCAATCTAAGGTCAGTGAGTTGGTACCAAATTCCAGTCCTTTCCTGATTGATTGATTATTGATTGATTGAATGATTTGGATTTTTTTTCTTTTTTTCTTTTTTTTTTTTTTTTTCTAAATCCAAAAGTCCATTTTTATTGCCTTAAAATATAAAAGAAGAAAAAAAAAAAAAAGATTTGCTTTCATTTGATTTTGAATTGTCCAAATTTTATTTTGAAATCACAAGACTCAAATTTTTTTTAAGTTTTGCTTTTTTTTTTTTTTTTTTTTTCAATTTTTTTTTTTTTCTTGATACCATTTAAGGAATTATCTTCATATAAACTTCAAGTGATGGAAAAAAAAATCTACAAAAAAAAAAGAAAAAAAACAAAAATCTTTTTTAAAAAAAAAAAAGAAAGATAAAACTTTGCTGTTGATTTTGAAAAAAAGTTATTTCTTTGTCTGAAAGTTAAGCTAGATTTTAGCTTGGCAGAACACGATGAAAACTAAACTTATTTCAGATTTTTTTTCTTTCAAAAAAGAAAATAACAAAAAAAAAATAGTAATTTTCTAAAAAAAAATAAATTTAAAGAATAACAAAAATAAAAAAAAAATAAAAAAACTTGTAAAAGTTTTCTAATTAAAGCAAAATGCAAGTGTTTGCTCTGAATCCCCCCAATCTTTCTTTCTTCCTTGGTTCCTACATTTTTTAATTGTCTCCTTACTCTCTGTCAATTCTTCAAGACACCAGCAGAGACTTTTTCTTTACCCTCTGTGTATTTCTCAACTTTCAAACAAAATAAAAAAAAAATCTTTGAAAAAAAAGTCTACAACAACTAGAAATTATTATTGTTTTTATTTGCTCTTGCTTTGTTTTTTGTGTTTTTTTCTTTCTTTCTTCCTTTTTCTTTTTCTTCTTTTTTTTCTTCTCCCTCTTTTTTTCTTTACTTTTTTTTCTTTTCTTTTTTCTTTCTTTTTTTCTTTCTTTCTTTTTTTCTTTCTTTCTTCTTTCTTTTTTTTTCTTTCTTTTTCTTTTTTTTTTCTTCTTTTTTCTTTTTCTTCTTTTTTCTTTTTCTTCTTTTTTCTTTTTCTTCTTTTTTCTTTTTTTCTTTTTTTTTTTCTTCTTTTTTCTTTTTCTTCTTTCTTCTTTCTTTTTTTCTTTTCTTTCTTTTTCTTGTGTGCTGAACTAAAAATGATTTCTCTTTTATGAAAATCATAAAATGAATTTTTTATTTGCTGCTTTTTTTATTTTAATTGGATTTGAGATTTGAAATTTGCACATCACTGGTAAAAGATTAATTCTCCATAATCTTATTGATTCTCTCACTTGAGAATTTGTTACTCATGAAACAATTCCTCTAATAACAGCGTTTTCTCTTTATTCATATTACAATAATTTTCCAAGAGTAATAAAAATGTTAGTCCGGGTTAAAAGTGTTGTAAGGGTAACCCGAAGCCAAACTTTTTTTTTTTTTTTAGACCTTATTTTTCTGATGCAGGTATCATTGGGGAACATATATATATATATATATATATAAAGCTTTGGAATATTTTCACAGATATCTTTGAAGTCTATTGTTCTCTGAACTTCTTGGATCTTCTGTAATGTAAATCCAATTCTGTTTTATACTCCATGTTTCACTTTCTCATGATACTAGTAATTCTTCAGAACATAATATTACCTGATGAAACAGAAAAATATTAGTTGCAATATATGGCTTTAATTTGTGTTATAAGTAAAGTCGTCAGGGCGGCCTGAAGTCAGTATCAGCCAGTCAGCGAGGGAGTCTATGCCCTTTTCAATAGCGCTAGACCAAGGAGGTTGTTTTTGGCGTCTGAGGTGGAGCGCCACACCTACCATCAGCTCCTTACTTTACCGCACAGATCCCTGTGCTACTCATACGCTGAGTTGGCAAGGACCGGTATCAAACTAGGAACCTTGTGGTTTCTAGCCGAACGCTCTACCGACTGAGCTAACCCAGCATATATATATATATATATATATAATATATATATATATATATTCTGAAAAAATAATAATAAATGAAATTTTTTTCTTTTTTCAGAATACAAGGTGTGTCAAAAAGAACAAAAAAAATCTATATACTTTTTTGACACACCTTGTGTGTGTGTGTATGTATGTATGTATATATATATATATGAGAAAGTAAATACACACGCGGTGTGTTTATGATATGGCTTTATTTAGCCGACAATTTTTGGGAGAATATGTGCTTAATTGAAGTCATACCTAATTTTGAAAGTTAATTAAATTAATAATTAATTAATTAGGCGGGCATACCTATTAAATGTAAGGCTAAACAAATCGAGAAAAATCAATCTCTGTATGTACATTTCGGCCTATTAGGCCTCAGCAGAGCTATAGATAGACCGCCTCGTGCGTGATTCGAAACCCGTCTGTCAAGCATGTTTTCTCTCCAACTATGGGTAAATGGTAGGACAGACAGTTCTTTAACCTTGGTAAGACAACCAGTCTAGGAGAAGGACAACTCTGAATTCAAATCGACTCTACTCTGCCTAAAAATTGACCTTGTGTTGCATCTATAGTGAAGGGGTTGGGTAAATACATAAAAGATTTTAACTCTTAAAACCTGAGTGGTATTTATGCCATGACCTAGAAGTTCATATACCTGGGCAACCTCAATTCCTACCAAGAGATCCCTAATTTCTACTTCCCTCTGGCCCAGCAGCAGACTACTAAATAACAGATAATAACATTTTACATTTTCAGATAAGAGCTCAGCAAGGGTTGGGCAGGGGTGAGGGGGTCTAGGGTTCTAAGGGTTATAGTTTTTACAGATTACAACTTTTTAGTGTTCCTCCATTCTTATTTTTAGGGAGCAGCTGGCCTCACCTTTTGTATATGCTAACACAAAGATATTCCCAAACTCTATAAAAACAAAGAATGGTTGACGTTGGATGGCAGACAAAATAGAAATGTAAACCGTATGAAAAAGACACACAAATTAAATAGACATTCCAAATAAGAATGGCACACAAGTGAAAAAGACACACAAAATATAAAAAAAACACACCAAAAAAGACACACAAATGTAAAAGACACTACAAATAAGAATGGTACACAAGTGAAAAAGACACACAAAACAAATGAAACACAAATGAAAAAGACACACCAAATAAAAAAAACACACCAAAAAGAAAAACACAAATGAAAAAGACACTACGAATAAGAATGGCACACAAATGAAAAAGACACACCAAAAAAGACACACAAATGAAAAAGACACTACAAATAAGAATGGCACAAATGAAAAAGACACAAAATGAAACAAATGAAAAGACACACCAAATAAAAACACACCAAAAAAACACACAATAAGAATGGCACACAATGAAAAAGACACAAAAAAATGAAACACATAAAAAACACACCAAATAAAAAAAAACACCAAAAAAGACACCACGAATAAGAATGGAATTACGAATAAGAATGGCACACAAATGAGAAAGACACAAAAATGAAACACATAAAAAACACACCAAATAAAAAAAAAGACACTACGAATAAGAATGGCACACAAATGAAAAAGACACAAAACAAATGAAACACAAATGAAAAAGACACCAAATAAAAAAAAACACCAAAAAAGACACACAAATGAAAAAGACACTACAAATAAGAATGGCACACAAATAAAAAAGACACTACAAATAAGAATGGCACACAAATGAAAAAGACACACAAGACAAATGAAACACCAAAAAAGACACACAAATGAAAAAGACACTACGAATAAGAATGGCACCCAAGTGAAAAAGACACCAAATAAAAAAAACACACCAAAAAAGACACACAAATAAGAATGGCACACAAATGAAAAAGACGCACAAGTGAAAAAGACACACAAAACAAATGAAACACCAAAAAAAAGACACCTCAAATAAAAATGAAACGAATGAAAAAGACACACCAAATGAAAAAGACACATCCAATAAAAAAGACACACCAAATAAAAATTTACAGAAGAATGTGTGACGCATACAGAGAAGCATGTTTTAGTTTAAAAAAAAAAAAAAAGAATTTTTAAAGTTTATAAATGAGCTAAACATGGGTTTGCCACCACTACACACCCTAGTAATAAAAAAAAAGACCTGTTCACTTCTTAGATGAGTGACCACTTAAGCAAAAGCAGGTACTGTAAACAATCTGAGTCCTGTGTGCAAAGCTTAGTAAATAAGAAAAAGAAAGGAAGAAGTTAAGTAATCTCGAGACTGTTCAATGCATAGATGGGTGACCATTTAACAGCAGGTAGCAGTACGAATGCAAGAACAGCGCGCAAGAGATAATATCATTAGATTACGTATAAAAAGCATTACATTTCACGAAAATACCTGAAACCCTTGAAACGCTATGGTTAATGTTAGGGTTAAGCTGCATGTTATAGAAACACTGTAATGGAAAAGCATATTTTAGTCAAAAAAATGTTTACAAATGGACTTAATATGCATTTGCCTAGTGTAGCTTAGATGTGACACAAGGCCAGAACTATGGGCACCCACTGAGAATTGAACTCACTGACAATAGTCTGCAAATCTAGCTTGCTAACCATTACACCACATGAGGTGCCTTTATTTACTAAGCTTAGCTTAGATGTGGCACACAGCCAGAAGTATTGGGCACCCAGTGAGAATCGAACTCACAATGGTCTATTAATCTAGCTTGTTAATGATTACACTACATGAGGTGCCCGAGTTTCTTGGGTATAAGATATAAGTAAAATTATCACTTCTACATATAGACTTTACCTAAAGTGGGAGAAGCAACACCAACTTCAGTTAGAAATTGTGAACGTACCTGTAGTTAGAATTTTAATTACGGTCAATTAACTTAAAATCATGGGGTCTATGGAAAGTTACCGGCAGTTGACTGTTAATAACCTTGACTCCTTAAAGGCATGTGATTGGGCGCCATGAATATAAGTTTTTAGTCAGATTCGACCCAGCTTTCAAGGAGCGTAGACATGTTGCCAGCTCCTGGGGTTGGTCTGCCTATGGCAAGATCAAAATGGGTAGGGTTGAGAATAAAGGCTCTATTATAAGAAACAATGAAGTCTTGTTGTTAATTAAATATTAAAAGACAATGACCAGACCAGCCCTGTAAGAAGAATTAAAGAAAATCAACCCAGCCGAAAGCCCTGAAGAGAGGTCAGCCCAAAGAACATGGCAGCCGTGGTAGAGTCAACAAGTAGAGTAATCAAGTAAGACTAAGAACTATCATATCTCTCTCTCTCTCTCTCTCTCTCTCTCTCTCTCTCTCTCTCTCTCTCTCTCTCTTCCTCTCTCTCTATCATATACCCAATGTTTTATAAGGGCTATATAACAATTGTTTATTGGTGGCGCAACATCATGAAGCCAAGAGGTCCAGAAGAAAGTGACGGCAACAAAGCACCGGCACATCATCATCTGCAGTGACAGCCTACACATGCGACATCTGTGGTTGAGGCTGTTTTTCGAACATCAGACTTCACAGTGTTACGTGCACGCACTCATTGGGTACAACAAGAATGTTTGCGCAACAATAGTAATAAAAAAAATAAAAGCAAGAGATGCTGAGTGTAAAAAAAAGATATAAATGAATAAACACAAGTGACAGGGAATTCTCTTTCTCAGCTTCAAGAGAATGATGCAGGACACATATGCCAGGCAACAGAAGACAACCAGACAAGACCTGGTTGATAAAAACAAGTTTATTTACAGAAAATACAGACAATAAAAAAATAGGCAAAGGCAAACAACAACAAAAGAAAATATATATATAGAATAGGGGGTATCGAATAGGTATCTATTTTATCATATATGTGTAAACGAGCGATCGTACATTCAACACTTAGTCAATCTTAAAAAGACATATATAAAACAAAAGAGAGATTCAACTCACTGTGATACCATGGATGATGTGAAAGAAAGATTAAAGTTTTTAGATTGGTCCAAACAAATATAAAGTTCAAAATAGTCCCAGCGGCAAAAGTGTTTTCACAATTCTTTTCTTTTCTATAATCAAATATTCGACGTTTCATGATCTTCACTTCAGAAAATATGTAATTGTTGGCCGTGCTATGTTCTCCGAATGTCCAATATTCGTTTCATCGCCTCATCTTTAGCAACGTCAAAATGTGTGAGATCCAGGCAGACAAGTCCGTTCATGATTGCAGAATTTCCCGAACTGTGTAGAATCTTCTTTTTCTATATCTACTAGTTGACATACCAGTATTACATCAGAACATCAGGGGCACAAGAACTTACCGTCTTCTGAGACTGCAATGCCAATAATATAACAATTGTTTATTGGTGGATTTTTTTTTTTTTTTAGTTTAGTATCCAGTACACCTACACAAAATGAGGAAGAGATACATTTTCAATTTATTTTTGAGGATGTTAGAATTTTTTTTTTAAGAGTCACACAACAAATAAAAACTCTTGATTTAAATGAGGAGGGCACAAACCAAAAATATAATTTCTCTATCTACCCAGGGTAGAAGTTGGCTGCATTTAGCCTAATTCAGATGGGGGCGATGTACACCTCCTACACAATGAGTGTTGAGTGAAAGCAAACACGTTTGCAGGGTCTACAGATTGAAAGTCGGCTTACTTGTAGCATCTACATTAGGAGGAAGGTCAGGCTCCTTGTTTTAAGAAAGTATCAGATAACATTTCTTGTGATTAAATAACAAAATAAAAGTAAAAAGTCGTCGTGGTGGCCTTCAGCCAGATAGTGAGGTAGTCTATCCCCTTTTCACTAGCACTAGACTAAGGAGATTGCTTTTAGTGTCTAGAGGTGGAGCACCACACCTACCATCAGCTCCTCACTTTACCGCACAGATTCCTGTGCTACTCATACACTAAGTTGGCAAGGGCCAGTATCAAACCAACAACTTTGGGGTTCCTAGTCAGATGCTCTACTGACTGAGCTAAACCAGCCCTTACAAAATAAAAAGTATTAAGCTTTTCATTGGGAACTTGATGCAATTTTTCTATCTTATGAGTTACGAAACTCAACAGGGAACCTTTTTGAAGTATAAACATTGGTTGAAATATTTTAGGCAAATATGGTTGAATTATTTTTAAGAAATTTAAAAAAAATGGATGCCTTTTGTTTTGAAGTGATTCAATCAGTTTTGTAAATTTGTGTAAAATGAAATATCAAAAAAGCATACCAACTCACCTGAATAACAGGTAACACTGTAACACATTGACCAAAAAAAAAAAATTAGTAAAATAGATCACTAATTAGGACTAAGCCTATTCTAGTAGTGACCACTCCAAGCAGAGTTTAACAGGTTTGAATTCAGAGTTTTCCTTCTCCTAGAGTGGTTGCCTAACCAAGTTAAAGAGCCCAGTCTGCTCCACTATTTACCCATAGCTGAGGGAGAGTAGTTGGATTCATACCTTTTGAAAAAAGGTATATTTTTAGTAACAGCCCTATTCTAGTAGTGACCACTCCAAGCAGAGTTTAACAGGTTTGAATTCAGAGTTTTCCTTCTCCTAGAGTGGTTGCCTAACCAAGGTTAAAGAGCCCAGTCTGCTCCACTATTTGCCCATAGCTGGAGGGAGAGTAGTTGGATTCATACCTTTTTAAAAAAAACTATTATTTTTAGTAACAAAAAAAATTTAGTGAAATAGATCACCAATTAGGACGGAGCCTATTCTATTAGCGACCAACGTTGTAATAATTAAATTATCATACTGTGGTATATCCACAGGTCCTGCTAATTTTCATCAATGTACTTTGGATTCGGTTCATTTTCATTTCCACACAAAGTAAAACCTGTAGAATAAACATACTGAGTTCCAATTACTGTCGAACTGGTAAAACAAGGCAACAAGGAAGCCGTAACTTAATACGGATCTTACCTTGTTGCCTTTATCTTACCAAAACCCATTATAAGAGAAGGGTAGTAGGGAGCTCTTAAAATCTCCCGGTGGAAAGCAAATAATTTTGGATGAAAGAAGACAAAACAACAGTTGAAAATTAAAACAACATATATTCAAAAATACAAAGGTGTTGCAAATTTTGTGGCATTTGCTACAAGACTTATCTTGCTGAGGTAAGGTGAAATTGCGCTGGATGTACCACTCGCTGTTTGATGGTGAATGTGCGCTAGAATACAATTCTACTCGCAGTTGATAGGGAGCACTTGAAAATCGCATCCCACCTGGTGAAATTTCATACGATAAGTGTAAGTGTGTTAAAGTGACTTGCCTGATTAACAGGCCCCTTGATAAGTGCCTTTCGTCCTGAGGTTTAAATTTGGCGCCAATATCGTATATTGGTGATTCATATCGGCAGGGGGAAATAATTCAACTATCATTTTTCTTATAATTGCTAAATAATTTTCACTAATCCACATTCCTTTTATTTATTTATTTTATGGTCTAGACCAGATACATTTGTACTTGGTTTGGTTTGGTTTGTTTTATGGCATATCAACCTCAATGGGTCATTTAATGCCGATAAAGTTTTGAAATAAATCAATTCTTAATAGATAATACAATTTTGTTTATAAACTCATGTTTTTCTATTCAACCCATAGATGGGACCCTAACAGGTACTACCACTCCAGGTCAGAGTGGACCAGAGAGCAATGATGATGAAGGGGTGCTCCACATTCCCCAAACCTCCAAAACTGGAACCTCACCATCAGATAGAGTTTAACGTCATTCCCAGGACATGTAGACCCTCAGTCACGCCTTCTAGCATATATATGATAAAAAGGGGTTGGGGCTTGCCATAAGGGCAATAGGTTGGGAAAATCATATAGGTGCTAGGGCTTGACGTGACCAACCGATTGATCAGACCGCGCCGTCTAGCCCAAGATAGGGCCAAAGTGGAGTATTGCAAGTCATGAACTGCTCATCCACCTGGGTTCTATCCTTAAGCATCACGGGTCGCCACCCATTGGGGGCATTTGTACTTGATGTCACTACATTGTAATTGTCAATACTAATTTCTTCCACAACACCATCAAATGAATACAAACATGAAATTGGGTAGCTTTGTAGTGTGGGCCTGCAGTGAAGTATCAAAGTACAACTTTTTGGTAGGAACCAAATTGGAAGAATTGAACGCACTTGATGTTGCCAAACTTTTATTTCCAATTCCTCATGCTAACTCGTAACAAAACTCGTTGCTAAATATGGTATTTTTTGCTGGGCCCCCACATTAAACAGGTGGGCTTTCAATTTGGATGAAGAAGACTTAAACATAATATATAATATATACAAGGTGTGTAAAAAAAGTATTGAGTTTGAGGCTGTATTTACCAAGATAGAAATGAACAATGAATGGAACGTTAATTTTTTTCAGAATACAAGGTGTGTCATAAAAGTACCAAGTTTGAAGCTTTATTTACCAAGATATAAATGAACAATGAATGGAACGTTAATTTTTTTCAGAATACAAGGTGTGTTATAAAAGTACCAAGTTTGAAGCTGTATTTACCAAGATAGAAATGAACAATGAATGGAACGTTAATTTTTTTCAGAATACAAGGTGTGTCATAAAGTACCAAGATTGAAGCTGTATTTACCAAGATAGAAATGAACAATGAATGGAACATTAATTTTTTTCAGAATACAAGGTGTGTCATAAAAGTACCAAGTTTGAAGCTTTATTTACCAATATAAATGAACAATGAATGGAATGTCAATTTTTTTCAGAATACAAGGTGTCTCATAAAAGTACTGTCAATTCGGATGAAGAAGACTCAAAAACAATATAGATGTACACACATATATTTAACAAATTCAAAGGGTTGCAAACTTAATGGCATTGCATACTGACTTATCTACTGATGTCCATCTTGGTACCAAGAGTGACTTGAGAAACGTCTTGATGAATCTACAGTCAGCACTACAAGTAAAGTAAAATTGAAAAGAGTCAAAATGGATGCCAATCTACGGTCATGCATTCATTGGGCCCCTTGACTGCCAAGGGCAGATAACAGTATTATAACTATATTTGTGACAAGTAGAGTTCACAGACTTTTGAATAAGTGTTATTACAAGGTGACCAAAAAAAATCAGAACCCAAATAAATTTTATTTAATCTTATCAACGTCTATAAAATTTCAAGAAACTTGTTGGATTTAAACTTCAGTCTTTGTACAATAATTCCTCAAAGTTTCAGTTATCTTGGTTGCTTTGCTTTAAAGGCATTCTCTATCTAAAATATGTTCCAAATGGGCACCGTACAAAATTGTCAATCACGCGAACACATTCCTCTTTTGGGATTTCTCTGATTTTTGCTGTAATTGCTGCCTTTAGTTCACCAATTTTTGAAGGTTGTTCTGGTACATCTTATCCTTGAGGTACCCCCACAGATAAAAATCTGGCGTATTTAAGTCCGGTGAATGTGGTTTGGCTTGCACTACAGTGTATGATTTTTTGTGCAATAGGCCTACATGCAAAATGTTTTTTCCTTGGTTGACCATGACATTTTGGGAAAATTATTTTTACAATATTTAAGCACCAAGTTGACTGTATATTCAGAAGAAAAAAAATTAACAGTTTTAAAATTTGTGGGTTCTGTTTTTGTTTTTTTTTTTTGTTTGTTTTTTGTCGCCCTGTATTATGAATAGGAAGAATTGAACACACTTGATGTTGTCAACTTTATTTACAAATCCTCATGCTAAATTGTAACACTTAAAGGAAAGTGAAAAAAACAAATGAATACATGGACTTTGCCAGAAAACTGAAAAAAAAAAAGACAAAAGAAAAAACTGTGGAACTTGACAGTGATACCAAATCTAAAAGAACCTCACATTGGTGGACACAATGGTTAAGTGAAAATACTATCAGAGAAAAAAAGGAAGGAAAATAGAATGCGATCAGTCAGATAAAATTCAAGAGAGTCATAAAAGGTGTATGGTCACCATGAAGTTGAGCAAGTTAGAGATAATATCTTTAAGTGGCTAGTTTTAAGAAAATGGGTCTTGAAGAAGGTAATTGGGGACACTGAGACTGATAAAAAAAGTAATGGTTATAATTCAAGGAGAAATTGCAGACACGAAGTCTGAGAAGAAAAGTTAGTATCTACTTTCTGGGTGGTCGAATCCATGGGGGTGTGTAGGGGTGGAATCTGCATATATTTCACCTAGCTCAAGCCCTTTCAGCAGTTTCAGACTAGCAGTCGGGGTGATAGTGTCATCCCAGTAGCAGTAGATAGAAAATAGGTAGGGGCCCACATCAGTGAAGCCAGCAATCGACTTATAGTTAAGACAACTTTCTTGCAAGTTGACAACATAGACTTAAATGTCCTCTGCTTTACCACAAACTGCACAAAGTGTCACAACTTCCTCCTCCATTTGCATCCTGTTATCAAACTTTGTGTTGTGTTTTTTATCCTTGTGAACCTGTCTCTACCTCGTACCCTTCAAATTGGCCAGCACAGAATATTACAACGTAGGGTCATTGACATTGTGCAACGAAGATGCGCAAAGTGCAGACCAGGTATTCTCACAGTGGGTTAGGGTCATATTTTGGCTAATTTTGAAGATTGTTAGTGTAACAGGACATGTGCCTATTTTTAATCTTGAAATTAAAGGCAAACACGTTTTTTTTTAATTTTTCATTCAAATTTCTTTACTATTTTTTAAATCTTGATAAGAAATTTATTTATTGGAGAAATAAGAAAAACTGCATAAATACGTTTTTTTTCTTGTAAATGAATGTACAGGTACAAACAGGTTGTACTAGCACTACATTCTTCTTATTATAATGGAGATTGTGTGTTTTTCTGTCTGTAACCGAAACTATATTCCTACTCAAGTCACAATTCTCTTAGTTATAGACATCACATTTTCCATGATTTTATTTTTATTTAACCTCAATTATTAATAAAATTGTCATACATTATTAATACTGTTAACTATGTCTACATATCGACAACATGCAATTATATTTATATATACAACAAAATAGCGGTTTACAGTGTGAATGGAAAGGCTAATTTGCATATTAATATTAAAAAATCGAATTTAATAAATATGTGCTTAGTATTATTGATTTCTAACTGTTTGGTTTTATTTTAATGAATATAAGCAAAAATCTCTTCAATGAATCTTAAATGAAATCCATTAACAAGATAAAATAACTCATTTTATTCTTTACTTCCTCTTTAACTAAATACTTAAATTAGAAAAATAACAATGAAAGATGAGAGTGATGGAAGAGTAAGTTTCAGTTGTTCCATTTTTTATTA
Source organism: Doryteuthis pealeii (assembly GCA_023376005.1). Classification (NCBI taxonomy): domain Eukaryota; kingdom Metazoa; phylum Mollusca; class Cephalopoda; order Myopsida; family Loliginidae; genus Doryteuthis; species Doryteuthis pealeii. Next base: position 26,320,049 of record CM042153.1, read on the forward strand.
TACTCCTCTGTTTCAAATCTTTTATTATACTCCCTCTGTTTCAAATCTTTTTATCTGTATTCTTATTTAGTTTCATTAGCCTTTCTAATTTAATACAATATTTTATTACATTAAAACTTAAATACTTGCACCCGGAGGGTGCATATATTTTCTAGTTTAGATAAGATTCATTGCAAGTGATGCTCAGCCCTGTCAGTTGGGGCTTTAGAATACACCAACTGCACCTCTGCATAAGGGTAAGAAAACCCCAACAGTTCTGGAGGTTTGGGAAATGTGGAGCACCCCTTCATCACCATTGCTCTCAGTATCTGTTAGGGTCCCATCTATGGGTTAAATAGAAAAACGAGTTTATAAAATATATTGCTTAAAGTGGGGTGCAGGGTAAACATTCCATGTCAGAGGGTTTGTACCATAAGTAAGCAAAATCAAATTTATTAAAGGAGTAAAAAAATAAAAATTTGAAACGGAAACTTAGTTCTGTCAAATAAAAGGTTGCGTGCATCTATTAATTATCAATAAAATATTTTGAATATTTTGCTCATAAAATTTTACACAAAATTGTAGGTATTTATTTATTTGTAAACTTTTTAGTTAACTTGTGGGGATTAAAATAAAATAAAAATAAGAATAAAATAAAAAAAACAACAAAAGAAGAACCCCTCTGCACATGTCCGACAAAAAGGACTGACTCCCCACCCCAAAAGGATACCTCAGTCATTTGAATTTAGGCCTCAAATGAGTCTAGTCATTTCTACTAGCCAGGGGGCATGTCCTCTCACTACAGGTGACTATGCCCCGTTCAATAAAGCCTAAGTCATAAAACTACCTCTTTGTCTCTTTCCTTTCTCGTTCCTTTTTGTTCCTTAAATTTCATTTCAGCTTACCAGCCCACAAGAAGAAAAAAGAACCAGCTTTATTGGGGATAAGATACAAGACGACTGAACCAAACTTGACCCCATAAACTTCTTGTTACTGAAAAAAAAAGGGCAAGAGAAATAAAAAACAACAATTTTTAAGATTGCTTACTCAAATTTTGAGTGTATATAACACTGGATTGTTTTTATTCTATGTATTAATGATTTTGACTATAAATTAGATACTCATTCATAGACTTATGTAATCATTGAGAATATTGTGACATAAACAGTAACATAGTTTTGGTTACAGCAGAAATACACCCAAACTCCATTATTAATAGATATTGCCGCAGACACTTCCTCGGGGTATATTCTGGTCTATTTTCTACCTTAATAGAAAAAAATCTATTAATAATGGAGATTCGGTCTCCATTTGTCTGTAACTGAAACTACGTCACTGCTTATGTCACTAATTACCCAAAATCGTCAATACATAGAATGAAGAACAATCTTGTTTGAATTGATTTGAATTTAACTGTGAGAAACTTGATTTTATTAGAAAGAAAACATATTTATTTGAATTTTGACATGAAAACTATTTTTTATGTCTATTATTAAAAAAATATTTCAAAGACTTGTTTACATTTTTTTTTTTTTTTACGAAAGAGCATGTCGAAAAATCTTTGTACATACTTTTGGACATCTATAAAAATATGTTTTTAAATATTTTTTACACTAAAATTAAAACATTTTTTCAATTTTAATAAATTTTGTAGAAATATGTACAAATTATTCTTAAAAAAAAAAAAAAACAACCCCCTTAGGTAGTCCCAAAAATTCGTTTGCTATTCATTTTAAAAACGAATTAAAATTAATTAAATCTATTATTTAAGGTCAAACTTTTGTCTTTAACGATAAGTAGTAACATAATGACCATCAATAAATAAGCAAAATAATATTACAAATTAATTAATTTTTAATACATTTAAAACGATTTTTTGGTCAATTTCAATCGCGTTCAGCCATAAACGCTCGTTATAAATGGCGTGTTTACAAAATTATGTAACATTAGCGATTTTTAAAAATTTAACAAAAATCAGGGAATTATCCGATTTTAATGAAATTTTCAGTATTGATTAATCAATTAATGAATTTTATAATGCATCAGTTATTTTATTTCAAAACTTTAATTAAATTTTGCTATGAAAAATTAATATATAAAATTCATTTAAAATAAAAATATTCTGATGTTAAGTTTTAAATGCTATATTTTTAGATTCTAGAAATAAATATCTATTTAATACAAACCTTATTTTAGTCAAACAAAGTATACGTTTTGAAAAAAAACTCTATTGAAAATGTAGCCCCCAGCCTTTTTAAGCAGAAAAAACATTGATGTATAATTTTTTTCTTTTATAAGATAATAGCCAATTAAATAATTATCGAAATGAATAAAAAAGAAATCTCCAAAAATAATTATTTATTTTTTTTTTTTACATTTTATTTTCCGATTTTCGGTACTTATTTTCTTATAAAATATTCCACTTAAATTTTTTTTCTATTTACAACTTAGGTCTTTTAGCAAAGTAAGGGTGGGTCAAAATTAAGTGACCTGAAAAATGAGAAAGTTTTGAAATAAAATAAAAATGCATTATAAAGATCATTCATTGATAAATAAATACTGAAAATTTCATTAAAATCCGATAATTCCCTGATTTTTGGTAAATTATTTTCTATAGGGGGGGGGGACTAAAGTCATTTTGTTAAAAGCACATTTTAGGCCAATTTTGGGACTACCTAGGCTATATCTTTCAAAAACTAATGTTTACACTACCCGGAGAGTTTTTTTTTTTTTTTTGGGGGGTTTTTTTGCTAGTAAGAATTTAAAAAAATTGTGATTAGGTCATATTTCTGTAGCGTCCACTGAAAATAGAAATTACTATCAATGGTTCGCAAGATCAGTTAAAAAAAAATGAGAAAGAGCCCCCCTCTTTCTCAGGAAACCGTAGAAGATAACAACGTTGATCCCAGGGGACCATTCGTCCTCAAGCAACACCTGCCCCCTTGATTTAAAGGGGCAGGACTGAGTTTATTGCCCATAAGCTTCGGTTCGTGATCGGTCCCACATTAATAGGGCCTTGTGCCTGACCCGTATAAGTGTGAGATACGCGGTAAATTTTATTAGAAAAGAGAAATGCTGAAAGAGTTACCTGCCCATAACGCAGCAACCTAAATTGCTGCTCGGGTTGGGTTGACACGGGAACAAACACAAAAAAGAGGTTGGTCTGTTTTGTGTGTCTATTTAATTTCTACTATCTTGTCACTTTAACATATTAATAATAGCAGCAATAATAATAATATATAATTTACTAAAGTTCTTCTCACTTGTCATTTACTTCCCTTTCTTTCGTGTCCTGCACTCTTGTCTCCGGCCGTCAACACCAGTTCGTTAAATTTCTTTTTAGTTTTTTCTCTTCTTTTTTTAATTTACTTTTTTTTATTTGTATGTTTAAAAAAAAAGAAAAAGGTCGAAGAGGTATGTGTTTCTTCGAGTAAAAAAGAAATCAATAACCTCGTAAATAAATTAACTATTAAATTAAACAACAAATTACACACCTATCGGCTTCTTTTTTTTTTTTTACGTGTGTGTTATGTTGGTTTCCGTAAAAGTTTAACTTGTTTTCATTTTGTTAATAAATCGATTTTATTATTGATTTCAGTTTTAATTTCATTGTGAATGTTTCTGAATTGATTTTTCGATTTGATTTATACTTTTTGATTGGTAAAACAACAAAAAATTACTTTTATTTTTGTATTAATTTCTCTTCTGGTGACAAACGATATAAAAATAAACAAACAAAACAACTTTAAGATTCGGTTTAATTGAGTCGTAACAATTTCGTTAAAAAATCTATTTTTCTTATAAAGTTACATTTTCTCGTTTTGAAAATGATTTTTATTTCTTTCAGAAAGTTTACATTTTCGATAAAAAAAAAAAAAGAAGTTTTAAATGAGAAAGTGGGGGGTTCCATTTTTACGTATAATAAATAAATAAATAAACGAATGAATGTAATTTAACTTTAATTATCAAAACTCTTTTTTTATGATATTGAATTTTATTTTTATTTTGATTACATTTTGAGGTTGATTATTTCAATATTTGTTCGCATTTTTCAAAGCTCGTAACCCCCCCCCCCAAAAAAAAAACAACATGTTTGTTATGTTTCATTTGTTGCACGTTTTCAAATCAATGGACTAAAACAAAAATAATTTGATTTTTCTTATCAGTTTTTCTAAATTCTTTTAATCCTTCCGAAAAAGAAAAAAAAAGTATTTGTAGACATTAAACAATAAATGCGAAGTTCTTAATTTAACATTTGACGGCAAAATTTTGATTATCCACTGTAAATTATGGATTACCATACATGCCATAATCAGTTTTTAGTTGTGTGTTAATATAGGACCGTTTTTTTTTTAAATTCGCGAATTAACGTTTTAAATGAATTTGATTTTATTTGCTTCAACACAACTGGAATCCAAAATATACAAGGAATAGCAATAAAGTTGATTAATTCATCATAGTTGAATAACATATGGAAAGAAAACTATTTTTCTATCACTTTCATTTTCGTGAAGAGTGAAAAAAATTCCCAGCTCAAAAACGTACCGTACAACTAAAATGAGAAATTCTTGTTATTCAATGCCAGAGATTATTTTCGAAATGTAATGCTTATTGTTTAGTTTTTTTTTTTGTTTTGGATTTGCTCTTGATTGTAGCTTTTTCTCTTGCATAATCAAAATAATTAAGAGGACGAGTGTACTGTACGCACCCGCACACACGCAAAGTAAGTTATCTGAAATATTTGGAATGGAAATTAAGATATAGACAAATTTTGTCAAAAAAACAAAAAAATACTTCGTCCTTAAAGTACCGATTTTAAAATCAAAATTCAATAATTGATTTTTTGTAGATTTTTTGCCTAAAAATTATCTAGCGTAAATTATTTACATTAGCAACCTTTTTAACGTTTTTATTTTCACAAATATTCCTGGTTGTTCTACAGAGTTTTATACCAGTGGCTTGTAAGAATTTCTTGCTATTATTGGCATACGCACAAATAATAAAAATAATAATATGAAATTAAAATTGTATAATATTGAATTAGCATTGTATACTTGTGGATTTATCTATTTATTTTATTTATTTAGGTATCAATTTTCCGCGGCATTTCTTTTTTTTTTTGTTTATTAGGTACCACCAATTTGCCCTGTAAAATTTACCCCACCCCACCCCTATATTTAACACAGTGAAACTTGCACAAAGGTTAATATTATCTTGACATTTTTTTTGTCCATTCAAAAGAAGGAACATTAAAAAAAAAAAAAAAACTTGATGATTTTTTTTTTTTTAAATTTCAGCTTACGGAAATAATGAAAATTATGAATGAAAACAATGTTTACATTTTCACACCGTTAAATCAATTGAAATTTAACATAGCCAAAAACAAGTTACGACTTGAGGCTTTTAAAATTCTATGAAAAATCAATTAATGGTCCGATTTTCACGAACATTTCCATTACTTAACTTTTGATGAAAATATGTTTGAAACCTGTTCATGCTAATTAATTGTCAATGGAGAAGAAACTTACTTCTTTTTTTAATGGAACTTTTAGAACAATTTAAAAACTTTATCATCTCACATTGTCTTTAATTTTAACTTAAACGAATTTAAAATAGAAATGTTAAAAATGATAATTTTCAATCAATCAGTTTGCGCCTAAAAAAAAGAAGTTTAAAAAAAAGATTTCGATCCTAGGGAGTCCTATAAAAAGCGAAGGTTTTCAAAGAACAGTTCAGAAGACAAACTTATGCCTATCTATTCCATGTCGCTCGACTCCAAAATATTTGCCTACCATTGAAGGTATTACAAGCTCTAAAAGTTGCTTCACTGCTGATATATATTGAGCATTACCCTTTCTTTCTCAGTTGGAGTTAACTCAACACTTTCTTTTTCTAATTACATGAACTTTTAAAAAAGCATATTCTGCAGGATTTGAATCAGTATTTTTGACTACTGTAATCTATTTGTTTTAATACACATATTACTTGTTGAATTTATGAGTTTTTCTGTCTTAATATATGTGACCTTTTGTGTTTGTTATAATTACCAATATATATTATATAGCCACTCATTACAAGCACCATAATACAATAAGTTAAGTTCTCTCCTTGTCCTGTTGTTGTTATGTAGTGCCAAGTCTCACATATTGTACTCTAGGTTAAAATTGTGGTAAAAGTACCCCGAAACCAAACTTTTTTGGACATTATTTTTCCGATGCAGGAATTATTGGGGAACGTGAAATGTTTTGATAAACAGGGCGACTTTGGCTCGTTTACCAAAACTTTTCTTGTTTACCAATGATACATGCCTCAGAAAAATAAGGTCTTATATATAAGACCTTTATTTTTCAAATTTTTATAAGACTTATAAAGATTCGACTTCAGGTTACCCATACCACGTTTTAAACCTGGACTATTATAAATTGACCCCCCTCTCTCCCATTGAAAAAGTTTTATCCAAAAATCAGGGAATTATCAGTTTTTAATGAAATTTTCAGTGTTGATTTATCAATGAATGAATTTTATAATGCATCAGTTATTTTATTTCAAATTTTTTTTTTTTTTTTTTTTTTTTTTTATCACTTTGACCACCCCTTATTTTTGGGGTGCAAAATATAGGTGGGGTTATATACTTTTGAAACTAATTACAGTATAAATAAAAATAAGAAAGACCGTAGGTATGAATAGAAGAAAAAAAAAAAATGCGAATAGAAGAAAAAAATTTGATGGAGCTACTGGTAATTAATTTGTTTAATATGATTTTGAGTGTACGGACAATCCACCCCACACACGCAAATACAAATCTGCCCCAGGAAAAAAATATAGAATTTTTAAATTTCTAAGAAATTATTACATTTATTATTATAATTGTTATCAAATTTCTATTAAATTTTTCAGTGTGTGCTAACAAAACGTTGTGAAAATAATTTAAAGTCTCTCATTTGGATGCAAATCTTTTTTTTTTTTTCCTTGACATAATGATAATATTGTCACCATTTATTTATTTTTTTTTTTACACCAGTTTTAACTGAAGTCTGAGTGACATCAGGCCTCCTCAGGTCTCCAGGACCCTTTGAAGTATTCTAGCTGATCTTAACAATGCTGTGGTCTGGATGGTCTTGTTAATTATTCCTTTGATATTTCTCTGAATGTTTGAGATGAGGCTTGAAGATTAGTATTATTTGCAATATTCGGACTATTGTCCCCATCTTCATTGTTATTTGTACAACGTTTTGGCCGATATACCCTCCGGCCTTCTTCAGACAAGACAAGAAATACCTGAAGAAGGCCGGAGGGTATATCGGCCGAAATGTTGTATAAATAACAATGAAGATGGGGACAATAGTCCAAATAATGCAAATAATACTATTCCTTTGATCTTCAGTTCTCACAGTCTCTTTTCCAGGCCTTTGGGGAACGTTCCAAAGACTCTAGTTAAAATTGGTATCACCGTCACCTTCATGTTATACAGCATATGGGGAGTAGTTGTTGTCGTTTCTATGGGTTTAAAATCGCTTGTAGTCATTTCTAAACCCCAATGTAGTTGGTTCTTCCTTCTTGTGGGCTGGTAAGCTGAAAGGAATTTGGGAAAGGAACAAAGATATGGGTAACTGAAGGTAAGACTTTTATTCATTGATTCACACTATTCCCTAGAGGGGAGATATTTTCCCGAGCAAGTCAATAGGTGTTTCTCCTTCAAAGTATTGGAGTAAAAAGGGATGAAAGTCCTTTTTGGTGCCAAGAATTTGGTTTTTTTTCTGCACATGCCCAGAGGGCTCTTCTGGTCTGAGGCCTTCTGGGAGATTGTTACTTTTTGTGTCTTTTTATTTTTTATATTTAATTCAATTTTGTTTTATTTTTGTTTTATTTATCTTTATTTGGTTTAAATTTATCTTTATTAATCCCGACAAGCATTTTAGCAAATTATTATTATTTTTAACTCTTTGCAAGTTTTTCCCACAGGATTTTAACTGGAGTCTGAATGACAGTAAATTTCCTGAGGTATCCAGAACTCTTCTCTGATTTTAACAGATTATTATTATCATTATTATTATTATTATTATTATTATTATTATAATTTGTTTATTTTTGTCATTTTGATTTAAGGTTTTTTTTTTTCTGTCATACTTTGCCCTTTTGGTGTGGGTGGAGGTTTTTGTCTGGATTCCTCAAATTTTAGTCTGATCACCATGGTTCTTCATCAACATTTTTTAAAGATTTAAAATACTTTCTTTTTAGAGAAAAGTCACACACTGGTCTATCTTTCTTTTTGCCAAACAAAAGAACACACCTTTCTTTCTTTCTTCCTGGTGTAGTGGTGTCAAGCCTATTTGGCATATCTACATTCTTTTCAATTTTTTTTTTTTTTTTTTTTTTTTTGGTATTAATATTTTTCTTCTTCAAAGCAAGCACTGGCATCGTTCCAGACCATTACCGCAGTTAGTTGTTATGTTTCTTTTACACAAAATTCAGAGGTGGTGGGTAGAAAATTTGATAGGGTCATAATGTCAGTTGGGTGCGTCGTCTGAGGATGTTCTCCCTGTGGTGGTTTACATTTTTTATTATTATTATTTTTTTCTTTTCTTTTCTTATTAGTTATTGTCTTTTGAGACTTCAATCCTTGCTATGATATTCTCTACTTAGTAAACTACAGTTTCTGCATTTCCTCATTTTGTAACAAAGCCTATTTAAGAATCAGACAGATATTAAAAATATATTGTTTAAGATCGAACTTGACAGGAAGAAAAAGGAGGGAACAATATGGTTTCCTCATATTTTGTGTCTAATTTTAGACTTTCTTTAGTCAGCCTACCGCTACATTGTACGTAAAGAATAATATTTTTTTAAAATATGGGTCACAGTAAGTTGTGTCTGTTGTGTACACCCACGGGTATATATAATTATTCTATGCGGGAACTTAAGTCTGGGTTTATCATTACAAGCAAGATTTCTCTCTTGGTTTATATATCTCATCTTAAAATTCATACAACGTGCACCATATTGTCTACATTACACAATAGGTCAGAGAATATATAAAACAAGATTGGGTAATTGTTTAATGTTTAGAATTGGTTTCTGTTAGGAATGCGAAGAAATGTACACAATAAAGTATGACGTCACACAGCATTGTGTACAATGCAGAAACCTATTTTGGCTTAAATCAGAAGAACAGATGGGTATTATTGCATAAATGCGTCCTGGCCTCCTGCCTTAAAAAAATGCTAAGTGGTGCCTGCTCAAAATCTAACCCACACAACTACTTGGTCGTATTTATTTAAAAATACATGACAGTTTTTTTAATTGAAATAAAATGAAAATGCAAAAAAAAAGAAGATATTATTTTAAATTAAAAATAACGTGACATTTTTTAAAATTAAAATAAAAAAGAATACCTAGATATTCTGATTTTTTATTGTGTTTGTTTAATGTCTTGTTTTTGTGACACCTTCCAACCAGTAAAAAAATACATTTTAAGGGGGGGGGGGTAAAATATTTACATTTACTTGTCAAGAAAAGACTTGGGGGAGGGGTAAAATATCACTTTCATATCGCATTAACTTTTCGGGAAAAACACCTTCAAACAGCTAGGGAGATCAATAGTAGAACGGGTTGGATTTTGAGCAGGCACCGCTTAGCATTTTTTATGGCAGGAGGCTAGGATGCATTTATGCAATATGCACCAAATCGACGACAGAATTATAATTAAAAAGAAAAAGAATAGAAAAAAAGACAAAAAAAAAAGGTTATCCTTTAAGCATAGGACAATTTCATAATTGAGTATTTATGCTGATTTAAGCCGCAAATGTGGATTAAAAAGAGTTAGAAACAGGTAATACATGAACACAATTTGAAATTTCAAATAACACTGTATTGTTACATTTATACACACAAGAAAATACACCTGTAATAATTGTTGTTGCAAACGATAGTATTGTCTATGGAAAATATCAATTATATAAATATAATGAATACAAGTCCACTTAACTGAGTCCTTGGCAATTTTTACAGTAAGTTATTGTACTTATGACGGCCCTTTTCCATCTTTGCTGAATTTGGCACAATGATTTTTACATCTGACTCCAAGAGATGCCTGTTAAAAGATAGGAAGATTTCTATCTTCAATTTCACCCGCCATTTTGGTAGGTTTGAAAAGGGGTATGTCGACCAAGGGAGATAACCAACTTACCTTAGATTACATTTTCATTTTTTGTTGGGTAGGGGTGTTCTGTTTGTTAACACAGGAAGTTCTTGTGGCATAACAGTTATCATCGTGGGAAGTGGACTCGGCTACCTGAGTTCAAATCCTGGATGGGGCCCTTTGCATTTCACATAGCGCTAATACGCTTGAGAAAGTTATGAATCCAACTATTCTCCCTCCCTTAAGCACGGTTTTATTAAAACTGGTATTCAAATTATTCACACTATATACTATGTGTAGAAAGATTTTTAGAAAAAACAAGATGTTAAAAGTTTTGCTGACAGAAATCTGTTTCGACCGTGTGAAGAGGTCTTTATTAAAGCAACATTGTAAACGGAAAGACAAAATAAATATATCATTAGTCACGAGGCACAGAACGCTCTCGATCAGTACTGGAATTTTCAAAAAATTTTTAAAAATGCGTAATTTATGTTAAAAATAAAATAAATTTTATTTTTTAAAATTATAAGTATTTTTATCATTAAAAAAAAAAAACTCAAAAGAGTTTGCAGTAAAAGTGTATATAAATATCAAAAAGTTCAGGAAAATGTTCTGGCTACAAAAAAAAAAATATAATAAGTCCAACAGTACAGTAGATGAAGAAGGAAAATTTCAGGAATCAGTAATGATGACAAATTCGTAGTGTCGAGATCCTTATTATATTCGAAATTTGAGCCTCCGGTGATATAATTAAATAATTCCAATTTTGTTGTAAACCTTTATTTCATAATGGTATATAATGCACATTGCAGGATTTTAAACACATTAATAACATGGGCTGTTTTGAGGTAAATCTATCTCAGCTAGACCTTAATAGAGACATTGTTAATAAATGAGATGCTAATTAAGATTAAATAATGATTATCTAATGTTGCTTGGCATCCTTCTGTCTACTAAAGACGATGGTGTAGTGTCCATATTTTTTTTATCTGCAACTGCGTAAGTGGCTGAACAGACCAATTTTTGAATGACAGTCTCTGGAGCAGTGACTGCAAACAAACAGTGATGCTTGCTGGAGTTGCTGTTGTCTCTCCTTCCTTTTGGCTCTCTTTTCTGTGGCCACAATGCAAATAAATGATTATTGTAATCAAATAGAAAAAAAAAAGTGTGATAGATGAATTGCAACGGAACATTGAAAATATAGTTATGATTACAATCAAATATTTAGAAATGAATCAAATTTGAACATTAACTTTTTGTCTACTCTAAGTCATTCACAATGGCTCTTCCACCACTGCAATCCTACCATAAGCCACTGCTTCATTTTCTAAGGGCTTCTTTTTGAGTCCTGCATTAATTAACTACAAGACTTTGTTTTTCTTTGATCAAAGATTTTATTACTGCCCATCCTTATTCACAGTGTGCTTGAGCCAACCTCAATAGAACACGTCTGTTCTGCGTGTCATTTAGGTTGAAACTGACTTACAAGATTCGTGCCTCTGGGGTCAATTGGAACCATAACAGTTTAGTGGTATCTTTCTATCCCCTGATCTGAAAAACAATGGCCCCTTAGAATTCTCACTACAGAGCTTGTCAAAAACCCACGCCAACACACAATTATGCAACAATATCCTATCATACAGGTAAAAATACCAAGAAAATTTGGTACAATCATAGAGGAAATTTAATAGGTAAAGAATTAAATAACCCATAAGGGGTTGATATGCCGATAAACAAACTAAACCAAAATTAACAAAAATCATTCATTTTTACAGCAGTTGCTGTATTATTTAACAGTTTCATTACCATTTTAATCTGCAATTAATTGAAATGTATTTGCAGTTAGCTTGAAATGGTGAGGGAAGAAAAAAGAAAAAAACTGGGATGCATGGATATGATTTTACTGCCTCCTTTTAGATTTTTTTGTGCGTTAGGGACGCAGGACGCGTACCCATCTGCATCTCTAATTGTATATAAATTTAATCTTTAATAATATATAAATATTTATTGAAATGCTAAGAGCTACCAGTAAACCCTATTATCATTTACATAATTGGCTTCCATTGCTGTACTCCTACCTTCATCTCTGCACTCCAACTCCCACCTTCCGTTGCTGTGCTTCAACTTCCACTGCATTCTTACCTCCACCTACTGTTACCCTCTTACCTCCACTTTCCATCACTGCACTTCAACTTCCATTGCACTCTTATGCTGTCTGTTGCTCTACCTCCACTTTCTATTGCTGCTGCTGCACTTATACCCCACTTTCCATCGCTGCACTTATACCCCCACTTTCTATCGCTGCACTTATACTCCACTTTCATCGCTGCACTTATACCTCCACTTTCCATCGCTGCACTTATACCTCCACTTTCCATCGCTGCATTTATACCTCCACTTTCATCGCTGCATTTATACCTCCACCATATGTTGCTGCATTTCTACTTCCACCTTCCATTGCTCCACTGTTACCTCCACCTTCCATCGCTGCACTCTTACCTCTACCCACATATCTCATAAACCTGTTTCCCATGTTATATTGCATTTATTTTCATATCTTAAACATTTAAGCACTTATAAATTGTCCAGTTTTTTCCTGTTTTTTTTTCTTTTTCTTTTTAATTCATATCAGTATGAAAATTTTTTTTTAAATTTATAATTTTCATTGATATTCAGTTAAATTAAAAATTCCTATTTTTTGCACCACAGAAATGAGATTTTTGGCAGAATAATTCTGTTTTTTAGAATAGCATGCCCCTTTTTTTTTTATAAGAATTTAAATAGTATAACCTCAGTTATCTCCCTTGGATTTCATCTAAAGCAAGAGGTTAGATAGTTTTTTGTTTTGTTTTAAAGTATATTACAAAGTGCATGGCTGTTTTGATTGAGTATAAATTCCAATTTATTATCAATCCATACAATCTCTTGTCTAACAAAATCTTTATTTTTATAAGGGAAGAATATTAATTTTCATGATTTTGTTGTATTTTAAATTGTAAAGTTTGTGGAGTGGCATATTGCCAGTATCAGCTGGAGAGCAAGGGAGTCTATCCACTTTAGGTTAGCACTAGACCAGGAGATTATTTTTGGTGGGGTGGAATACCACACCTACCGTCAGCTCCCCATTTTACCATACAAATCAGATTACCAAAGCTATGCTACTCATGTGCTGAGTTGGCATGGGCCAGTATCTAACTCGAAACCTTATGATTCACAGGCGGATGCTCTACTGACTGAGCTAAACCAACCACTTTAAGTAAATTATCTTAATACTATCAAATTAATGATATTAAAACCTCATTCTGAAACCTTATGTCAACTAGAAAATATAGGCACCCTCCGGGTGCAAGTATTTAAGTTTTAATGTAATAAAATATTATATTAAATTAGAAAGGCTAATGAAACTAAATAAGAATGCAGATAAAAAGATTTGAATCAGAGGGGAGTATAATTGAAAAAAAAGCAACAACTGAAACTTACTCTTCCATCTCTCCTGTCTTTAATTGCTAAATTTTACTAATTTAATTATTTAGTTAAAATAAGAAGTAAAGAATAAAATCAGTTATTTCTTCTTGTTAATGGATTTCTTTTAAGATTTATTCCCGAGATATTTGCTCATATTCATTAAGATAAAACCAAACAATTAGAAATCAATAATACTAAGCACATATTTATTAAGATCAAATTTTTAATATCAATATGAAAATTAGCCTTCATGTTCACACTGTAAACCGCTATTTTGTTGTATATATAAATACAATTTCATCTTATTTACTTTCTCGGCCTCTGGACCATTGATATAATTAACGGCGTCGATCCCAGGGGCCATCCCACCAGGCAACACCTGCCCCCTTGATTTAAAGGGGCAGGGCTGGGTTTATTGCCCAGTGCCTGAGGCGCCCCCCTTGAGGGGGAATGCCGACGGGATCGACGCAATTTTTCACCCGCCACCCCATGAGCTTCAGTTTGTGGGTGGTCCCACGTTAATAGGGCCTTGTGCCTGACCCGTGCAAGTGGGGTACGTGGAAAATATCATGTAGATATGGTCAACATATCTAACTCCGGTTTTGACCGGTGGTCCAGTGAGCTTCGGCCACTGGACCTTACAAATTAATAGCGTTGATCCCAGGGAGCTATCCGCCAGGCAACACCTGCCCCCTTGATTTAAAGGGCAGGGCTGGGTTTATTGCCCAGCGCCTGAGGCGCCACCCTTGAGGGGAAATGCCAACAAGATCGATGCAATTTTTTCCACCTACTACCCATGAGCTTCGGATTGTGGGTGGGCCCACATAAAAATGTCTTTGTGCCACGCCCTCATAAGTGGGATGAGAGGCAAATATCATGTAGATATGGACAACATATCTAACTCCGGTTTTGACCGGTGGTCCAGTGAGCTTCGGCCACTGGACCTTACAAATTAATAGTGTTGATCCCAGGGGGCTATCCCCCCAGGCAACACCTGCCCCCTCAATTTAAAGGGACAGGGCTGGGTTTATTGCCCAGTGCCTGAGGCACCACCCTTGAGGGGGAATACCAATGCAATTTTTCCACCCGCCACCCATGAGTCTCGGCTTGTGGGTAGTCCCACATTAATAGGGCCTTGTGCCTAACCCGTACAAGTGGGGTACATGGTAAATATCTACTATGTAGATATGGTCAACAGTATTAATAATGTAAAACAATTTTATCAATAATTGGAAGTCCTGGATAATGTGACGTAAATAATTAATGGAATTGTGACTTGTATAGCAATATAGTTTCGGTTACAGAAAGACAAACACACAATCTCCATTATAATAAGATGTATAATGCAGGCTTTGGTTGTAGTCACAATAACTTTTGCTTTTGATATATATATTTACTAACCCCTCCGCACAAGCAGGATGTGACACAAGGTCAATTTATTAAGCAGAGTTCAACAGGTTTGAATTCAGAGTTTTCCTTCTAGACTGGTTGTCTAACCAAGGAGGGAGAGTAGGATACATACCTTTCCCAAGAGTATTAGCGCTAAGTGAAATGCAATTACCACATCCAGGATTTGAACTCAGGACAACAAGTCCATTTCCCATGACTTTAACCATTACACCATGCGCTTCCATTTTGCTTTTGATATAGGAGTGTAGGATGAATACCCTGGGGTGGGAGTGCTCACCTTGGTTATACGGTATTGCTCATAAAGTATACCCCTAACAATTGTTCATATTGCCATGGCAGCGAGGCTCAGAATATGCTGACTGTATCTCCCCACTTAGGGGTAACCTTCCCACTTAAAAAAAGGGTGATATCCTGAGTATAACATTAAACTGCATCAGGTAGTGAGGTTTCAGTTCTGAAGCTCTGGGGTTGGTGTGTGTGTGTGTGTGCCCGCCCAGAGGAAACAAAGTAAATATATATACACATTAAATATTACCAGAGCTTGCTTTTTGTGCAAAAATAATGAAGATTTTATTTGTATCATGGATATTTAAAAATTAGAATTTGAATAGTAAGGAGAAGGGAAAGTCATTGGTTCGTGATTAAAACATGAACAGATCAATTATGGAAGACCAAAACAATCAATGGATCTGCAAGACTAACTTTTTTTTTTTTTAGTATTATTTGGATTATTTGGACTATTGTCCTCATCTTCATTTTTATCTGTGCAACGTTTCGGGCAATGTGCCCTCCGGCCTTCTTCAGGTATTTCTTCTCGGACTCGGGAACTTTCTCGGACACAGGAACCTTCTTTTCGAACTCAGGAACCTTCTTGTCATAATCGGAAGCCATTACTGAACTTTGACCCTAACCCTTTATTCAGTCCACGGGGTATCCTATTCTCATTTTGCTAACGGAGAAATAGTACTTTTTTATCCCCATCCCCCTCTACCCAGACAATACCGGATAGCCACTTCTAGTTATTTATAAAACTTCAATACATTTTCATTTTTATTGTTTTGTTTTATTAATAGCAAAAGATTAAACATATGGTTTTTCCATTTTTGCAGTTGTGCCAAACTTAGTTTGTTATTCATGTTTGTGCCAACAAAACAAAACTGCTATTAAAAGAGGAGCTAATTGCATTTTACCAAATTATTGGTTCATATTTCTTTCTTTGTGAAGAGAATCGAAAAGTATACATATATATATATATATATATATATATATATATATATATATATGTGTGTGCGTGTTATATATATATACAAAGTGGTAGTTCTTAGATTTGCTGACTTTTATTTTTTAAAGTAGCTGTTGCCAAAATTCTTCACCTTGAGCAATTTTCTGAGTGTCTTTCTGCACTTTTAGCCCTCTCCGATACTCTTGAACCCTTTTCAACAGATGGTATTTGTTTTCTGGATAAGTAAGTAGCCTTTTCATGAATATAGACTTCTGTAATGATCTGAACAAGAACAGAACTATTGAAACAAAACTCAGTTTAGTGATAAAAAAAAAAAAAAGATAAATCATCTGGGTAAAACATGTTAGGAACAAACATAGGAAAAAAAAAAAAAACATGGAACAAATTTATAAGGGAAGGAAAGTACAAAATCTTTTGGTTTGGTTTATTTGTATAATGGCATATCAACTCCTTGTGGGTCATTTAATGCCAAAATTTAATTTGTAGATGATTGTAATCATAACTATTTATAGTTTTTGTTTGGGGTTATTTCCTATAACTACAACCTAAAAAAGGGGAACCACTCTGAATGAATTTGATAAATTATTTATTTATTGATCTACTAGGAAAAAAGAAGATGGGGTTAGGGTTTAGGGTTAGTTTAATATGAAAATAATGGGTAGATTGATTAGCAGATAAAATTCATTCAGAGTGGTTCCCCTTTTTTAGGTTGGAGTTATAGGAAATAACCCTGTTTGGTTTATTTCTTAATGGCATATCAACTCCTTATGGGTCATTTAATGCCAAAATTTCATTTGTGAATTATTGAATTTATAACTATTTATAGTTTTTGTTTAGTCTATTTGTTTAATGGCATATCAACTCCTTGTGGATAATTTAATGCCAAAATTTGATTGTAAAAAAATGTCAACATTTCACTTGTAAATGTTTGCTTGTCAAAAAAATCTGCAGAGTGGTCTATTGTCAGTATTGGCCAAATAGTAAGGGAGTCTATCCCCTTTTCGCTAGCACTAGACCAGGGAGATTGTTTTGCTGAGGTGGAGCGCCAGACCTGCTGTAAGCTCCCAGCTTCTTTACTGCACGGATCAGATTACCCAACCTGTGCTACTCATGTGCTTAGTTGCCGGTATTAAACCTGGAATCTTGCAATTTCTAGGGGGGGGGGGCTCTACCGACTGAGCTAAACTAGACCCTTTTGATTGTAAAACAATGTAGCTGACAAAACACAATGATTTAGTAATAATGGATGTGTGAGACTAACTTTTTGCCCCTCCCCCCTCCTTATACCCAGGCAATGCCGGGTAGCCGCTTCTAGTATTTAAATAAAGCTTAAGTAAAGCAATTACCTTGTAATGGTTTTATATGCTTTCTTTTCCCTAGTTACACCGATTCTTAAAGCATCAGAAAGTAGTCAATTAACCTTACTAAGTTACACTCTTTCCAGTTCATTTATGAAAACAATCCTCTTAGGACTATGCATGAGAAATTTTCATTAATATATCAATATCATTATTATTATAAAAAAAAAAATCATCGGGGCGGCCTAATGTCGGTATCAGCCATGCAGCGAGGGAGTCTATCCCCTTTTCAATAGTAATAGTAATAATGATAATAAGTAAAGTCGACGAGGTGGCCTAAAGTCGGTATCAGCCAGACAGTGAGGGAGTCTATCACCTTTCAGTAGCGCTAGACCAAAAAGATTATTTTAGCGTCTGAGATGGAGCGCCACACCTACCATCAGCTCCTTACTTTACCGCACGGATCCCTGTGCTACTCATACTAAATCACCCCTAATAATACACAACAACTATTTCTAGTCAAACAGGAGCTGCAATTATAAAAAAAATGGAGAAATAAAGAAAGTAAATATTAGTAAATTTGGTCATTTTTGTTTAGAAAATAGAAATTTTGCTTTTTTTTTTTTTTTACCTACCCATACTATTTGCTTCATATCTTTCATTTTTTTCACCCTGGGAATATTAAAGAGGATTTTGGATATGTTTTTCTACAATAAATAAGCTTTCCAACAATAACGGATTTAGCTTGGCCTTTTTTATTTCTGGGTTGATGCCTAAAATGATCTAATTCTACTGGACGACTATTGTTCATCTTTTATTACACATGTAAATTCTATTTTCTTATTTTTATCGGTTGCATGCTAAAGGATGTACATTAAACACTTGCCAGATTCGTTAAGAATTTTTATACCGATGATATTCAAACTCACATCCCATACAGCCTCAGAGAAGACTAACTTGAGGAGGAGGAGCTCTCAAAGTTTGACTAATGAGAAGAGAGCCCCTTTGGTTTGAATTCAGAGTTTTCCTTCTCCTAGATTGTTTTCCATACAAAGCTTAAAAGAGCTCAATTTGTACTTGTTTAAATATTTTGAGTGTTGACTATAAATTTCATATTGCCAAAAAAAAAAAAGAAAAAGATTTTCGTTCATTGAATTATTAATAAATTGTTACATTAAAATAAATTTAGGGAGGGTTAAATTTATTTTGTAAACACGGATTTTACGCCATCTTTAGATAACGTTTATGGACATATTTGAGAAAAATTGACTGATAAAATAGTTTTAAATGTATTAAAAATAAATTACATGTGTAATTTTGTTGTTGTTTTTACTGATCATTTTGTTACTACTTTTCGACTTAGACAAAAATTTGACCTTAAATAATCGATTTAATTAATTTTAATTCGTTTTTAAAATGAAAAGCAGACGAAAAATTGGGTATGCCTATAAATTAAAATAAATAGAATGAGGGTTTTAACGAGAAAAAATTAGAATATGTCGGCTGTACTTATGATGTTTGCTCTTTATTCATTCTATTCTTATGATGTATCTAATTTCATTTTTTATGTCACTCACATGAAAATTCAACATAGATGTATAAAAATAGTTGAACGATTGTTAAGGCTTACGGGGACTGTTATGAGGATGGACAAAAAATAAACAAAACGAAAGGACAAGAAAGATAACTCTTACTTTAGGATCTTGGATTGTGTCCCTTGGCATCGCAATTTAAATTGAATATGATCTTGAAAAAAATCCAATAATACTTAGGATATACAAAAAGTTATAATTCATTAAATATGATATTTCTCAAAGAAATGAAAAATAACCAACGAATTAAATGCGTCACCTAATTTTACACCGGATTTGAAAATCGCCCAGTTAAAATTGAGATACTTTCTTGCATAAAAAAATTCTATTTACATTTTCAAAAGGTTTTAGGCCAGTCTGGCTAACTAGAAGTCTAAGTTATAAGTTTAATCCTTAGTGGGTGCTCCATACTTGCGATCTTGTGTCACATCCTGTCCGTGGCGAACAGGTTGGGTAAATACCTACAAGCCTAAAATATCATAAATCTGAAAATCACCCTAAGATACAAAACATCAAACCTACAAGAATGAAATAAATCCAATTCTGATTAATGACATTTAATATGCAAAAAAGTAAAAATAGTAAAAAAAAAAAAAAAAAAGTCCTAAAACTCAGCACATGAGTAGCAGCTTTGATAATCTGATCTATGCAGTAAAGTATGTAGGAATTGACGGTAGGTGTGGTGTTCCACCTCAGCAAAATCAATCTCCCTGGTCTAGCACCAGTAGAAAAGGGGATAGACTCCATCGGCTGATACCAACAATAGGAGATCGAATACAGAACCTTGTGATTTCCTGGGGGATGCTCTACTGACTGAGCTAAATCTAATACTTGGTATCAGCCGGACAGCGAGGAAGTCTATCCCCTTTTTGCTAGTGCTAGACCAGGGAGATCGTTTTTTGTTGTTTTTTTTTGTGCTGAGGTGGAGCGCCACATCTACTGTCAGCTCCCCACTTTATCACAGATCAGATTACTCATTATGTGTTACACATGTGCTGAGTTGGTGGGGAAGATTCCAAACTGAAGCTGAACCGTTTTAGACCTTATTTTTCCAAATCTAATACTTGGTATCCCGACAGTGAGGAAGTCTATCCCCTTTTTGCTAGTGCTAGACCAGGGAGATCATTTTTTGTTGTTTTTTTTTGTGCTGAGGTGAAGCGCCACATCTACTGTCAGCTCCCCACTTCATCACACAGATCAGATTACCCATTATGTGTTACACATGTGCTGAGTTGGTGGGGAACCTCGCGATTCCAAGTCCAGGTTAAAATCATATTAAAAGTTACCCCTGAAGCTGAACCGTTTTAGACCTTATTTTTCCAATGCAGGTATCATTGGGGAACGAGAAAAGTTTTGGTAAGTGGGCTGTTTACCCAAAAAGTTTTAGATTAAAAAAAAAAAAGATAATAAAAATAACACAACAAAAATCAATGGCTGTCGCAAAAGTAAAAACTATTTTCTACTCACTCCACTTCTTCAGTTGCTCACAGGTTTGTTGGTCCAACATAGGCAATAAAAAAATTGGTTATTTCCTATAACTGCAACATAAAAAAGGGGAACCACTCTGATTGACTAATAAATTATTTATTTATTTATTTATTGATCTACTAGGAAAAAAGAAGACGGGTTTTTAGGCTTAGGGTTAGTTTAATGAGAAGATAAATGAATAATTTATCAGTCAGAGTGGTTCCCCTTTTTTATGCTGGAGTTATAGGAAATAACGAAAAAATTATAGTGAACATGTCTCTGGAGCCTTATCACCAGATGCAGTTTAATATCCTACCCAAGACATCCCTTTTGGAGGGCATCTTGCCCCTCTGCAGGGAATACAGTCAGCCAGCTACAGTCAGTTAGCTTTTCGATTTAGTACGTCCTGGGAAGCACATATTTTCTTTGAATGAGTCCCTGGGAAAATTTATGGGTCCCAATTAAGCCATCTATTCTTCTACCTTTTAACTTATCCTGTGTAATTCATTTCGAAGAAACTATTGAAATGTATTTAAAGTTAGCTTGAAATACTGAAAAAAACAACAAAAAACACTGTGTCCTTTTAGATTTTTGTGCAACAAGGATGCATACCTATCAGCATCTCTGAGTCAGCATATTCTAACCCAACAGGGTGAATTTAAAATGGAGTTATGATTTTAATCAACCATTTAGAAAATAGTCGAATTTTGGCATTAAATAACCCATAAGGAGTTGATATGCTGTTAAACAAATAAACCATAAAAAATGATTTGTTTCAATTCTAAATTCTTTTTTATTTTTATTTTTCTTTACAGAAACAAATGAATGGCTTTTATATGATTGGCTGCTCAATTTGGGCAGTTGTTGATTTTGCAAATGCTGAAAAGGAATCAAGTAAGTTGTAAAACATACTTAGTTTTTAATTATTTATTTATTTATATACAATATGATTCCTGTAAAAGAAAAATACTGGGATTATATCTATATGGGGAAAGAAAAAGTGATAAGAAAAGAGAGATGAATGAGAAAGAAAAGAGTGATTGAAAGAAGAGAGAGAGAAGAAACAAAAAGAGAGAAAAAAGGGAAGAAAGAAAAAGATGGGAGAAAGAGAAAAGAGAAAGAGGGAAGAAAGAAAAAAGTGATAGAGAGTTGGTTGGTTGGATTTTACGGCATCTCAACCTCCGCTGGGTCATTTTATGCCGAAGACATTTGTTTTAGTCATTCTTGATGGGTGCTCAATTTTTTAAAACTCATTATTTTCTATTTAATCCATAGATAGGACTCTAACAGGTACTACCACTCCATGTCAGTGTCAACCT
Organism: Doryteuthis pealeii; assembly: GCA_023376005.1. Taxonomy (NCBI): domain Eukaryota; kingdom Metazoa; phylum Mollusca; class Cephalopoda; order Myopsida; family Loliginidae; genus Doryteuthis; species Doryteuthis pealeii. The sequence goes on from CM042153.1 coordinate 26,341,960, forward strand.
GGGAGTAATGGTGATGAAAGGCTACTCTACATTCCCTAGACCTCCAGAATTGAAACTTCACCCTCAGATAGTTTAACGTCATACCCAGGACTATAAAACCCTCAACCACCGCCTTCTAGCACATATATGGTAAAAAGGGTTGGGGCTTGCCATAAGAGCAATAGAGTTGGGACAATCATATAGGTGCTAGGGCTTGACGTGACCAGCTGATTGATTTATTAATATAAATATTACATAAACGACAATTTCTATCTGTCTGTGTATAATCAGCACCAACACCAGTGATCTGATCATGATGGAACCTACACACATGCTAAGCTAATATTCAGGAACAGGACTAACTAATTGGATTCCAATAAAAATTAATGGAACCCCTGTGGACATCTTTACAATGGAGGAAGAATAAAAAGACATTTCAGTGAGATAGGGGACTTCCTCAATTGTTCTGTTTGTTCTTGAGTGCTAAGGCAGTAAGTTTGCTATTCTTATACATAAGTTTGTTGAATAAGTTTGATACTCTTTGAGCTCAAACTTCCCCTGGCTTATTTACTCTGGAGAAGTTGGATGGAAGAAACAGCTATTGATAGTTCTACACAAAAAAAATTGATCTGCCATAAACACTCCTAGCAAAGGTTGCTATTGAAAATCCAGTATAGGCACCCAGGTTCGCTAGGATTTTCAGGCGCACTCTGGGAACTGCAAATATCCAAGCCTTTCCTGGGTATTACTCAGTCAGTAGAGTGTTCGGCTAGAAACCACAAGGTTCCTGGTTCGATACCGGCCCTCGCCAACTCGGTGTATGAATAGCACAGGGATCAGTGTAGTAAATTAAGGAGCTGATGGTAGGTGTGGCACTCCACCTCAGATGCAAAAAACAATTTCCTTGGTCTAGCGCTAGTGAAAAGGAGATAGACTCCCTCGCTGATTGGCTGATACTGACTTTAGGCCACCCCAATGACTTTACTTACTTACTGGGTATTGTAGCTAGTGTAAAATAATTACATAGCACTATTGCTTAGTTAGGATAAATAATTCTGACAAAAAACAAAAAGGCTTAAGTCTATTAATTGCTTAACATCCTATACCACCTCATTCCACCCGGCCAGAAGTCGCATTCATTTTCCTAATCTACACCAAATGATAGACTTTGTTTAACTGTAATATTAAACATATTTAGAAGTCTTTGATTGGAAAATAACAGGTAACTTTAAATGAAAAGATAATTTTTAGCCATTTTTTTAAATAAATCCTTATAGGAATTGGGCTCAACAGGATGTTAAGAGTTAAAGACTAAGAAACAAAAATGTTTGTATCATTCAAAATTTTTAAAATTGTTTACAAAACTCTGAATTTTTTGCAGGGATTTATTAAGTTCGTAAGATAATATAGAAATATAATTAATCATGGACAGAGGGAGTTTTAATTTAATTGGCTAACTGGGTTTCAATAAAAACCAATACCAGAAACTCTGGTGACATCTTGACAATGAAGCAAGAAAGAGGAGGAGTTTCAGTGAGAGAGGGAGTAGAGAAGTAGGAGTAAATTAATCTGCCATAAATACACCCCTAGCAAAGGTTGCTATTGAAAATCCAGTATGGGCACCCAGGTTCGCTAGGATTCTCAGGCGCACCCTGGGAACTGCAAATATCCCCACCATTCCCGGGTATTACCAAGTACTGCAGCTAATAAAAAAAAAAATAAAGGAAACATTAACATAAAATGCAGTGCTATTTGTCTTTGTAATAAATTTATAGGTAATCTGAACATTAGCTACATAAATGAGAGTAACCTCCCCTTGTTTATTTCACTTTGAGGAAGCCATATATTTTGGTCGGCCATTTTCAATTCACCATAAATCTACAATGAAAATACGAATGTGTTCAAATCAATACAACTGCATGTTTTAACATGAAAGTATCATAAGATGTGTTCTTAATTGTGCTTGAGCATTATTTGAAATGAACTTAATTATTATTAAGAACACATTTTTTTATATTTTCGTGTTAAAACATGCAGTTGTATTGATTACGGTAAAATGAAAATGGCCACCAAAACATGGCTTCCTCAAAGTGAAATAGACAAGGGAGGTTGCTCTCATTTATGTAACTTATGTTCAGATTACCAATTTATAATTGTTGCAAACAAAATTATTAAAAGCAAATTAATACAAGGTTTTATTTACAGGTTGATTTTTTTTCCTTGCTGATATAGACATGATTTAATTTTAAAAGAAAGAAGAAAAAAAAAAGATTGACCTTATTGATTCATCTTAAAATCAACCAAACAACTATTTTCCTTTTCTATCTTTTTTTCCATTTCTTTCTTTAACTTGAATGATTTAAAGGGATTTCAGTTGACTGATACTCCTGTGTTCCAACTCTAACACAACTTAAGTCACCATCTCTTACCCATAGAGAAAACAAGTGCTCATCTATATATAATTATTGATATATCTCTAAATGCGTATGGTTTGCAAAAGAAAAATAGACATTAAAAATTACTTATTTAGAAAGATTATTTTCTTTTTTTCTTTCCAACCATATAAATATTTTTAAGATTGGACCAAAATAGGCGATACATTCAAGCGGAATGGCTTAGACTACGAAATTTATTCACTAAATTAAACTTCACTGCTGGTATCGCTGTAAATCGCTGTAACAAAAAGCAGGCAGCGAACAATATTTTATTATCAGCAGGTGCTGGTATATGGACAGTTCTGCAAATTGGGTGATTTTGGATTAATTAATTAATTATATACCCTTTAATTAGTAAAAATCAATAACCAAATTTGGCATGTTTCTTAGTTAGAAGGATATTAATCTATATGCAAGATTTCAAATCTGAGTGACTCTTCTTTTCTGAGTTATAGGTGACACGTACATACCAAAACTTTTCTTTTATTTATTATATATATATATATATATATATATATATATAATGTTATGCGGATATTATTTATTTATTTTTGTTCTTATATTAGCAAACAACATAAGCATAGAGAAAAAAAAAGGTTTACATAAATTATACAGACAAACATGCTTTCATTCCTGGTGCACATAGCTTATACTTACATAAGTGCATGGAGAAAGAATTATTTCATTCCACTTAAATGTGACATTTTTTCTTACTATATTTCGTCTTTTATTCAGCCTATCATTTCCTCTTTCCTTCAATTGAACACACTACTTTGACTTTAATTCGAACCAGTAACGACAACTTTAGAAAATAAAAAGTCACCATCCACCAAAATAGATTTGTCAACTGACATTCAAGAATTAGTATTATTTGGATTATTCGGACTATTATCCTGATCTTCATTGTTATCTGTACAAGGTTTCTGCCGGTGCGCCTTCTTCACGTATTTCTTGTCCGATTTTCTTGGACTCGGGTACCTTCTTTTCGAACTCAGAACCTTTTTTTTTCGACTGAAATGTTGTACAGAAACAATGAAGATGATGACAATAGTCCGAATATCCAAATAATATTTAATTATCAGGTCTCATCTCAAAAACTCCGGGAAATGACTTTCAGAAAGTCAGAACTTGTTAAAGAATATACTTTCAATAAGTGAAGTACATGCCTGAAGAAATTAAGGGACTAAGTAATAATTCATATTTTTGTCAATTAATTCCATGATATTTTCCTCAATCTATATAATATTACTGGTGTTCCTACAAAATACGACCATTATCATCTTGCAACACCTCTGGTTAAATATGAAACCGTCCAAATCGTCCAAGATAAAATGCAAAACGTAAATCATATGAACTGGTATTACTTATACACCGAATACTTATTACTTATTATTTCAGCTAAATAATGAACCATTCCGTTTTCATAAGGAAAGGGAAGAAAAAAGTACATGCCTACACCAGAAAAGATATACTAAGAAGAAAGAAAAAGAGTGTAGGTGTAAGATAGGGAAGAGGAGTGAGCAATCTGTTTTAATAAAAAATAATGCAAAGATGAAAAGGAACCAAAGACAAAAAAAAAAAGAGTGAGCAAGAGTTATTTCAAGATTATCATACTTTTTCACATATTGAATATTTTTGCAATAGCTCTTAAGTAAACATATCAAACGTTGTAATAAGTAAATTATCATACTGTGGTATATCCACAGGTCTCCGCTCGTTTCCCCTACATGACCGGAAAAATTGAAAACATTAATTTAGATAATCTAAGATAGATCGTTCTTGTATATTTTATAAAACAAGATAGTTTTAGATATTAATTATACATATTTTGCGTCTTATCTCATATTAGTTTATTTACTGCTAAGTAAAAAAAAAATCAATAAATGTAGTAATTCTATAATTTTGGCTAGTTAGTTGGATTTTATGGCATGTCAGCCCTTCTTGGGTTATTTTACTCCTCAAAACATTTTGCTTTATTCATTCTTCATAGGTACTATTTTTTTAAACGCAATTTTTAAACACATGCTAGATTTAGCAGACTTCCTCCAGCCGGGAGCGAAATCAATTTTTCATCAGTCAGAGTCCCTTAACCCTCAGCACCTAGCAGCAAGAAGCCGAATTTTATCTGATAAATATATACATAGGTATAGATGTCACGGTCACAAGAGATCCCATATCCGGTAATACCAGAGAGCCTTGCTTAAGCAAATACGGTGATCGTCACTTAAATTCCCTTCCAAAGAGCTTTACCGGGTTTTCGGAGCATATATTTTAGTCATCCACAGACATCGTGTTTCGACGCATCAGGTCTCAGTGTGTCTAGACTTTGCAGACTACCTCCAACCAAGAGCGAAATATATATAATATATATATATATATATATTTAATTTGCAACTTTATATGAACACCTGGATAAATAAAAGTTGGGCGAAAATATGTAGGTTAGATATATTCACATAAACAGATATCAAATTTGCAATTTCACACACATAGTTACGTTCATATATGTGAACACTACCTATATATATATATATATATATATATATATATATATAAACCTGCCTCATATATATATATAAAACTGACTCATACACACAATATATATATATATATATATATATATATAAACCTGCCTCATATATATAAATATATATATATAAACATAGTATATAATATAATATATAAACATGCCACAGATATATATAATATATATATATATATATATATATATATATATATATATAAACATGCCACAGATATATATATATATATATATATATATATAATATATATATATATATATATATAAACATGCCACAGATATATATATATATATATTATATATATATATAAACCTGCCTCATATATATAAATGTATATATATAAACATGCCTCATATATATAAATATATATATATATATAAACATGCCTCATATATATATATATATATATATATATATATATATAAACCTGCCTCAATATATATATATATATATATATATATATATATATATATATATATATATATATATAAGTCACGTCTGTTTTGGTATGTGTATAAATGAATACCTTGTTACAGATATAAATTTACCTGAAATGAATTTATTTCTGTACCAAGGTATCAATTAATTCATTTATACACCGTATATTTAAAAATATATACGAACATATTTATATGTACATTTGATTTCTTAATTTTGGTTGAATCCTATCGAGGAAACACTTGATATATATATATATATATATATATATATATATATGATTCACACACGTATATGTAAACACACACATACATATATATGTATAAACATACAGTCATACACACAACTCCATGAACCCCTCCCTCACATATATAAGAGCATCTAAAAAATAACCTACCTCATAGAGGTTCTTCACGGAACAATGGACATGCTACTATTAAACACACTCGCCTACCCGGATTTAACAGCATGTCAAACCCACAAAAACACTTGAACTTTTATAATTCTTCTATAATGCCCTCTCTAATAATCTATCAACAATTTCTTCAAATAAGAAATTTTCTCCTGAAGATGACCTAAGGTCGAAACTAGTTGAGAATAAACAACATACCAGAAATATTCCTGATTGTCTTAATACTTTTTGTTCACACTATATATATATATATATATATATATATATATATATATATATACTGACACAACATCAAATTGTTAAGCGAAGTACAACAGGTTTGAATTCATATTTCCATCCACTGGATTGGATATATAGCCAAAGCTAACGAAACCAGTCTGCCCCAACATTTACCTATATCACAGCAGAACCTAATCTTTCATCCTTACTTCTCCAGTAACGTATAGCTGGGAGTTGTTCTTTTATATTCTCGGACTTTAGAAATCTTATCTTATTATAATGGAGATTGTGTATTTGTCTCTCTGTAACCGAAACTATATCACTACTCAAGTCACAGTTCCCTTAGCCATTTACATCACATTCTCCATGATTTTATTTTTTATTCAAACCTCGATTACTAATAAAATAGTCTTTTATACTGTTGGACTTATTTGTATAGTAATAAAATGCAATTGTATTTATATATACAACAAAATAGAGGTTTACAGTGTGAATGGGAGGGCTAATTTGCATATTGATATAAAAAAATTGATTTTAATAAATATGTGCTTAGTATTATGGATTTTTAATTGTTTGGTTTTATATTAATGAATATGAGTAAACATCTCTTTAATAAATCTTAAAAGAAAAACATTAACAAGAAGAAATAACTGCAATATTATTCTTTACTTCCTATTTTAACTAAATAGTTAAATTAGGAAAATTTAGCAATGAAAAATGGGAGTGATGGAAGAGTAAGTTTCAGTTGTTCTATTTTTCGATTATACCCTGTTTCAAATCTTTTTATTTGCATTTTTATTTAGTTTAATTCGCCTTTCTAATTTGATATAATATTTTATTATATTAGATACTTGCACCCGGAGGGTGCTTATATTTGCTAGTAAAAATAAATATATATAAGTATTTTTCTCATAATTAAAAATATCATAAAACAGGAAATCCTTTACCCCCTTATGCGAAATAACAGTTAAAGCTGTGAATGAGTTAATAGATAGACAGGTTGATCTTTTCAGAAATGTCAGTCGAATCCATTTTAGATAGTAAAATTAAGGAACTGGTTAATTTATATGCATAACAATCTTATAAAAGCAACCTTTTCCTATAAAGTGAATTTGCGTTGCTATGGTAACGGCATTACTTCGATTTGGCACAACTTTTTAAATTATTCTGTTTTGGGAATAAAAGTCGAAAACACCCACCCGTATATTTCTAATGGAATTTGTTTGAAATCGCACCTTATATATGATTATATATGCGCCGTTTTATTTGCCCTTGATACAAATGAATAGGAGGAAATTGATAGATAGTTAGATAGATATGAGACGTGATAGATATATGTGGGAAATAAGAGATGGAAAGAAAAGTTATATAAAATGTTTTTATGAGTCCAAAGGGAGAAAATTAGAGAGTCCGCAAAAGGAATTATATTTAAAAAAAATAAAACTCTCTCTCTCTCTCTCTCTCTCTCTCTCTCTCTCTCTATATATATATATATATATATATATATATATATATATATATATATATATATAGAGAGAGAGAGAGAGAGAGAGAGAATGAAAGAAAAATACATAGATATATAGATAGATGCATAAATAGCTATGGAAAGTGTTGAATAGATGGGGAAAGTGGTAAATAGATTGATTGCTTCTTCGATAGATTTGAGGAGCCAATATGATGAGTTGGGATGGCAGTTATAGTTATATATACTAGCAAATATATGCACCCCCCCCCCCGGGTGCAAGTATTTAAGTTTTAATGTAATAAAATATTATATTAAATTAGAAAGGCTAGTGAAACTGAATAAAAATACCGAAAAAAGATTTGAAATAGAGGAAGTATAATAAAAAATAGACCAACTGAAACTTACTCTTCCATCACTCTCGTCTTTCATTGTTATTTTTTCTAATTTAAGTATTTAGTTAAAAGAGGAAGTAAATAATAAAATGACAGTTATTTTTTCTTGTTAATGGATTTCATTTAAGATTCATTGAAGAGATTTTTGATTATATTCATTAAAATAAAACCAAACAGTTAGAAATCAATAATACCAAGCACATATTTATTAAAATCAAATTTTTAATATCAATATGCAAATTAGCCTTCCATTCACACTGTAAACCGCTATTTTGTTGTATATATAAATACAATTGCATGTTGTCAGTATGTAGACATGGTTAACAGTATTAATAATGTAAAACAATTTTATTAATAATTGAGGTTTAAATAAAAATACAATCATGGAAAATGTGATGTCAATAACTAAGGGAATAGTGATATGAGTAGTAATATAGTTTCGGTTACAGACAGAAAAGCACACAATCTCCATTATAATTACTAGCAAATATATGCACCCTCCGGGTGCAAGTATTTTAGTTAAATTTTATAATAAAATATGATATTAAATTAGAAAGGCTAATGAAACTGAATAAGAATGTAGATAAAAAGATTTTGAACAGAGGGGGTATGATTGAAAAATAGAACAACTTTGAAACTAACTCTTCCATCGTTTTCCGTTACTCCCGTCTTTCATTGGTAAATGTTCCTAATTAAACTGTTTAGTTAAAATAGGAAGTAAAGAATAATATTACAGTTATTTCTTCTTGTTAAGGGATTTCTTTTAAGATTTATTGAAGATATTTTTGCTTATATTCAATAAGATAAAACCAAACAATTAGAAATTAATAATACTAAGCATATATTTATCAAAATCATTTTTTTAAGATCAATATGCAAATTAGCGTTCCCGTTCATACTGTAAACCTCTATTTTGTTTTATATATAAATACAATTGCATGCTATTAGTATGTAGACCTGGTCAACACCAGGGGTCCAGTGGCTTCGGCCCTGGATCTTTACAAGTTAATAGCGTCGATCCCAGGGGGCCATCCCCCCAGGCAACACCTGCCCCCTCGATTTAAAGGGGCAGGGCTGGGTTTATTGCCCAGTGCCTGAGGCGCCCCCCTTGAGGGGGAATGCCGACGGGATCGACGCAATTTTTCACCTGCCCACTCCATGAGCTTCGGCTTGTGGGTGGTCCACGTTAATAGGGACTTTGTGCCTGACCCGTACAAGTGGGGTACGCGGTAAATACAGTATGTAGACCTGGTCAACACCGGGGGTCCAGTGGCTTCGGCCCTGGATCATTACAAGTTAATAGCGTCGATCCCAGGGGGCCATCCCCCCAGGCAACACCTGCCCCCTTGATTTAAAGGGGCAGGGCTGGGTTTATTGCCCAGTGCCTGAGGCGCCCCTTGAGGGAATGCCGACGGGATCGACGCAATTTTTCACCTGCCACTCCATGAGCTTCGGTTTTGGGTGGTCCCACGTTAATAGGGACTTTGTGCCTGACCCGTACAAGTGGGGTACGCGGTAAATATCATGTAGATATGGTCAACGGTGTAAGTAATGTAAAACAATTTTATTAATAATTGAGGTTTAAATAAAAATAAAATCATGAAGAATATGATGCAAATAACGAAAGAATTGTGACTTGTATAGTAATATAGTTTCGGTTACAGATAGAAAACCCACAATCTCCATTATAATAATATATATTATATATATATATATATATATATATATATATAACTGCCATCCAACTCCTTATATATATATATATATATATATATATATATATCAGGAGAAAATGGAAGTGAATCAGACAGTATATAATTTTATTGAAATAAAAAAAACAAGTTTCGGCTAAACGGTGATATTTTATTAAGCTAACACTACAAGGTTTTCAAGTTTTCTATTGTTCATAATACCAGCGTCGCGGACCCTCGTCTGCTTCTGTTGGTACCCAAATATGAGTAAATAAACTCCTGTATTATATATATAATATATATATATATATTATATATAATATATATTATATGTGTGTGTGTGGTGTGTGTTGTGTGTGTGTCTGTGCGTGTGTCTGTGTGTGTAAGAATGGAAATGAATCCGATAATATGAGGAAAATGAGTAAAGAAAAGAAATGTAGATGAAAAAATTAATTTTATCGATATCACTTTAATCGATATCACTTACACATGTGTTTTCGGTCTGTTTATCAAAATGTATACGGATTTACGTTATTTTATTATGTTATTAAAATAATCAGATGGAGTTGAATAATAATATAATAATAATAATAATAATAATAATAATAATAATAATAATAATAGGAAAAATGCATAAAATATTCCGCATACAGAGAGATTTTTTTACGACCTTCATCAGAGTGATTTTTTATTTTTTTGAGTAGATATAAAAATCGTTGGAGACAAGAATAGAATTTTAAATGTTCGAAAAAAAAAAGAATATTTTTTTGAATCTTTAGGAGGCTGTTAAAAATTTGAAAGTTTTGGTGGATGGGTATAATTTGTATTGCAAATTCCTTTTTTCCCCAAACAACAACAATGAAAACCCATTTCATTCAAACATCAACAAGTTTAAGATTATTAATAACATTTCATTTTTTGCATAATCATCTAGTTTCGTGGTCTATTTGAAACCTGTTGTCTTTCATATCTAAAAGGATTAATTTTAAAACAAACAAATATTAAACAAATGGTCCATTTTTGTCACTTCTTTGTGGTATACAAAGAAGTGACAAAAAATGGACCATTTGTTGTGTGAACATTGCTTTTTTAGCATCCAAATGTATTGATGTTATTATTTTATGATTTCTGCTATGATGAACACCAGCCAGTGAGATACACACTTGGAAGATAACTGTTAAGCATTACATGTCATACTTCAAATGCAATACTTCATATTACTTATGGAGGCCGGAGATATAATAATTAGAGTCGTAGTAAATGGACTCTTGGGCCTGAGTTCAAATCGTGGACGAAGCTGTTTGCCTTTCCCATAGCGCTAATACCCTTGGAAAAGGTATGCATCCAACTATTTAACCTCCCACTATTGATAAATGGCATAGCAGACTTGACTCTTTAACAATGGCCAGTCCAGGAGCGGGAACATTCTGAATTCAAACCTTTTAAACTCCGCTTAAGAAATTTACCATGTCTCACGTTCGACTAGGGTGGAGGGTTTGCTAAATCTAATTATGATGGAGATTGTGTGTTTGCCTGTCTGTAACCGAAACTATATCACAACTCAAGTCACAATTCCCTAAGTTATTTAGGTCAAATTCTCCATGATTTTATTTTTTATTTAAAACTTAATTATTAATAAAATTGTTTTTTCTATAAACATTGTTAGCCATATATACATAATAATATGCAATTGTATTTATATATACAACAAACTAGCGTTTTACAATTTGAACCGGGAGGCTAATTAGCATATTGATATTAAAAATTTGATTTTAATGAATATGTGCCTAATATTATTGATTTCCAATTGTTTGATTTTATCTTAATGAATATTAACAAAAAATCACGGGGATAAATCTTAAAAGCAATTCATTAACAAGAGGAAATAACTGTTATTTTATTCTTTACTTTTTAATTTAGCAATAAAAGTCAAAAGGGTTGGAAAATTAAGTTTCAGTTGTTCTATGTTTTAATTATACTATCCTGTTTCAAATCTTTTTATCTGCATTCTTATTTAGTTTCGTCATCCTTTCCTATTTAGTATAATATCTTATTACATTAAAACTTAAATACTTATATATATATACTTATATATACACCATATATTTGATAGTATATATAATTCATATAATTTGTTACTGTTTTAGTCATTTTTCTTTTAATTTAGGCGATATTCTATTTAGCTGTTTATGTTTGAACCCGTATATTTCCATTCAGTTTCAAAGCGGTGTTTTGATAATTGTTTATTTTGATGTTAAATCCATTTGGGGTCAGTGTTTGGAGATGTTTTATATATCTATCTTGGTGTTTCTATTGTCACCGTGATATTGTCTAATATGTTTTTCAGTTCAATACATCCTTGTTAAAATCGTGGCCGTTAGAAATGTTTTTCTATAAGTATTAGTTTGTTGTAATACCGATTTGATTCTTTGTTGTAGTTTAATCTAATGTAAAATGGGTGTCGTCTAGAGAATTTATCACGTCACTGATAGGGACGGGTGATGAAAGAGAGTCAACGGAATCCGTACTGTCAACACACCTTGATGAAGAGGAGGATTAGGCCAACCCTGAAATTTGTGTCGCGCACTTTTAAAATAAAATCTCACCTTTTTTAATCAGACAATAAAATTTGTATCATCAAACTAAATAGATATATCCCATTTTATGTTTGTGTTTTGTTGGTGAATCAGTGTTTAACACCAACTAGACGTTTATTTACATAAAACATTTATTTCATGAGATAGAAATAAATAAATCTTCATTATTTACATTGCGCACAAGACAATGATTCAATGAAAATCCCAACGTAACGAGGACGGCATCTTTTGTCCGAACTTGTGTTTTTGAAATGTTGAGTTTTTTGTTCAGCACCGGAAAATACAGACTAAATTTGTTTTCATTCACAGAAAAAAAACACTCATATATTTTCTTGTTTTTTTTATTATTATTTTTTGCTTTTTGGTTAGAATTGAGACTTTCTCACACTAACAGTCTTTGGTGTTTTTCCCATCTTGTCTCTACTCACACCTACGCTTATACAAGCACCTGTGTCGGCTAACAAAGTAGACATATATTCATCAGGTCTACACACGGGTGGGACAAAAACAGGAAGAGTTTAAGAATAATTTCCAGGAACACTGGGCCTCATAAGTATTATCACATACAAATGTCAATATATATATATATATATAATATATATATATATATATATAATATATATATATATATATATATATATATATATATATGACATGGGAATTTCTGTGACTGTTTTCATACAGAAATTCATCCGATATATAATCATCCACACACACCGTGTTTCGATGTATCATGTCTCCTCAGTGTGGCTAGACCATTTGCAAGCTACCTCCAGACGGGATGGAAACCGGATTGATTAATCATCAGATATATATGCAAGTCTGTGTTATATATATATATATATATATATATATAATTATATATATGTGTGTGTGTGTGTGTGTGTGTGTGTGTGTAGTATATTAAGAAAATTGAAAAAATACAGGTTTAAATAAATTGAGTGGTAAGTGCCGACGCTGCAGTGTTTTGATCTCTTAATTAGATCATCTTCAAGGCATTAATGAATTCTAATTAAATAGAATTAAATAAATCTAATTCTAATTAAATAGAATTAAATAAATCTAATTCTAATTAAATAGAATTAATTAAAATTAATCTAATTCTAATTAAATAGAATTAATTCTAATTAAATAGAATTAAATAAATCTAATTAATAGATTGAAACACTGCAGCGTCGGCCAATAAATTTACCACTCAACTTATTTGAACCTATGTTTTATCAATTTTCTTAATATACTACATATCGTCGGATTCACTTCCATCTCTTCACACACACACACAACACACAATATATTATTAATATATATATATATAATATATATATATATATATATATATATATATATATATGAGTGAGAGATATTTGAGAGATATGAGAGATTGGTTACAAAAATTTATCGTCGATTGAAATGGATTGGTTGAGACGAGTTCAAATCCCGGAGAAGGCTGTTTGTATTTCGTATAAATCTAATACACTCAGTTAAGGTATGCATACAACTTTTTTCGCTCCAGCTTTGAGTATGAGTAAATAGGGAAAATGTAGGATACAAAAATAGCTAAAACTAAATTCATTCAATAAATAAGATGAATTTTTTTTCATAACGAATTTCCTTTCTCCCAGGAATAACATTTTTGTAATTTTATTTGCAATACAATCTATATTGTTTAAAATATATTTATCCCCAATGAAAAACAAGCCTTTGTATTCCTTCAATATTGAAATCATTGGACTGAGTTTTTAACCATTAGAACTTCACTTCATTCGTACTTGAAATCATTGTTTCAAGCAGAAATTATCAGTGGGGATCGTGAAAGTGAAAATCAAGGGGTCCATACATAGGAGGGTCAGTCAAAAATTAATGCCATTTTGTTTACGATAGGTATAATTACCAACAGAGGAACATGTATCCATACATCAAAATGAAGCTGGTCCTCTCTGGATCACATCCCTACTTCAAATGCGTTTTCGAAAAAACAAAATTGTAATTAGGTACGAACTATTAAAATTTTCTTTGAGAACTAAAAAATAAAAAAATTAAAAAAACAATTTATCGAACCAAGTGAATCTTATAAAATAAATCATGAAAATGTTCCAAAAATGTTTTGCTCGTTTTCCTATTACAATGGTGATTCCCATGCGAGACGGTCTTAGTATGATCCTAAGGTGGGCCTCTTTTCACAAGTTGAGATCACAATTTTCAATGATTATCTACAGAACAATAGGTTTGATAACAAAAAACGGTTTAAAAATCGGTTATGCAACTATTTCAATATTTTGCGGTCTGATTAAACTCATAAAAAGTAATGCCATTTTGTTAGGACAGGTATGATTACCAACACAGAAACATGTATCGAAATAAAGCTGGTCTTCTGTGGATCACATCCTTACTTTTTCAGTCACTATTTATCTCAATAGCAATGTTCCACGTTCAAATGAGAGCATGTATCCCTGCCCCGTAAAATTCTGTTGACTGTTCATTGAGCCACTCCTTCACTACAGATTTCACAACCTCGCCATTGGAATAAGGTTTGCCTCTCAAACTATCTTTAATGGGTCCGGAACGATGATAGTCTGAAGGTTCTAAATCTCGTGATTAGGAAGTATGCGTTAAAGTGGTCCACCGAAATGATGCGATTTTCTACCTTGTCCGGATGCTTGTGTGGGGTCGAGCATTGTCATACAGAAGGAGGACATTGGCGATTGGGAAGAGATTTCAATTATAGCCAAATGACGGTCTCTATTATTAGAAATTATATATATATATATATATATAATATATATATATATATATATATATATAATCTAAGATACCAAACTTATTGGTAAATCCTAGCGGTGAGAAAAAAACAGCAAATAGTTTGATTGTAAAAATATACTACCAAACATCAACTGGGGAGAAAAGATTTTTGGAAAAAAGAAAAGACCAAGATAATAGTACCAACCAAAAATAATCTATTGGTACAATATTTTGGCCAAAAAAAAAACAATTTATATATATATATATATATATATTATATATATATATATATATATATATATATATATATACTCATACAAAACCGCCAAGAAACTAAATCTAATAAGTAAAAAGTGCTCAATACCTAAGCAGAGCAAATAATAAAGATAAATCTAATGAGTCAGACAAACCTACTAAAAGTTTCGCTTAATGCTCTTAAGGGCTAAGATCTGACTCTCTCTGAAGAACATTAAGCGAAACTTTTAGTAGGTTCGTCTGACCCAGTAGATTTATATATATATATATATATATATAATATATATATATATATATATATATATGCATGGGTAATCCCCAAGCTAAAGTCTCTAAAATTGTTGGTACACAGGGAAACAGTTCAAATGGCTATTGGCGGCACGGTTGTGTTTGTTGAGCATGCGTCTGTGACCTGGCAATAGTTTCTGATGAAGCTCCCGATTTGTGTTACAGCCAATTGTGAAGTTTCGCACAGCTATTTGGTTATATATATTATGGACTCTCCCGTCAATTTTCGACGTATGAGGGTTCATACACACAATGAACATCCACACAGTGATTTGTTTATTGTGGTGAAGGCTTGTGTTGGACCATCCACACTTTTTGGCACAGTCGATAGGAAAGAATTGGTGCATCAAGGGTTGCCACAAACCCAATCAACGACCAACCTCAGGAATTTTGAATTCAGAGTTTTCCCTCTCCTAGACTGGTTACCTCCCCAAGGCTGAAGGGCCCAGTCTGCCCTACTATTTAACCCATAGCTGGAGCGACAATATATGGATTCATACCTTTCTCAATGGTATATATATATATATATATAATATATATATATATATATAAGTAAATCCCCATGCTAGACGGTGTAGTATGATCCTAAAGGTGGCCTCTTTTCACAAGTTGAGATCACAATTTTTCAGAACAATATGTTTGATAACAAAAAACGGTTTAAAAATCGGTTATGCAACTATTTCAATATTTCGCTGTCTGATTAAACTCATATGCATATACATATACGTATGGGTAGAAATAAATCTACAACTGCTAATATGACCGATTGTTAACCCTATTTAGGGATTTCAGTCGGTAGAGCGTTCGGATAGAAACCACGAGGTTCCTAGTTCGATACCGACCCTCGCCAACTCAGCGTATGAGTAGCACAGGGATATGTGCGGTAAAGTAAGTGGCTGATGGTATATGTGGCGCTCCGTCTCAGACGCAAAAACTATCTCCTTGGTCTAGCGCTAGTGAGAAAAGGGGACAGACTTTATCGCTGTCTGGCTGATACCGACTTTAGGCCACCCCAACGACTTTACTTTACTTACTTATTTCTATAAAGGAAGCAAGTGGTGTAATAGTTAAAGTCATGGGAAATGGACTCGTCACCCCGAGTTCAAATGCTGGACTTGGTAATTGCATTTCACTTAGCGCTAATACCCTTGGGAAAGGTATGAATCCTACTCTCCCTCCAGCTATGAATAAATAGTAGGGCAGACTGGGCTCTTTAACCTTGGTTAAGCAACCGGTCTAGGAGAAGGAAAAATCTGAATTCAAAACCTGTTGAACTCCGCTTAAGAAATTGACCTTGTGTCACATCCTGCTCGTGCGGAAGGGTTGGTAAAAAAAACATATATATATACATATATAAAGGGTAGTTTTTGTTTATATATGTATGCATGCCTGTATGAAATTACGAAAATAGAACAATTAACGACAAAACAAATCCATATACACATTAAGTATCACCGGTTCCTGTTTGTAGTTCAAAATTTATGAAGATTCGAATATATTTGAAAATTAGAATATACATAGTAATAGCATTGAAATCCTACTTAAAATGTCCAGCATTTGTCAATCTCAAAAGTAAAACAAATCAACAGACCAGAATTTACACCTACATCCCAGGCGTCAACCGCTTCTAGTATTTTATGTGTGATTGTTACTAAATCGCCCACGTACCTGGCCATTCGCGTGTCCTTAGCTAAATATTCGTTTCTGCTACAAAAAACTTGCATTCAAAACATCTATGTTTTAAGAAACCTAAAGTTTTCCATTGCAGCCTTTTTGTTTCACACGGTGTTGCGAAGTTTTATATCAAGGAACCTTAAACCATTTTAACGATTTATTTCTTTAAATGAACTAGAACAATTTTTTTTCTGATGTTTAGAAAATTCTCATGATTTTATGACTGTTGACGCGTGCCAGGATTGGAAAGAACAATACACCTGTAAATATAAGTACAACACACACAGACACACACACACCCACACATATGTATATATGTAGGTATTTACCAACTCCTCCGCACAAACATACACACACACATACACACACATATATTTTTGGACTTGTTATATTTTTTAAACTTACATTTGTAACCGGAAAATTTTCCTGAACTTTTTCATATTCATATACACTTTTACTGCAAACTCTTTTGGGCTTTTTTATGATAAAAATGCTTATAATTTTAAAAAATAAAAATTATTTTATTCTTAACAATATATACGTATTTTTAAAATTTTTTTGAAAATTCCGGTACTGATCGAGAGCGTTCTGTGCCTCGTAATTAATGATGTATTTATTTCGTTTTTCCGCTTACAATGTTGCTTTGATAAAGACATATTCATAATGTCGAAACAGATTTCTGACAGCAAAACTTTTAACATCGTGTTGTTTCTTCTATAAAACTTTCTACACATATATATATATATGTAAGGATTTACCAACTCCTCCACACGCACACACACGCACACACACACACACACGGTGTGTAAAAAAGTATCGATATTTTTTGTACTTTTTCACGCACTTTGTATTCCGAAAAAAAAGTTCCATTCCATTGTTCCTTTCTATGCCATATACTTACGAAATTGTGTCACATCCTATGCGTTATAAAAAAAGTTTTGTGCAAATAAAAAATGAATCATATCGTGGTATAATCGTTAACATACTACTCTTATAGTTCATTTTACTACTGAATAACTAGTTCAATCCTCGCTGGATGCCCCTTACTTGCGACCTTGTGTCACATCCTATCTGTGATGAACGATTGGGTAAATACCTACATTTAAAATATAGATAAAAAAATGTAACCCTACACTCGTGAGTGGTTTGAAACAATTTCATTTTTTAGGTTATTTTTAATTTATTTTCCGATTTTTGGTACCTATCGGAGCAGATTCTTTGAAAAAACATTTTTTTTCTTTTATTCAGAGGCTCAGTCTTTTGTCTTTTTATTCATACAGAAATTAGTATCAATCACATATATACCACATCAATATTTAGAGCTCCCAAAATAAGGGCGTTAAAGTTAAGGGGCCTGGAAAAAATTTATAAGTTTTGAAATAAAGTAACTAATGCATTATAAAATTCATTGATTGATATATCAATACTGAAAATTTCAATAAAATCGGATAATTATCTGATCTTTGGTATTTTTTTTTTTTTTTTGCAATCGTGAATGTTACATTAAAATTGTAAACAATCCAATAAAACAACTTAAAAAGAACAAAAAATGGTGTCGGCGAACAAAATTGACCAAAACAAATTGTTTTAAATATATTAAAAATAAATTGCTAATTGATATTTTTCATTTTTTAAAGGTTAGTTGTTCCTTATCGGTCGAGTTAAAATGGTAGAGTATGTATTCGTTTAATCCATTCTTTTTTACCCTATTAAAATGTAACAATAAAAAGCAGCTAATAATTAAAAATTTAAGATTGTTTCAATTTTTTGTTTACATTTTAAAAAATGTGTTTTGTTTTTTTAAAAAGATTAGCATTTGGTTTGATACATTACTACTGAATAACGAGTTCTATCCTCGATGCATTCCCCATATTTGAGTTATTGAGACAAATCTTATCCGTGCCGAACGAGTTGTGCAAATAGAGAAGATGTCACATTGTGGTGTAAATGGTCAGAAAACTCTTCCCACAAGTTCATTGCTACTGAATAGCGAGTTCGATACTCTTTGTATGCCCCATATTTGAAGCCCTGTGTCACATCCTACCCGTGGCAAACGGGTTGGGTAAAGAAAAACCGTCCCATCATAGTGTAATTGTTAGCAAGGTAGCCTCGCATATCCGTTAATACTGAATAGCGAGTTCGTGATGTATACCCTTTCTTTACTTCTATTATTCTTCTGCTCATCTTTGGTATCTTACGTTCTTCTTCCAGCGTCTGGACCTAGTCTTGGGGACTTCGTGTCTGGTCTTCTATTTCTCTGTTCTTACTGGTTGGTCGTTATTGATTCATTTCTTCTTCTAGGTCAGTCTTGTTGCCAAGACATTCATCAACCACAAAACCATATTATTTATTTAAACCTTTATTTACTTAACTAAACATATTTTTCTAACTAACATAACGCGCGTGTGCAAGTGATCACCAGCTAAGGCCTTATCTGCCTGACGTCCAAGCTAAAACTGAAGACCTAACCAGGTCCCACGTGACTTCACGTATTTCGCGGGCTTTCTGTAGAATTCCATGGAAAGTCCCGCCCGTGATATGAAAAGGGGCCATCCCTTCAGAAATACAGGGGGTTGACAATAATCTATGCATAGATTATGTAACATTCGATCATCACTTGATGTCCAATACTTGTGGTTTGTGTAAATACCTCAATACTGTTTAAGGAAAAACAAAATAGCCTTAAAATGCTGAGTGTGTTCTATACTTCTTTCCTTTCTTCTATTCTTCTTCATGTTCTTTTCTATCTTAGGTTCTTCTTCTAGCGTCTCTTCTATCGTCTGGACTTCGTCTTGGTTGTCGGTCGCACTTAACTCATTTCTTCTTCTAGATCAGTCTTGTTACCAAAACATTCACCAACCACAAAACCGTGTTATTTTCGTAAGCTTTTATTTACTTAACTAAACATTTCATGTAACTAAACATAGCGCGCGTATGCAGGTGAGTTCCAGTTAAGGCAGGACATCTTCTCTGCTTGACGTCCAAACTGAAACTGAGGACCCAACCAGGTCCCGCGTGACTTCACGTATTTCGCGGGCTTTCTGTAATATTCCATGGAAAGTCCCGCCCGTGATATGAAAAGGCCATCCCTTTAGAAATACAGGGGATTGACAATAATCTTATGCAACCGCATAGATTATGTAACAAGTGGTTTGGAACAGTTTAGTTTTTGTAAAGAATACTTAATTGCCATTTGATTTACAGTGATAGATATATTGGTTTAACGTCTTTTCTTTATTACTCAAATGTAAGATTTTTCGTGTTATTATTTCTTTTGTTTACTTTTAAAATAATACGAGGGTGTGTCAAAAAGTAACGCCATTTTCGTTATTTCATGGGATATTTTTTTTATAAAACTAAGCCCTGCATAGAGATCGTAATACAGCGCAGAACAAGAATCCGACGAGTAATACCCAACTTGCCAATCGACAATGTCCTTCCTCTGCATGACAATGCTCGACCATACACAAGCATCAGGAGAAGGGAGAAAATCGCCTCATTCCGTTGTACAACTTTACCGCATACTCCATACTCACCAGATTTAGCACCTTCAGACTGTCCTCTCTTCGGTATCATGAAAGAGGCTTTGAAAGACAAATATTATTCCAGTGTCGTGGATATGAAATCTGTAGTGAAGAAGTGGCTCAAAGAACAGTTAATAGAATTTTGCAGGGCAGGGATATATGCTCTCATTTGAAGGTGGAACAATGCTATTGAAAGAAATAGGGACTATGTGGAGGAGTAGGGATGTGATCCACAGAGGACCAGCTTCATTTTGATGTATGATACTACATTTTACTGTGTTGTTAATTATACCTGTCCTAAACAAAATGGCATTACTTTTTGACCCACCCTCGTATTAGGAAACCGAAAAGAATTTTTGGAATATGACCATGATCAAAAATGTGATTTTTGTAGTTCTCAAAAAAAAAAAAATTAATAGTTTGTATTAAATTACAATTTTTTTTTTTAAACGCATTGGATTCAAATTTTGCCTACGGAATCAGGGATATTTACATGTGCACTGGCAATAATGTTTGCTTTTAGTGGAAGAAAGAGTAATGTTTACTATTTCGGGAAGATCAAGGGCTGCCATTTTGAATGGCTGCTGATATAACCAACATCCAGGCAATGTTTGATATTAGCAGTAGCAGCCGTTAAACGAAACTTTCCGCAAATCGTTTGATTTTTGTTTAATTAATTAATTGCATCCCTTAATCAGTAAAAATCAATAAGTATATATTGCGGGTTCCTTAATTATAAACATATTAAGACATATGCGAGATTTCAAAACTGAATGACTTCTCTTTTCTGGGTTATAAGACGGCACGTACATACCAATACATTCATTTTTATATATAGATAAAGTTCTTAGAGGCGGATGCTGTAATGGTAGAATCATAGGAAATGGACTCGCCCCCAGAGTTCAAAATATAGACAAGGTTGTTTGCACTAATACCCTTGGGAAAGGTATGCATCCAACTACACTCCCTCCTGCTATTTGTAAATAGTATGACAGTATGACCAACATAGGCTTGGTAACCAGTCCAGAAGAAAGAAAACTCTGAATTCAAACCTGTTAAACTCCGCTAAAGAAATTGACCTTGTGTCGTATCCTGATCGTGCGGACGAGTTGGTATATATATATATATATATATATATATATATATAATATATATATATATATATATATATATATATATGCAAGCCTTACTAAGAGAACCAAACTGTCCATTCGGCTAAATATACCAATAAACTATCCTGTGCTTTCTGGAATAACTTGTTGTGAATGTGGGAAGATGTGCAAGACTTTAGCTGGACTAAAAGGCCACTATCGCGGAGCTCATCGTTGAACATTTTGAAGCTGACCCTTGTACTCATCTCAAGTATTGGCAATACACGAACACGAGTTTGCTGCCATCATGTATATATATAATATATATATATATATATATATATATATATATATATATATTTCCTACCTGATGATGGCAAACTGTATTGCCGAAAGGGCTCGTATCGAAACCTTTAGTGGACTGTTACACCAGTTCCACCCTGACACCAAAAAGATGTCCCGAAAATTAGAAAGAATCGACCAAAAACTCGTCCGACAAGAATTGTCTGTACAGTTCAACAAAACTTGTATAAAAGAAAAAATGCTGCCAAAATACAATATATATATATATATATATATATATATATATATATATATATATACCGTGTTTCCGTGAAAATAGTACCTACCATCAAAATAAGACCTAGCGTAATTTTTCAGGTATACTTTGATATAAACCCTCTCCTAAGAATAAACGACAGACGGACGAAAGAAATAATTCTTCTCTTTTGGATGGTCTAAAAATTCAAGATAATATTTATCTTTTGCAAGTCTCTCTAGCAAACGAAATGAAATTCCTTTCCTCCTGAGCACGTTATTCTCACTTCAAATAGCAGTCGCCAGATTTCACTTGCCGTCCAAACAGTTTCTTCCCCACTCTCTGTTTCAGCGATAGTCCGTCTTATTTCTGCTCGTTCGGCTGCGCTTATGCAAGTTCTTCAAATGGGTCTCTACTAACAGCACCCCAGCTACGAGGAGGTAGCGAGTTCGAATATCCGTAGCCACTCGCCACACTCTTCCCCCTCGCACAGGCCAAACATATCCTGACGCTCTTTGTTTGTGGGGGCTGGGAATCCGCTTGTTCATAGGGCTGCCTTTCAATTTCGTCACATCTTCACAATCAGATCATGCGACGCAAGCACTCGATATACCACGAAAATAATCCTTAGTGTTATATTTTTCTCCTTGCTTCTCCGGTACGCCTTCAAGGACTACAGCAAGAAAGTCTACATACACATCAGAGCTGACGGCAAGTTTTTGAACATCGCTCGCCTTCGAGCTAAGACCAAATTCACAAAGGTCCTCATTCGGGAAATGCTGTTCGCCGATGACGCAGCCTTAACGTCACACACTGAGCACGGCATGCAACATCTTCTATATCATCACACACACCCTTGTAATGAGATCGGGCTGAACATAAGTCTAAATAACTCAAAAGTTATAGCAACAAAGTGTAGACATCCCTCTGAACATCGTTACCAAACAGCAAAATCGCGAGAGCAGCAGCAGTTATAGTCAAACTGAGCCAGAGGGTCTGGAACAAAGACAGCCTTACCAAGCGAATCAAACTGCACGTCTACAAAGCGTGCGTCCTCAGTACTCTCCTCTACAGTAGCGAAGCCTGGACCACATACTCATGCCACGAGAGGAAACTGGACAATTTCCACCTCAGATGCCTACGCTGCATCCTACGCATACGCTGACAGGACTAAGTATCCGAGACAGATGTGCTGGAACGAGCAAACATGAACATCATGTTCGCCATTATCTGCAGGAGACGCCTGTGCTGGCTTGGTCACGTCAGGAGGATGAAGAAAGGTCGCATCCCAAAATAACTACTGTATGGCGAATTAGTAGAAGGCACCGTACAGGTAGGGAAACCACGCCTGCACTTTAAAGACGTCTGCAAGAAGGAAATGAAAACATGCCACATCAACTCCAACAAATGGGAGGCTGGTGCAGAAAACTGAGCGACCGGGCGCCTCCTCGTCAAACAAGGAACGAAAATGAGTGAAAAAGAGAGGAAAGGAGCCACCGCAGCCAAAAGAGCCAGAAGGAAGGAGAGACAACAGCAACTCCAGCAAGCATCACTGTGTGCACCAGAGATTGCCATTCAGAAATTGGCATGTAGATGTAGATAATAAAAGATGTGGACACTGCAAACTACGATATTTAAAACTAAGAATCTTCTATGTCGTAAGGAAGATTTCTGCTCCAGATTTGTGGAATATATATATGTGGAATATATATATATATATATATATATATATATATATATATATAGTCATCCACAAACATGTGTTACGACTTATCCAGTCTCTTCAGTGTGGCTAGACATTTGTAAGCTACCTACAGCCGGGATTAAAATCCGATCGGTTCAGCAACAGTCAGATATCTTAACCGCTAGGCTATAGTTACCTACAGAATACGAGTGGGATTTTAACTGTTTTTAATATACACATCCCTTTGTATGTAAAGGCCGCCATATAGTGCTCCATCCCTTATATAGGAGAGCGTTGCGTTTACGCTTTAGTTAGCGGTCGTCAAATATATATATATATATATATATATATATATATATATTATAACATTTCATGAATTTCTTTTGTGTTCTTTGTGTGGGCATGGAAATCTCAGAAATAATGAATGACGTACAAAAGATGAATGGCAGCGAAACTGAAGCGTGTATATTCTCACAAGCCGATCATTGTCTTTTCCTGTTATTTCCTTCTTCTTTCCTCCACTATTTGTATTATTTCCTGTATTTTCCACGTCTACTACATACAAACAAATTAAGGCACACTGACACATTCATGAATACATTTAGACCCGTGAAGATTTGCTACGAAAACTTGCAGATAGATTCATTTTTACAGAAAGTCCCATTCTCTTTGTGAATCAATGATTGTATGCCTAATGGTTTTTCCTATTTAGTTTAACGACACAAAATACATATCAAAATATTCCTTAGTTTGAAAAAGTCCATTTCAATTGGTTCAGATTAGTTCTAATTAAGTAAAAAAAAAACTAACCCATCTCTCGCTTTATCTTCTTCCTGTCACTTTCCCCCTCTCTAACAATATTTCAATTACCTCCTCGTTGTATATGTTAGTTTCTCTATCTGAGTAAACGAGAGTGATTTAGAGAGTGTGAAATAGATTTGCTCGTTAAGTTTCAAAAGCAACTAGCCCCTAGGTCAAACAATTCTTTCTTAGAAATCTTACAAAATGATTTTTTATGTTTTTGTAATTCTCTGCCGCATTTATTATTTAAAAAATTTTTTCGCTTTTGCAAACTCAATTTTCCCAAATCAACATTATCTACCCCTGAGCTCAATCGGAGATTCGACGGGTCTGTTCTGTCTAATAATATATATATATATATATAATATATATATATATATATATATATATATGTGGTAGATATTATATATATATATATATATATATATAATATATAGTGGTATATATATATGTGAATGCTCTGGCACTAGGGCTTAGGACTTAGGTGTACGGCGTAAAATAACCCAAGAAGGGTTGATATGCCGTAAAATTGAACAACCAAACAACTAATAATAATCCTTATAAAAATAATTTCAAATAATTATTCTTAATACTTGAAATATTTAGTATATAGCATCAAATATACGAATACATATTTAAAACTAGGGCCGGTTTTAACCCAGTTGGTAGAGCGTCCGACTTGGAACCACAAGGTTCCTGGTTCGATACCAGCCCCTCGCCAACTCAGCGTATGAGTAGCACAGAATCTGTGAAGTAAATTAAGGAGTTGATGGTAGGTGTGGTGCTCCATCTCAGACGCCAAAAAACAGTCTCCTTGGTCTACTGCTAGTGAAAAGGGGTTAGACTTAACTTATTCACTGCTGAAGAGCAGGATTCCTAATCTAACACATCACTCAATAAGTTCCGAGCGTAACTAATAAAAAAAACTTTTAGGCAAAATTCAACTATTCATGAACAGACTCTTTCTGTGGGATACACGGATTCCAACCCTTCTCTAACAATTCGATTCTTTTTTATAGAACGATTTGTCTTTGGTCTCAAAATACGCCCCAGTTTCCGATATAGCTTTGGAGCCAAATCTCTTTCTCTGGGGTATCCTATTGAGGTCTGCAAATAGCCAGTAGTCACTGGGGGCCTGCTCTGGAGGATAGGGTGAGTGCGGAAACAATTCGAAGTGCAATTCATGTAATTTTGCCATCGATGAAAATAGCACATTCACCAGAATACACACATTATATATATATATATATATATATATATATATATAATACAGGGAGAGAGAAAAGAGAGAGAGAGAGAGAGAGAGAGAGAGAGAGAGAGAAGAGAGAGAGAGAAGCGGTTCCGATATGGGGGATCGGTTTACTATAAATTTATACGGGTAAATGAGCACCCATGAAAACTCAAAAAATAAAGAACTTTTAAGAATTTTTTTTACAATCTGATAGATTGGTGTGTAATCGATAATAATCCATTGAAGGAAAAAAAATAGAAATAGAAAAATTAAAAGGAGGGGGGTTCTAGATCTTGAGGTCCACCAAAAATCTTCCTTTTATTTTGATAAATAAAACGCTGAATAATAATAATAAAAAACTCTTCCTTTTTATCTTAATAAAATTTATCAAGATAAAAGGAAGGGTGTTTTTTATTATTATTCAGTGTTTTATTTATTGAATAGATAATACACTACACTGAATAATAAAAATACAGTTTTTAAACAAAATTTATCCTTTCCAGCGTAAAAGATGTAAACAAAAAATAAGTTGGTCGGAAAGTTAAAAAAGGTGTTACAGTTACATTAATAAGAGTTTGCAAATACAAAATTAAAATACATTGAGCAAAAGTTATAAATAAATTTCTTTAATTGATCAGTTAATGTATGTTTTATTAAAAAAAACAACAACATCAAAAACCCAAGAATAAATAAACAAAACTTTTCCGTTTATGTCCATTTTACGTTTTAGAAGTCAAATCCGAAAAAGATATATCTCTGCAAATAACTTATTTTCCTTCCTTAAATAAAATAAAACATTTAATAAATCTAAACTAAAAGAATTGAAAAATAAATTAAATAACAAACTCATATGACAATAACATTTTTTAAATCAATTACTTACCTAAAATGCATCATATTCACTCCACTAAGTTCTTGAAAACATGGTTTTGTTTTGACAAATACCTTTGTTAAATTACTTAATTCTCCAAAAATGTATTAAAATTGAACGTATGTGAGTTTAAAAATTCATCCACAACTTGAAATATATCACTATTTTCCATAAATTGCTTTCAAATGTCAACAAACATTTAGTTTAGTGTAATCAAATATTATATTACATCAAATATAACGTGAACTTGGAATAGAGGGGTCAATTTTTTGTTTTTCACCGCCTTTCCATAAACAAACCAAGACGCGAAGAAAACGATTTAAAAATAAATATTTTTACACAATTCTACAAATTGTATTTTAATTGAATGAATGGTTAAAGAAATACTTTTTACTATCTTATAACTTAATAATTCTATTATCTTAAAACTTTAAAAATGTTTTCGTTTCCGTAAAAAACGGAAGCAGTCACGGGCAAAATATCATAGGTAAGAATTTAAGGTGAGATATAAATAAATGGCTATATCTTATTTATAGATAAATTTCTCGCAAAACTTTATACATTAGATAATTATAAATACAAATCAAAATCAAAATAACTATGTAAAAATGTATATAACTAAACATACATTTATTGAAAGATTCGTTAAAAATCACCTAGACCATCGGATGTTACAAAGACCACTTCATAGTCAATATAAACCAATGTTATTCTCAAGTATTATGTATAGATTATCCTGATTATAAATTAGGTTCTCATTAATAAATGCTTTAGAATATTGTGGAATCAGTGACGTAGTTTCGGTTACAGACAGAAATGCAATCTATCTCCATTATATATACTAGCAAATATATGCCCCCTCCTGGTGCAAGTATTTATTTTTAATGTAATAAAATATCGTATTAAATTAGAAAAGCTAATGAAACTAAATAAGAATGCAGATAAAAATATTTAAAACAGAGGGGAGTATAATTGAAAAATAGAACTACTGAAACTTACTCTTCCATCACTCTCGTTTTTCATTGTTATTTTTTCTAATTTAACTATTTAGTTAAAAGAGGAAGTAGAGAATAAAATGACAGATATTTTTTTTTTTTTTTGTTAATGGATTTCCTTTAAGATTCATTGAAGAGATTTTTGCTTATATTCATTAAAATAAAACCAAACAGTTAGAAATCAATAACACTGAGCACATATTTATTAAATTCGATTTTTTAATATCAATATGCAAATTAACCTTCCCGCTCACACTGTAAACTGCTATTTTATTGTATATATAAATATAATTGCATGTTCTTGATATGTAGGTATGGTTATATTTATTAATAATTGAGTTTAAAATAAAAATACAATCATTGAGAATGTGATGTCAATAACTAAGGGTGACTTGAGTAGTAATATAGTTTCGGTTACAGACAGAAAAACACTCAATGTCCATTATAATAAGACTTGCAAATATATGCACCCTCCGGGTGCAAGTATTTAAGTTTTAATGTAATAAAATATTGTATTAAATTAGAAAGGCTAATGAAACTAAATAAGAATACAGATAAAAAGATTTGAAACAGAGGGAGTATAATAAAATATTTTAAACAGAGGGAGTATAATAAAAAATGGAACAACTGAAACTTACTCTTCAATCACTCTCGTCTTTCATTGTTATTTTTTCGATTTTAAGTATTTAGTTAAAAGAGGAAGTGAAGAATAAAATGACAGTTAATTTATCTTGTTAATGGATTTCATTTAAGATTCATTGAAGAGATTTTTGCTTATATTCATTAAAATAAAACCAAACAGTTAGAAATCAATAATACTAAGCACATATTTATTAAATTCGATTTTTTAATATTAATATGCAAATTAGCCTTCCCGTTCACATTGTAAAGCGCTATTTTGTTGTATATATGAATATAATTGCATAATATAAGACAATTTTATTAATAATTGAGGTTTAGATAAAAATAAAACCATGGAGAATGTGATGTCAATAACTAAGAGAATTGTGACTTGAGTAGGAATATAGTTTCGGTTACAGACGGAAAAGCACACAATCTCCATTATAATAAGAATATATATATATATATATATATATATATATATATATATATATATAATACGGACTAAGTCAGTAAGTGACTTTATCCTTATAGACTATCCATAACTATCTATATCTTTTATATGTACATGTAGGTAAACTATTGTTTATGTTCTTATTGTACCTTGTCCCTTACACTTATTACTTGTATATGTTATAAATGTCTCTCCTCGTGCTTGTATATTAAAGTCCATTATATTCTGTATTTTAACACACAAGTCGGAGTTGTTTTGTTCTTATTATAACTTTGAACCTTATAATTGTTTTGATTGGTTCTTTTGTTTCACAGCCTTTTCGGGTAATTTAATGCCGAATCAAGTGATTCTGATATCAGGTTGCTTACAGTACCTGCTGTTGATTAAATGGTCAACCATTTAAGTAATAAACAGGCTCATTGCTGCTTAACTTTGGTGATCTCGCGGGAAACGGTGCTTTAACGTGACTTGGTTGTAAACTGATTATTTTGGTCTTACATAATTGATTTATTTATGTTTTAATCAACGAACGAAACTGTCTTTTCTTACTATTCAAATACGAATTTTTAAATATCTTCCCAGATGTAAATAAAAATATTCATTATTTTTACACAAAAACAACAAGCTCTGGTGATAGTGAATGTGTATATATATTTACTTTGTATTATATTCTTGTAGTTTCCTCCGTGCATATTATTGATTGCAACGTCTTGTCAGACGACTGCCACCCCTTCATTCATTGTTTGTGAACTCGTTCATGACTTTTCAATCCTACCAAAGTATTGATTAACTTAGAACATATCTGGCACAAATAACGATCGGTGTTGACTGAATCGACAGGTGTTGTATGCGTATCACTGAGAACCTTCATGTATGTATGTATGTATGTATGTATGTTATACATGTGTCAGGTCGCATATGGCGCTACTGGTACTATGTAACCCAGTACTACCTGTCTCATAGTCGGGTTATCGGTGACTAAACCGGTTACCCCACCAAGCCTATCTGGTGAGGAGGATGGCTAGACATCAAGCAGGACGAAAAACAAAACCTGTCAAAGGGCGGATGAAGCCTTTCGCTCAACGGTCATCTAGCAAATAACATACGCGGGGACGTAGAAATACTTTGATTGGTATCCAGGCGCGTAGCAAAACCACTGGGAGAGATGCATTCCTCAGCCTTATCAAGGCAAGTGTCTAGGAGAAGAAAAACTCCAAAATTTAACTGCCGCAGCCAATGATGTTGACTTGTTCTTCTTTTTGGTTCAAATGTGGCAGTCACTTAGAGAGTGGGATTGGTTCTGTGCAAAACCTTTCCTCACTTAAAAAAGATTCAGGCACAGACATTGCTTGATATGCATTACATGTCTTGTCCTTTATGTGTACTAAGGTTGGCTGTAGCCTAAAACGGCAAAAAAAGAGAAATGAATTTTACTGTTGAGCTTTTCTTTCTTTTCTTTTTTTTTTTATTATTATTATTGTTACTATATCAGGCGATGGCAATACTTGAACACGATTTTGCTGCCATCATGTTATACATACATACACACAGTCCTTTATATATATGACTATATACTTTATTCCTTTTTTTCATCTTTGGTGTACTTGTTTTTATATATATAGTCTTAAATTCTATCCCGAATTATCATGTCTATCCATTAATGACACTCCTTTTCTATTTCCATATCCTCATCTTGCTTGAGTATATCTCTATATCTCTTCTTTCTTTCTTTTGTCTCTACTCTTCGTTATTTCTTTCTTAATTCTCACCTTCAAGATGATTCCAATTTCTTTCCTTTTTTTTTTAGTTTAATAGAAAGAAAAATCACGCATCTCAGAATATTTCGCCGTCTTTTTCTTTCTCTCTAAACAACAACTACACTAACTTATATTTGTTTAAGGCGCGTGTATTGAAAAGTCAGCCTCGATATGATCACTATTATTTTTATTATTTTTTTTTTTTTTTTTTTTGGTTGTTCATGCTAACAACAGGGATTTTTGTCTCTTTTTTTATCCTTACTTGCTATTAGTGATGTAAACCTCATTAATAATATTCCTATTGATATCACGGAGACTGGTTATTCTATTGGGGTTCGTCCTAATGACTAAGGAAGATGTATTTGTCGTCTAGAGCGGTTTCTCTAATGGAAAACCATATTAGGAAGATGACTATTGCCTCGGGTTAAGGGAAAACAAAAGGTGTTTTTAGCGAGACGGTACACGTAAGCCTTAGAAAAGAGGAGGTCTCAACAAACTAATGACTACTGAGGGTCACGAACAGTCGTAAATTTTTCAAAATCATTCTAATAAAATTAGCGTGAAGAATTTTTTTTTCTGCTAATATCCCACAACACCCAGAATACATGTTTCATCTTAACTCAAAAGTAAACCTACAGCTAACATAGGAGGGTTACAGTAAATGAAATCTATCTGTTTAGCTCAGTCCGGCTGGGAACCTCAAGGTTCCTGGTTCGATACCGGCCCTCGCCAACTCAACGTATGAGTAGTACATAAATATGTGCGGTAAAGTAAGGAGATTATGGTAGGTGTGGCGCTCGGTCACAGACGCTAGAAAGCAATCTTCTTGGTGTATCGCTAGTGAAAAGGGGATAGACTCCCTCGCTGTCTGGCTGATACCGACTTTAGGCCACCCCGGCGATTTACTTATATATATATATATATATATATATATATATATATATATAAGGGCAGTTGGTGTGTATGTATGAAACAACGAAAATAAAACAATCAATGACAAAGTGTGTGTGTGTATATATATATATATATATAAACTACTCTGAACGATGATTGGCTGTAGAATTAGCCAACCAGATGTACAAAGGACGATGACTGCGTTCTATTTAAAGCCATTTTTCTGTTGGCCTTGAACAAAAAGGCAGCGAGTTAGAGTTTAATCAACTCTAACGGGGTCTGACTGGTGATGGGGGTATTATGTTGGAAAACCCAAAACCCCCTTATGAAACCAGTTAATAACATAACTGACGACGCTGCTCTGTGCTGATTAGTCAGTCGTATCTCGAATAAAACAACACACAAAACACACACATATATATATATATATATATATATATATATATATATATATATATATATATATATATATAATAAACTCAGATGTATTTGCATCTAGTTTGTGGGCAATTTAAAGTTAGTATCTAATACACCCCCTGGTGTTTGCGCAATGTGCTCATGCCATAATGAAGGTCGTCATTAAAGGTGTCAAAATTCGATTTTCTGTCAGGCGATTATTGACATATATTGTTATTTTTTACATTTCTTTATCTGCATTTTAACTTAAAGATAAGGCACATACAAATGCTATTTATTTTACTTATACCTCTTATACCTTTATGTCTTATACCTCTCTCATATATATATATATATATATATATATATATATATATATATATATATAAACCTCAAATCAATAAATGTCTACTAATTTTCATATATCATTTCGAAAAGATTACAATTACTATTTGACATATGTCATGAGGAGGCGATTAGACATTTGTTTATTTTTCTTACTTCCATACCCCCCTCCTCTCCTCTCTCTCTCTCTCTCTCTCTCTCTCTCTCTCTCTCTCTCTCTTTATATATATATATATATATATATATATAGGTAGATAGATAGATATTTGCAGTTTACCTCCAGCCGGGCTATATAATATATATATATATATATATATATATATATATTAAAAATCTTCATACAATGACTGCTATTTTCACAGTAGCATTGCAACCAACAAAACCTTCATCAGATGATGACTCTGGTTTCAGACATGGTTTCGGGCAGAAGCATCATTACCACCAACCCAGAGCGCCCAGCACGCCAGACTTTGTCGTCAAAATATAGGACTGCCATATCCACGCTGATGCGGTTAGAGCTTTCTCCTGATTCTTTTTTAAGTATTTCCTCTTTAGTTTAATAAAAAGCTGAGGTTGAATCCCCGACATTCGACTTCAATGGGAAATACATCTGTTATCCATCCGTTTCTGACGCATTGTTCACATAGGTCTTCATATTTTTCCAACTTCCGCTGATGGCCCAATATATATATATATATATATATATATATATATATATATATATATATATATATATATATATCGACTACACCTCTGCAGAGGGTACTCCCCAATGTGACCACCCGTTGGCCGTGAGTGGTGACCCGTGATGCTTACGGATGGAACCCTGGTGGGTGAGCAGTCCATGACATGTAACACTACACTTTGGTCCTTAAGCTAGACGGGTGGTTGGAGAGACCCCTCCTATCTGTTCACATCAAGCCCTAGCACATATGATTGTCCTGGTCTTTTATCCTTATGGCAAACCTCATACTTTTTTATTATACATGTGCAAGAAGTGTGGTGGCTGGGGGTTTTAGTGTCCTGGGTATGGCGTTAAACTATCTAATTGTGAAGTTCTAATTCCGGATCTCTGAGCAATGTGGAGTACCCCTTCATCAACATTACACCCAGGTTCACACTGACCCGGAGTGGTAGTACGTTTTAGAATCCAATCTACGGGTTAGATAAATAGAAATTAGTTTTTAAAAATGTGTTTTAAAAAATTGAATCCCCATCAAGCATAAATAGAACAAAATGTCTGCGACATAGAATAACCCAATAAGTGTTGACATGCCGTAAAATCCAACACAGAAGCCAAACATTTTTTCTTGCTTATTGTCTTTCTTTTTTTTTCTTTTTTTTTTGCGATCCTCTCTTTAATTTTTCTATTTGATCTTACCTGACGTAAAAAAAAGACAATTTTGATTCTTTTTTTTTTCTACCTATCCTTCGCCTTTTCTGTCTGTATTTTCTTTCTGTTTCAACTTAACTTTTTCTATAGCCACTTTTTTCCATCTTATCCTCTCATGTTTTTCATAGCAAGCTAATTAAACTTAAACTAAACAAATCACTTCAACTTGGTACACTTCTTAAAATGTACACTCCACGAAGACATAT
Source organism: Doryteuthis pealeii (assembly GCA_023376005.1). Lineage (NCBI taxonomy): Eukaryota > Metazoa > Mollusca > Cephalopoda > Myopsida > Loliginidae > Doryteuthis > Doryteuthis pealeii. The sequence continues at coordinate 26,375,888 of CM042153.1, forward strand.
TCTGGTAGTATTTTTTTTATATCTCTCTCTCTCTCTGTTCCCCACCCAATAATGACAACAACACCATTGCCTATACAACACAAACTGTAAAACGAAAAAGAAAAAAAAGCAAACAAACAGAGGCCGGAATTAAATAACACGCAATCCTAACAAATCAAAAATGAATCCAAAAAAACAAAAATAATAAAGATGGAAGAAAATTAGTACAGGCGAACAATAAGCCCGCCAAAACTTTCCGCCAAACGACAATGTTAATGCAAAAAATAACGTGACTAGATTAACTAATAGGGAAACTACATCATACACTCAGGATATTCAACTAAATGAAGCATCTTTCGTCTTCACTAAATAACATGATATAATTAAAAAGATGATTACAAAAGAAAAAAAAAAAAAGAAACAGACGACCTTTGTGACTATCAGTGTTAAACATGATTTTTAAAATATCAAACATTATAGGTTTATTTTCCTTTTTTCCCTTTTTATATTAAGAAAAAATATGAGTCGACCCTGCCGATAGAAAAAAAGAAAGAAAGAAAAAGAAAATAAATATGCTGTTACTGATAACTGCACACATCACTGTATTTTAATCGACACAAAAGTAAGACATTTTTGTAACAGATACGGCTATAATGAATTTCTAAAAAGAGGGGGAAATACGTAGATTACCCTGTCGTTTTAAGCATAGTCTGAATTGCGTGTGAAAATTTGTGGAAAAACTTTTTTCATGTAGGGTACGATTGTTTTTTGTTGTTTTCTAGGGGGGGTTGTCGTGTTTTTTTTTCTTTTTATTATGAAAGCGTTTTTTCTTTATTTTTTTAAGTTCTTGAGTGAGTAGAAGTAAAAAAAAAAAAAATTTAAAAAAACCTCTAATTATTTTTTCACGTGTCACTACCGGGTACTTTGTATACATTTTAAACTAAATGACAAAGAGGAAATAGCAAAAGATGACAGAAAAAAGATAACCGAATCAAAAAAAAGAAATGAAAAAAAAAATGTAAAATAAATTCACATTCAAAACATTTTTACCTGTCCACGCGAATTCCATCTATCGTGTTAAGTCTTCATTTTTCTGCAAAATTATTAACCATTCCTGTACAAATGCAGATTTTATTTCTGTTCTCATCCCATCTTATACCTTTTAAGTTTTATTCTTTCTTTATCTGAATTTTCTCTGTATACAAGGTGTGTCAAAAAGTACCAATATTTTTGTACATTTTGACACCTTGTATTCTGGAGAAAAAAATTAACGTTCCATTCATTCTTCCTTTCTATCTTGGTAAATACAGCTCTAAAATTGGTATTTTTTTACACACTTTGTATTCTGAAAATATAATGAATAGAACGTTATTTTTCAGACTATAAGGTGTGTCAACCATTCTACTATACAAATTCTCAGCGATTTTTTAAATTTTTTATTTGATAAATCATCTTCCTCTTATTTTCTCCCTTACTCCTGTTTCCTTCTCACTCACTCTCTAGTGTCCCTAATTTCTTTTAGTCCGGTCATGGACCGGGTACTTCAGCTAGTTTTAATATATAGATAACTTCGAGCAACTAATGTAATAAATAACCATTACAATAACGTAGTTAAGAATTCAATGCTTTATGCCTAAAAGACATGGAATTGGTATTAAAGAATTCAGATTAGCACAAATTTTGTAAAATGGAAACATTACAAGAGAAGATGAAATTTACTATTATGGCTTTTAAGTAAGCAATGATAGAACAGATGATAGCACAATTCATTTTGAAAACAAACAAAACAAAAAACGAAAGACGAAAAAAATGGACACAAAGAAACTACAACTAATCATTTTAGTTTTGGCATTTGCTAGGTATAATATCTGATACATAATGATAATTCACAGCGAATATATATTATATATATATATATATATATATATATATATATATATATATATATATATATATGCTCCCACTTTGGTTGAGCTCTTTAAATAGGGATTTAATTGCAGATTCACCGTATCTGGCGCGCAGCTAAGCCTAGCTTTGTTTACATATGCTTGAGGCCTCTAGTGAATTCATTTCCGCTTAGAAATGTAGCGATTAATATTCTCCTATATTTGACAGCTGCCTCTCTTCATTCGGGTCTCAAACCCGGCCAGGGGTAGTTATTAAACGGTATAACCACACTGATGAGAAGTGATACTTCGAAACACGTGTCTGTGGATTACTTATTTATTATATATATCTATAAGGTAAGGTAAAAGGAAAAGTGGACAAAAATAATGACTCAAACAAGTAGAAGTAGGAGAGGAATATTTCGTCCTTCTTATGCGAAGAACATCATCAGTCTAAGTTTATTCAAAGCAATGTACGTGCATTTGTATTTATAGAAGAGAAAGTGAGATTGGGGAGAAATTGAGGGATAAGGAGGTTAGAGAGGAATTGATTGAACAGAGAATAACATCATATAAAATGGAGGGGGATAGTTCAGAGGATAGTGGTTTGTATGCGAAGATAAGATGAGGAGGTTGCTAGGTGCTATATATATAATAATATATATATATATAATATATATATATCAATAAGTCGTCCACAGACATGTGTTTCGGCGTTTCACGCCTCTTCAGTGTAGCTAGACACAACTATCCTTGGCTAGGGTCGAACTCCGATTGACTGTTTGCCAACCTGATATCTTATCTCCTCGGCCACTGACAGTTGCTGTAGCGAGGCCCGTGTTTTTAAGCTATTAAATACATAGGTTTGTTTATATATTCTACAGTCACAGAGAGATCAAGTTTCCGGGGAAACGATCATTGCTTATATACTTATTAGTGAGAGTTAATTTAAATCAGCCCTTATAGAGAGCTCATCCAAAATTTATGGTATATTATATATATATATATATATATATATATATATATACGCACAAAGTGTGTCATAAAAGTATCAAGATTGAAACTGTATTACCAAGATAGAAATAAACATTGAATGGAACGTTATTTTTTCAGAATAAATCTCGATACATCTTTTACTCATATATATATATATATATATATTATATATTATATAGGTAAAGTAAATATGGCTTTAAGCCGACAATTTTTGGAGGACATGTGCTTAATTGAAGTCATGCCTAATTTTGAAAATTAATTAGTTAATAATTAATGAATTTAGGCGGGCATATATGTTCATATGTAAGGCTAAACGAGAAAATGCCAATCCATAGGTCAAAATGTACATTCAGGGATTGACATTTTCTCGTTTTGTTTAGCCTTACATTTGAACATATATGCCCGCCTAAATTCATTAATTATTAACTAATTAATTTTCAAAATTAGGTATGACTTCAATTAAGCCATATATATATATATATATATATATATATATATATATAATTAAAATTGAGGAATAACGGCTAAAACACAAACAACTTCATTGAATTGACATTTCCATTCGGTATGTTAACGAAACTTCATCAGAATTTCAGAAACGAACTACAGTGTGTTTATATATTGAAAAAGTGTCTGTTTTTCTTTTACATTTGGGAGATCAGGTCGTCGGGGCGGCCTACAGTCGGTATCAGCCAGTCAGCGAGGGAGTCTATCCCCTTTTCAATAACGCTAGACCAAGGAGATTTTTTTGGCGTCTGTGCTACTCATACGGTGAGTTAACAAGGACCGGTATCGAACTAAGAACCTTGTGGTTTCTAGCCGAACGCTCTACCGACTGAGCTAACCCGGCCCCTACACGAAAATGCAAAAATAACAGATATCTGAAACTCACCAAAACAAAAAATTCCGATCTCTTCGTCACAACAGTAGAAAAAAAAAAAAAAAAAAAAAAAACAGACACTATCTAGCGCCTTCTTCCACCACAGCCGGTCAAATACCCTGACCGGACCGCGTTGAACTCACAAGCCACCATACCCTTGTTGACACTTCTACTTCCCTTCTTGCTCTTTTTCCTCATACCTTTGGACGCATCTGCCCTCCCCCTCCTCTTCTCATTCTGCCTCCACCTTTTCAATATATATGGTGTGTTTTACTATATAACTCTTTTATTGCTTGCGATATATGTGTGTATGAGAGAGAGAGAGAGAGAGAGAGAGAGAGAGAGAGAGAGAGAGCACGCGTGCATGTGTGAGCGATAGAGAGAGAGAGATAGCATATGTGTGAGCGAGAGAAAGAGAGAGAGAGCATATGTGTAAGCGAGAGAGAGAGAGATAGCATGTGTGAGCGAGAGAGAGAGAAGAGTGCGCATGTGTGTGAGCGAGAGAGAGAGAGAGAGCATGTGTGTGAGCGAGAGAGATAGCATGTGTGTGAGCAGAGAGAGAGAGAGTGCGCATGTGTGTGAGCGAGAGAGAGAGAGAGAGCATGTGTGTGAGCGAGGAGAGAGAGAGAGATAGATGTGTGTGTGTGAGAGAGAAAGAGAGAGAGATAGCATGCGTGTGTGTGAGAGAGAGAGATAGCATGTGTGTATGAGAGAGAAAAGAAGAGAAAGTGAGAGAGAAAGGAAGAGAGTTATAGAAAAGGGGAGAGCAGACATTCACCTATATTCCTAAGAGAGAGAGATAGCATATGTGTGAGTGAGAGAGAGAGAGAGAGAGAGAAGAGAGAGAAGAGAGAGAGCATGTGTGTGAGTGAGAGAGAGACTAGAGAGAGAGAGTATGTGAGTGAGAAGAGAGGGGGAGGGAAAGAGAAAGTGAGAGAGAAAGGAAGAGAGTGATAGAAAAGGTGGAGTGCAGACATTCACCTATATTTCTGGGTTCTCTCTGTTCACCTCCTTCTACAGACAGGGGAAGAGCGTGTGTGTGTGTGGGGGGGATTAGTTCGGAAGGTGAAGTGGGTCGAATGTAAATGCAAATGTTACCTTGCCAGTCTTTAGATATCAATGTGATTCGGAATAAATAACCCCCTGACTCGACACTACTTTCCATGGCGATCGCGTTATCTTTTTATCTGTGCGTCGGCGTAAATCTATCCACCGCACGCGGTGCAGTAAGAACATGTTCTGCATGGAAATCTTTCCGGCCAAAGCACCTTGTCGGTCTTAGCCAACATCACCCCAAACCTTTGTCTTACAACAAACAGCTTAAACCTTTTCGGTGTTAGCCGAGTAGCCAAATCCCTGGAGTAAACTACAAGGCTTATTGTTTAGTACTTTACTTACCCTTGCTTATTTACTGGATACGTTAATTCTTCTTTACCGAAACGATCGACGTATATATATATATATATATATATATATATATATATATATCTTATTATAATGGAGATTGTGTGTTTTTTTCTGTCTGTAACCGAAACTATATTACTACTTCAAGTCACAATTCCCTTTGTTATTGACATCACAATATCAATGATTTTATTTTTATTTAAATCTCATCTCAATTATTAATAAAATTGTTTTACATTATTAACACTGTTGACCATATCGATATTTACCGCGTACCCCACTTGTACGGGTCAGGCACAAAGTCCATATTAACGTGGGACCACCCACAAGCCGAAGCTCATGGAGTGGCAGGTGAAAAAATTGCGTCGATCCCGTCGGCATTCCCCCTCAAGGGGGGCGCCTCAGGCACTGGGCAATAAACCCAAGCCCTGCCCCTTTAAATCAAGGGGGCAGGTGTTGCCTGGGGGATGGCCCCCTGGATCGCACGCCGTTAATTATAGCAAGGTCCAGAGCCGAAGCCACTGTTGCCATATCTACATACTAATAACATGCAATTGTATTTATATATACAACAAAATAGCGGTTACAGTGTGAATGGGAAGGCTAATTTGCATATTGATATTAAAAATGTGATTTAATAAATATGTGTTAGTACTATTGATTTATAATTGTTTGGTTTTATCTTAATGAATATAAGCAAACATCTCTTCAATAAATCTTAAATGAAATCCATTAACAAGAAGAAATAAGTGTAATATTATTGTTTACTTCCTATTTTAACTAAATAGTTAAATTAGGGAAAATTTACCAATGAAAGACGGGAGTAATGGAAATTGATAGAAGAGTTAGTTTCAAAGTTGTTCTATTTTTCAATCATACCCCCTCTGTTCCAAATCTTTTTATCTGCATTCTTATTCAGTTTCATTAGCCTTTCTAATTTAAAATGATATTTCATCTTATTAATACTTAAATACTTGCACCCGGAGGGTGCATATATTTGCTAGTATATATATATATATATATATATATATATATATATATATATATAATTATTTTAACATCACGGAAATAGCCGATTTAACATCACGGAAAAAAATTTTCAAATATACGGCGTTCCTCAACTTTTTAAACAACAGATGATTACAATATCGCCGTGATAAGTACTATAAAAAAAACACCTAGTACTTTCAATAACTCTGAGGATGAAATTTTACTTCCGAAAATATTTAGTTTTAAAAAAAAAAATTAAATAAATATAATTTTCCAACATATGCATTGTAAATTGCCTTCAAAAATCTTTATATTACACATACACACAATGCTTCAAAGATACTATAAAAAAAAAACTTTATTATATATATATATATATATATATATATATATATATATATAGGTGTATTTTGGCCAGCATTTTTTCTTTTATACAAGATTTGTTGAACTGTACAGACAATTCTTGTTTTTGTTGATCTTTTCTAATTTTCGGGCCATCTTTTTGGTGTCGGGGTGTAACTGGTGTAACAGTCCACCAAAGGTTTCAAAACGAGCGCTTTCGGCAATACAGTTTGCCATCATCAGGTAGGAAACGATGGTATGGTTTCGTGTCTCGTTTTAACGAGAACGAGTAGTAGCAAGGAATTAGAAATGAGAGGTAATAACAAATAGTAGTGGGAGTTGTAGGAATGGTAGTGGTTCGAGCGAGCGATGCAGTAGTGATTTTTTTTTTTGGGGGGGGGGCACAAGTTGTGAGAAGGGGAAGGGTAGAGTTGAAGGAGGATAGGCGGGAAATTATAAGCATTTGAGAACATGTTGACTTATTTCAAAGTTTATTTTGTTTAAGGTAGTTTTTTTTTGTTTGATATATAAAGCTTCGATTATTTGAAGTTTTGTTTGTTTGATTTTTCTTTATGTAGGTGCGTGTATTACACCCGACAGCAAAAAGATGGCCCAAAATTAGAAAGGATCAACCTAAAACTTGTCCGACAAGAATTTGTCTGTACAGTTCAACAAAACTTGTATATATATATATATATATATATATATATATATATCAACCCCTCCACACTAGCAGGATGTGAAACAAGGTGAATTTCTTAACTAGGGTTTAACAGGTTTTGATTCAAAGTTTTCTTTCTCCTAGACTGGTTGCCTAATCAAGGTTAAAGAGCCAGTCTGTCTTACTATTTACCCGTAGCTTGAGGGAGAATAGTTGGATTCTTACCTCACCCAAGGGTATTGGCACTATGTGAAATGCAAACAGCCTGCTCCAGGATTTGAACTCTTGTGGACGTTAACCATTCCACCACGTACTCCCACACGATCAACGTATATGCGAGATTTAAGAACTACATTGATAATATACAATAGATATTTACCCAACCCGTTCGCAACGGTTGGCTAGTTGGATTTTACGGTATGTCAACCCTTGTTGGGTTATTTTATTAATCATTGGATTACGTATAAAAAGCATTGCATTTCATGTTACTAATGCACAATAGCACGCAAGAGATAATATCATTAAATTACGTATAAAAGCATTACATTTCATGTTACTAATGCACAATAGCACGCAAGAGATAATATCATTAAATTACGTATAAAAGCATTACATTTCATGGTACTAATGCACAATAGCGCACAAGAGATAATATCATTAGATTACATATAAAAGAATTACATTTCATGGTACTAATGCACAATAGCGCGCAAGAGACAATATCATTAGATTACGTATAAGAAGCATTACATTTCATGGGACTAATGCACAATATCACGCAAGAGATAATATCATTAGATTACGTATAAAACGCATTACATTTCATGGTACTAATGCACAATAGCGCACAAGAGATAATATCATTAGATTACATATAAAATCTTTACATTTCATGGTACTAATGCACAATAGCACGCAAGAGATAATATCATTAGATTACGTATAAAACGCATAGCAGTTCATGGTACTAATGCACAATAGCGCGCAAGAGATAATATTATTAGATTACGTATAAAACATTTATGGTACTAATACACAATAGCGCGCAAGAGATAATAACATTAGATTACGTATAAAAAGCATTACATTTCATGGTACTAATGCACAATAGCGCGCAAGAGATAATATCATTAGATTACGTATAAAAAGCATTACATTTCATGGTACAAATGCACAATAGCGCGCAAGAGATCAATTATATTATAAAAAGCATTACATTTCACAGAAATACCCGAAAATTTTGAGACGCTAGGGTAAGAGTAAGGGTTAGGGTTAGGGTTAGAAAATGAAGCAATAAAACAATACTCACAAAGGAAAAGAAATGCCGGACAAATTGGAGTCATACTTAATCCTTTTTTTTTTTTTCTATGATTTCAAAAATCTGTGGAGAATCAATCGGTGATATATGGTAGTTGTATTTCTACTTGAATTGATTGCAATCTGAACGCAGCTTTGTTAATCG
>CM042153.1:26387299-26399277 GCA_023376005.1 Doryteuthis pealeii
CACACACGACGAGACGTGGAGGAGCGAGTGGAGAGGCAGTCGAAAGGAGAAGAAGAGGAGAGCGGTCAAAAAAGGAGACGAGTGGAGACGGTCGAAAGGAGACGAGTGGAGAAGGTCCTGAAGCGAGATGAGGAGAAACGAGAGAGAGCTCAGAAAGGAGACGAGAGGAGAGGCGGTCAGAAAGGAGACGAGAAGGAGAGCGGTCAGAAAGGGACGAGAGGAGAGCGGTCAGAAAGAGACGAGAAGAGAAGCGGTCAGAAAGGGAGACGAGAAGAGAGCGGTCAGAAAGGAGAACGAGAAGAGAAGCGGTCAGAAAGGAGACAAGAAAGAGAGCGGTCATCATTCAAGACAATTCTTAGATGTTGGTTAAGATATTAATATACCAGAACTCAGGAGAGGAAAGAATTTTCACAAAGAAAGAAAAAAAAAAACAAAAAAAAAAAAAAAAAAAAATCCCAGTCCAAGTGATTGAAATATTTGCAAATTGAAATTTAAGAAAATAAGCTAATCCTCATCATCACTTTCAGCTGAAAAGTATTATGGTATAATTATTTCACTTCATATGATGAGTAACTGTTACGCCTTGAACTCCCTCCACATTGAATTCTATAATCTGGAAACACGAAATAGAATACACAAGTGCACTTGATAGACTAAAATGGTTTATGGTATAATTTAACGCTACAAGTTATAGGAATTATAGTATTTTGCTTCATTGATAAAGAAAATAAAAAATTTTTTAAAAGAAAGAGTAAAACATATTGTGGGAATGGTTGCTCATCAGAATGAAAGATGATAATTCAATCTCGCTTTGAAAATAGATGGAAATATCTGAAAAGTGGAGTGAAGATAACTTTCCCACCAGAATCAGAAATAATCTGCCCTTTTATTTACCAGTGAATATAAATTCATCATAAAAAATTATTTAAAAAAAATTAAGTCATTTTACCAAATGTTTTAGTTCAAAATTGTAGATGTCATGACCTGAGAGATTAAGATTACACAAGACTTACAAGAAAGAGAGATAATCTTGATAAAAATAAGCTTCTAAAAGTTAATTAGACTATAAAGCTTGTGCAGTGCAAGTTGTAACTTAAGGCAAAGAACGATTAAAAAATCTAAAATTATTCTTGTTTTTAAAACAAATAAGAATGATTTAAAAAATACAAAAATATAAGAACAAACAAGAATGATTAAAAAACAAAAAACCAAGAATGATAAAAAACAAAAAAAACAGAAATGATAAGAACAAAATGAAAATGATTAAAAAAAGAAAAAAAAAGAAAAGAAAAGTATTAAAACAAACAAAAGAACTATTAAGAATAACAAAAAAAAAAAATGACTTAAAGAAATACTATACAAGAAAGATAAAAAAAACCCAACACTTTTGAACTCTAAACAAGAAGAATGATCTATGTTAAATAATAGGTTAGATGTATCTTATTTGAAAGGTAACATAGATAAGTTATTGGTTTGGTTTGTTTTACGGCATATTAACCTCAGTGGGTCATTTAATGCGATAAAGTTTTGAAATAAATCAATTAATGGATAATACAATTTTTTTATAAATACATTTTTTCTATTTAACCCATAGATGGGAGAGATAAGTTAAAAAAGTTAAACGTAATATCAACCTAGTGTAATGATCAGTTTAAGGTCAGTTGAAAGCTTGGCTTTAATTGGAGGAATTAAAGTCAGGTGACTAAAATTCTACAAATTTAGAAATTAGATTTTAACTTGAACATAGTTGGCTGACAAACCCCAGAGCGAGTGGTTGTCCAATTTCTATCTCTAATATGATTTCTGCAACATTATTACAGTTGTCTTCAACCACATCATAAGCGTCTTGCTTGCAAAACATCGGAATCGTCTTGCTCTCAACCTTTGCTGCATACCGCACTAGTAAAGCAGGCAGAGGCACTAAATCCAGGTGCTTCAATTAGCAGCTTCTAACATCCTGGCCCTTCATGCCAGAACAAAACAACTGCTGCCCCCACAAAAATCTTAACACCGAGCATGTATCCAGGAATATCAGACAGACACACTAGGCAATGCTGACACTTCAAATTGGGTGAATGTCTATAGTTACAATCTGTTTAAAAAAATGGCTCATATTTGAATACTTTATACCATATAAGTGAAAAAAAATTATTGCAATGGAATGTTGAAAATATAAATAGTTATGATTATAATGAAACATTTTACAAATTTATAGCATTAAATAACCATAAGGAGTTGATATGCTCTTAAACCAATAAACATTGATTGCTAAAAAAGATTTCAGCTGTAAAAGGATGTTATAAATATACAGGGTGATTTCAAAAAATGTTTACACCCTATTGGGAGTACATTTATGATATAATTTTAAACAGTCTCCATATGTTCACCATCCCTGTCAACACATACTTGGAATCTCCCACAGGTGATTAAAAAAAAAATTATCTTTATTAGAAAAGTATAACTGATATTACAGAGACCACCTGGAGAAAATTCCAATAATGTGTTGACAGGGACGGCGAACAGGTGGAGACTTTAAAATCATAAAGGAACTCCCATAGAAATGGGAACATTTAAAAAAAAACAAAAAAACACTATGTTTAAATTTAAATGAGATAAACTTGCAAGAATATCCTGTAGGACTTGAATGTTTTTGTTTTTTTAAATTTTTTTTTTTACTTAAGGTTCAATTTAAACCATTGAGAGAATATCATAGCTTAATATGTAAAGATAAGGGCTGTTTGTTAGGTTTGTTTAAACAACTATATTTTTATATATTAAATTTTTTATTTGAAGGCACTTACAATGCATGTATCGCATAAAATTCGATACTTTTTCTTATAGAAAATGAAATTGACAAGTGTAATCCCGGCAAAGGATCGCTCGGTGTGTAGAATGCCGTACAGACTGTTTCGACTTTATTAAGTCTCATCAGCGACATATACTAACGATTTCCCTCCGACAGAAATCGAAACCGGGACCTCAGCGAGCATAGTGAGCCACTATATCGCCTCGACCACAGTACACAGCTAACAATCCTTAGCAAAATTGTTAGCTGTGTACTGTGGTCGAGGCGATATAGTGGCTCACTATGCTCGCTGAGGTCCCGGTTTCGATTTCTGTCGGAGGGAAATCGTTAGTATATGTCGCTGATGAGACTTAATAAAGTCGAAACAGTCTGTACAGCATTCTACACACCGAGCGATCCTTTGCCGGGATTACACTTGTCAATTTCATTTTCTATAAGAAAAAGTATCAAATTTTATGCGATACATGCGTTGTAAGTGCCTTCAAATAAAAAATTTAATATATACTTTCTTCAGCAACGTTTCTAAAAATAAACAAACATCCAAATATCTTATTAACTATATTTTTAGAATTATGAATCAGTTTTCCAATTGCTCTTACCAATTTATAATTTTCTAGATACAAGGCAATTTGGAGCAAAGGAATGAAATAAAATTATAAAATTTACAAAAAAAAATTGTTTGAGAGAGAGAGAGAGAGGAATAGCCCAGAAGGAGAAAGAGAGAAGGCTAGTTTGGAAAGGAGAAAGAGAGGAAGGCTAGTTCGGAAAGGACAAAAGAGAGAAGGCTAGTTCGGAAAGGACAAGAGAGAAGGCTAGTTCGGAAAGGACAAAAGAGAAGGCTAGACCGGAAAGGAGAAGAGAGAAGGCTAGTTCGGAAAGGACAAGAGAGAAGGCTAGCTCGGAAAGGACAAGAGAGAAGGCTAGCTCGGAAAGGACAAAAGAGAGAAGGCTAGCTCGGAAAGGACAAAGAGAGAAGGCTAGCTCGGAAAGGACAAAGAGAGAAGGCTAGCTCGGAAAGGACAAAGAGAGAAGGCTAGTTCGGAAAGGACAAAGAGAGAAGGCTAGTTCGGAAAGGACAAAGAGAGACGGCTAGTTCGGAAAGGAGAAAGAGAGACGGCTAGTTCGGAAAGGACAAAGAGAGATGGCTAGTTCGGAAAGGACAAAGAGAGACGGCTAGTTCGGAAAGGAGAAAGCGAGAAGAATAGCCTGGAAAGAAAAGACAACACTAGTCCAAAAAGGAGAAAAAAGAAAAACATCTGGAAAGCAGAGAGAGCAATTGGTATTGAGGAGTTTTAAGACTGGAGAGCGAAAAGGAGGATAGAAGAATTATCCAGGAAGGAGAAAAGAGAAGAGAAAGAGAGAGAGAGAGGATAGTTGAAAAGGTGGAGGAAAAAAAAGAAGAATGCATTGGAATAAAAAAAAGAAATAATTAAAAAAGAAATAATTAAAAAAAAAACAAAAACACAAAAGATTTTCATTAAAAATAAGAGTGAAATAGAAAAATAAAGTGCACATTATCCGTGTGAGGAAAATTAGTGTGTGTACTTACACATAAGTGGAAAAGCTATCCCAAGCAAAAAGACTATTACAGCACCAAGCATGTAGACAAGCAGATAACCTGCCCCCAGCACTATTAACACACTGATGATGGGATGGTCTTTCTTGAACTTGCGGGCTTTCCACTGATTATTTGTACAGAATACAAAACCTCCAAAAGCAGCTGCAATTGCTACAAAGCCAAAAACCATCTTCACAGGATGAATAATACTGAAAAGAAACAAAAAACAATGGAAATATTTAAATATTATAACTAGTAAGTTTTAATGTAATAAATATTATATTAAATTAGAAAGTCTAATGAAACTAAATAAGAATGCAGGTAAAAAGATTTGAAACAGAGGGGGGTATAATCGAAAAATAGAACAACTGCTGAAACTTACTCTTCCATCACTCCTGTCTTTCATTGCTAAATTTTCCTAATTGAACTATTTAGTTAAAATAGGAAGTAACGCGTGACGTTAATAACTAAAGGAATTGTGACTTGAGTAGTAATATAGTTTCGGTTATAGACAACAAATAGACAATAGATTTTATTTACTTAAATTAATACTACTAGCAAATATATGCACCCTCTGGGTGCAAGCATTCAAGTTTTAATATAATAAAATACTATATTAAATTAGAAAGTCTAATGAAACTAAATAAGAATGCAGGTAAAAAGATTTAAGAAACAGAGGGGGGTATAATCGAAAAATAGAACAACTGCTGAAACTTACTCTTCCATCACTCCCGTCTTTCATTGCTAAATTTTCCAAATTTAACTGTTGGGTTAAAATAGGAAGTAAAGAATTAGTTATGTTATCTTGTTAATGGATTTCTTTTAAGATTTATCCCCAAGATTTTTGGCTTTTGGTGTACTTGTCACTACTATCCTTCTCTGTGCCACTGATTTTGTCCAAGGGAAGAACTTGAAACCAGTGCCATCAGTCTCAGAGTTGTCAGAACAAGGCTGGAAACAACATCAGGATTCCATCTATTGCTCTTTAATCCAGTTATTCTTCTTCTAGAGTGGCTGCCAAGCCAGCCTAAGAGCCAAGAAAATGACATTTAACCAAAAATATATTTTTGGTTGGAATCAACAAATTCAGATTCTGAGGGCTATCCTTTGAACATCACCTGCCTCTTCATCCAAGAGGGTAAGGTTTATTGCCAAATGCCTTAAGTGCCATTTCTAAGAAAGGAATGCCTATGGAAGGGACAATTATTACAAAGATAATTACTTTCTGTGAGACCCCCCCCCCCCATGTTAAATTGACCTTTTATCACATCCTGTCACCAAAAGGGAGGTTGATAATTCCTTCCATTTCACTTTCACCTAGAGGTAGTAGATTTTTGGTAGGAAAAAAAAAGAAGAGAAAAACCTGCCCCCTCCTCTGAGAGGGCAAGGTTTATTTCCTGATACCTTAAGTGCCCCTTTTAAGGGAGGAATGCTTATGGAAGGGACAATTTCTACTTTGTGGGAGATTACCCCCCCCCTGTTAAATTTACCTTTTATCACACCAAGGTAGAAAGGTCGGTAAGGTAACTCGTACCATTTCAGTTTAATTACAGGTGATTGATTTTGCAAGAGTCAGTTGCTAAAGGTTAATTCTAAGAAGAAAATCAGAGCACAAAATAAAAGACAACTGCGTTTGTTATCAACCATGATTATCGCACAAAGAGCTAAAATATCAACTCTTAAAATACACCAGGCAACTCTGAGGTGGTAGATGTTTGGCAGAAGAAACAAAAACAAAACAGAAAAAAATAAATAAATAGATAAATAAATAAGTGAAGAAACAAAATATGAACAGTCCTTTCTCAGCACAGAGGCTTACAGGTGTAGGGGTTATTTTCGTATTTGCCTGGGGAGTTGTCTGCCTGTTTTGTGTCGCTGGTTACCGCTAGGGGCCTCTTGTATTTAAGCGGCTGTTTTGAATTTCTCTTCCTCTTTCCTCGCTACGAGACCACATGGGTTAGACAATTGTCATTCCCTTCTCGTTGGGGCTTCGGCCCTCAACGCTGGCTACTTGTCACTGTAAGTGATTTATACAGCATGGACTATTCTTAGTCTCATGTCTGTACTGTTATATTATCTTGTCAGTGACTTTTATGTATGTATGTTTATGTACACTATTCTATCTTCCATTGTCCATGTATTATGTACCTTGTTTATTCATGTGCTGTTATATAAAATGTTTTGTCCCTCAACCTTTGTCGGAGTTTGTTTGCGTTTCAACGAGTTATGACTTTGTCATAACCTTTGAATCTTACACAGGATTTCAAGATTGGGTAAAGATGATGGTGGACAAATTGGTTGGGAAGAGAAGAACTGGGAGATGCAATAAGATCATCCTTCTCCAAGACTGGTTGCCTTCAAAGGCCAGAGAGCCCAGTATGTCCCAAAGCTAAGAAAATGATATTTAATATATTTAGATGGAATTAAGAAGATCCGGCAATTCATTTTGTTGTTAATTGTTTTATTTTCATAGTTTCCTCTGGACATACATACACACTAACTGCCCTTTATATAGGTATAGATGACAATCAAATAGCCTATAAATTAAATTAATGTAAATAAAAGAAAGTGTTTTATTTTCATAGTTTCCTCTGGACATACATACACACTAACTGCCCTTATATAGGTATAGATGACAATCAAATCGCCTATAAATTAAATTAATGTAAATGAAAGAAAGTGTTGAAAAAAACCTATTAAATATTTCAAAAAGTCAAGCATTTCAAATGAAACAAGAAAAAAAAAAAAAAAAAAAAAAAAAAAAATTCACACAGATTGATAGTTAACAGATGGATTTATTTTACTGAGTGAGCCTCACTGGATACTCCATATTTATGGTCCTGTTAAGCATAGTATATAATGAGTCCCTCAAATGGAATCAAAAAGATTTCTAGCAATGATTTCTTGACAAAATAATAACTAATAAGATCAGAGCTGCCTAGCAACAAAGAATTTTAAAGAGGAACTTAGTCATAATGTTACATAATTATTAGATTCCTAACACTTATGTACCATTAGTGTAGAAACCAAAATGGTTGTTATAATTTGCAGCCGGCGGCCTTGAAGGATTGAGTGACTCGGCTTGACCTCAGTCTGATCCTCCTTCTGGGAGATACCGTGAGAATCGGTGGAGAAGACCCTATTCGGTTTAGATTAGAAAGAGAGTTTAGTTCAGTATCGGCCAAACCACGAAGGTGGTAAGTCGTGTTAAGCGCACGGCTGACTCAATCTGCACAGGTAGTCTGGTGGGGATTTCGGAATAAAATATGATCAAAAGCAAATCGAAGACTTTGGTTATTATCTAAAAACTACCAATGACACAGGGCTTCTGATAAAGAGAAATCCCCAATGGAAGACCAGACACGAAGTCCCCAAGACGAAGTCCAGACGCTAGAAGAAGAACGTAAGGTACCAAAGATGAGCAGAAGAATAATAGAAGTAAAAAGAGTATACAACAATAATATTAAAATAGATACTAACAATAAAGACAACTATTCTATACTCATAATTTTTGGTTTCCATAATATTTATCCAACTAAGTACGAGGGTCATCCAATGAATATGGTGAATTTTGCCTAAGGAATTGGCAATAGGAAGTACTGTTTACAGTTGTACCTTTTTCAAGAAAATCAATAGTGATGGGTCATTTCATGTTCATTTTGTTTTTTTTCTTCATGTTCATTTTGTTTTTTGTTCATGTTCATTTTGTCAAGAAATCATTGCTAGAAATCTTTTTGATTCCATTTGAGGGACTCATTATATACTATGCTTAACAGGACCATAAATATGGAGTATCCAGTGAGGCTCACTCAGTAAAATAAATCCATCTGTTAACTATCAATCTGTGTGAATTATTTTTTTCTTTTTCTTGTTTCATTTGAAATGCTTGACTTTTTGAATTATTTAATAGGTAATTTTTTTTTTTTTCAGCACTTTCTTTCATTTACATTAATTTAATTTATAGGCTATTTGATTGTCATCTATACCTATATAAAGGGCAGTTAGTGTGTATGTATGTCCAGAGGAAACTATGAAAATGGGACTTTTAGTATCATCTTCTTTACTGACTGCTACACACTGAACTTTTTCTTTATTGGAGAGTCAGTGTGTTTCCACTCCATCGATTCTCTTTTCCACCCAGGCTTGCAGTGACAAACCCATGTTTAATCAATTTGTAAACATTTTTTTTTTACTAAAGCATGCTTCTTTGTACACATCATACATTCTTCTGCTAATTTCACATGGTTTGCACTTTGTAGCCACCAAAAATATATTTAAAGTTCGGGACCATATGACCTTTAGGCACCCCTTTTTCGATCTCGTTTCATCAGGACATTATTTTATTTACACCGTCAAAATCCAGTTGTTTGTTAGGGGTTAGTTTTATAATTAAAAAAAAAACAAACAAAAAAAACTCTAAAAATCATCTGTTAACAAACAACCGGATTTTGACGGTGTAAATGAAAAAAATAAATTGACCTTGTGTCACATCCTGCTCGTGCGGACGGGTTGGTAAATATATATATGGAAAATTCATTCTTATGCGTGGAAGTTAACTATTGCGAACTTCACTGTGTGTAGTTGGTGATATTTCTGGGAAAAAATATCACTCATCTTATTATAATTTTCATTTTTTTTTTTTTTTTCATGATAAAGAAATTAGAATTAGTTAAATCAATAAAATTAATCTATTCTCATATTCTATGACCAAGAAAACCTAGGATTAGACATATTATACCTTTATTAAGCCATATATTATCAATTTTCTTTAAAAGAACAATTTCCAGCCGCCATTTTGAAAACCATCATGGAACCAACCTAAAATTACATGCTAGGTAATTTATCTTATCAGAATTGTAATCAGCAGCAAAAATTGCCTTAGGAAAAACTTGTCTTACTCAAATTTTAGGAAAAAGTATAAATTTTCCCACCCCTACTTGTAGTGGCAAACCCATGTTAATCCCATATGTAAACATTTTTTCTTTTTTACTAAATCATGTTTATAGACATTGCACATTCTTCTGTAAATTTCACAAGGTTTGCAAAAAGCCAGCAAAATTTGATGACAGACTACTGTTCAAGTCTGGAGCACTCTGATTTGCTGCCATTTTGAATTGCCTCAAAAAATATTTTTGCAAGATCAAATAAATTTTGCTACAGACCAATTCCAAACAATGAAGAGTTTACATCTTACATAAAAAAAAAAAAAAAAGAAAAAAAAAGAAAAAGAAAAAAAAAGAAAAGAAAAAAAAAGAAAGAAAAAAAAGAAAATCCTCTTTATATATTCAATATTCCCGTATATTATTAATAGTGTCTGTAACAACCAAGAAATTATTTTTTCTT
This sequence comes from Doryteuthis pealeii, assembly GCA_023376005.1. Taxonomy (NCBI): domain Eukaryota; kingdom Metazoa; phylum Mollusca; class Cephalopoda; order Myopsida; family Loliginidae; genus Doryteuthis; species Doryteuthis pealeii. Next base: position 26,397,007 of record CM042153.1, read on the forward strand.
AAAAGATATATCAATTATGTAGGTGGTATAATGGTTATAGTCTTAGGAAATCGACTAGGTGACCAGAGTTCAAATCCTGGTAGAGGCTGTTTGCATTTCACATAGTGCTAATACCCTTGGGAAAGGTATGCATCCAACTATTCTCCTTTGTAGTAGGCCAAACTGGGCTCTTTAACCTTAAATAGGCAACCAGTCTAGGAGAAGGTAAACTCTGAATTCAAACCTGATAAACTCTGCTTAAGAAATTGACTGTGTGTCGCATCCTGCTCATGTGGAAATGTATATATATATATATATATATATATATATATATATATATATAAATACTAGACTTCATATCAGGTTTTATGATCTACAACTTTCTACAAGTTGTAGATCATAAAAAAGCTGAATTAAAAAAAAAAATTTTTAACCACTAAAGTTTTTGCATTTCTCTGTGTCAGAGAGTGTAAAAACTTATCATCTAGTATACATATTGTTTCTGTAGTTTAGTTTTAAGAAATATGCTTTCTTCAGATTAGCATCTATTATTTTTTAATATAAAAAATGAATGTAATGACAAAATGAATAAAAATAAAATAAAATGTAAAAAATACTATGATCATTCCCACCATAAATGGTAGGGTTATTTACATATGGATTATTAACATTTCTGCTTGTCTATGCATTTGAGATGGTAGCATAAGTCATGCTGTAGACAAGTTGGGAACACAGGTGCAGTGGTTGACTAAAATCCTTCTTAAATATGTTTACTTATTCTCTCTTACATGTCTAGGCACCTCATGTGGTGTAGGGGTTAGCAAGCTAGATTAGCAGACCATTCTGTAGCGAGTTCAATTCTCAATGATTGCCCCATTATTCTTTAAGGAAAAGAAAGAAAAAATTAGAAGAAAAGAGAAATTAGTTGGAGGCGCATGGTGTAATGGTTAGAGTTGTAGGAAATGGAGTAGTCGACCAGAGTTCAAATCCTGGACGAAGCTACAGTTCACATAATGCTAATACCCTTGGGAAAGGTATGAATCCAACTACTCTCCCTCCAGCTATGGGTAAAATAGTAGGGCAGACTTGGCTCTTTGACCTTGGTTAGGCAACTATTCTAGGAGAAGGAAAACTCTGAATTCAAACCTGTTAAACTCTGCTTAGGGTGGTCACTGTTAGAATAGACTCAGTCCTAATTAGTGATCTATTTCACTCATTGAAAAGGACAGAAAGGACTGTGTGGGGTCTATTATACTAAAGTCATCATGGACTCATGTCCTTAATAATGCTATGCTACACCTTTCTTTTTTTTCACTTTGCCGATTACCAGAGTCAAAATGTACCACCTTAGAAATTCAGCATGTGCTCTTTCTCACTTGATATGCTTTTTTTATCAGGGGGGGGGGGGATAATTTAGATTTTTGATTTACAATGCCCCACCCTGGATAAAAGACAAATAAGAAATGAGACAAAGGAGTTAGGGTTAGGTTCAGAGGCAGGGTTATGGGTTAGGGCTTAAAGTCAAAAATTTAATTGAAAAAAAAAATTGCACATTTAAATTTATTCATTTTGTCTCAACCAATTGATCAAATTTTGGTATTAGAAAAAACCTAAGGAGTTGATATGCCGTTAAAAAAAAAAAAACCAAAAAAACATCGTCATTAAATAACTGTAAATAAGTTTTTTTTTTAGTATCATTTGGATTATTCAGACTATTGTCCTCATCTATAATCCAAATGATACTAATTATCAAGCCTCATCTAAAAAATTCAGAGAAATAGTTTTTTTTTTGTTTGTCTTAAAACTGTTTCCTGAACAAACTTATTCACTCTTAGATGTCTAAGAACCTCATGTGGTGTAGTGGTTAGCAAGCTAGATTAGCAGACCATTCTGTAGTGGGTTCGATTCTCAATGATCAACCCATTATTCTTGCTTTGAGCAACATCTAAGCTAAGTTCAGTAAATAGCTATTCTCTCTTATATTTTGTTCTAATTTTATATATTAAAAAAAAAATCAATGAATCCAAATTATGTCTGCACAGGGTAAACAAGAAAAGAAAAAAAAGATGAGTACAATTTTGGCCTTTGTGAAACAATTCTGAAGTATGTGATAAAAAATAAACACATTCTCCCAATGGAATTGGCTGCTTCTTTCTTACATGTTTTTTCTTTCTCTCTCTTTCTCTTCAGCAATCAAATACAAGGCAACAGGATTGGTTCTCCTAGCCAAGCAGAAGATGTATCTGGGTACCTTCCAAGATACAATAAACTTAAGTGGAAAGCAAGCCTGAC
>CM042153.1:26399477-26486977 GCA_023376005.1 Doryteuthis pealeii
GACTGCAAACAAACAGTGATGCTTGCTGGATTTGCTGTTGTCTCTCCTTCCTTTTGGCTCTCTTTTCTGTGGCCACAATGCAAATAAATGATTATTGTAATCAAATAGAAAAAAAAAGTGTGATAGATAAATTGCAACGGAACATTGAAAATATAGTTATGATTACAATCAAATATTTACTAATGAATCAAATTCACAGCATTAACTTTTTGTCTACTCTAAGTCATTCACAACGGCTCTTCCACCACTGCAATCCTACCTTAAACCACTAGCAGTGTTCTTGCACATGTTATTTGTTTACACTGAAAAATCACTATGTGGCATCTTTGTTTTCTCTGAGGTGAAACTTAGAAATATTGTTATATACCCTCATTGGGTATATATAATATATATTATATATATATATATATATATATATATATTATCAAGAGAGTGCTCTTCCACCACTGCAATCCTACCATAAGCCACTAGCAGTGTTCTTGCACATGTTACTTGTTTACACTGAAAAATCACTATGTGGCATCTTTTGTTTTGTCTGAGGTGAAACTTAGAAATATTGTTATATACCCTCATTGGGTATATATATATATATATATATATCAAGAGAGTTCTCGTGTGATAGTGAGACAGACAGATAGTGTTGTGACTTGTTTGATTCTCCTTTCTATCTTCTTTGTCTAGTCGCCATGTTTTTGTTTCCTTCTTCTTTGGCTGGTCGGCGTGTCTAGTCTTCTAACTTCTTGCTGCTTCATTTTCTAAGGGCTTCTTTTTGAGTCCTGCATTAATTAACTACAAGACTTTGTTTTTCTTTGATCAAAGATTTTATTACTGCCCATCCTTATTCACAGTGTGCTTGAGCCAACCTCAATAGAACACGTGTTCTGCGTGTCATTTAGGTTGAAACTGACTTACAAGATTCGTGCCTCTGGGGTCAGTTGGAGCCATAACAGTTTAGTGGTATCTTTCTATCCCCTGATCTGAAAAACAATGGCCCCTTAGAATTCTCACTACAGAGCTTGTCAAAAACCCACGCCAACACACAATTATGCAACAATATCCTATCATACAGGTAAAAATACTAAGAAAATTGGGTACAGTCATAGAGGAAATTTAATAGGTAAAGAATTAAATAACCCATAAGGGTTTGATATGCCGATAAACAAACTAAACCAAAATTAACAAAAATCATTAATTTTTACAGCAGTTGCTGTATTATTTAACAGTTTCATTACCATTTAATCTGCAATTAATTGAAATGTATTTGCAGTTAGCTTGAAATGGTGGGGGAAGAAAAAAAGAAAAAAACTGGAGCATGGATATGATTTTTGCCTCCTTTTAGATTTTTGTGTGTTGGGACGCAGGACGCGTACCCATCTGCATCTATAATTGTATATAAATTTAATCTTTAATAATATATAAATATTTATTGAAATGCTAAGAGCTACCAGTAAACCCTATTATCATTTACATAATTGGATTCCATTGCTGTACTCCTACCTTCATCTCTGCACTCAAACTCCCACCTTCCGTTGCTGTGCTTTCAACTTCCATTGCATTCTTACCCACCTACTGTTACCCTCTTACCTCCACTTCCATCACTGCACTTCAACTTCCATTGCACTCTTATGCTGTCTGTTGCTCTACCTCCACTTTCTATTGCTGCACTTATACCCTCCACTTTCCATCGCTGCACTTATACCCCCTTTTATCTTGCACTCCCCCACTTTCTATCGCTGCACTTATACCTCCACTTTTCTATCGCTGCACTTATAACCTCCACTTTCTATCGCTGCACTTATACCTCCACTCCACGCTTGCATCCTCCACTTTCCATCGCTGCACTTATACCTCCACTTTCTATTGCTGATTTATACCTCCACCATATGTGCTGCATTTTTCTACCTCACCTTCCATTGCTCCTCTTACCTCCACTTCCATCGCTCCACTCTTACCTCCACCTTCCATCGCTGCACTCTACCTCTACCCACATATCTCATAAAACCTGCTTCCCATGTTATATTGCATTTATTTTCATATCTTAAACATTTAAGCACTTATAAATTGTCCAGTTTTTTCCTGTTTTTTTTTTCTTTTTAATTCATATCAGTTTGAAAAAATTTTTTAAATTTATAATTTTCATTGATATTCAGTTAAATTAAAAATTCCTATTTTTTTGCACCACAGAAATGAGATTTTTGGCAGAATAATTCTGTTTTTTAGAATAGCATGCCCTTTTTTTTATAAGAATTTAAATAGTATAACCTCAGTTATCTCCCTTGGATTTCATCTGAAGCAAGAGGTTAGATAGTTTTTTGTTTTGTTTTAAAGTATATTACAAAGTGCCTGGCTGTTTTGATTGAGTATAAATTCCAATTTATTATCAATCCATACAATCTCTTGTCTAACAAAATCTTTATTTTTATAAGGGAAGAATAGTAATTTTCATGATTTTCATAAGGGAAGAATATTAATTTTTATGATTTTTATAAGGGAAGAATATTAATTTTCATGATTTTGTTGTATTTTAAATTGTAAAGTTTGTGGAGTGGCATATTGCCAGTATCAGCCGGAGAGCAAGGGAGTCTATCCACTTTAGGTTAGCACTAGACCAGCGAGATTATTTTTGGTGGGGTGGAATACAACACCTACCATCAGCTCCCCATTTTATCATACAGATCAGATTACCAAAGCAATGCTACTCATGTGCTGAGTTGGCATGGGCCAGTATCTAACTCGAAACCTTATGATTCACAGGCGGATGCTCTACCAACTGAGCTAAACCAACCACTTTAAGTAAATTATCTTAATACTATCAAGAATATTATTAAAACCTCATTCTGAAACCTTATGCAACAGCAATATAGACACCCTCCAGGTGCAAGTGTTTAAGTTTTAATGTAATAAAATTCATATAAAATTAGAAAGGCTAATGAAACTAAATAAGAATGCAGAAAAAAGATTTGAATCAGAGGGGAGTATAATTGAAAAAAAAGCAACAACTGAAACTTACTCTTCCATCTCTCCTGTCTTTCATTGCTAAATTTTTACTAATTTAATTATTTAGTTAAAATAAGAAGTAAAGAATAAAATCAGTTATTTCTTCTTGTTAATGGATTTCTTTTAAGATTTATTCCCGAGATTTTGCTTGTATTCATTAGATAAAACCAAACAATTAGAAATCAATAATACTAAGCACATATTTATTAAAATCAAATTTTTAATAATCAATATGCAAATTAGCCATCACGTTCACACTGTAAACTGCTATTTTTGTGTATATATAAACAATTCATCTTATTTAGTATATAGATATGGTCAACAAGTGCTTTGCCTTATGGACCATTGATATAATTAACGGGCGTCGATCCCAGTGGGCCTCCCCCCAGGCAAACACCTTCCCCCTTGATTAAAGGCAGGCCTGGGTTTATTGCCCAGTGCTGAAGGCGCCCCCCCGTTGAGGGGAATGCCGACGGGATCGACGCCAATTTTTCACCCACACCATAAAGCTTTGGTTTGTGGTGGTCCCACGTTATAGGACTTTGGCCTGACCCGTACAAGTGGGGTACGCGGGTAAATACAGTAATAAGATATGGTAACAGTGCTTTCCTCTGGACCATTATAAATTACGCGCGTCGATCCCAGGGGCCATCCCCCCAGGCAACACCTGCCCCCTTGATTTAAAGGGGCAGAGCTGGGTTTATTTGCCCAGTGCCTGGAGGCGCCCCCCTTGAGGGGAATGCCGAACGGGATCGACGCAATTTCACCCGCCACCCCATGAGCTTCAGTTTGTGGTGGTCCCACGTTAATAGGGCCTTGTGACTGACCCGTACAAGTGGGTACGTGGAAAATATCATGTAGATATGCGTCAACATATCTAACTCCCTATCCTGTTTTGACGGTGTCCAGTGAGCTTCGGCCACTGGACCTTACAAATTAATAGCGTTATCCCAGGGTCTATCCCCCCCAGGCCAACACTGCCCCCTTGATTTAAAGGAGCAGGGCTGGTTTATTGCCCAGCGCTGAGGCGCCACCCTTGAGGGTCCAAACACCGATCGATGCAATTTTTTCCCCTTACCACCATGAGCTTCGGATTGTGGGGGCCCACAAAAAATGTCTTTGTGCAGCCTCATAAGTGGGATGAGAGGCAAATACCTGTAGATATGGACAACATATCTAACTCCGGTTTTGACCGGTGTCCAGTGAGCTTCGGCCACTGGACCTTACAAATTAATAGTTTGATCCCAGGGGTCTATCCCCCGGGCAACACCTGCCCCCTCAATTTAAGGGACAGGGCTGGTTTATTGCCCAGTGCCTGAGGCACCACCCTTGAGGGGAATACCAATGCAATTTTTCCACCCTCCACCCATGAGTCTCGGCTTGTGGGTAGTCCCACATTAATAGGGCCTTGTGCCTAACCCGTACAAGTGGGGTACATGGTAAATATCTACTATGTAGATATGGTCAACAGTATTAATGATGTTAAAACAATTTTATCAATAATTGGAAGTCCTGATAATGTGACGTAAATAATTAATGGAATTTGTGACTTGTATAGCAATATTAGTTTCGGTTACAGAAAGACAAACACACAATCTCCATTATAATAAGATGTATAATGCAGGCTTTTGGTTGTAGTCACAATAACTTTTGCTTTTGATATATATATTTACTAACCCTCGCACAAGCAGGATGTGACACAAGGTCAATTCTTAAGCAGAGTTCAACAGGTTTGAATTCAGAGTTTTCCTTCTAGACTGGTTGCCTAACCAAGAAGGGAGAGTAGGATTCATACCTTTCCCAAGAGGGTAATTAGCCTAAGTGAAATGCAATTACCACATCAGGATTTGAACTCAGGACAACAAGTCCATTTCCCATGACTTTAACCATTACACACATGCGCTTCCATTTGCTTTTGATATAGGAGTGTAGGATGAATACCTGGGGTGGGAGTGCTCACCTTGGTTATACGGTATTGCTCAAAAGTATACCCTAACAATTGTTCATATTGCCATGGCAGCGAGGCTCAGAATATGCTGACTGTATCTCCCCACTTAGGGGTAACCTTCCCACTTAAAAAAAGGTGATATCCTGTATAACATTAAACTGCATCAGGTAATGAGGTTTCAGTTTCTGAAGCTCTGGGGTTGGTGTGTGTGTGTGTGTGTGCCCAGAGGAAACAAAGTAAATATATATACACATTAATATTACCAGAGCTTTGCTTTTTGTGCAAAAATAATGAAGATTTTATTTGTATCCATGAAATATTTAAAAATTAGAATTTGAATAGAAAGAGAAGGGAAAGTCATTGGTTCGTGATTAAAACATGTGAACAGATCAATTATGGAAGACCAAACAATCAATGGATCTGCAAGACTACTTTTTTTTTTTTAGTATTATTTGATTATTTGGACTATTGTCCTCATCTTCATTTTTATCTGTACAACGTTTCGGGCAATGTGCCCTCCGGCTTCTTCAGGTATTTCTTCTCGACTCGGGAACTTCTCGGACACAGGAACCTTCTTTTCGAACTCAGAACCTTTTGTTATAATCGGAAGCCATCACTGAACTTTGACCCTACCCTTTATTCAGTCCACGGGTATCCTATTCTCATTTGCTAACGGAGAAATAGTACTTTTTTTATCCCCCCCCCTACCCAGACAATACCGGATAGCCACTTCTAGTTATTTATAAAACTTCAATACATTTTCATTTTTATTGTTTTGTTTTATTAATAGCAAAAGATTAAAACATATGGTTTTTCCATTTTTGCAGTTGTGCCAAACTTAGTTTGTTATTCATGTTTGTGCCAACAAAACAAAACTGCTATTAAAAGAGGAGCTAATTGCATTTTACCAAATTATTGGTTCATATTTCTTTCTTTGTGAAGAGAATCGAAAAGTATACATATATATATATATATATATATATATATATATATATATGTGTGTGCGTGTTTATATATATATACAAAGTGGTAGTTCTTAGATTTGCTGACTTTTATTTTTTAAAGTAGCTGTTGCCAAAATTCTTCACCTTGAGCAATTTTCTGAGTGTCTTTCTGCACTTTTAGCCCTCTCCGATACTCTTGAACCCTTTTCAACAGATGGTATTTGTTTTCTGGATAAGTAAGTAGCCTTTTCATGAATATAGACTTCTGTAATGATCTGAACAAGAACAGAACTATTGAAACAAAACTCAGTTTAGTGATAAAAAAAAAAAAAAGATAAATCATCTGGGTAAAACATGTTAGGAACAAACATAGGAAAAAAAAAAAAAACATGGAACAAATTTATAAGGGAAGGAAAGTACAAAATCTTTTGGTTTGGTTTATTTGTATAATGGCATATCAACTCCTTGTGGGTCATTTAATGCCAAAATTTAATTTGTAGATGATTGTAATCATAACTATTTATAGTTTTTGTTTGGGGTTATTTCCTATAACTACAACCTAAAAAAGGGGAACCACTCTGAATGAATTTGATAAATTATTTATTTATTGATCTACTAGGAAAAAAGATGGGGTTAGGGTTTAGGGTTAGTTTAATATGAAAATAATGGTAGATTGATTAGCAGATAAAATTCATTCAGAGTGGTTCCCCTTTTTTAGGTTGGAGTTATAGGAAATAACCCTGATTGGTTTATTTCTTAATGGCATATCAACTCCTTATGGGTCATTTAATGCCAAAATTTCATTTGTGAATTATTGAATTTATAACTATTTATAGTTTTTGTTTAGTCTATTTGTTTAATGGCATATCAACTCCTTGTGGATAATTTAATGCCAAAATTTGATTGTAAAAAAATGTCAACATTTCACTTGTAAATGTTTGCTTGTCAAAAAATCTGCAGAGTGGTCTATTGTCAGTATTGGCCAAATAGTAAGGGAGTCTATCCCTTTTTCGCTAGCACTAGACCAGGGAGATTGTTTTGCTGAGGTGGAGCGCCAGACCTGCTGTAAGCTCCCAGCTTCTTTACTGCACGGATCAGATTACCCAACCTGTGCTACTCATGTGCTTAGTTGCGGTATTAAACCTGGAATCTTGCAATTTCTAGGGGGGGGGGGCTCTACCGACTGAGCTAAACTAGACCCTTTTGATTGTAAAAACAATGTAGCTGACAAAAACAATGATTTAGTAATAATGGATCTGTGAGACTAACTTTTGCCCCTCCCCCCCTTATACCCAGGCAATGCCGGGTAGCCGCTTCTAGTATTTAAATAAAGCTTAAGTAAAGCAATTACCTTGTAATGGTTTTATATGCCTTTCTTTTTCCCTAGTTACACCGATTCTTAAAGCATCAGAAAGTAGTCAATTAACCTTACTAAGTTACACTCTTTCCAGTTCATTTATGAAAACAATCCTCTTAGGACTATGCATGAGAAATTTTCATTAATATATCAATATTATTATTATTATAAATAAAAAAATCATCGGGGCGGCCTAATGTCGGTATCAGCCATGCAGCGAGGGAGTCTATCCCCTTTTCAATAGTAATAGTAATAATGATAATAAGTAAAGTCGACGAGGTGGCCTAAAGTCGGTATCAGCCAGACAGTGAGGGAGTCTATCACCTTTCAGTAGCGCTAGACCAAAAAGATTATTTTAGCGTCTGAGATGGAGCGCCACACCTACCATCAGCTCCTTACTTTACCGCACAGATCCCTGTGCTACTCATACTAAATCACCCCTAATAATACACAACAACTATTTTTAGTCAAACAGGAGCTGCAATTATAAAAAAATGGAGAAATAAAGAAAGTAAATATTAGTAAATTTGGTCATTTTTGTTTAGAAAATAGAAATTTTGCTTTTTTTTTTTTTTACCTACCCATACTATTTGCTTCATATCTTTTTTTTTTTCACCCTGGAATATTAAAGAGGATTTTGGATATGTTTTTCTACAATAAATAAGCTTTCCAACAATAACGGATTTAGCTTGGCCTTTTTTATTTCTGGGTTGATGCCTAAAATGATCTAATTCTACTGGACGACTATTGTTCATCTTTTATTACACATGTAAATTCTATTTTCTTATTTTTATCGGTTGCATGCTAAAGGATGTACATTAAACACTTGCCAGATTCGTTAAGAATTTTTATACCGATGATATTCAAACTCACATCCCATACAGCCTCAGAGAAGACTAACTTGGAGGAGGAGCTCTCAAAGTTTGACTAATGAGAAGAGAACCCCTTTGGTTTGAATTCAGAGTTTTTCCTTCTCCTAGATTGTTTCCATACAAAGCTTAAAAGAGCTCAATTTGTACTTGTTTAAATATTTTGAGTGTTGACTATAAATTTCATATTGCCAAAAAAAAAAAAAAAAAAAAAGATTTTCGTTCATTGAATTATTAGTAAATTGTTACATTAAAAAAATTTAGGGAGGGTTAAATTTATTTTGTAAACACGGATTTTACGCCATCTTTAGATAACGTTTATGGACATATTTGAGAAAAATTGACTGATAAAATAGTTTTAAATGTATTAAAAATAAATTACATGTGTAATTTTTTTTTTTTACTGATCATTTTTTACTACTTTTCGATTTTTGACCTTAAATAATCGATTTAATTAATTTTAATTCGTTTTTAAAATGAAAAGCAGACGAAAAATTGGGTATGCCTATAAATTAAAATAAATAGAATGAGGGTTTTAACGAGAAAAAATTAGAATATGTCAGCTGTATGATGTTTGCTCTTTACTCATTCTATTCTTATGATGTATCTAATTTCATTTTTTATGTCACTCAAATGAAAATTCAATACAGATGTATAAAAATAGTTGAACGATTGTTAAGGCTTACGGGGACTGTTATGAGGATGGACAAAAAATAAACAAAACGAAAGGACAAGAAAGATAACTCTTACTTTAGGATCTTGGATTGTGTCCCTTGGCATCGCAATTTCAATTGAATATTATCTTGAAAAAAATCCAATAATACTAGGATATACAAAAAGTTATAATTAATTAAATATGATATTTCTCAAAGAAATGAAAAATAACCAACGAATTAAATGCATCACCTAATTTTACACCGGATTTGAAAATCGCCCAGTTAAAATTGAGATACTTTCTTGCATAAAAAAATTCTATTTACATTTTCAAAAGGTTTTAGGCCAGTCTGGCTAACTAGAAGTCTAAGTTATAAGTTTAATCCTTAGTTGGTGCTCCATACTTGCAAGCTTGTGTCACATCCTGTCCGTGACCACAAGCCTAAAATATCATAAATCTGAAAATCACCCTAAGATACAAAACATCAAACCTATAAGAATGAAATAAATCCAATTCTGATTAGTGACATTTAATATGTAAAAAAGTAAAAATAGTAAAAAAAAAAAAAAAAGTAATTAGATAAAGAAAGTAAGTCAAAAATTAGAAAAAACCTGAGGAGATCGAATACAGAACCTTGTGATTTCCTGGGGGATGCTCTACTGACTGAGCTAAATCTAATACTTGGTATCAGCCGGACAGCGAGGAAGTCTATCCCTTTTTAGTGCTAGACCAGGGAGATCGTTTTTTGTTGTTTTTTTTGTGCTGAGGTGGAGCGCCACATCTACTGTCAGCTCCCACTTTATCACACAGATCAGATTATCATTATGTGTTACACATGTGCTGAGTTGACTTGATTCATTATTTTAAATCTAATACTTGTATCAGCCGACAGTGAGGAAGTCTATCCCCCTTTTTGCTAGTGCTAGACCAGGGAGATCATTTTTTGTTGTTTTTTTTGTGCTGAGGTGAAGCGCCACATCTACTGTCAGCTCCCACTTATCACACAGATCAGATTACCCATTATGTGTTACACATGTGCTGAGTTGGTGGGAACCTCGCGATTCCAAGTCCAGGTTAAAATCATATTAAAAGTTACCCCTGAAGCTGAACCGTTTTAGACCTTATTTTTCCAATGCAGGTATCATTGGGGAACGAGAAAAGTTTTGGTAAGTGGGCTGTTTACCCAAAAAGTTTTAGATTAAAAAAAAAAAGATAATAAAAATAACACAACAAAATCAATGGCTGTCGCAAAAGTAAAAAATATTTTCTACTCACTCCACTTCTTCAGTTGCTCACAGGTTCGTTGGTCCAACATAGGCAATAAAAAAATTGGTTATTTCCTATAACTGCAACATAAAAAAGGGGAACCACTCTGATTGACTAATAAATTATTTATTTATTTATTTATTGATCTACTAGGAAAAAAGAAGACGGGTTTAGGCTTAGGGTTAGTTTAATGAGAAGATAAATGAATAATTTATCAGTCAGAGTGGTTCCCCTTTTTTATGCTGGAGTTATAGGAAATAACGAAAAAATTATAGTGAACATGACTCTGGAGCCTTACCACCAGATGCAGTTTAATATCCTACCCAAGATATCCCTTTTGGAGGGCATCTTGCCCCTCTGCAGGGAATACAGTCAGCCAGCTACAGTCAGTTAGCTTTTCGATTTAGTACGTCCTGGGAAGCTCATATTTGCTTTGAATGAGTCCCCAGGAAAATTTATGGGTCCCAATTAAGCCATCTAACTTCTACCTTTTAACTTATCCTGTGTAATTCATTTTGAAGAAAATATTGAAATGTATTTAAAGTTAGCTTGAAATACTGAAAAAAAACACTGCGTCCTTTTAGATTTTTGTGCATCAAGGATGCATACCTATCAGCATCTCTGAGTCAGTGTATTCTAATCCAACAGGGTGAATTTAAAATGGAGTTATGATTGTAATCAGCCATTTAGAAAATAGTCGCATTTTGGCATTAAATAACCCATAAGGAGTTGATATGCTGTTAAACAAATAAACCATAAAAAATGATTTGTTTTAATTCTAAATTCTTTTTTATTTTTATTTTTCTTTACAGAAACAAATGAATGGCTTTTATATGATTGGCTGCTCAATTTGGGCAGTTGTTGATTTTGCAAATGCTGAAAAGGAATCAAGTAAGTTGTAAAACATACTTAGTTTTTAATTATTTATTTATTTATATACAATATGATTCCTGTAAAAAAAAAATATATACTGGGATTATATCTATATGGGGAGAAAGGAAAGAAAAAGTGATAAGGAAAGAGAGATGAATGAGAAAGAAAAGAGTGATTGAAAGAAGAGAGAGAGAAGAAACAAAAAGAGAGAGAAAAGGGAAGAAAGAAAAAGATGGGAGAAAGAGAAAAGAGAAAGAGGGAAGAAAGAAAAAAGTGATAGAGAGCTGGTTGGTTGGATTTTACGGCATCTCAACCTCTGTTAGGTCATTTTATGCCGAAGACATTTGTTTTAGTCATTCTTGATGGGTGCTCAATTTTTTAAAACTCATTATTTTCTATTTAATCCATAGATAGGACTCTAACAGGTACTACCACTCCATGTTAGTGTCAACCTGGGAGTAATGGTGATGAAAGGCTACTCTACATTCCCTAGACCTCCAGAATTGAAACTTCACCCTCAGATAGTTTAACATCATACCCAGGACTATAAAACCCTCAACCACCGCCTTCTAGCACATATATGGTAAAAAGGGTTGGGGCTTGCCATAAGAGCAATAGAGTTGGGACAATCATATAGGTGCTAGGGCTTGACGTGACCAGCTGATTGATTTATTAATATAAATATTACATAATTGACAATTTCTATCTGTCTGTGTATAATCAGTTAGCACCAACACCAGTGATCTGATCATGATGGAACCTACACACATGCTAAGCTAATATTCAGGAACAGGACTAATTGGATTCCAATAAAAATCAATAATGGAACCCCTGTGGACATCTTTACAATGGAGGAAGAATAAAAAGACATTTCAATGAGATGGGGGACTTCCTCAATTGTTCTGTGTTTGTTCTTGTGCCCTAAGGCAGTAAGTTTGCTATTCTTATACAAAAGTTTGTTGAATAAGTTTGATACTCTTTGAGCTCAAACTTCCCCAGCTTATTTACTCTGGAGAAGTTGGATGGAAGAAACAGCTATTGATAGTTCTACACAAAAAAATTGATCTGCCATAAACACCTAGCAAAGGTTGCTATTGAAAATCCAGTATAGGCACCCAGGTTAGCTAGGATTTTCAGGCGCACTCTGGGAACTGCAAATATCCCAGCCTTTCCTGGGTATTACTCGGTCAATAGAGTGTTTGGCTAGAAACCACAAGGTTCCTGGTTCGATACTGGTCCTCGCTAACTCAGTGTATGAGTAGCACAAGGATAAGTGTAGTAAAGTAAGGAGATGATGGTAGGTGTGAGTGCTCCACCTCATATACAAAAAACAATTTCCTTGGTCTAGCGCTAGTGAAAAGGAGATAGACTCCCTCGCTGATTGGCTGATACTGACTTTAGGCCACCCCAATGACTTTACTTACTTACTGGGTATTGTAGCTAGTGTAAAATAATTACATAGCACTATTGCTTAGTTAGGATAAATAATTCTGACAAAAAACAAAAATGCTTAAGTCTATTAATTGCTTAACATCCTATACCACCTCATTCCACCCGGCCAGAAGTCGCATTCATTTTCCTAATCTACACCAAATGATAGACTTTGTTTAACTGTAATATTAAACATATTTAGAAGTCTTTGATTGGGAAATAACAGGTAACTTTAAATGAAAAGGTCATTTTTAGCCATTTTTTAAAATAAATCCTTATAGGAATTGGGCTCTGGACTCTCAACAGGATGTTAAGAGTTAAAGACTAAGAAACAAAAATGTTTGTATCATTCAAAATTTTAAAAAATTGTTTACAAAACTCTGAATTTTTTGCAGGGATTTATTAAGTTCGTAAGATAATATAGAAATATAATTAATCATGGACAGAGGGAGTTTTAATTTAATTGGCTAACTGGGTTTCAATAAAAACCAATACCAGAAACTCTGGTGACATCTTGACAATGAAGCAAGGAAAGAGGAGGAGTTTCAGTGAGAGAGGGAGTAGAGAAGTAGGAGTAAATTAATCTGCCATAAATACACCTAGCAACGGTTGCTATTGAAAATCCAGTATGGGCACCCAGGTTCGCTAGGATTTCAGGCGCACCCTGGGAACTGCAAATATCCCCACCATTCCCGGGTATTACCAAGTACTGCAGCTAATAAAAAAAAAAATAAAGGAAACATTAACATAAAATGCAGTGCTATTTGTCTTTGTAATAAATTTATAGGTAATCTGAACATTAGCTACATAAATGAGAGTAACCTCCCCTTGTCTATTTCACTTTGAGGAAGCCATGTATTTTGGTCGGCCATTTTCAATTCACCATAAATCTACAATGAAAATACGAATGTGTTCAAATCAATACAACTGCATGTTTTAACACGAAAATATAAAAAAATGTGTTCTTAATAATAATTAAGTTCATTTCAAATAATGCTCAAGCACAATTAAGAACACATCTTATGATACTTTCGTGTTAAAACATGCAGTTGTATTGATTATGGTAAAATGAAAATGGCCACCAAAACATGGCTTCCTCAAAGTGAAATAGACAAGGGGAGGTTGCTCTCATTTATGTAACTTATGTTCAGATTACCAATTTATAATTGTTGCAAACAAAATTATTAAAAGCAAATTAATACAAGGTTTTATTTACAGGTTGATTTTTTTTCCCTTGCTGATATAGACATGATTTAATTTTAAAAGAAAGAAGAAAAAAAAAGATTGACCTTATTGATTCATCTTAAAATCAACCAAACAACTATTTTCCTTTTCTATCTTTTTTCCATTTCTTTCTTTAACTTGAATGATTTAAAGGGATTTCAGTTGACTGATACTCCTGTGTTCCCAACTCTAACACAACTTAAGTCACCATCTCTTACCCATAGAGAAACAAAGTGCTCATCTATATATAATTATTGATATATCTCTAAATGCGTATGGTTTGCAAAAGAAAAAATAGACATTAAAAATTACTTATTTAGAAAGATTATTTTTTTCTTTTCTTTCCAACCATATAAATAATTTTTAAGATTGGACCAAAAATAGGCGATACATTCCAAGCGGAATGGCTTAGACTACGAAATTTATTCACTAAAATTAAACTTCACTGCTGGTATCGCTGTAAATCGCTGTAACAAAAAGCAGGCAGCGAACAATATTTTATTATCAGCAGGTGCTGGTATATGGACAGTTCTGCAAATTGGGTGATTTTGGATTAATTAATTAATTATTATACCCTTTAATTAGTAAAAATCAATAACCAAATTTGGCATGTTTCTTAGTTAGAAGGATATTAATCTATATGCAAGATTTCAAATCTGAGTGACTCTTCTTTTCTGAGTTATAGGTTGACACGTACATACCAAAAACTTTCTTTTATATATTTTATATATATATATATATATATATATATATTGTTATGCTGGATATTATTATTTATTATTTGTTCTTATATTACTCATTATATTATTGTTATATATATTATGTTATGTTGATTTTATAAATTTAATAGAGTTGGCATCAAATAACCCACAGGGTTGATATGCCATTAAACCAAACCAAACCAACTTCTCTGATTGCTTGGATTACCTGCAGGTGGGCACACCAGTTACCTAACTGATTTGAATTTAGTTTTCCTTCTCCTAGACTGGGTACCTTACCAATGTTAAAGAGCCCTGTCTACCCTACTATTTACCCATAGCTCAGGGGATAATAGAATTCATACCTATCCCGAGTGTATTAGAGCAAATTGAAATACAAACAGCCTCATCAAGGATTTGAACTCTGGTCGCCAAGTCCATTTCCTGCCACAATAACCATTACACCATTAGTGCCTCCAGTTATTCACACCATTTATGATGGGAACTATTCCAGCATGTAAATAATTTTAAATTGGTTATAATGTTTCCTTTGAGAATGTAAGAAGTCAGTGCTCCACCCTAACGAACAGGTGTCCAGCTGTTAGTGAATTACACCTGTTACCCACAATGCACTTCACTAGAAGAAAAGAATCATATAAAAAGATAAATTAATAGACCGATTTGCACTTTTTTTCTTCTTTTTAACATGCTCTCAGATGGTAGGTAAAACATTATCTATCTACAAGAGTGAGTCAAAAGTTTTGCAATATTTTGATAACGTGAGGCATAATTCAGCAGCTTTCAATATGTTTGCTGTGAAATGCCAGACTTGCCTGATACTCTGAGTATTACTCACCAGATTTGCTTCGATACCTCTGAGCATGTCCTCAAAATCCTCAGTTTTAGGTTTCCATGATTGTTGAGGTTTTGCAATCCAAGTGAAATTTCTTAGATCAGGGATCACCAAACTTTTTTCATGGTAGGATAATTGAAAAAAAATAATGAGCGTGGACACTAAGTAGTGCAGAAAATACTAGTGTAAGAACCTTTGGTGGAATCATTCACCAATTCCACCCTGATATAAAAAAGATGGCCAGGCAATTGGAAAGGATAGAAAAGAAACTTGTCAGACAAGAATTGTCCATTGAGTTCAACATATAAAAGAAAAGATGCTGCCAAAATATACTTATATATGTATAATATTATAATATAGTTTACAATATTTATAAGTAAAGAATTCTCATGGAGCCAAGTTGGGCAAGTAGGGAGATTACTCCAGCACAGTGATGTTCTTCTGGACCTGGAACTCTGGTACTCAGTGTTGTCATGGTGAAGCACCCACAAGTTTTTCTGCCACATCTCTTGCCTCTTCTAACGCACTGAATGAAGCAAACACTGCAGTATAGACATTGTATATGACAGTTGTAGATATGCTGGTTGATCATCTGGCTCTGTGACATCGCAGTGGACGATGCCCCTCATATCGAAGAATGTGATCAAACTGGAATTTTTCTGATATACCTCATGAATTGATTAATATCTCTATATTTTTAGATTGCATTTTTTTTTATTTTCTATTTTTTAATTTTCTTTTTTTGTTTTTTAAAATATTTTTTGTTTTTATTATTTTCATTTCTTTATTTTTTATTTTTTGTATTTTGTTTTATTATTTTTTGTATTTTGTTTTTATTTTTTTGTATTTTTTTGGTTTTATTTTTTTGGTTTTATTTTTTTGTTTTTATTTTTTGTGTTTTTATTTTTTGTATTTTTTAATCCCTTTTATTCAGATTTTTTAAATTTTGTTTTCTTTTCCAGATACCAATTTTCTTGAGCTGTCTAGCTCCTACCCTGCTATTGTGGCCATTGTGGGGGTCAGTGTAATCACTCTGGCTGTTATCTGCTGGACATTGACTTTTTTCTGCACTGATTGTTACAATGCTGAAGTGGACAGTTCAAGCCACCCTGCCTGCCAATCATCAGGACTCGGCATTGCTGTGTCCAGCCAAGCGTCCCAACAAGACGATACACTGGATTTGACAAACAAGTATTTAAATAACCCGTCCAACCAACAACCACTACACCTCTATCAATACCATACGCCAGCATCAAATGTACCCCCACAACAGTATTCCAATATAGCAAATAGCAGTCACTGCAATAACATGTGCCCCAGCCCTTCGGCCCCTGGCATAGAACCAGATGTGCAAGGCTATCAGAATTATTACCAGGGTCATAATACAATGCAGGGCTACAACCACCAAAGCTCACTGCCCCCTCCACCTTCATACCCAGGTTTTTCTTGAAACTTATGTCCGACAGTTTTTCTTGAAACTTATATATATAAATATATATTCCTAATTGTCATTTAAATATCTGCTGTTTTAACAAAAAAAAAAAACCTTTTCATCCAATTTTCCTTTTAATTTAACTGCTTTTTTTAACTAATCATAGATTTACAGTCAAGTCGAGCTGAAAGCACCGGTTTCCGTCAGATCACCGAAGTTAAGCAGTGATGAGCCTGTTCAGTACTTAAATGGGTGACCATGTAAGACCAACAGGCACTGTAATCAACCTCAGCTCTGAGTAAAAAAAAATTTACCTTGGTATAAAATAACCCAGAAAGGGTTGATGTGCCATTAAACTCACCAACTAGACCTAACTAATAAAAGATAAAAGAAAAAATCACATTTGTTCAAACATACATTTTGCTGAATCTTGATAAATTTTATTACAATCTATCTAAAAGAATTTGTTTTCAAATACAGTCTACCTACAAAACTATTTTTTTAACCGTAAACATATTTAAGTCATTTAAATCTGTTTTTTAACAAAAAAAAAAAAAGAAAAGATTTTCATCCAATTTTAATATTTTAAGTTGTAACTGCTTTTTTAACTAATCAAAGTTTTAATCAAAAAATCAAAACCAAAAAAAAATCACTTAAATTTATTCTTCAAACCTACATTTTTGTTTACAACATTTTATCTTTGATTATTATTCATCTTAAACAATTTCTCTATAAATACAATTTACTTGAAAAACTATTTTTTTAGTTATTTAAACATATCTAATAGATGTAGTTTAAAGAAAAAAACATCAACTTTTCTATATCAATTCTAATCCTATCATATTTCTTAAATTACTTTTATATACCCTTGTAGATAAATTATTGTAGGTGTAGTGTTTTAGATAAATTTGCTGGACACCATTTTTGCTGAATACTTGATTATGAGAAATAATTAAAAATTACTATTTTTCTTATTAATCTTAAGCACTCTGTATTACTCACTTGGATTATTTCTCCTTCAATTTCTGCATTTTTTTTAAAGGGCAACAAGATTTTGCATGCTTAATAACTTTGAAAGACTCGTTTAGTCACAAGATTGTTTTTTGCTATTGTCATATCAGGATAGGTCACTACAACTATTGACTTTCAAACATGGTGGTTTCTTGATTGGAGTCGCCTGCAGCTGAATTCAGCAACCAAAATGCAAGAAAAATGTAAAAATAAAATGTCACATGGTGTAAGCTGTTCCAATTCAAATAGTTGATGATGTATGTTTGTAAATCTTTGACTTAATTTTGTTGTTTTTGCAAAACTTTATACTTTATTACACTGTTGGATTTTATATCCATTTCTTTCTTCTCATATATTATTGTAAAAGGAAATAACAAATTGGGTAAAATCCAACAAAATGTAATTAAAAGTTGAGGAATAAAAGCAGATAAAACACAAACAACTTCATTCAATAATAATAATTATAATATAATTATATTATAATAATAATTAATATAATTATATTACAAATCAGGGCGGTCCTGAGCCAAATTTTTCAGCTGGGAAATTTTGCCTCAGTGTTTTAACAAGGCTTCATCAGAATTTTATTATCATAAAATAAAATTCTGTTAAAGCCTTGTTAATACACCGAGGCAAAATAGTAATTGAATGAAATTGTTTTATCCGCTTTTATTCCTCAACTTTTAATTACATATATATATATATATATATATATATATATGCATGCTTAAAATATTGATAAAAAGTCTTTTTTTTTTTTTTTTTCTTCCATGCATGTCTTAAATGCAAGAATGTCTAATATGATGCAAATTGGATTGTTTGGGCATTTTTAACAAAATTGCATAAACAGAATTCTCGCTATGATAAGCCATTATTTTTGCTGTGTTATAGCAATATTAAAAAAAATATATACAAAAAATATTTTAAAATATCTAAATAGATGTGCATGTATCTAAATTATATCTTCTCATTATTTATTCATACAAATCTTTTGAGCCCCAACCCTTTTTTGAGTATCCATTAAGAATGAATTTATTTTAAAACTTTGTTGGCATTAAATGACCCACTGAGGTTGATATGCCATAAAACAAACCAAATCAAACCAAACTACATAGAAAAATGTGTTTATAAAAAAAATTGAGTATCCATTAAGAATGAATTTATTTCAAAACTTTGTTGGCATTAAATGACCCACAATGCTGTAAAAACAAACAAAAACAAATCTTTTAACTTTTTTCCTATCAAAATATTATTGTCAAAATTTAACTTAATGAATAGTCATTTTGAAACTATCTATTGAAATGTCATTTTAGAAAAGTAACAACTTTTCTCTTTTTCTTCCTTCAATGTGAACAGTAGTTCATATTTACACTGCCCTGTGATAATGATTCATTTTTTTTAATATTTTTTTTTAATATATATTTTTTTTTAATTCATTATTAAAGTTAAATGGTTCAAATCTTACATCAAGGGTTTTAAATCATTGTGTTCCTTCTGTGAAATAAAATCTAAAATGTCATTTAAAAAAAAAAAAAAAAAAAAAAAAAAAATTATGAAATGAATCAAGGATTTTGGTGACTCATGATCACATGATCAAAAATATTATTTGTTTCTCCGGATAAAATCTTTATATATTTTGATGTGATAAAAACATATTCCATTGAACCTTTTTTTTTTTTTTTTTTTTTTTTTTTAAAGGGATCCTGCTAATTCATAGCCAATAGCCAACAATTCATTTATAATGTTAGATTATAGAACATTCATTGCTTGCTATATATATATATATATATATATATATATATATATAAGATTTTTGGATGTTTGTTTATTTAGAAACGTTGCTGAATAAGTATATATTAAATTTTTACTTGAAGGCACTTACAACGCATGTATCGCATAAAATTCGATACTTTTCCTTATAGAAAATGAACTTGACAAGTGTAATCCCAGCAAAGGATGGCTCGATGTGTAGAATACCGTACAGACTGTTTCGACTTTATTAAGTCTCATCAGCGGTATATACTAACGATTTCCCTCCGACAAAAATCGAAATCAGGACTTCAGCAGACACAGTGAAACACTAGTGAAACACTAGTGAAACACTTTTATCGCCTCGGCCACAGTACACAGCTGACCATCCTAGCGAAATTAAGCTTGTCAAATGATACTACTACACGCCTCTACCATAATAGGTAAGGGGGCGTTATTGAGAGAATAATAACAACATTATCGAATTTTATGCGATACATGCGTTGTAAGTGCCTTCAAGTAAAAATTTAATATATAATATATATATATATATATATATATATATATACACACACGTATGTATTAAACAAGATGGACATTTCATGTCTGGCAGGTTTCTTTTTTATCTTTTCAAGTTTTCTGTCTAATTTGTTAATATCAGGTTGGAGTCTGTTGATTAGTACACCAAAGTATTCATCCCTAGTACTTTCAGCACACCGGAGTGCCATCTTCAGGGGTAAATGTAATTGAGTGTGTTTCTGGTTATATTTAAACACAGAATGTGGTTAAACGTCAGAGTAGCAGTGGGAGGGGAAACTCACAGAAATTATATGAAAGGGTGTGGGAATGAGAGGAGGAGGATTGGCCGGAAATGAGTTCCCTTTCCGACTTACTCCCACTGCTACTCAGACATTTAACCACATTCCATGTTTAGATAGAACACGGAACATACTCATTGACATCTACCCCTGATGATGGCACTTCTCATTTAGCTCTCCAATTGGACTTAGAGGAAATCTTTCTAAGGAAATATATATATATAGAAAGAAAAAAAAGAGTGTCCTGAATAGAATCATTCCCATTACCAATTCATCTGATCTTTTTGTGTGTGTATGTATGTATGTGTGTGTGTGTATATATATATATATATATATATATATATATAATAAAGATAATCTAATGAGTCAGACGAACCTACTATTAGTTTATGCGAAACTAATAGTAGGTTTGTCTGACTCATTAGATTATCTTTATTATTTGGCTCTACTTAGGTATCGAGCACTTTTTACATATTAGCTTCTCCTAGCGGTTATATGAATATATATATATATCTTATATACATATATATACATATAAATTGTTTTTTCTTTTGGCCAAATACTGTACCAATAGATTATTTTTGTTGGTACGAATATATTGGTCCTTTCTTTTTTTCAAAAATTTTTTCTTCCTGGTTGATGTTTGGTAGTATATTTTTACAATCAAACTTTCTGCTGGGTTTTTTCTCCGCAAGGATCTACCAACACGTTTATATATAATATATAATATATATATATATATATATATATATATATATTATATTTTTTAGAGAGCAATGTCTTATTTACTACTTGGTAGTGGTATATAGATTTTTAAAAACTTTTTAAAGGTGTTAGAATTTGCTCAAGAAGGAGACTATAATAAAACCAACACAAGATTCCAGTCAGTATTGGCTCTCGAGAGAAAGTCTTTTATTGTCAAATAACAATGGTGGAAGCAGTTCTTCCGTTTTCCTTACACAATGGCAGAATTGGTACTTTCCGGTTCCTTAAAACTAAAGAACCAAATTACAACAAAAGGTCTGTTGGTTGTTGAAATTATTCAAAAATTCATTGAAAGACTCCCTTTCTCTCTCTCTCTCTCTCCCTTTTCTCTCTCTCTCTCTCTCACTCTCTCTCCCTTTCTCTCTCTCACTCTCTCTCTCTCACTCTCTCTCTCTCTCCCTTCTCTCCCTTTCCCTTTCCCTCTCTCCCCCTCCCCCTCTCTCCCTCACTCCCCCCCTCACTCTCTCATTCTCTCTCTACCCTTCAATAGTTCATGTTACTGTAGATATTTACTGTTAACTGGCAAAGGAGTTGGTGGAAAATAAATCAGTAAGTAACAACAGCTGTTTAAAAAAAAAAAAAAAAATGAACAATATTTTTTCATATGAATGCTGTCATAAAAAAATATACATTGTTTAAATTCATTATCTTTCTTTACTCTTTATCTTACTCTCTGTTACTTGCTGGTTTATTTACCAGATGACAGCAATTACTGACATTTCAGTAATACCAATAACAATAATAAAAAAATCAGTTTATTGTAATATCAGAATTTTCTGTTATTACAGTTAATTCAAAGCTGGTATTGATATTTGTAAACAAAGTTCGGATTGAAATGTTAGGAATGTATTGTATATCATAGCAGTGGTCACTGATCTTTCTTTTTTCACGATACAATCCTCAAATATTACTGAGACTTAGAAAAGAATCTTTGAACTTTGATAATAAAAAAGAATGTGTGTGTGTGTGTGTGTGTGTGTGTGTGTGTGTAGTTCAGTTGGTAAAGCGTCCAACTAGGAACCACAAAGTGCCAGGTTCAATATATCGGCCCTCACCAACTCAGCGTATGAGTAGCACAGCTTGGATCTGTGCAGTAAAGTGAGGAGCCCCATCTCAGATACCAAAACAATCTCTTTGGTCTAGCACTAGTGAAACTGGGATAGACTCATGTCAAGCGAAATATCAACAAAATCAACATCAGCAAATTGACTAAAAAAACAAAAGGCTTCCATGCAATTGTAATAAAGAAACGAAGTGCCCCCTAAATGGAAAATGCCAGAGCGTTTGCATAGTATATAAAGCTAGTGTGCAAAGTAATGATAAAAGGATATATTTAGGCTCAACACAACATATTTTCAAAAGAAAACTTTTAACCAAATGTCTAATTTTACAAATATGAAATATATGCAAAGCAGAGCTCTTTCTAAATATACTGCGATATCAAAAATAAATACGCTATAGATCCTATTATAAAGTGGGAAATTGTAAAAAAAAAAATTTAAAAAAAAAAAAATCACACAACTATAGATCAGGTTATAAATTCTGTATTTTATGCTCAGAAGAAAAATTAGCTATTGTAATATGTAATAATTCCAAAGAAGTACTAAACTAAAGGTCAGAAATTTTGAACGGATGCCATCATTAATGCCATGTAAATGGTAATATGACTATTAAAAACCTAAACGTAAATATATAAAGCGACGGTTAAAAATCAAAACAACACAGTGTTCCTCCTGTATGCTGCAGATCTACAATAACGCAGTTTCTTTAGTTCTGTTTGTTTCAATTAATTCATCGCAGGTAGCCCTGATGATCCGAACACAGTGACTATAACATTTTACTATATATATATATATATATATATATATATATATATATATATATAGTTGTTCTGGTTCCAACGGGAGAAAATTCAATATTTTATAAAAAAGAAGGTCCGCAAAATGTATTATGTTTTCAGAAAAAAATTTAAGATAAAAAAGATAAAAATTTTTTTCTGAAAACATAATACATTTTGCAGACCTTCTTTTTTATAATATATATATATATATATATATATATGCACACCCATAGATGCAATAGAGACATATAAAGATTATTTCAAGTGCTCAGGAGAGCTCAATGAATGACAATTATATCATTTCATAAAAAGCAATATTTACACTTCCATATAAGTGACCGGTTATTAAGCTTTTCACTTATATGGAAGTACATAAATATGATTTGAAAAAAGAAAATTTTTATGATACATTATCTGAAATATTAGAGAGAGACTTGAAAAGAACCTTTGAACTAATATATATACATATGAAAAATAGATGGAAATTAATCCGACAGTATGAAATTTAACATTTTGAAAAAACATATGATGTTTGTTATGTAATTGCTGACAGATCTGTTTTGACCAAATCGATAAGTTGCTCTTCATCAACGAGCGACATAGACGGAAGAGAGATATCCGTTAAAAGACAGTTTACAAAAACGAACGCTGAATTCAACCGCTGAAAATTTTGAAAAATGCGTTCTGTTTTAAAAATAAAATAAATTTTATTTTTAATTTTAAAAAATCAGAAGCATTATAGTTTATAGTAAAACTCAAAAGAGTCTTTTAACGGATATCTCTCTTCCCGTCTATG
Source organism: Doryteuthis pealeii (assembly GCA_023376005.1). NCBI lineage: Eukaryota > Metazoa > Mollusca > Cephalopoda > Myopsida > Loliginidae > Doryteuthis > Doryteuthis pealeii. The sequence goes on from CM042153.1 coordinate 26,423,004, forward strand.
TCGCTCGTTGATGAAGACCAACTTATCGATTTGGTCGAAACAGATCTGTCAGCAATTACATAACAAACATCATATGTTTTTTCAAAATGTTAAATTTCATATATATATATATATATATATATATATATATATTTTCCTTTATTTGAAAAAAATCCTAATAGAATAACAGTAGAATCATTTAAAATCTCTGAAGAATCATATCTTATATCAATCAAATAAAAAAATAAAAAAACGGAAATTTTAACAACTGTAGATTTTTGTAGTTATTTTATCAAATTGTCTTATTGTGACAAGAGCAGTCAATCTGTTTGATATAGTTCATAAAATGACATTTTGGTAAAAACCAAAATGTTTCACCTCATATTAACAAATATTTTTGTCAAATTTCAGTTAATTTTTTTCTGATGAACAGTCAAAATTTCCTCCCATATTTTTTTTTTTTTTTTTTTTTTTTTTTTATAACCCTTAAAACCCTTTTATGAATCCTTTGTTGTAACCATTGGGCTACACCATTGAATTGTTTTTGGCTATGAATTGATGGGCATGAATATTCTGTAATTCCCTTTTCAAAATGCTTTCAGCTTGTTTCTATTTTTTTTTTTTTTTTTTTTTTTCTGACAAGCAACATTCTAACATTTTACTTTTAAACTGATGAGAAAGGCAACTAATATTTCAAATTTTTCAAATAATTTGATCTTCCATCTGATGAGACTGGATTTTGGGGAGCTATATTAAATCAACTTAGATTTATATAGGCCCCAATTTTGGTCGAAATAAATTTATGGAATTACGGTGTTGAGTTTTTCCTTCCTTTCTAAGATATATATATATATATTATACACACACAATTTATAAGTATTCATCAGAATAGGTTTCCTTTATTTTGCCACAAAAAATGACAAAAGTAAAAAAAAAAAATGAAAATAAAATTAAAAAAATAATTGTTTTGCTATTGATAAATGATTGTTTTTCTTGTGAAATACTTGCTGTAAATGTTTATCTGATAAAACTTTTGTTTGATTGAGGGCCAGAGTGTATAAATGTCTGGCAGTTAATAGGTTAAAGTTACCATTACATTTAGATAATGGTAGCATAACTGGTCTTGCTGCAGTTCATCAGTTAATAAAAATTGATCTATTTGAATAAAAGAATTGGCTTATTATAAAGATATTATAATAATTGGCTTATAATTTTAATTATTATATTATTATAATTTATTATAACTGGTCTTGCTGCAATTCATCAGTTGATAAAAATTGATCTATTTGAATAAAAAGAATTGGCTTATTATAATTTTAATTATTATATTATTATAATTTATTATAACTGGTCTTGCTGCAATTCATCAGTTGATAAAAATTGATCTATTTGAATAAAAAGAATTGGCTTATTATAATTTTAATTATTATATTATTATAATTTATTATAACTGGTCTTGCTGCAATTCATCAGTTGATAAAAATTGATCTATTTAAATAATGTCCAGATGGACACCATTCTATTATTTCTCTGTTTTGTGAAAATAAATTCATCTTATTCTGAGAGGGGGGAAAAAATGTTATCTAAAGCGCTGATTGGGGCTGTTAAAAGCTTGTTATTTTATTTTTATTTTTCAATATCAAGGAAGATTTTTATTATCTGAATGTATTTTTGCTTGATTATTTTTAAGCTTATACAAAAAGTTGTGATTTTTATGTAACCATATTTGGATATTGTCAAATGAATAAATATGATGTGGAGAAAAAAATGTATTATTTGGATTATTCAAACTATTGTTCTCAACACAACATTTCGGTTGATGTGCCATCCGGCCTTCCTCAGGTATTTCTTTTCGGCCTCTGGAACCTTCTCGAACTCGGGAATCTTCATGTTGTAATCGGGAGCCTTCATGGAACTTCAAACAGAACCCTTCATTCAATCCGCTAGGGTAGACTGTTCTCATTCTGTTAAACATGACTGGGTACAAGTATTAAGCTGTGTTAATTATTAAGATGAGGACATAGTCTGAATAATCCAAATTATCAAACCTCATCTCAAAAATTCAGAAAAAAAAAGGTTATCTAATTTATAATTGAAGTGGTAAACAAACTGCTCTTTCTTTTCTTTTCTTTTTTTTTATTCATTTTTTCCTTGGCATTTTAAGCCAATAAAACATGGCTAAATATCAAAATTATCCCAAAATTTCTATTTTTCTTTTTCTTATAAAGATTTTGATTGAATGTTTTCAATTCATTTGAACATTAAGCACATCTGAATCATCTGAGTCCCGTCAGAAAAGAATATGGATTTTTTTTTTTTCGCAACTAAATTTTATTGCTTTGTATTCAGAAGACCTTGAAAAATTCTTCTAAACATTTTTGTATAACTTGATGTAAATTTTGTTTAATATTATTTTCCTCAGATCTTATGTCAATGAAATTGCAAATCTGCCCAATTTATATCTTTGCTATCCTAACTTATATAAAATGATATAGTTTGTATGCTTATTCCTTATATTTGAGTTTACTCCTATGACCAGACATTTTTAAAAGAATATCTTAATCCAATAGGTATTATCAGAACATTTTTAAACAATTGCTGTATTTGATATTTTAGATCCCACCAGTCTTCCATAAATGGGTAAGAACTTTTTACATATAATAGATACTAGCAAAAATATATGTCCTTTGGGTACAAGTATTTAAGTTTTAATATAATTAAATATTATATTGAATTAGAAAGACTAATGAAATTAAATACGAATACAAAATGATTACTTATTTTTACTTTATTCTAATTGATTTCAATATAAAATTATACATAGGATTGTTTTCAATATGTTTGAGAATAAAACAATAATATTAGAAATCAATAACACCAAGTAATTATTTATCAAACATGTTTTTTTTACTTAGCAAATAGGTTAATTTTTAAATTTCATTATGCTAGAATCCATGTCACCATTGTTGATTCAGTTGTTCTGTTGGTTGACAGAATCAATTAGGTGAACCTAGCCCGTTTGCTTTTTGTGATATATATAAATCCAAGTCTGTTGTGTTCCTCTGGTGTTAATCCAAAAGATAGGTTTTGCCAGCAGAAAGTTCAACCAGCAATTGATTTGAGGACAGTTACAAACGATCTTAAATGCTTTCTGTCCTTGTATCTCATTGACCAATTTCTACTGTTGTTGGAAAAGTTCATAAATAGAAGTGATGATTTTGTGTACGTCTTATACCCAGAGATAGCCCAACATATTTTCAAGAGTACTGTTGGATAGCCTTCTTACTTCTTCTTCTTAGGGAATGATAACAGGTATAGATGCATGTCAGAAAGTCAGAGATTGTTTTAACATAGTATTTATAGTGTAAACAGGACCCCCTTTATTAAATTATATGAAATCAATATTTTTCAAAATTGACTTAGCTGAGGTAGGTCTTCTCAATATGATTGTGCAAAAAAAAAGCATTTCTATTTTTTTTCTTACGGGACCCAAGTGATTCAGTTGTGCCAAACATTATTTGTGCAATTTTAAAACTAATTTTAATCTAATTTTAAATTAATTTTAAACTTTAAATTTTAATTTAAAATTTTGATTAATTAAATTAAAATTTTTAATTTTATTAATCAATTTCAAATTTTGATTTTAAATTTTCATTTAAAATTTTGATTAATTAAATTATTTTTTTTTTATTTTAATTTTGATTTTAAATTAATTTTAAAACTATAAATGTATTTTACATTCCCAATGAAAAACCGATCTTTTTTTTAAATTGTAAAATCCTTTGTGAAAATTTTAATCCTGTACAGTATTTTTTATTCCAGTTGGTAAAAAAAAAAAAAAATGTATTTTCTGACTTGTTGGATTGTTTGTAAATTAAATCTCTTTACAAATTTGTCTGAAGTGAAATCAATTCTGTCAATAAAATAAAAGACCTTTATTTGTCACTTCAGTTTACTTTCATTCAATCTCATTTTTACTGTGAATTAAATTTAAAAAAAAAAAAAAAGAAAAAAATATTGGTGATTGAAAAATAACTCCCTATTCTAAACTATTTTCCTTGGAGATAGATGAGTAGACGTGGTCTGCATGTGTGGCCGTCCAGAAGCCCTGATTTAACACCCTGCAACATTTTTTCTTTCTTTGGGGTTGGTTGAACAAGCGAGTCTACTATGAAAACAATGATTTTGGAAGAACTTGAATGAATATGAAAATTTCTGCCATTCCACAAGAATTCCTGAGAAAATCAGTTGAGGTGATTCCGGAGTGGCTTAAGAGGCTGGAGGCAAATGCTGGTACCCATATAGTATTTTAAATAAAACTCCATGCTATGTGTGTTCTTCTCACTTTCATTTTTTTGTAAAAGTAATGATTTGGAAATAAATACTATGATTTTTAAAATCGGGAGTTACTTTACAATCACCCTGTATATGTATGTATGTGTGTGTGTGTGTATATATATATATATATATATATATATATAATGATGAAAAAAGGAGTAAATGGATAAAAATGAATTTTATCGATATTAATCGATAAAATTCCTTTTTATCCATCTACATTTCTTTTACTCATTTTTTCCTCATATTGTCGGATTCATTTCCCATTCTCACACATATATATATATATGTGAGAATGGGAAATGAATTGAATCCGACAATATGAGTGAGTAAAGAAAAGAAATGTAAATGGATAAAATGAATTTAATCGATATCACTTACACATGTGTTTCGGTCAGTTTATGTGTGTGAAAATATTTCGCACGCACACAACAATATATATATATATATATATATATATATATAATGTGAGAAAAATGGAAATGGTTAAGTTATTCTGAAACACGGGTTCCTGCTAGAACACTAAAGTTATGCAACAGGTACTGTAGTCTGATTTATTCGGCATTAAATAACCCAAAAAGGGTTGATATGCTGTAAAAGAAAACCCCAAACCAAAATGGAAATGAATCTGACCATATGTTGAAAAATGATGAGTGAGAGTGAAAATTAGGAAGAGTTGGGATGATTAATGATATTTGACAAAATATATCGACACTAAGAAATTGACATCAACATACGATATTTGTTATTCTGATGAAGATTGTAAACACATGCCTCATACATATTCATTTTAAATATATGTTTCATACTGTAAATCTCCAATTGAAACACTTAGTGTTGATATATTTGGTCAAATATCAATAAATCATCTCACTTTTCCTATTTTTCACCTCACTCATCATTTTTCAACACACATGCACACACACACAGATATATATGTGTGTATGTATATATATATATATATATATATATATATAGAAAAAATGAGTAAAGAAAAGAAATGTAGATGGATAAAAATGAATTTTATCGATATCACTTTTAATCGATTAAAAGCAATATCGATAAAATTCATTTTTATCCATGTACATTTCTTTTCTTTACTCATTTTTTCATCATATTGTCGGATTCATTTCCCATTCTCACATATATATATATATATGAAAAGAAAATATTTTAAATATATTTTTCCATATATATATATATATATATATATATGGGGGCTGGCTGAAAGTTTGTTGGCTAACCAAGATACTCTCAAGAAGTGTGACTAAATGAGGTTTATTTTTTAACATAGTCTCCCTTTCAGTCCACACACTTCTTCCATCTGTGTTGCAGTGCTTGGATCCCATTGGCAAAAAAAGTCAATGGCAGATATGATGTCATCATACACACTTTTCAGCCCATCCTCATAGAATTCTTTGCTTTTAGTGTTTCTAAAATGAATATGAAGCCCAAATCACTTTTTTTGAATTGGCATAAAAAAAATATATTTCTGCTGTATTATTTGCTTCTAAAATTAAATCCAACATATATATATATATATATATATATATATATATATATATATATATATATTTCGGAGGAGGAGGAGGTTTATGGGATTATCTGATGTCTATAGTTTTTTTTTTACCATATGACCTTTAGACACCCCTTTTGCGATCTCGATTCATAAGGACATGATTTTCATTTACACTGTCAAAATCCTGTTGTTTGTTTAGGGTTAGGGGTTAGTTTTATAATTAAAAAAAAAACTCTAAAAATCGTCTTTAACAAACAACCGGATTTTGATGGTGTAAATGAAAAACCTGTCCTTATGAATCGAGATCGCAGAAGGGGTACCTAAAGGTCATATGATCTGGTTTTTTTTTTCCCTTTTCTTTATTGATGTGACCTTTTAATATCTTTAAAAAGTTTTATATACGAAAGATAAGTTTTGAGGAAGTACAAATATCACTACAATTGTCTCCCTTATTGTACTTCCTGTTTTATTAAGAGGAGGAGTTATGGCATTACTTGATGTCTGCAGTTTTATTGATGTCATATACGCTGAAGGCAGTTGATGTGGAATGCCTCCAGTTTCTGGGCGTAAAGTGGTGGCACAAAATCCCCCACTTAGAAATTCAAAGCAGAGCACACATTGACCCAATTGAGACCATCTTATCGCAACGCCAACTGCAATGGTTGGGTCAGACCATCCGCATGCCTGCAGACACTCGCCTGTAAAATACTTCGTGCTGAACTCCTTGATGGCACGCAGAGGACAGGAGGCTCCCAAAAGCAGTTCAAAAACCATATTAAGTCGATGCTGAAGAAATACACTATCACACCTTCAAGCCTGGAAGATCTGGCCTCTAACAGACACGATTGGCGAGACGCATGCTGCACAGGAGCTAAGCGGCTTAATATCGAGATTTACAGGGCTGCAGAGCGGCGATGTCTTCATTGTCATGAACCGCCAAATGCAGATGGGAATTTCCCTTGCAATGTGTGTGACCAATCTGCAAGTCCAGAATTGGACTAACTAGCCACCAGAGGGTCCACAACTTGAAGACATGGAGTGACGTCATTGTCGTCTGCGACGGACTTCTAAAAGGAAAGATGTCTACAGTTCTATTGATGTGATTTTTTTTTTAACATCCTTAGAATTTTTATATCTGAAAAATAAGTTTTGAAAAAGAAACAAATATTTTTTAAATACACTCTAAATCTGTTTTTTCATATTGCACATCCTTTTTGTATTAAGTGAGTGGTGGCATTGCCTAATGTCTGCAGCTAAAAAAAATGCATTTTTCGTTTGCCCGTTATGTCTTTGAATTACATATCAGTTGAATTACTGTGTGGACTTTGTGTATAGACCAACCTTTTGATTTGTGGTCATAAAAATTATTAATTTATTGAATAAATTTTGAAAGTCACATGAGTTGTCATTTCATTTTATTGTAGAAAGAGATTACTACAAATTGAATTTTGCATATCAGTGGTAAAATAATGGTAAATAGTAGGGCCGACTAGGTTCCTTAGCCTTGGTATTGGCAACCAATCTAGGAGAATTCAAACCTACTAAAATCTGCTTAAGAAATTGACCTTGTGTCACATCCTACTCATTCAGAGGAGTTGATATATATATATATATATATATATATATATATATATATATATATATATATCATGTTATTAGGTTGGGCTACTTTTTAAAATAAGCTGAACTAATTTGGGCTAGCTTAAGGTCAAGTCATGTTGAAAGCACTAGCTCCCGCTAGATCACTGAAGTTAAGCAGTGATGAGCATGCTCAATACTTAGATGGGTGACCATTTAAGCAACAGCAAATAGTGTAAGCAATCTATTATCAAAATGACTTAATTCAGCATTGAATGACCCAAAAAGTGTTGTTATGCCATAAAACAAAATAACCAGATTTTTAATTTAAGGATTGATTATTTACATTGTTTCATGCCAGTTGTCTGGTGCAGGGGTCACCAAACTGTGGGCCAGATCCGATCTACAAAGATATTTTATTAGGCCTGCTGACGGTACTTGAATTTGTTAAAGCGTACAGAATGTGAGACGTTCTGATACCATTTAAATTCAAATATATTAAGCTTACTAAATCTTCATAGACTTGACTACGGAATCAACCCATCGAACGAAATTGACTGATAATCAATTGAAAGCAATTCTCTTGATTGGTGTATCAATTCCAAACCAAACATTGACAATATCTTGAAAAGCAAATTTCAGTTTCACAAATCTCACTAAACCTTTCTGCTAATGTTGCATTCTTTGATAATGTTTCGAAAATAAATATGTTGGTTAAATTTGTTTTTGTGCATTTTACGCCACTCATCCATGAATATAACATGGAAAGATAAATTTTGTTTTACATCTTTTTCTCAGACTTTTGGTTCTGGCTAGCAAGTATTGAACACAATAATAATGTGGCCTGCGCTTGTAATTTTTTCAATTATCCAGCCCACCATGAAAAATGTTTGGTGATCCCTGTTCTGGTGGTTCTTGCCAAGAACTGGATGACAAGTTTGTTAAAATTCCAAGCACTTTTTCATTATCCTTGTGGTATAGACCAGACATGTCAAACACACAGCCCACACACAGACTCTGCTCTCATATTACAGTACCCCAGGTTTTAAAAAGTTTTTTCCAAAAATTCTTCGGCAAAAACGGTTGTTTATTTTCATTAGAGCAATGAGTTATTAAGAAACAGAATCTGTTATCAAAGTATTGTCTCTCGCCCCTTCCTTTGAAGGAGGAGGCTAACTCAGTCAATGAAAGGGAGCGAGTCTTTCCTCTTGTATTCTCCTGCTTTCAATTAACACATAGCTATAATTGAAAGTGACAGTGACACTTGTACATTTTATTATTTGAACTCGGTCAGTAATAGTCTTTTTTCCTTTCTTTTTAACAAAAATGTTTTTTTAGATATGTATTCATTGGCTTTTAGTTGATAATAAAGAAATTAATGATATTGTTTTTTTTTTAAATGTAGAACAAGGATTTAAAGACTTAGTAGTCATGTGCTGCCCTCATGACATACATATGTAATCCATGTGACCTAGGGGGCTACTCAGTTTGACATGCCTGGCCTAGACAGTTTCAATCCTATTTTAAATTTCAAATTCATCCAATCTTGCCTAAAGTATTTTTAGCACAGTTCCAAATGTGCTATGTATTTCTATTTATTATAAGCATGTTCTACATCTTTTTCAGACCTCAGGCAAGGTCCTGGTATTATTATTGTTATCATTATTGTGTTGAAAATGTTTTTGTTTGTTCTTTGTTTTAATAAATACATTTTGTCCTAATTTCATTTTTTTTTTCTTTATTTAAGATTTTCATTCACTCAAGTTTTTACTTAATTTGAATATTGAAATCTGCACCCCCCACAAAATAGCAGCTGTATGGTCACTTACCTCCCATCTCACAAACCATCCAAGTAAGATGAACGAGACATGCTGGGCACTGCTGGAGAAGCAGGGATAAACTCATTAGTGACATTCTCATACATATTCCCACACATGGCTGACCAGCAAAGACTTACATTCATAGACACTAGACTGGAGGTGCATGGTCAAATGGTTAGAGTCGTAGGAAATGGACTTGTCGATCCGAGTTCAATTCCTGGACGAAGCTGTTTGCATTTCATATAGCGCTAATACCTTTGGGAAAGATATGAATCCAATTCTCCCTCCAGCTATGGGTAAATAGCAGGGCAGACTTGGCTCTTTAACCATAGCTAGGCGACCAGTGTAGGAGAAGGAAAACTCTGAATTTAAACCTGTTAAACTCCGCTTAAGAAATTGACCTTGTGTCGCATCCTGATCGTGTAATGATAATAATAATTATCATTATTATTATTATTATTATTATTATTATTATTATTAATGTTGTTGTTGATGATGATCTTCTTCTTTTATTTTTATTTTTATTTTATTTTATTTTATTTTTTCCCGCACTCTATTCATTAACGGACATTTTATAAATAAACATATTTTCAAAAATGATCAGCGAGTCAAAAATATGTAGGGGAGATAACTCTGTAATTTTATCAAAATTCTCACTTAAAAATCTTTTTTTAAATATATTTTCTGAAAAAATCCCATCAATAATATCTTCAAACATTTTATTACCCATTCATTCTGTCTGTGCGTCTACACGATATATTTGGCAGATCTTTAGTTAATTCATAACGAACGTATAAGATTAAAAAATCTTTACCCAAGTTTAAATTAAAATCGTACAGTTGTACAGCATGAAGTAAAAGTTAAGACAAACTTTAAGAGTAAACTTTATGGAAAGAACGTAATTAAATCTTATCATAATGGAGATTCGGTTCAGTCTGTAACCGATTATTTACTATTTATAACACCTGTGCATTTTTTAAAAATTTCAAACAATTACCAAAAATCAGGGAATTATCCGATGTTAATGAAATTTTCAGCACTTTATTCATTAATGACTTTAATCTTATAATAAATAGCTTATTTTATTTTTAAAAAATGCTTTTTATCAATTCAGATTGTGTGTGTGTGTGTGTGTGTGTGTGTGTGTGTGTAGAGGGGTAACATTTGGTAATTTGAATAAAAAAAGATTCCTGTCCCTAATTTTTTAAAACCTTTATAGAAAGGTAAAATCCTGAAGATCACATAAGAAATATTTCATTCACTTAAAGATTTAATAGTGAATGTTAAACGTCTGGGAAGTGGCATGCTGCACTCAATATTTTCACCATAAATAAAGCTGGTTATTTCCTATAAGTCTATCATAAATAAAGGGGAACCACTCTTGACAGATACATTTTTTATTCATTTATTGATCTACTAGGAAAAAAGAAGACGGGGTTAGGGTTAGGGGTTAGGGTTAGTTTAATGGGGAAATACATAAATAGAGTGGTTCCCCTTTGTTTATGTTAAATTTAGATTAAATAAAGCTTCATGGTTATTTCCTATATCTCAAAATTTAAGTTTAAAAATATGCAATTTTTCACAACATATTTTCCGAGATTTTTATGTATTTAAAAAATTATCACTAACGATTGTATTTTCGTTTACGGAAAAAGTTATCACATCTTATAAAAGTCAGTAAAGTAAAGTCGTCGGGGCGACCTAATGTCGGTATCAGCCAATCAGCGAGGGAGTCTATCCCCTTTTCAGTAGCGCTAGACCAAGGAGATTGTTTTTGCATTTGAGGTGGAGCGCCACACCTACCATCAGCTCCTTACTTTACCGCACAGATCCCTGTGCTACTCATAACGCTGAGTTGGCGAGGACCGGTATCGAACTAGGAACCTTGTGGTTTCTAGCCGAACGCTCTACCGACTGAGCTAACCCGGCTGTAAAAAAAAGAACCTTATAACCTAGACTAACTATACGCAATATGATCTTACCGTATGGGTTGCCATATATTTTTTTATTTATTTACACGCAAAAATCTTGTAAAAATTTTACGTGATATATAAGTATTTATCTCCCTTTAACCCCATGATTGACCGTAGCTACTTGATATCCTATATAACTGCAAAATCTTGTAAGAAACAACTACACAAAAATCTAAATATAACGAACAATGAATGCGATTCCGTGAGGAATCTAGGCATACAATAACCCTAGACGTGTTGACATGCCGTTAAAACCAAGCGAACAATAACCACACGGAGCACCTAACGAGGACTGAACTCACTACTCAGAAGTAGGTATTTACCCAACCCGTTCGCAACGAGACACGAGGTTGCAAAGAGGCACCCAGTGAGAATCGAACTCGCTATTCAGTAATAATAGATTTGCGAGACTACCTCTGTCCTATAAAAGTTGTCATATGTATAATGTATGAAGTTCATCTGTAAATACAATAACTGTTACATAATTCATGGATAGTCAATGAATTATGTACGTACCTGTAGTAAGATATTTTGAATAAGATTCGTTAGATTTAAAATCGGAGGGTGTTAAGTGGGGAATTTCCATAACCGTTAGGGTTATGATGTATACAGAGATGGGGTATTTACCAACCAATTCACAACAGCAAGGATCGAACTCGCTATTCAGTAGTAATGGATCTGCGAGATTAGTTTGTCAACCATTACACCACGATGGAAATTCTCTTTCCAGACATTTTCAGACTAGATCTTCTTTTTCCTATTAACTCAATAAATGATTGATATAAAAATTGACTCACGGCTTAACGACTCCGGACAGGTTCAAGACAAATTCATTTCAATCAATAATATCCAACTTTTTACGCATATTTCTTTCTGCGTGTCATTCATTGTCAAACTCCAATCTAAAAGTAATACAGGAAGAAGAAAAAAACAAACAACCAGAAACAAAACAAAAAACAAAAACAGAAAAAACAAACAAACAATTACTTGTCATCTTTCCAAATACTGAGAAAAAAAAGGCAGATATGGGCGCCGGTGTGTGCTTCCATCTTTTCTCTTGTGTTTATAGCCCAAAATAGGTAGATAGTAAATGATAATGTTATTTAACCTACTACCCACCTACTTTTAACTCGCCCTGGTGTTAATAAAATCATTCCGCTTAGGAATGTATCAATTAATTGTTCTCTTAAAATTGACAGCCGCTAATAGCCGTATGGGTAAAGGACTTGGCAGACGAAAATTCAGTCAGGTTCGATCCCGGCTAGAGGTAGCTGTTAAAGTAAAGCCACACTGATGAGAAGTAAACTTTGAAACACGTGTAATGTGGATAACTTATATATATTATAATGGTACACAGTAATAACCTACTCGAGTTTCACCATGAAAATGAAATTCGAGTAGGTTATTACCGTGTACCATTATAATAACAACTTTGCTCTACTCACGTATTGAGCACTTTATATTTGTTATATCGCTGTCTTATCATGGTGAAACTTGCATCAACTAACCATTGTGACCATTTTCATCAGTAAGTCACCTTCTTCGTATATATATGTATAAATATATATTACCTAGATGGTCGTAAAATGGGACTTCAGTTATACAGCAGAGGACAGTTTTTTTTAATTTTAAGGGGTGGATATGAAGGGTTGTTGTAAATATTTTCTATAATGAAACTATATCAACGAAACTATAGACATCATCATAGAAAATATTTACAACAACCCTTCATATACACCTGTTAGTATATATATATATATATATATATATATATATATATATATATATATATATATATATACACCTCTTAGTATGTATATATATATATATATATATATATATATATATATATATATATAGTGATGCTGATAGCTTTTTTGATTTAGTGCATCCTGGGACGCACGTATTTGCTTTGAATGAGTCCCCGAGAAAAATTATGGGTCCCAACTAAAGCCGTCTAACTTCTATCTTGTAACCTATCCTGTGTAATTCGTTTCTAAGAAACTATTGAAATGTTTTTACAGTTAGCTTGAAATGGTGAGGGAAGAAAAAAGAAAAAAAACTGGGACGCATAGATATGATTTTACTGCATCCTTTTAGATTTTTGTGCGTCATGGACGTAGGACGCGTACCTATCAATATATATATATAACGCTACAGCATAAACTTCATCATCAGAGTTTCGTATCAGAAATCTTTTCTGATACGAAACTCTGATGATGAAGTTTATGCTTCGAAATCGATAAGACAAAAATAACATCTTTTTGTTTTTATTTTTCATACGCATTGTATTAGCCTTCAAAATATTAATATATTATAACATACTTAACAATGCTTCAAGCAAATTACCAATTGCTTTTATATATATATATATATATATATATATATATATATATATATATATATATATATATATATATAACAGCCCTATTTAGGGATGGCACTGCTTTCCTCTCTTGAGGAACGGTCAATAGAAGGCGCCTTAAAAATTGCATGTCCGTACATGACCCTGCTATAAGGTGCATATGGCATCCAAATTGTGCACCCGAAATTTCAGAAAATCTAATATTAACGAAACAAACATGTTCATAGCATCTTGGAACTTAAGGACACTTTAAGACAACAAGAAAAACACCGAACGCAGATCTGCGATTATTGCACGGGTTCATAAACAAAACAACATTAGTATTGCACCTCTATCAGAAACCAGGCTTCCAGGCAAAGGGGAACTGAAAGAAATGGATAGTGGTTATACCTTCTTTTGGATGGGTCTCCCTAAAACTATGAAGTCCGGTGTCGAGTTTGTCATCAGGAATGACATTGTTTTACAACTGGAATCGCTTTCAATTGGTATTTCTGACAGGCTGATGGATATATCTTCGTTTACCCATCGGAAGGAATAAATATGCAATCTTGCTGAATTGTTATGGGCCTACAATGGACTCCACCGAGGAATTTTTACAGTAACCTTCGTGTTCTCCTGTGACGTACAATATTTCGTGATACACTCTATGTCATGGGTGACTTCAATTCTCGTGTTGGATGTGACACGCTGGTTTGGAGAAAAGTCATTGATAAACATGGCGCAGGAAAGGTAAACTCTAATGATATGTTACTGCTGTATCTTTGTTGTGAATTCAGTCTTGTGATTACCAACGCGATTTTCCAGCAACGGAACAGTTTCAAAACCACCTGGCGACATCCTAGATCAGGCCATGACCATCTCATTGACTACATCATAGTTCGTGGTCGTGATTGTCGTGACATAAAGCTAACTCAATCACTAGCTATTGGGCATCACTAGCTATTGGGCAATGTTGGTCAGATCACAAGATTGTTTGCGCTTGCACTGGCATGCATGTAAGGAAACCTTTTCGAAACAACAGAGTTAAACCACCAAGAAAGGTGGGTGTAAGAAAGTTGAAAGAGACTGACAAAAGTGATATTGTCAAACGTTGGGAGGAACATTTCTATACAGTCCTGAATCAGGAATTTTCTTTCGACACTCATGTAGTAGACAATCCTACACAGAGACCTGTTGTACAATCCCTCTCTGCTAACCCGTCAATACCTGAGGTGAAGAAAGCTATCAATCAGCTTTCAAATGGAAAAGTACCTGGCGAAGATGGAATTTCAGCTGAATTGTACAAATGTGGAAACAATCTTTTGACACACAGGCTCTGCAAATTCTTCAACCTTGTGTGGGACAGGGGTGAAGTCCGACAGGCCCAGGAGAAGGCTCAAGAGCAAAACAAAGACTTGTTTATGATTTTCATTGATTTCACAAAAGCCTTCGACACTGTGTCTCGAACTGCTCTGTGGAAAGTGTTATCGAAATTAGGTGTTCCAGATAAAATGCTTCACATCATCGTCTCTTTGCGTTAAGGAATGAGGGTTTCTGTGAGACCAGGTAGTGAACAATCCAGTACTTTTTTCTGTCTCAAACGGTACAAAGCCAGGCTGTGTTCTTGCTCTACTTCTATTTGCATTTTCTTTTTCTGCTATGCTCGAGAAAGCATTCTCAGAACTAAGCGAAGGAATAAATGTTGAATTCAGAACAAGTGGTGGCCTATACAATCAGCAACGCTTTAAACGCTTTAGGTTAAAGTTAGGTCCTTGCAGTTAGTGTGAGATCTTCTCTTTGCAGACGATGCCACTCTATTAGCACACAGCCTAGAATACATCCAGGCCATTCTGGATAAATTCTCTGAGACATCAAAACCATTTGGATTTACTATCAGTATAAGGAAATCTGAACTACTGTACCAGCCTGCCGTATGCAATCCATGTCTTGCAAATCCATCTGTCTTCATTGATGGAAAAGCATTAAAAATTGTTGACACGTTTAAATATCTTGGATCAACAGTCACTTCTGATGGAAAAATGGACAAATAGATCATTCCAGGATAGCCAAAGCAAGCACTGCATGCGGCAATTTAAAGCACCGATTATGGATTACTAAAAATGTATCTTTTAAAATAAAAATTGACATCTACAGAGCAGTCGTGCTTTCAACTCGACTATATGGTGCTGAAACTTGGATACTTTACCACAAGCACATAAACCAACTTGACGCTTTTCACATGCGCTGTCTTCGTGCCATTTGCGGTATAAAATGGGATAATAGAGTGAAAAATAGTACAATATTTTAAAGAATGTAACAACATTGCATGCATTGAAACCTTACTAGCAAAGGTTCAGCTTAGGTGGACTGGTCACGGTGTCAGAATGAATGAGAACAGGCTCCAAAGAAGATATTATACGGACAATTACCAAATGCTAAGCGTTCTATTGGACATCCACTCTTACGCTGTAAAGACAAATTGAAGGACAATTTGAAAGGTCTCAATATCAAACTGAGTGCATGGGAGAATCTAGCAACAAATCGGAAAGAATGGCGTAAGACATGTTTCGCTAGATTAAAGAGCTTTGAAGAAAATAAACTGAAACACCGAGATCAGCTCCGTCTAACTTTAAAAACAAAAACATCTGACCCCCGCTTTAAAAAAATGTAATCTGTCAATGTGGCTTCATAACTCGCAGCAAGATTGGGCTGCTATCACACTCGAGGAAACACAAAATGTCTTCTTGATAGCATGTACAACATGGGAGGAAACAAATCACTCACTGCTGCCCCTCATCTATCATTCACGATATGAGAGTCCACTATATATATATATATATATATATATATATATATATATATATATATATATACGTGACAAAACGTGACCAAACGTGACTCGTTGGGTCACCCATTGAGATCTGGGTAGGTAATTGGGATTAGGGAATAGTGAGTTTGCAAAACGAATTAAATTTATTAAAAAAAAATTTAAAATAAAAGCTGGAGACTTTGTTTGGCCTAATTTAAATTTAAATGGACCCGATTGAGATGTTGAGAAGCTACAGGCTAACTGCTTGTGAAACTTAACATACAAATATATTTCACACTCTCTAATCACTCTTTTTAATTCACAGAGAAACTAACATATATAACGAGGGTGTAATCAAGATATACATAGAGAGAGGAAAAAGTGACAGACAAAATGTGGGTAAGAGTCGGGTCAGTTTTTTTTTACTTAATTCCAAAAATTACGACTAATTAGAATCAACTAAGATGTATTTAAAAAAAACATAACAATTCTAGAACTAAGGAATATTTTGATATGAATTTTGTGTCATTAAACTAAATAGGAAATAGCCCTTAGCAAACAATCATTGATTCACTCAGCTTTAGTATAATAATAGATGCATAAAAGTAAGTAAAGTAGTCGTCGAGGTGGTCTAATGTCGATATCAGCCAGACAACGAGGGAGTCTACCCCCTTTTAACTAGTGCTTGACCAAGGAGATTGTCTTGCGTCTGAGATGGTGCGCCACACCTACCATCATCTCATCACTTTACCGCACAGATCCCTGTGCCACTCATACGCTGAGTTGCTGAGGGCCGGTATCGAACCCGAAACCTTGAGGTTTCTAGGCGAACGCTTTACCGACTGATCTAAACCGGCCGGAAAGAGGACATGTAATAGTTTGAGGGTCACTCAGTCTATGTGCTAGAATAAGAAAAGTTTAATACATTCAAAAAAATGATGTTGGAAATTTTTGTATTAACTCCCCCCCTCCCATACTCATTAATTCAAACGAGTGATAGAACGTTTTCTTCTGAATGATAAAACACATTCTGTTAAATGATATCTTTATTTTATTTTTAGAACATGTACTCTTAACTATTATTGTCATTTGAGTTACACAGTCAAGTCACGTTGAAAGCAACAGCTTCTGTCATATCACTAAAGATAAGTAGCGATGAGTCTACTGAACACTTAAAAAAAAGGGTGACCACTTAGTAACAGCAGGTTGGTTGGTTGGTTTCTTTGTTTTACATAGGGAGGGGGGGAAAGTGACAGGCTGAATGTCAAGTAAGAGACGGGTCAGTTTTTTTTACTTCATTGCAAATTACATCTAATTAGAACTAATCAAAATGGATTTTTTAAAAACATAACTCAATCCTAGAATTAAGGAATATTTTTATATGAATTTTGTGTCGTTAAACAAAATAGGGAAAAAAAGCCCTTAGCAAACAATCATTGATTCACTCAGCTCTAGTATAATATATATATATATATATATATATATATATATATATATATATATTATATATACGCTCTTCTCTGAATGGAGCACTCTGTGACGGCCTTTACACACAAAGCGATGTGTGTATTAAAACAGTTAAAATCCCCTTCCCATTCTGTAAGTGAAGACAGCCTAATGGTTAAGGTGCTGGACTGACACCCAACTGACCGGCTGTAGGTAGCTTACAAAATGTCTAGCCACACTGAAGAGACTTGATAAGTCGAAACACGTGTCTGTGGATGACCCTATATATATATATATATATATATATATATATATATATATATATATATATAGCGCAGTTACCATTAAATCCACCGAGCAAATAAGTATACAATCTTATTTACTTCGGAGTTTTTGTTTTCACTAAAATCGATTAAAAAATGCTCAATATAAAGAGCTACATAGACGATTAAAATCGAATGGTTTTAAATACGAATCTCCGTGGTATTGCGAGAAACTCGAGTCGGTAGATTTTAAACAATCCGTATTTTAAACCATTCGATTTTAATCGTATCTCTCTCTCTCTCTCTCTCTCTCTCTCTCTCTCTATATATATATATATATATATATATATATATATATATATATATATATATATAACCGTTTCCGGGGTCGTTTAATGCCAAATCATGTTATTTTGATATCAGGATGCTTACAGTACCTGCTGTTGCTTAAATGGACACTGTAAGCAATCTCAAGCCTGTGTACCAGGCTAAGCAAGAGTCATTCAATAAATAAGGGGATTTTTTTTTTAAATAAGCAAAATATATTTATTTATTTAAGAATTGTTTTCCATAAATATAAGCTATGCATTGTGTAGAATTTGTTTATCGCAAAAATTATTTTAATCTCGCAAAAATATTTGTTTTAAGGTTATACAAAATGGCAGCAAATCAGAGTGCTCCAGGCTTGAACCCAAAGGCTTGAATCATGACATTTTTATTGGCCGAGAAGTGAATTTGGTTTGAATTCAGAGTTTTCCTTCTCCGAGACCGGTTGCCATACCAAAATTAAATCTACATAGTTGGAGGGAGAATAGTTTCATTCATACATTTTCCAAAGGTATTAGTGTTACATCCATTAAACATTTTTATACTGGTGATATTTGAATTCGCATCCCTTACAGCCTCAGAGAAGACTAACCTGAAATAGAAGGAGGTGGTGCTCTCAAAGTAGATCCTCTGCAGAGAAATACAATCAGAATATTCTAAGCATCACCGACAGAGCAAGTGTCAATGATTGGTAAGTAAATCTCACAGACCATTGTTACAGTAGTGTGATTTATATACAATTTACATGTTTTATATACAATTTTATATTCATCATCATCATCATCATCATCATCATCGTGTCGCGCTTGCAGCAGGGATATCCATGACAATCTCTCGTCAACTGTCCCTATAATTCATGTCCCTGGGAGAGGCCCTCTGCGCAGCACCCAGTATCCACGCACAGTTAGTCTATGTACGTCTTTGCTGGACGGCCTAATCAGGCGTGTCCATGTTATTGCTTCCACAGAAGAACGTCACTTATGAGTTCATCCTTGCTTCTCCAGCAGGGCCGAACGTGTCTTGTTCGCCTCACACGGATTGTTTGTGATATGGGGCAGGTGGCCGTACAGCTGTTTTCTCGTGAGGTTTTATGCAGAAACGTTTTCTCGTGAGGTTTTATGCAGAAACGTTTTAGAAATAAAAAATATGTTTACAAATATTTGATTTTGTATAATGGGGCGGGTTAATCCGGCATTACTTTGTAACAGAAATGTTACATTTCGGGGTCGTTGAGTGTATTATGAAAATCAAAATTTCGATGGTTTTCCACCCAGAAATCTGTCGCTGGGTAAGGTTGACCCCGTGAGTCACCTGTGTGTCAGTAAGTTGTGAATGATAAGTGTCGGATGTGAATCACTCAAAGGACCCAAAGGACCCAAAGGAATCTTTTGAGAAGAAAGAGAAAGGTAGAGAATGAGAATGAGAAATATAGTGTAAGACAAAATTTGTCACCAGGTAAGGTAGTTTCGGTGTGTGTGTGTGTGGAGAGAGAGAGAGAGAGAGAGAGAGAGAGAGAGAGAGAGAGAGAGAGAGAGAGAGAGAGAGAGAGAGAGAGGTGTAAGGGAAAGAGAGAGGAGTGGGTAATATATATATAATATATATATATATACTAGAAAACACGTGACCTGCTGGGTCACCCATTGAGCTCGGGTTATATTGTTAAAAAATCACAATAATGTAAAATAAAATCAGGGAATTTTCCATTCAGTGTATTCAGTGTAGATTTATCAGTAAAAGAATTTTTATAATGCATCAGTTATTTTATTTCAAAACTTTCTGACTTAATTAGGTATTTCTGCTATGATAAATTAATATTTAGAATTCATTTATAATATGAAATTTTAAGTTTCAAATTTCCTATTTGTAGATTCTAAAAACAGTTATCTATTTAATAACTACTTTAGTTTATTATTGAGAGAGAGGGGGTGGAAAGTAGATAGAAAAAGGTAGAGAGAGAGGGGGGAGTTGAAAAGTAGATAGAAAAAGGTAGAGAGAGAGGGGGAGAGTTGAAAAGTAGATAGAAAAAGGTAGAGAGAGAGAGGGGGAGAGTTGAAAAGTAGATAGAAAAAAGAGAGAGAGGGGGGGGGGAGAGTTGAAAAGTAGATAGAAAAAGGTAGAGAGAGAGAGAGGGGGAGAGTTGAAAAGTAGATAGAAAAGGTAGAGAGAGAGGGGGAGACGAGAGAGAGGGGGAGAGTTGAAAAGTAGATAGAAAAAGGTAGAGAGAGAGGGGGGAGAGTTGAAAAGTAGATAGAAAAAGGTAGAGAGAGAGGGGGGAGAGTTGAAAAGTAGATAGAAAAAGGTAGAGAGAGAGGGGGAGAGTTGAAAAGTAGATAGAAAAAGGTAGAGAGAGAGGGGGGAGAGTTGAAAAGTAGATAGAAATAGGTAGAGAGTGAGGGGGGGAGAGTTGAAAAGTAGATAGAAAAAGGTAGAGAGAGAGGGGGGAGAGTTGAAAAGTAGATAGAAAAAGGTAGAGAGAGAGGGGAGAGAGATAGAGGAGATAGAGGATAGAAAGGTAGGTACAAAAGAGGCAATATGATCAGATTCCTAAGCTGTGCCACTCATAGAATCTATCTCAACAGGAAAATGGGTGATAAAAAAAATGGAAGAGACACAGAGGGATGTTGTAAGACAAAAAGTCAAAGAGAAAAGGGAATAAAAGTGACAAAGAAAGAAAGAGAGACGAGAGAAAAAAGGGAGAAGAAAACAAAGAAAGTAAAGATAAGAAATAACAAAAATAAGGAAAAAGAGAGAGAGAGAGAGAGGTAGGGGGAAGAGACAAAAAGGGAAAATAAAAATAAAACGTGGAGGCGAGGGGGGGGAGAAAATAAAAAAGGTGAAAGATGGAAAGAAAAAGATAGAAAAAATGAAGAGAGAGAGAGAGAGAGAGAGAGAGAGAGAGAGAGAGAGAGAGAGAGAGAGGAGAGAGAGAGAGACATACAGAGACAGAGACAGAGATACAGTGAGAGTGGGAGAGAGAAAGAAAAAGAATGAGAGTGACGAAGAAAGAAAGGGAAGAGAGGAGAAAGAGAAGAGAGAGAAAATAAAAGTTAAAACTAGAAAGAAAGACAGAAAGAGAAAAAGAAAGAGAAAAGAAGAAAGAAGAAGTAAAAAAAAATTAAAAAGGAAAAGAAAAGAAAGAAGAGAAGGAGAAGAATGAAAGAGCGAAGAAATAAAAAGTAAAAAAGAGTGAAGAAAAAGATAAGAAATAAAGAAAGGGGGGGGATAAGACAAAGGAAAGGAAAAAAAACATAAAAGTGACAAAGAAAGAAAAGAAAAGGATAGAGAGAGAGAGATGTGCAAGATAAGTAAGAAAAGTCGACGGAGTGGCTTATTGTCGGTATCTGCCGGAGAGCGAGGGAGTCTATCCCCTTTTCACTAGAGCTAGAACCAGGGAGGTTGTTTTTGCGTCTGAGTTGGAGCGCCACACCCACCATCAGCTCCCCACTATATCGCACAGATCAAAGCTGTGCTACTCATACGCTGAGATGAACTCGGAACCTTGTGATGCTCTATCGACTGAGTCGTCGGGGAGGCCATACAGACAGAGAGGGAGTCTGTCCCCCTTTTCACTAGCGCGAGACCAAAGAGATTGTTTGAGTGTCAGCTCTTTTCTTTACCGCACCTGTGCTACTCATACACTGAGTTGGCGAGGGTTGGTATCGAACCAGGAACTTGAGGTTCCCCAGTCGAACACCTTTACCGACTGAGTTAAACCGGCCCCTTAAAGGTAGTAATCTTAGCTTAGTTTGGCACACGGCCAAAATTATGGTGCACCCAGTGAGAATCGAACTCAATAACAACGGTCTGCTAGCCTAGAGATTTTGCCATTTTACCACACAAGGCGTCGAAAAGAGGTGCGTATTTAGATTTCTTTGTTTCTCCAATGCCGGTTTAGCTCAGTCTGTAGAGTATCGGACTAGGAACCACAAGGTTCCGGTGTTCAATACTGGCCACACGCCAACTCAGCGTATAAGTAGCATAGGGATCTGTGAGGTAAAGTGAGGAGCTGATGGTAGGTGTGGTGCTCCATCTCAGATGCCAAAAACAATCTCCTTAATCTAGCGCTAGTGAAAGGGGGATAGACTCCCTCGCTGTCTGGCTGATACCGACTTTAGGTCACCCCGACGATTTTAATTATTTTTTTTGTTTCTCTAGTCAGTTTTAACACGGAAGGAAGAGTTTTTTTTTTTTTTGTTTGTTTTAGAATTTTACCCATGAGACTTGTTTTATTATTTCATTGTTACAGACAAATATTGCAAAATCCTATTTTCAACTCGAAGAAAAAACAGAGTGAGGTGGCGGGGGTCTGGGCTAACACTGGATTTGGCCAGTGAAAGAATTGGAAACTTCCGCCAGCCACGTTGCGAATTCCCACCCACATCGACATTTTCTGCGTCGGAAATAGATTTACGCACCTGCCCCCTCCCCCCCCCAAAAAAAAACGTTCATTCCTCTGGCGAAATTTCTCTTGTTTACGTAATATGAAAATAAACGAATTTCACCGGACGCCATTTTTTTAGCGTCCGAAATAAATTCTGGTTGCTTGCACAGAATATCCCCAACCAGCCTAAAATGTACGTTGATTTTAATAGTAAGAATATGCGTTCTCCGGGCGTAAGTATTTAAGTTTTAATGTTATGAAATATATTAGATTAGAAAGACTAATAAAATTAGATAAGAACACATATAAAAAGGTTATACTTATTTTAATTAAATTCCAATTAGTTTCTATATAAAATTATTCATAGCGTTGATTTTAATACGTTGAAGAATAAAACAGACTTCGGCGCCTGAAAGACTGTTTGAGAGGCAAACATTATTCCAGTGACGAGGAAGTGAAATCTGTAGTGAAGAAGTGTCTCAAAGAACAGTCAACAGAATTTTACGGAGCAGGGATACATGCTCTCATTCGAAGATGGAAATTGCTATTGAGAGAAACAGTGACTATGTGGAGAAGTAGGGATGTGATCCACAGAGGACCAGCTACCTTTTGATGTAAGATTCATGTTCCTGTGTTAGTAATTATACCTGTCCTAAACAAAATGGCATTACTTTTTGACTCGTGTTCGTATATATATATATATATATATATATATATATATATATATATATATATATAGGGATACCCCAAAATCGGCTGCTACAGTTTTTTTTAAAATGAATTAAAATGAATTAAATCTATTATTTAAGGTCAAACTCTTGTCTAAATAGATAAGTAGTAACATAATGACCATAAAAAAAGACAAAATAATATTACATTTAATTCATTTTTAATACATTTAAATCGATTTTTTGGTCAATTTCAATCGCGTTCAGCCATAAACACTCGTTATAAATGATGTGTTTACAAAATTAATGTAACATTGCGATTTTTAAAAAATTACCAAAAATCAGGGAATTATCCGATTTTAATGAAATTTTCAGTATATATCTATCAATTAATGAATTTTATAATGCATCAGTTATTTTATTTCAAAACTTTAATTAAGTATTTTTGCTATGAAAAATTAATATATAAAATTCATTTAAAATATAAATATTCTGATGTTAAGTTTAAAATGTTATATTTTTAGATTCTAGGAATAAATATCTATTTAATGCAAACCTTATTTTAGTCAAACAAAGTTTTGAAGAAAAACTCTATTGAAAATTTAGCCCCCCCCCCCTCGCTTTTTAAGCAGAAAAAATATCGATGTATAATTTTTTCTTTTATTAGATAATAGACAATTAAATAATTATCGAAATGAGTAAAAAGGAAATCTCAAAAAAATTAAAAAAATTTTTTTTACATTTTATTTTCCGATTTTCGGTACTTATTTTCTCATAGAATATTCCCCATAAAAATTTTTTTTTCTATTCACAACTTCGGCCTTTTATCTTTTTATTTCTACCGTAATTAGTATCAAACGCTGACCAACTCGTCGAGATTTTATGCCCCCAAAATAAGGGGGATCAAAATATGTGACCTGAAAAAAATCAGAAAGTTTTGAAATAAAATAAATAATGCATTATAAAGTTCATTATTTGATAAATCCACGCTGAAAATTTCATCAAAATCCGATAATTCCCTGATTTTTGGTAAATTATTTTCTGTAAGGGGGGGGGGGCTAAATTCATTTTGTCAAAAACGGATTTTAGGTAAATTTTGGGTATACCTAATATATATTAAGATGGCCCAAAATTGACCGAAAATGCGTTTTTGACAAAATGAATTTACCAAAAAATCAGGGAATAATCGGATTTTAATGAAATTTTCAGTGTTTATTTATCAAAGAATGATCTTTATAATGCATTATTTATTCTATTTCAAAACTTTCTGATTTTTTTCAGGTCACTTAATTTTGACCCCCACCCCTTATGTTGGGGGCGTAACATTTTTTCAAGTTGGTCTTATACTGTACTAATTACAGTATAAATAAAGAGATAAAAGATCGAAGTTATGAATAGAACATTTTTTTTTTTACGGTGGCTTTTCTATAAGAAAATAAGTACCGAAAATCGGAAAATAAAATGTAAAAAAAACATGAATAAAAATTTTTTTGGAGATTTCTTTTTTACTCATTTCGATAATTATTTAATTGGCTATTATCTTATAAAAGAAAAAATTATACATCGATATTTTTTCTGCTTAAAGGGGGGGGGGCATAAATTTTCAATAGAGTTTTTTTTCAAAACTTATTACTTTTTGTATCTAAAATAAGGTTTGCATTAAATAGATACTTAACATCAGGCTTTTCATATTTTAAATGAATTTCATATATTCATTTTTCATAGCAAAAATATAAAATTCATTAATTGACAAATTAATACTGAAAATTTAATTAAAATCGGATAATTACCTGATTTTTGGTAATTTTTTTTGCAATCACGAATGTTACATTAAATTTGTAAACAAGCCCTTGAAACCATTGAAAAACAGACAAAATGGCGGATCGAGATCGAAATTGACCAAAACAAATCGTTTTAAATGTATTAAAAATAAACTGCATATGTAATGATATTTTTTCTTTTTTTAATGATGGTCATAATGACCATGTACTTATCGATTTAGACAAAAGTTTAACTTTAAATAATCGATTTAATTAATTTTAATTCGTTTCCCAAAAAAAACTGCCGCGAGCAGACGATCTTTGGGCCATATATATATATATATATATATATATATATATATATATATATATATATATATATATATATATATATATATATATATATATATATATATAAGGGCCGGTTCAGATGTCGGTAGAGCGTCCGCCTAAGAATCACAAGGTTCCGGGTTCGATATCAGTCCTCGCCAACTCAGCGTGTGATTAACACAGGGATCTGTGCGATAAAGTGAGGAGCTGATGGTAGGTGTGGCGCTCCACCTCAGATGCTAAAATAATCTCCTTGGTCTAGCGCTAGTGAAAAGGGGATAGACTCCCTCGCTGTCTGGCTGATACCGACTTTATATATATATATATATATATATATATTTTCTTTTTTTCCTTCTTTTTCTAGTGGTGTGTGTTTTATCCCTCCGTGGAGGATTCAGTCAATATATTCTAAACCATTAAAAAAAAAAATCAAGAAAAGAAAACAGAAGATAATCTTTTTTTTTCATTTATTTTTTTTTTTTTGGTTGGTTGGTTGGGTTAAGAACTTGTCTGCACTCCTCCTTATATTGTTGCATGTTTATCTCTCAGTCGGTAGAGCACTAGCCTAAGAATCGCAAGATACATAGTCCAATACTAGTCCTCGCCAACTCAGCGCAGGAGTAGCACAGACTGGGTAATCTGATCTGGGCGGTAAAGTGGGGTACTGACGGTAAGTGTGGCGTTCCACCTCAGCAAGAACAATCTTCTTGGTCTAGCGCTAGTGAAAAGAGGATAGATTCCCTCGCTGTCCGGCTGATACTGACAATAGGCCACTCCGCCAACTTTTACTATAGGGGGCGATATAGCTCAGTCGGTAGAGCGTCCGCCTAGGAACCACAAGTTTCCTGGTTCGATAACGACCCTCGCCAACTCAGCGTATGAGTAGCACATGGTTCTGTACGGTAAAGTGAGGAGCTGATGGTAGGTGTGATGCTCCACCTCAGATGCAAAACAATCTCCTTAGGGATAAACTCTCTCGCTGTATGGCTGATACCGACATTAGGCCACTCCGACGACGACTTACGCCTCAAGTACTGCTCGTTGTCATTTACTAAGCTTAATTAGCCACCCAGTGAGAGTGGAACTCATTGACAGTAGTCTACTCGCTAACCATTATCCTACGCAATTCTGTCGCTTAAATTCTAATAAGAATACATTACACGTTGAAACTACTTTATTTCATTTAAATATAATAACACTCCTTTGTCATATCAGCACATACATAACCCCGTTACACTTGGGACCATCTCTTTAGACAAGTACGTTTGGTCCGTTACAGTTTTTCTTATATATGTAAAATCCACAAAGCATAAGTATTAGTTATGTGTATATCATTTACAAAGCTTAGGTTAGCACCAGATCAAAAGCGTGGAGCACTTAGTGCGAATCGAACTCACAATAATTTCATACTCAAGCCCACTAACAATTAAATCATGCGAAATACTCTGTAATTTACCAAGCTTGACAAATGGCCAGAAGTATGAGCCACTCAGTGAGAATCGAGCTCACTGCTAATTGAAAATATCACCAAAGTCGCTGAGAGAGAGAGAGAGAGAGAGAGAGAGAGAGAGAGAGAGAGAGAGAGAGAGATATCCTTCAGCATAAATTAGATTTAGCATAAGGTTGCTATTATGAAGCATCTGGCGAGAATCTAACTCACTTCTCAATAATAATTGGTATGTGAAACAAGCTGGTTAACCATTGCACCACAACAAATTGCCCTTTTGTATTTGTATTAACAAACAGAGTGCATGTGTGTGTGTGTGTGTGTGTGTAGAGGGGGGATTAACGATAAAACTATATGAGAGACATAATAGATTATTAAACAAGGGCGTCTATCGTTTTGAAATACATTGATTCCCAGTGGGTTAATAAGTCAAAAGCCTTTCTGTCGAGATCAACACAGACATCCCCAAATTCAGACTAGATTGGACAATGAAAAAGACTTTCATTAAGATATAAAATAAAATAAAAAAAAGTACTCTAGAAGGGCCGACCGCCATTTTTTTTTTTTTTTTTTTTTACTTTTTTTTTACATCCGGGGACCTTGAACTGCATAGCACTGTGCATAAATAAGTAGTTAATTGTTATTTTTAAAAAGTCGATAGAATACCATCATTTACTAAGAAATAAATTTTCTTCATTTTTTTTTTTAATCACAGTTAATGTTATATTTAAATAAATATGCTTCGTATGTCGGCTACTAAAAATGTTTGTAAGTTATATCGTAAACACCAAACCAAAGGCATTTCCTTTTACATGTCTTTTTTATGTTTTTTTTTTCAGCTTTAGTTTACTCTGTCCGAAATGTAAATTATTTGAAGGAATGCCAGATATTTCTATGTATTTCGTTCCAAAAGTAAAATAAATGTATCAGCAAAAGCCAGTAGGTTAAGACAATTAACAACAACAACAGCGACAAAAGAATCTAATTGATAATCTATTCTTGGCCTTTTTATTCCCACGAAAAAAAAAAAATCAAGCATGTCTGCCTTGTTTAGTTGTCTCTCCGATGGTCTTCGTTTTTATTTACTTATTAAGATTTTCTGGTTTCCATATATTGTATTACAATGGTGAAAAACAAATTTAATCATATCTTATTTGGAAATAGAATAATTTATTTCGTAAATTTCAGTGCGTTTCATCACTGTAATATCCATCTTTTTGTAGAATAAAATATGTTGACGTAAAAGCTTTGAAAATAGGTCAGTGCCATATCCCGACATTCTCTTTCCGCCATCTTGAATTGTATTCAATCTCTTTACTAACTCTACAATGCATATAATACAGTGACTATTAAGAAAGGAAATTATCAAACCCTGGAGTTGTTCATCGACCATATACTTTCAATGTTCCTTACTACATTAATCAAATTTTTGCTTTCTGTTCATTACATCAAATAGCGTTCCTTTTGGCAACTTTTATATTATTTTTGTCCTTCTAGTCCACTGAGTCTTTCTACTTTGCCAATCCAGCAGTATCCATACGTGTCTAGACAAAACACAATGAACATCCGTTGAATAAATTAAAAAGTTACAAATTAAGTAATTAGCCGCAGGATTATTATTTTTGTTATTAGTTAAGATTAGGGATTTATCTTTATAAAAAAATTTTAGTAGCCAAATTATATTCTATAGATATTTCAGAAAATTGAATAAAAGGGCGCTTGAGTTTGATACCTAATAATGTGCGTCATGAAGGTATCGAGATTGAAGCTGTATTTACCAAGGTAGAAATGAACAATGAATGGAACTTTATTTTTTTAACTTTTTTCAGAATTCAAGTTGTCAAAAAAGTACCAACTTAAAGCTGTATTTACCAAGATTGAAATGAAGAATGAATGGAATGTTATTTTTTTTCAGAATACAAGGTGTGTCAAAAAGTACAAAAAATCTCGATACTTTTTTGACACACTTTGTATATTTTGATTATCTACTAAAAATAATAAAATCTTGGCATTTTTGAAGAAAATTAACTTTTTTCTAAAAGATATATCTATCATAATATTTTTTGTTACAGAGTTTCAATGCCATAGGTTTTGGTAATAAATAATACCTAATAATATCTGTTTTTATTATAGAGTGTTCCAATAAAAAAACATAACACCTGGGTATCTTTGGTTTAGAAGAAAATTAACTTTTTCTAAAAAATATATTTATTACATTTTTGGTTACAGAGATCAAGGCTTTAGGTTTTGGTAATAAACAATACCTAATGATAGCTGTTTTGATTGTATAACTTTTCACTAAAATTGATAAAATCTCGGTATCTTTAGTTTAGCTGAAAATTAACTTTTTATTAAACAAAATTGCTCGGGTTGTATTTATTTATACAATAGGCAATACTCTATCTTTGTAGAAAAGTAAATATTCTTATCATCCAAATCATCACTCCTTTAAAAACATTCTATTAACACCTTCAGTCTTTTGTCTTTATATTTATACTATAATTAGTTTCAATTATATATAATCCCACAGATATTTTGCACCCTAAAAATAAGGTGGGGGGTGGTAAAATTAAATGACCTGAGAAAATCAGAAAGTTTTTAAACAAAATAACTGATGCATTATAAAATTCATTCATTGATAAATCAACACTGAAAAATTTCATCAAAATCGGATAATACCCTGATTTTTGGTATTTTAAAATTTTTTATTTAATCAGGTGTGTTGATTTGATTTTGTAAAATGCGTCTATGACGTCAAAAATGTTAATACCTGACTCAAACTGACTATGATATTCCTTTTATCATAATGTCAAATTTATTTAGAAATTCTATCAGAGCACAGTCACCAAAATACATCAATCACTCCACAAGACTCACTAGATTATTCCCATATGTACACCTTGAGAGGAGCGAAGGAGATAAATGAAAATTTTATTTACAAAAAAGAAAATCCCCAATGAATGTAGATTAGGTATAAATAATGAATATTTACAAACAAAAAGAAGATGATGATGATGATGATGATGATGATAATGATAATGATAATAAATAATAATAATAATAATAATAAGTAGTAGTAGTAGTAGTAGTAGTAGAGTAGACCTAGTGTTGATAAACAAAAAGAAAGAACTTGTCAACTGGTGGATTTTGCAGTGCCAGCAGATCACAGGGTGAAGCTAAAGGAAAATGAAAAAATGGAAAAATATCTAGACCTTGCCAGAGAACTGAAAAAGTTATGGAACATGAAAGTGAAAGTGATACCAATTGTAGTTGGTGCACTTGGAACAGTCCTAAAAGGATTAGAAAAGGGCTTGGAAAGTTTGGAAATCAGAGGAAGGATTGAAACCATTCAGAACTCTGCACTGCTGCAATCTGCCAGAATACTCAGAAGAGTCCTGGAAACCTGAGGAGACTTGCTGTCACTCAGACTCCAGTGAAAGACCATCAGCTAATGCTGATGTGAAAACTCAAAAGGAGTAAATAATAATAATAATAATAATAATAATAATAATAATAATCCAACAGCGTATAGATAACTGCAAATGTTTCTTTTTATTTTATATTTTCATAACGAAACTGCCACGTGGAGTCTTTATTTGAATAATCGCATAAAAAATGGCTTCCTTTTATCATCATCTTATTATAATATTCTCTATTAGCATTAGATTATTAGTGAAATAGATCACTAATTAGGACTGTGCCTATTCTATTACTGACCACCCCAAGTGGAGTTTAACAGGTTTGAATTCAGTTTTCCTTCTCCTAGACTGGTCGCCTAACCAAGGTTAAAGAGCCTAGTCTGCCCTACTATTTACCCATAGCTGGAGGGAGAGTTGGATTCATACCTTTCTCAATGGTATAACGCTATGTGAACTGTAGCTTCGTCCAGGATTTGAACTTGTGTCGACGAGTCCATTTCCTACGACTCTAGCCATTACACCGCGTCCTTCAACTAAAGCTCTGTCTGTCTGTCTGTAACCAAAACTATGTAACTGCTTACGTCACAATACCCTCAGAAATTGCGTGTTTATCAATGAGTGCTTGATTTCTAGCTAAAGTCATTCCTACATAGAATAAATCTTATTTATTAACGATGTCTCTGTGAAAATCTGAGTTAGATTTGCCTCAAAACAGCCCACGTTATTAGTGCGTTTTAATTCCTGCATGTGTGTTATATCACTAAGAAATAAAGGTTTACATAATATATGGTCTGGTTAATTTGCACACTGGTTTTAACAAAATCGGGTTTAATGAATAAGTTCGACTTAAAATAACTCAATGGGTTGACATGATCCAACCAACCAGCCAGCCAACCCATCTAGATATTATTATTATTATTATTATTATTATCAAGAATGTGCGCCCTCCAGGCGTAAGTATTTAAATCTTAATGTAATGGAATATATTAAATTAGAAAGACTAACTAAATTAAATAAGAACGCATATAGAAAAATTACATTTATTTTAATTATATTCTTATTGGTTTCTATATAAAATAATTCCTAGGATTGATTTTAATATATTGGAGAATAAAACAATAATATTAGAGATCAATAACACCAAGTAATTATTTATTAAACCCGGTTCAGTTAAAATCAATATGCACATTAATTTTAATAATATTATTAATAATATTGATATTATTATTAATAAAAATCATTATTAATAATAATGATATTATTGTTGATAATAATAATAATAATAATAATAATAATAATAATAATAATATAATAAGGATATTATTGCTGATAATAATAATAATAATAATAATAATAATAATAATAATAATAATATCATTATCATTAATAATATCATTGATGATGATGATAATGATAATAATATCATTATCATTATTATTAATAATGATGATGATGATAATAATAATAATAATAATAATAATAATAATAATAATAATATCATTAACTGAAAAATTTATGGAATATGAAAGTGAAAGTGATACCAATTGTAGTTGGTGCACTTGGAACAGTCCCGAAAGGGTTTGGAAAGTTTGGAAATCAGAGGAAGGGTTGAAACCATTCAGAACACTGCACTGTTGCAATCTGCCAGAATACTCAGAAAAGTCCTGGAGACCTGAGGAGACTTGCTGTCACTCAGACTCCAGTGAAAGACCATCAGCTAATGCTGATGTGAAAACTCAAAAGGAGAAAATAATAATAATAATAATAATAATAATAATAATAATAATAAACTATTATCATCACCCATAGCAACCTTATGCTTTGACATGATGTACTAAGTTATGTTTGACCTTTTATTCAATAATATCTTTTGAAAGTGTCAGTGACATTTAAGTCTGTTGCAGGTGGGACAAAGACTAAACACGTTTTAGCATCAAGGCAATCAACATATTACTTACTATCAATCCAAAACTATTAGTATGCCGACAATCGGGTCCAAGCACCCCCCCCCCCCACACACACACCATTACGGTCAAGTCACACTGAAAGCACCGGTTCCTGATAGATCACCGAGGTTAAGCAGCGATGAGCCTGTTCAATTCTAATTGAGTGACCCCTTAACACGTGACCTACATTTGCATAAAATGACAGTTTCTCCTCGCTGACGTGGCCACATTTCCTGCATTGCATCAGTTTTGAAAAACAAATTAGTGGAAATTGATCACTAATTAGAACTGAGCCTATTCTAGCAGTGACCAAGGGTTCTTTAGCCCAGTGAAATAGATCACTAATTAGGACTGAGCCTATTCTAGTAGTGACCACCCCAAGCAGAGTTTAACAGGTTTGAATTCAGAGTTTTTCTTCTCACAGACTGGTTGCCTAACCAAAGTTAAAGAGCCCAGTCTGCCCTACTATTTACCCATAGCTGGATGGAGAGTAGTCTGATTCATACCTTTTGAGAAAGGTATGATTTTTATTGACAAAAAAATTAGTAAAATAGATCACTAATTAGGACTGAGTCTATACTAGTAGTGACCACTCCAAGCGGAGTTTAGCAGGTTTGAATTAAGAGTTTTCCTTCTCCAAAACTGGTTGCCTAACCAAGGTTAAAGAGCCCAGTCTGCCCTATTATTTACCCATAGCTAGAAGGAGAGTAGTTGGATTCATACCTTTCCCATGAGTATTAGCGCTATGTGAACTGTAGCTTCGTCTATGATTTGAACTCGGGTCGACGAGTTCATTTCCAATGACTTGAACCATTAGATCACCCGCCTCCTTGTCTTTCACATTATGCAGAGCCGTAGAAGCGATCATTTCCCCCCCCCCAAAAAAAAATCTCTTCTACGGCCCTGCATAATGTGACAAAGAGGCGCGTGGTTTAATGGTTCAGGTAAATGTAATTTTTTGATAATGTTTTTTGATAATGTTTTGAAAATAAATATGTTGGTTAAATTTATTTTTGTGCATCTTACGCCACTCATCCATGAATATAAAATGGAAAGATAAATTTTGTTTTACATCTTTTTCTCAGAGCTAGCAAGTATTGAACACAATAATAATGTGGCCCGCGCTTGTTATTTTTTCAATTATCCGGTCCACCGTGAAAAAAGGTTCGGTGATCCCTGGAATTGGGCAATGCTTTTAAAGTAGAATTAGGTCATACCGTGTTTCCTCGAAAATAAGACATACCTGCAAAATAAGACTTTTCCGGGTGATTTTAATATAAGCCCTGCCCTTAAAATAAGCTTTAGTTGAGAGCAATATTATTCCAGAGAATGATTATTTTAAAATGAATTGTCGTTAATAAGTTTTTGAATGAAAGAATTTGATAATGGTAAATGAATGTAGATAGTTTTTCGTAATTTCTGTTTATTTAGAAATTTCGTAATTTTCTACTCCGTAATGTTTTTCCATATATGAAGAATACGTCGACTCGAGTTCAAATCCTGGACGAAGCTACAGTTCACATAGCGCTAATGCTCTTGGGAAAGGTATAAAATCCAACTATTCTCCCTCCAGCTATGGGTAAAAATTGTCGGGCAGACTGGGTACTTTAACCTTGGTTAGGCAACCAGTCTATGAGAAAGAAAACTCTGAGTTCAAACCTGTTAAATCCGCTTGGGGTGGTCACTACTAGTATAGGCTCAGTCCGATTTAGAGATCTATTTCAATTTTTAAAAAAAGAAGACATTCCCCTAAAATAAGCCCGAGTGTTAGATTTCGGAGTGAACTTGTGATGAACTACTATCTATAAAATTCGGGGGGGGGGGTAGAGGTAAAAAGCCCTCACCCCCACAGCCGCTCAGTTACGACTCTGGTTTAATGTTTACTTTAGTTTTCCTGTAAACGCTTTCACCATTTGTTTTTTTTTTTGTTTTTGTTTTTTGTGTCAGGCGATGAATTAATGATATTTGATAAACAATGGTGGTCTTATTGTAAAAGATAACATTAACGTTTTGGTTACGAAACCTTTTTTTAATCAGTTATACTCTCTAACGTTCACCCAATAACTGGGATCCTCCCCCAATTCAATTCTAACTGATGCAACAAAAAACCAAAAAACAAAGACTACCTTGAATCTTGTTTACATGGTTGTTCTAAAGAAATGTTTAACATTTGACTGAAGTATTGCAAATTTCTTAAATTCGATGACGTGGAGTCCCAAATTTTAACCTTGCCTGTCGACAAACACCTAAATCACATGACAAAACCATGAGTCACTGTTAGTACAATGACTGTGAAGCAAGAGGAAGGGGAGGGGTGCTTGCAAATGTAGACGACGCCATATTGGTTTCTTCACCATGGTTTTATCCGTGAAGAACGACAGAGCTTTATTGGGTTAAGTAAAATGAGTTCAACAAAAAAGAACGTTTTTAATGAAAAGCAGTTGAATTTTTATTTTGACAAAATTTACAGCATTTGTTCTCGCCGAGAAACAAGAAAAAAGAAAAAAAAATATACCAAATCTAGGAAATTAAAGTTGGTCTTAAAATTGATATGCATAGACAATTGTGTTGTGTTTGTCTTAATAAATGACTCCAAAACTCGAATTGTTGCCCCCGCTTGTAGTTTGACAGTTTGAACAAAACGTAAGACTGGTTCACAAAGAAACAAAAATCAAAGGACAAGAGATCCACATCTAAGACAGTACTGTGCGACAAAAACACCGTTTGGTTAAATTAAAACTTACATATGACAAAAATAAAAGTATTTGGTACTAAGTAAAGTCGTCGGGGCGGCCTAGAGTCGGTATCAACCAGGGAGTCTATCCCCTTTTCAATAGCGCTAGACCAAGGAGAGTGTTTTAGCATCTGAGGTGGAGCGCAACACATACCATCAGCTCCTTACTTTACCGCACAGATCCCTGTGCTACTCATACGCTGAGTTGGCGAGGACCGGCATCGAACTAGGAACCTTGTGGTTCTAGCCGAACGCTCTAACGACTGAGCTAACCCGGCCGTTTTGGTACTAGTATTATTATATTTATTATTAGTTAACGTTAAGGACATTATATATATATAAGTAAATATTTTCAGCATTCAAATGATATTTTATAGATATATCATGATTAAATAAATAAGTGGTTGATTGAGTTAAAAAGAACGAGTTCCTCAAATAATACTCGTATCAATTACTTATATTTTTGTCATGATTTACTAAAATATAAATATGGACGAACAATATAACGCGATTCCCTAACACCTAGGCATAAAATAACCCTAGACGGTTTGACATGACGTTAAAATCAACCAATCAATTAAATTTTGAAATACACCGAAAAATTAATTGTTTTATTGATTTTAACGGCATGTCAAATGTTATGTCTAGTCTCATTTTATGCCAAGGGGTTAGGGAATCGCGTACGTCCATATTTACATGTTTGTGTTGTTTCTTAAGAGGTTTTATTTTGGTGGGTTGTTTTTAAGCACACAGTTTTATCCAACAGAAATCATTTTTAATAGATCTGTTTGATCCATAGATGGAACCTTAACAAGCACTACTACACCGCGTTAGAGTTGACCTGGGAGTAATGACGATGAAGGGGTACTTCACATTTTCCAGATTTCCATAACTAGAGCCTCACC
The DNA here is from genome assembly GCA_023376005.1 of Doryteuthis pealeii. NCBI lineage: Eukaryota > Metazoa > Mollusca > Cephalopoda > Myopsida > Loliginidae > Doryteuthis > Doryteuthis pealeii. Next base: position 26,458,990 of record CM042153.1, read on the forward strand.
GTTAGGTTCAGTTAAGTTTCCTACCTAGAATATCCCTTTTCTATGGAGGAGGGGTCATAGCCCTATGCAGGGGATATAGTCAGTGTATGTGCTAAGCCTCGCCGACAGGGCATGCAAATTTAATTGACATCTGATATTTATTACTGTCGTGTTATATAATAAGGGTTATTTCCTATAAGTCTAACATAAACAAAGCAGAACCACTCTTGACTGATAAATTATTTATTTTCCCATTAAACTAACCCTAAACCCTAACCCTAACCCTAACCCCGTCTTCTTTTTTCCTAGTAGATCAATAAATAAATAATTTATCAGTAAAGAGTGGTTCCCTTTTGTTTATGTTAGACTTATAGGAAATAACCATAATAAGTGTCATATTTTACTTATTAAGAGAATTGGTAGCTAAAGTACTTGATAAAAAATAATGATTTTAAGATTCTGTATATTATTTGCCTGGGGGTGGGGAACTCATGTTGCAATTTTCCTTCACATGGAGTGTTTTATCGCACACTCAGCGTAAGTGCTACTGTTGTTCTGTTTCTTCAACTGCCACTATTATTACTTCTACTACAACTATTTTTTTCTGATATAAAACTGTAAAGGAGGTGTTAATTTTAACTTAAAAAAGAAATTGAATTAGTCGTTGCCAATCGCCTCAGTTTATTTTGCTGAAACATGTCCAATTGTTTAAAGGGCAATTAACGGTTTGCAAACGAAAAACGACAACGATTTCTCCCTAACATTAAATATTTGTTAATTTGTTAGAGAGACTGTTAGACGGTCTATACTGACGAAGAAGGCAACCAATTACAACAGGACTTCGCGACTGTTTCTGGCAGATTCTCGCATTTTAATGACCTAGAAACTTCCTAGCTTGCGTGATTAACCCTTTGAGCTCCTTTCACCGGTATACCGATGGTATTTTGTCAAACAGCACAGGCTCAGCTCAAAGGGTTAAAATGACTAAGTTTTTTGGGTTTTTTATTTATTAATGACATCTCGTCGTGGTAGGTAATTACCTGACCCGTTCACCACCGGATGTGACACAAGGTCGCAAGTGTGGGTCATCCAGCTGGGTAAAACTCGCTATTCAGTAGTAATGGATTTGTGAGACTAGCTTGCAAACCATCGCACCACGATGGGGCACCTCCAACTCGTCGTAGTATATAATGGTTAGCTTGAGGATCAAATACGACTGAGAAGTGAGTTCGATCCTCAGTAGGTACCTCATATTTGTTCCAAATCTAAGCCGCTGTTAGTTTGTTTTTTTTTGTTTTTTTAAATCGGGTACCCTAACAATGAGTTGCACAGGGATCAGTGCGTTAAAGTAAGGAGCTGATGGTTGGCGTGGCGCCCCACCCAGACACAAAAACTATCTCCTTGGTCTAGCGCTAGTGAAAAGGGGATAGACTTCCTCGCTGTCAGGTTGATACCGATTTTAGGCCACCTCGACGAGGTACCAGTTGTTTTTGTTTGTTAACTAGACGTAAGCTTAGATTTGGCACAATGCACCCAGTGAGGATCGAACTCACTACTCTGTAGCAATGAGTATGCGAGGCTTGCTTGCTGATCATTACACTACGATGAAGTATCCGATTTTAAAAAACCTAAGCGTGGCTTAGATTTAGTACAAGGCCTTAAGTAAGAGGCACCCAGTTAGGATCGAACTCACTGCTCAGTAGCAATGAATCTGCGAGGTGATCCTGCTGATGATCAAAGTAAAGTAAGGAGCTGATGGTAGGTGCGGCGCTCCACCTCAGATGCTGAAAAGCAATCTTCTTGGTCTAGCGCTAGTGAAAAGGGGATAGACTCCCTCGCTGATTGGCTGATACCGACTTTAGGCCACCCAGACCACCATTTACTTTACTATTTAAACCTGACAGCCAAGTCACTGTGAAAGCACCAGTTCCCATCAGATCATTGAAGTTAAGCCATGATTAGCCTGTTCACTAATGAATGGGTGACCACTTTATAACACTAAGTACTGTAAGTAACCAAAACCTGTGTGCCAGTCTAAGCAAAGCTTTGTAAATAATGAAATTAACCCTTTTTTTTTTCATTTGAAAAATGTTTACTATCATTAAACCTTTGAATTCATGGTTCTCAGATACCCCCGGGGCTAACAAATTCCACAAATCTACTACATAATTGACAATTTATGTCTGCTTGTGTACAATTAGTTGGCACCTTACACCAGTGATCCAATCATGATGGAACTTTGCGCGCGTGTTAAGCTAATATTCAGGAATAGGACTAGGTAATAGGATTCCGATAAAAATCAATACTGGAACCCCTGGGACATCTTTACAATAAAGTAGGAAAGAGAAGACGTTTCAGTGAGAGAAGGGGTAGGGTAGTAGTAGGGTAGCCAGGTTCGCTAAAATTTCCAGGCGTGAAAATTTCCCTGCGTAAAAAAACAACAAAAAAAACAAACACACACACACACACACAAAACAAAAAAAACACGTAACAACAAAACAAAACACGTAACAACAAATATGGTGTTTTTTTTTTAGAGGAGACTGGAACGGATTAATGGCATTTCAGTTTATTTTAGTGGGGAAAATTGATTTGATATACAAGTGGAACGTATTAAACCCGTAAGTCAAGGTACATCCGCGCACAGCACACACACACATATTAAAATGAGGTCACGAGGGGGTGAGGCTCTAAGCTATAGTTTATTTAGCTTATAGGTAAGTCCAGCACTGACTGATTAATACGTCTTTATTTATCTATTTATTTTGGCTAGTTGGTATTATAGATGCGCACATAAGAATTGCGTAAAGCCAAAGCAATAAAGCTCTGATAAACATTTACAATAGTTTCGTAGGATTTAAATGCAGAGCTGGGAGGCGTTGTTTTTTCGGAGAGGGTTACAGAAGTGTTCCCAGGCCAAATGAATCGTACGGTTTAGAGAATTTAATTTAAAGTTTGTCATTCTCATTGTAGTCTGATACCATCATAGTTCTCTATTGGCCTTAGGAGATATCTGCTAGACTCTTGAAGATGGACAAATGAAGTTGGGGGAGAAAGAAAAAAAAGACAGAGGAACAGCAAAGAGGCCAATCTAATATGTTGGGAGAATTAACGAAGGCCATTGGCATTTGATGAACTGAAGTGTTTAAAAGACGAACTGAGTCTGGAAGTGGTCATCCAAGAATTTCACGAGGATAAAAGTTTTAGTGATTACAATTTTGTTTCTTTCTTTGTTTGTCTTACTGTTTATTATTGTCTCGCTGCGGGGGGGGGGGATACTGGGTGCTATGTAAGCAAGAACAGAAGATGGCCACCAAGACAACCGTTAAAATAAATCAAGATGGCGACTGCAACTCGGCTATCATGGAGAAGAGAAAGACGAGTATATGAAGTGAAAGGATGAAAAGAATGCACTTAAAATGAGATGGGAAGGGTGGATAGAAGAAAGAGATAAAGAGAAAGTGTGTGTGTGTGGGGGGGGTTATACCATAACAATAATAAAAAGAAACTTTACAACCAAAAAATAAAAGAAATGAAAAAAAAAGGGTAGATGAAAAAAACAAACAAAAAACAAAGGGGAGAGAATTATACCATATAAAAAAGGAGGTGTCAGGAGATGAAAGAGGCGTAGTATTAAAAAAAATTTGAAAGAGGAGAGGCGGGAGCAAAGAAAAGAAGAAGAAGAAAAAAAAAGAAAAGTGGGAGGGGCAAGATAAAACAGGAAGAGGAAGGAGGAGTTGGCTAAAAAGAGGGAGAAAGAAAGAAAATGAAATAAAGAACGAGGGGGTGAAGAAAAAGAAGGAGGCGGAGAGAAAAAGGAGGCGAGACTATTAAGTAAAATGCTACCTCTCTTTCTTTTCTTACTCCTCCTCCTCCCACTCTTTCTCTTCCTTCCCCTCCTTCTCCTTCTCCTACTCTATTATCACTAACATCGCCACCGACCTACCCCCATCACCATACAAGTTGCTGTGGCAACGGAAAATTGGACTGCTTGGATCCAGCCGACATTAGCAGTAGCAGCCAGAATCGATAGCAACGTAATTATTTTTGGAAGTATTCACTGACAACGCTCTTAGTAAAGGGTGAGAAAAGAGAGACGTCCAGGGAGAGCGACGTTTGTAGAGAGACGGTAAAAAAAGGTGTTGGTAGAAATGACAATGGCAAAAAGCAAACGAGAGTAAAGAATGGGGGTATTTCGAAGCATTCGCCAATGGAACAAAAAGCGAGTGGCATCCAATGCCAGTAAAGACAAGAAGCAAACATGCCATTGGCTTAAATTGTCTTACATAGCCCCACTTTTAAAATAAACAAAGGCAATGAAACATACAAAGTTTAAAAAAAATAAAGAATGACGTAGAACCAACGGGGGGGGGGGAGAAATATTTAAAAGTAAGAGAAAAAAGAAGAAGATGAGAGCTTAGTAGCCATGATGTTTTTTTTTTAATCCGGTACAAATGCAGAACAGCGCGCAAGAGATAATATCATTAGAATTGCATTTTACGTATAAATAGCATTAGATTACGGAAAATTCTAAAACTTACTCTAACCCTAACACTTACCTTAGTGTCTCCAAGGTTTCGGGTATTTCCATGAAATGCAATGAAATGTAATGCTTTTCATATGTAATCTAATGACATTATCTCTTGCGCGCTATTCTGCATTAGTACCAATAAAAACCTATGGGTGACCAAAAAGATCAAAATTTAAAATAACATAATGAAGGAACTGAAAATGACTTTGATAGAAAACTAGGCACTCTTGAACTTTCTTGGCCGTTTCACTTTGTTTTTTGTTTTTTCTTCTTCTTTTGAGTGGTATTCAGTAAATTCTTAATGATATAGTTAACTCACAATAAAGCATTTTTCAAGCCCATTTATCGCTTAATTGTCTTTTTTTTAAAGGTATAACAATTTACTAAACACCGCTTCAAGAAAAAAAACAAAAAAAAACGAAAGTGAAACAGCCACGAAAGTTCAAGAGTGTCGAAAACTATATACATAGTAGGGGAAAAATAGAGTAATGTTTGGTAGAGTAGACGAAAATCTAATTCTTCATAATCAAAGACGCCATCTTAGAGAGAGAGCAATGGCCTAACAGAGTCATGCAGAGAGCAAGACAATTTTTAAAGAGAGAGAGAGAGAGAGGTGGGTGTTTTATATTTAGTTGGCCTGAAAATTAACCTCACATACTTCTTAAAGACAATCTTAAAGAGCGTATGAAAAACAAATCAAGATTTGGTGTTAGCAACAAAGAAAAATAGGGCACAAGGCTAATTATTCTAGTTAAACGCATTAATCTCTCTTAGTCTTTAATATCTAGTTGAAAAACTAGATACATTTTCATCCCCATGGAGCAGATATTGGTTTTTAGATACCTCCAATTTTCCCTGTGAAATTTACCCCACCCCACACACACCTCTATACTAATCACAATAAAACTTGCATAAAGGTTTATATTATTTTCAAAATTTTTTGTCCATTCAAAAGAAGAAACATTAAAAGAAAAACTCCTGATGATTTTTTAAAAAATTTCAGCTTACGGAAATAATGAAAATTATGAACGAAAAACAATGTTTACATTTTTAGCACCGTTAAATCAATTGAAATTTAACGTAGCCAAAAACAAGTTACGACTAGAGACTTTTTTAAACAATTCTATGTTAAAATCAATTAACGGTCCATAATTACTTACCCTTTGATGAAAATATGTTTGAAATAGGGTTTTTCTTAAAATGTATGAGGGGAAATGTTTTTTTAGGATGTCTAGCCTTCCTATTTTATTTTATGAAAAATGAACCGACAAAAAACGATTTTTACTTTTTTCTATAAAGATAAGAGTCCGAATAATTATATAAGAAGATTTTTATAAGTTTCTATACGGGAGGTTGTTTTTTTTTAGTAAAAGAACCATGAATACATATTTCTGCTAAAAAATATCAATAAAGAAACTGGACGCTGTTGTAAAAAAACGGACTGTTTTACTTATTTTTCAAGATAACGGTGAGTAATTTTTCACCAATCGGATAATTTGATTTTTGAATTAACTGTTTTTCTTTGTAGCAACTCTTTATGTTCGTTATTTTTTTTTTGCGAGATTTTTAAAAACAAAGTTAAAAAAAATATTTACGTTTCTTCCTTCAATATTGCCTAAACTGATCACGTGACGTATTTTGGTGGTACCTAGGTTTCACAAGGGACTATGATTAGCTGACAAAGAATTAAACTTCAATGTAAGATATCTTTTTATAACGCCCCCCCCCCCACACACACACACCTTTTCTTATCCAATAGCTTTGTTATTTCATCAGATAAAGAAAAATTAAAAATTTAAGAGTCTAAGAAATTGTACCATTATTGAATAACGGTACTGTCCGCCATATTGACTTTTGTTAACCTTGTGCTAGCATCTCAGCGAGAGAGAGAGTGGTCGCGGCAGGAAGAAGATAATGGCGTCGACTGTCGACTCGAGTAGTAGTAGTCATGGCAACAACGGAAGACTATGTTAATGGAGTGACGTCAGCCAAGGTCATTTTTAACCGTCTTTGGTCGTTGCTAAACGGTAGAAGTTAGATATCATATTATATGATTTAGCTAACCGATGAATCTTAGAAGAAAATAGACAGACGGGGGCAACTAAGAAAAGAAGAGAATCTTTAAATGTGATTTGATTTTATTGGATTTTATCGTAAGACTATCCTGTAGACTGTTTTAATTGGTATAATCATCTACAAAGAGGACTCGTCGAGCAAGTCATTTATATGCCCATGTAGAGCAAATAGTCAGTTGAATGATAATTATCTATATGTTCATATTTATCGATCTCATTGTGTTCAATCTTATTCTATTAGTATCTATCTATCTTATTCTATTATAAACTATCTAATTCTATTTGTATCTATCTATCAATCAATCTATCTATCTGTGTTTGTCTGTCTGTCTCCTTCTCTGTCTCTCTCCCTATATATATATATATATATATATATATATATATATATATATATGGGGGGGGGGTCAACACCCGAAATAGATAATTAGATAGATCGATATATATATATATATATATAATATATATATATATATATATTATATATATATAATATCATCAATCAATCTCTCTCTCTCTCTCTCTCTCTCTCTCTATATATATATATATATATATATATATATAATATATATATAATTCTGTTCTTATCTATCTCATTCCGTTAGTATCTATATATCTCGTTCTGTTTGTATCTATCTATTTATCTATTTAGGGTGTTGATCCCCCCCTTTTTTTTAAACGTAAAATTGGATGTTTTAACATTCAGACCAACATCCTCAAATAATTTGCTCTAAGGACCAATAAAAGTGTATATTCAATTCTTGTTCTTTTTTATTTTATTTATTTATTTATTTTAAGTTTAATCTTGGTCTGAAATTTTCATTATATAATATTCGATCTTTGTGATTTAGTTAGTAGTCAACACTTAATTGTGTATTGATAAGGAAAGGAGATGAGACTGTTTTGAAAAATAACTGCATTTAACACAATTAGCCTGCGGACTTTATTGACGTGTCTTTGTAAATTGTTGTTATACAATTACTGGATTGCAGCTTGAAGGCATTCGTCCTCCTGAGTTACGATTGCAAGACATCAGAGATTATTGTTAACTTTGTACATGACGTCACGGGAAAATGTGCTTTCTTTGAAGTTCTCTTTGGATCCGCTTGAATAAAATATTTTGCTTTAAATTGTTCGACTAGGAATAATTTTTATTGAAAGAAACTGAAATTATTATTATTATTATTATTATTATTATTATTATTATTATTATTATTATTATTATTATTTCACTCTTTTGAGTTGGTTCACACGAGTGTTAGCTGATGGTCTTTCACTGGAGTCTGGGTGACAACAAGTTTCCTCAGATATCCAAGACTCTTCTGAGTATTCTAGCTGATTTCAGCTATGCTGCTGTCTGGAGGGTCTCAGTTTTTCCTCTGATTTCCAGTTCCCCCAGTCTTCTTCTTATCATCATCATCATCATCATCATCATCATAATAATAATAATAATAATAATAATAATAATAATAATAATAATAATAATAATAAATTTCACTCAATCGGAGCATGTTTTACGTGCTAATCACAAACACACGAAATTGGGGTATTTTAAACAAGTTAAAGCCATAGAGAGATTTGAGGTATTTTGGTGGAAGTAGGCTGCACAAGGAGAAGAATGTAAGTATTTGTTTTTGCATGGATCGATCGGCGAGTGTACCTAGCTAGCTAGAACCGTGTAGCGGTATGACCAGTTTTGTCCCCCCCCCACCAACAAAACTTCCGGCTATATGCCGAGGTGTGGTGTATACCTCTGTAACCATCTTAATTGAATAAATATGTTCTTTGAGGTGGGTGCAGAGATGTACCTGCATCAAATAACTAGTTCTTATGTAAGTCTCCTGAGGTTTCCATGATCCATCTAAATATTCTAGTTGATCTTAACAATACTGTTGTATGGATGATCTCAATTCGCCCTCTGATCTCCAGTTCCTCAAGTCTCTTTTTCCAAGCCTTTTTTGGAACCGTTCCAAGTGCTCCAACTACAATTGGTATCACTTTCACCTTCATATTCCACAGCTTTTTCAATTATCTGGGCAAGGTTCGGGTATTTGTCTATCTTTTCGTTTTCCTTCATCTCCACCCTGTGATTTGCTGGAACTGCAAAGTCCACCAGTTGACAAGTTTTCTCTCTTTTTTTTCTTTTTTTTTGTTTTGTTTTGTTAATCCATACTACGTCTGGTCTTCTGGCTGGTATAATGTGATCCGTCTTTATCTTGAAATCCCAGAGAATTTTATGTGTTTCATTCTCAAGAATAGATTTTGATTTATGCATATACAATTTTTGTTGTATGGTCAAAATTTAGTTTTTTGCATAATTCCCAGTGGATCACCTTCCTAACCCAGTCGTGCCTAGTTTTGTATTCTCGTTGTTCTAGTTTGCTATATTCGCTTAACACATGGTTTACAGTCTCATCTCTGTCACCGCACAGTCTACATTTACTGCTTTGTTGTGTCATTATTATTATTATTATTATTATTATTATTATTATTATTATTATCATTATCATTATCATTATTTGTAGTAGTAGTAGTATTAGTATTCGTATTAGTAGTAGTAGTAGTAGTAGTAGTAGTAGTAGTAGTAGTAAAACTATTTCGGTTATGCAGACTAAGACAAAAACCGGTTGATATTTAATAGAGAAAAAAACATTCAAGGTAGTTTTACGACTGTTTATAATAAACATATAAACTTTATATAGTTGTTTGTGTGTCCGTGCGCACGCGCATGCGTGCGTGTGCATGCACATATTACGTCACATTGTGACGTCAAAATAGCCGCCGTTTACATCAGTGATTTTAAACAAAACAATTTACAGAACGTCTTTTTTTGCTTCAAACATTTACATAAACAGGCAGCATTCTCACTCAGACCGAATAGAAAATGTTGATTTGGCATGAGAAAAAAATATCAGACTACTACTACTACTACTACTACTACTACTACTAGTAGTAGTAGTAGTAGTAGTCTATATATCAAAAGGCTTGTTCCTTAATCTTCCGACCGTTATCATCTTGCAAAACCCTATGGTTAAAAATGAGACCGTCCTAATCGTTCAAGATAAAATGCAAAAATGTAAAACCTGATTATCTGGTGTTGCTTATCTGCCAAATTCTTATTTTTTATGAGTGTCGTCACTTCAGCTAAAGAACGGACCATTCCATTTTTATCATAAAGAAAGAAAGGGAAGAAAATGGACTAGGAGTAAATGCAATAAGAAAGAAAGAGAGAAAGTGGGGGTAAATATAAGGAGAAGGCAAAAGGGTGCGGAAGCGATAACGCTTATCTATTTCAATCGAATATTAAGAAAAGATGAAAACAAGGAAAGAAAGAAAAAAAGTGAGAGTTAGATCAAGATTATTGCATTTCATATATATTGAAATATTTCGCAATAACTCTAAAATAAATATATCAAACGTTGTAATAATTAAATTATCATACTGTTGTATATCCACAGGTCTTGCTAATAATAATAATAATAATAATAATTAGACGACTCATGAACCCGCTGTTTTACCGTTGTAACTGCGGTCCATAATGATATTGATGCTTCTATTTATGAAGGAGTGAAGAACTCTAATTAACGACGTATTGTTTATTCTCTAAGAGAATTTTAAGTGTATTGCTCTAATAAAAATCTCGTTATGGTATGCCGTTTTTTTCTGGGTTGCGATTACATAAAAACATAGTAAGACTTTTAATAATAATAATAATAATAATAATAATAATAATAATAATAATAATAATAGCTACAAAGCTACAAGACCTTTTCTTTTATTCGTGCATGGAAATAATATCTCTCTCTCCTCTCTCTCTCTCTCTCTCTATATATATATAATATATATATATATATATATATATATATATATATATATTATATATATATATATATATATATATATATATGCAACACAGCAGTGAAATACGAAACAAAGAAACTGCTGGCTTTGTCTGATGCGATATACTAGAACACATGTGACGTCATTGCATTCCTCTTCGGACCAACAAAATTAACAAGTACCTCACTAATAAGCGTTGAGATTTTTTTTCGACTGTTAGGTTTTCTTTGACTTTTGATGGAGACTTTTGGAGTCATTGTTGTTATTCTTAAAGAAAACAAGAAAAATATAAATAACGAACGCCCCCCCCCACCACACACTCCACACTCACACCGAGAAAAAAATCTTTGAATAAATATTCGCTTTTCTCTAGTTGTGCCTGACATTTTATTGAATAGCATTTTTTTTTTTCATTTCTGTAAATAATGTCCTTTTGCAAAAGAAGTGAAGCTCAGAGAAATGCAATGAATAAAAGAAAAATAGATGGGCTGATATCGCACGTATATAAAGAGAGAGAGGGAGGGGGTAGTTACAGAGAGGCAGTGTGTGTGTGTGAGAGAGAGAGAGAGAGAGAGAGAGAGAGAGATGGGGGGTGAGAGAGAAATGGAGATAGAGAGAGGAAGTGAGAGAGAGGGGGAGTGAGAGAGAGGGTGAGAGAGTGAGAGGTAGAGAGTGAGAGAAGGGGTAGTTAGAGAGAGGCAGTGAGAGAGAGGGGAGTGAGAGAGAGCAGAGTGAGCGAGAGGGGAGATAGAGAGAGGGAGAGGAGGGAGGTAAAGAAGGTATGAGAGAGAGGGGAGAGAGATAGAGTGAGTGAGAGGGATATAGAGAGTGAGTGAGAGAGAGGAGAGGAGATAGAGCGAGTGAAAGGGAGATAGAGGGAGTGAGAGAGAGAAGAGACTGAGAGAGAGAGAGAGAGAGAGAGAGAGAGAGAGAGAGAGAGAGAGAGAGAGTGGAGATAAAGAGAGGAGTAGAAAGAGACGCGGAGTGAGTGAGAAGGGAGAGGGAAAGATGGAGTGCGGGGAGGTTTGTGATGAGCGAATTATGACAAAAACAATGGGAGAAACTTGAATGGGAAAATCTTTAAAAAGTACGAAGGAGTCAAGGCGTCTTTAGTGAACACGTGTAAAAAAAAGATAAGAAAATAAATGGATGGAAAAAAAAAAGGAAAAAAAGAAAGAAAAAGAAACACAAACAAAAAATGAAAAGAAAAAGAGAAAGAAAGACAAAAAAGAAAAGAAAAAATAAAGAAAGACAAAAAAGAAAAAAAGAAAAGAAAGACAAAAAAGAAAAGAAAAAAGAAAAACGTAAGACAAAGAAAGAAAGAAAGAAAGAATGAAAAAACAGAGAGAAAGAAAGAAATCGTTAAGAGTTGGCAAGGTTGGTATTGGTGTAAGGCGAATGAGTTCTTGGTATCAAGCTTTCGTGAATTGATAAGAATGAGAAGAGTGAATGTGTGAAGAAATAAATGGATTTATGAACAAAAAGAAATGTGTGTCGTGCTGACGAGAGAATAAGATTAGGGAGAGGAAGAGTGTGAGAAAAAAATCGTGATGATAAATCAAAGCTTTTTGAGGCTGAAAGAAAGAAAGAAAGAAAGAAAGAAAGAAAGAAAGAAATGAGGGGGAAAAGAGGACAAGAGAATAAATAAAGGAAGGGGGGGGGAATGAATAAAAACTTTTGAGAAAGAAAGAAACGGGAGAAAAGGAAAGAAAAACGAAGGAAAAATAAATGGAAGAAAACAAATAAAAGCTTTTGAGGAAGAAAGAAAAGAAAGAAAGAGAATCGAAGGAAAAAGAAGAAAAAAACTGAGAAAAAAGAAAGAAAGAATGAAAAACAAAGGAAAAGGCAGTTAAGTAGATAAAAGCTTTTGTGGCAGAAATGAAAAACAAAGGAAAAGATAAGAAACTACATGAAGGAAAAAGAAAAAAAAAACGAAATAAAAATAAATGGAGGAATGAAAAACGAAAGAAAAAAAAAGAAAGAGAAAGAATGTGAGAAGAAAAGGAGTGAAATTAATAAAAGATTTTGAGAAAAACAGAAAGAAAGAGAAGTAAAAGTAAAGGGGGGAAAAAGACAGAAAAGAAAGAAGGAAAAAAAAGCAGAAAGAAAAAGAAAGAAAAAGGACAGAAAGAAAAAAATGGATTGTAATTTAATTGATAATGATTACTAAAAATGAATGTGAAAAATAAAAAAAGAACAATATTTATAAGAAAAAAGTAAACGAAAGAAAAAAGAAAGAAAAGAAAGAAGAAGAAAAAATCTCAAAGGCGTAATGAAAGAAAGAGCTAAATAATCAAGAACGGAAAAATGTGATGTGTTCTTCTAACGAACGATTGAAGTGAGGGGGGGGGGTGAAAGTAAGAAAAATCCCCTCCTTTCTTTTTTTTTTCTCCCTTGCCTTCCATATGTCTTCACTCAAGGTTTTCACAGCCTTCAATAAAGCATCAAACACCGAATAAAAGACAAGGAGTGGTGGACAGACAGTGGTTTGAGGGTAGAGTAGGCTGAGTAAAAAAGAGAAAGATTGAACCAGTCAGTCAGGGTTGGATATCAAGCACTTAATAACGAAGCACGATTAAAGCGAGGCTAGTACGCCCTGCTCCCCATTCTCCCCGAACCTCCATTACCCCGCTCATGGCCTGCTAGAAAATGTAATAGTGAGTTGCTGTCTGCCTAACTCTGTGCGATGGGCTTGAGCTTCGCTTTTTCTTGCCCTGGAGCTTGATCAGCCGAGTTCATTCACCCCACCCGACTCCCATATACACGCACACGCACAGTCTAATAATCGTTCATTTAGCCCACAAGGCACAAAATAGAAGCATCAGCTGGGTTACTTGCTGAGACACCAGATATCGATTGAATACTTATTTTTCACTTCTTCCTGCGCTGAGTTTGATGAGTACTCAAGTCCAATATGGCGTCTCTTCTTCTTCTTCTCTTCTTCTTCTTCTTCTTCTTCTTCTTCTTCTTCTTCTTCTTCTTCTTCTTCTTCTTCTTTCCTTTTTGACCTCTCACATCAATCATCATCACCATTGTTTAATCATTAAAAAAAAAAAAAATATTCACTTATTTTTTAAATTTATTATTTCACCAGACGACTCGTGAACCCGCCGAGTCTATGCTGGTATTGATGCTTCTATTTTAGAAAAAGCGGAAGATTCTAATTAACATTTTTTTTTTGTTAACTCCGTTATACCGAAGATTTAAATCATTAAGAATGGCATCCATTTGCACATTGCACTGGAAATTGCTTTAGTCTCTTAGATCTTTCTAAGTTTATAGCTCCAATAAAATCTTGGTATGTCTTGTCATTCTAGCTGATTTATGGTTACACCCTTATCCACATCTCTTTCTCTCTCTCTCTCTCTCTCTCTCTCTCTCTCTCTCTCTCTCTCTATATATATATATATATATATATATATATATATATATATGAAGAGAAAAATGGAAGTGAATCCGACGCTCTGTTTTTTCAATTTTTTTTTCACTATTTTACACACATATATATATATACAAGGTATGTATACACACACACACAACACACACACACACACAATATATATATATATATATATATATATAATATATATATATATATATAGAGAGAGAGAGAGAGAGAGAGAGAGAGAGAGAGAGAAAGATATAGATATAGATATACAACGTGTGTAAAAAATACAGCTTTAAACTAGGTACTTTTTGACACACCTTGTATTCTGAAAAAAAACGAATGGAACTTTTTTTCAGAATACAAGGTGTGTCATAAAATACAAAAAATCTCGATACTTTTTTGACACATCTTTTATATATATATATATATATATATGGTAGGGAGAAATGTTAAAATATATTATCATATAGTTGTGACACAAGGCCAGAAGTACGGGGTACCTACTAACAATGGTCTGCTAATCTAGCTTACTAACCATTATACCACGTGATGTGCCCAGTTACAGACAAATAGCAACACCTTTTTTATCCTTGAAATATATCCACCTCTAAAAATATGGAACAAAACGAACTTGCAGTTTTTTATTTTATTTATTCTTATTTATTTATCTTACGAATACCAAACACAATCTTTAAATATATATATATATATATATAGATTTAAAATTAAAGGCAGTGAAGTAGTTTTAGCTTATTGCATACTGCATTCATCAATTATCTGTTATAGAAATCGCTAAAAAAAAATCACATTCCAACCACTTTTAAGAATAAGACAGAAAGGTTGTTTTTTTGTTTTGTTTTTGTTTTTGTTTTTAAAGCTTTCGTTCTGAGTGCTTTCAACATTAAAGCTTATATTTCGAAACATGCTATTTGGAGTGCAGGGAGAGTTGAGGAGTTAAGAAAAATATCGACACAATGCACATCAGACAATGTTACTGCATTTGTAATCTTCTTCTTCTTCTTCTTCTTCTTCTTCTTCTTCTTCTTCTTCTTCTTCTTCTTCTTCTTCTTCTTCTTCTTCTTCTTTATAATAATAATAATAATAGTGGTGATGGTCGTGGTGGTGGTAGGATTGTTGTTGGTGACGAAAATGATGATATAGAGCTGTATTTTGGGGGCACATTTGTTATCCTCTGAGGATTAGTGTTTAACAACCAGAACCGGATTATTTCAAGATCGCCCTCAGTTTTTGTCATTTTATTTCTTTTGTGATTCTACTTTTCTAAATCTTGTTCATCATCATCATCATCACCATCATTAGTAGTAGTAGTAGTAATAATAGTTGTAAAATCTTTGCTAACGTATATAAAGAAATGACCCCAAATAATTGGTATTCTTTTTTACCCATTCCCAAATAAATTTCAAAGAAATAATGACCTATAAATTTATATACTACTACTACTACTACTACTACTAATAATAATAATAATAATAATGGTGGTGGTTTTGGTGTTGGCTTTAATGGTATTGACGACGACGATGATGATGATGATTACATAGAACTGTATTTTTTGGGCACATTTGCTATCCTGTCAGGATCAGTGGCTTAACCAGAAATGGATAATCGCAAGATCGCCCTCACTTTTAAAAAAATAAATGTTTCTATCATCATCATCATCATCATCATCATCATCATCAATAGTAGTAGTAGCAATAGTAGTATGAATATTAGCAAAAATTCATATCTAAAGAAATGACCCCACACTATTAGTATTCTTTGCCTATTCCCAAAAATTTAAAAAGAAATCATGACCTCTAAATCTATAAATAATAATAATAATAATAATAATAATAATAATAATAATAATAATAGAGGAGGAGGAGGAAGGGGAGAAGAAGGAGGAAGGGGAGAAGGAGGAGGAAGGGGAGAAGGAGGAGGAAGGGGAGGGTATTCTAAAAGTTTTTTTTTTACTATTCCAAAGAGATCGGGTGTCATCTAGCTTCCAATGGTACACGCCAGGAAATTTCGACATCCAAAAATAAATAATAGTAATAATAACGTAATAAGTTTTTTTTAAAAAAAGAAGAAAAGAATAAGTAATTATAAGGTGGGAGGGGGGAGAGAAAAAAGGGAGTCGGTGGAGATGGGAGAAAAGAAACAAAAGGGAAAATTAGCATAAATAAAAGAGACTCTTTTTTTTCTTTTTCTTTTCTTTTCTCTTTCATCGCGAGAACGTGAACATGGCGGTGAAGTAGGAGGAAGGGGAGGAGTAAGTAGAATTCAATTAGAAATTTTATGGGAGGTGCAACGTATTCAAATATCAGATGTCATGGTGAGAAGCTGCCGATGGTATGTGTAGAAAAGAAAGTGGTCAATTATGACAACCTAGTGACCGTAAATTGTCTTAGGTCAATCAGTGTTAACGATCCCAGAACACTAGTAGTTACTTTTGGGTTATTGACGTGCGCAAAAATATATTATCACACCAGATTTTACAAGTATATAACTACTGAAATTTAAGACATCTTCCCAAAGTCTAAGTTCTCTTATCTTAGTAACGTATAGGTCAGAAGTATAGGGTATAGGTCAAATTTTAAAGACCAAAATTTAAGGGGAAACACACACACACACACACACACACACACACACACACACAATGGCGTTGATATTAACTTGATAAAGTTATGTATTTATCATATCTTATGTATTTATATACTTATGTAAAATAAGTATTTATTTACTAAGCTTAGTTTAGACGCGGCACAAGGCCAGAAGTATAGACGCCCAGTGAGAATCGAACCCACTAACAATGGTCTGCGAATCTAGCTTGCTAACCATTACACAACGCGAGGTGCCCATAAGTATATAGACACAGACATAACAAGCTCGTAGTAGCCATCCGTCCCCACCCCCGAAAATTTTTTACCACTTGTAATATTTTTACAGTTTTATTTTAACAAAATACAAGAAAGAAAGAAAAAAAAAGCTATCAAAGCAAGGAAGAATATAACTTCTATAATACTCTATGGGTGTCCAAAATAGATGCGCGTATTTTTTACCTTAACTTTCAAAACGGTTTTAAAATATTTAAATAGATTCTTTCATGAAAAAACAAAAAAACAAAAACAAAAACAAAAAAAAAAACATAAAATAACAAAAAATAGATTCTTTTATGAAAAAAACAAACAAAAAACAAACAAACAAACAAACAAATTAACAAACAAACAGCTTCAATCGCATAAAATTAATCACAATTAAAAATAGAAAATGCATAAAAAATATAGTGAAATAGATCACTAATTAGGACAGTCTATTCTAGTAGTAACCACCTCAAGCGGAGTTTAACAGGTTTGCATTCAGAATTTTCCTTCTCCTAGACTGGTTGCCTAACCAAGGCTAAATAGCCCAGTCTGCCCTACTATTTACCCATAGCTGCTAGGAGAGTGGTTGGATTCATACCTTTCCGAAGGGTATTATGTGAATAAAAATGAGACACAATCAGAAATTCATAATATTTTTAAAATCATTAAATTTACAGTTTTTCTTCTAGACTGGTTGCCTAGCCGAGGTTAAATAGCCCAGTCTGCCCTACTATTTACCCATAGCTAGAGGGAGAGTAGTTGGATTCATACCTTTCCCAATGGTTATTAGCGCTATGTGAACTGTAGCTTCGTCCAGGATTTGAACTCTGGTTGACGAGTCCATTTCGCCCGACTCTAACCATTACACCACGGCCTCCATATTTTTCGTATATTTTTCCATTCAAACCAGTTATATTTCGATGTCAGAATTCTTTGTCATGGCATCAGCTATGTTGTTATAAAAAATGACCCCGTGTTAATATATTAGTAGTTGATGATAGAGAATCCTTTTTGTATTATTAAAAACAAAAACTGAAATTGGAATGTACAATAATGACAATACAACAAGACTCAGAGACAGACAACGTGTTAAAAGATGGTCGTTTCCCTCTATCGTGTGGGTGCATTTCATTTAAATTTTGAATATCGTCTCCTACTTGCAGTTTATCATGTTGGCTGGCCTTTGATAACTTATGACCAAATTCTAAATTTTATTTACCCCCTCCCCCAATTAAAAAAAACCTCTTCTACGGCCCTGCATAATGGGTAAAACAAGAAGGCGCGTGGTGTAAAGTCGTAGGAAATGAACTCGTCGACCAGAGTTCAAATCCTGGACGAAGCTACAGTTCACATAACGCTAATAATAACCTTGGAAAAATTATGAATCTAACTACTCTCCCCCCAGTTATGGGTAAATAGTAGGGCAGACTGGGCTCTTTAACGTTGGTTAGGCAACCAGTCTAGGAGAAGGAAAACTCTGAATTCAAACCTGTTAAACTCACTACTAGAATAGGCTGAGTCCTAATTAGTGATCTATTTCACTAATGAAAATAAATCAACCTTTGGCTTAAAAAAATGAATTCCTTAAATTAATTATTTCGAGCTGTACACAATATCGACCTATACATGAGTATATACGATGAGTTGAGGATTCAATCAACGTCTTTACTAGACGAGCCCTGATACTAACCGAATTATTTGCAAAAGTTCGTCTTTATCTCTCACAAAGTAATTTTAGAAGATTCGCTGTGAAGGTCAACAAATCTTTGTAACCCATTGCTTTCTTAAACAACCATTACAATGATTGTGGGGAGGAAGATTATGATACGCCAATATTTTAAATGGAGCAGGCATTGCCTGTTTGTCTTTAAAAAAAGTGGTTGGTTGGTTGATTGATTTTAACAGCATATCAACCCGTCTGGGGTTATGTCATGCCTAGCGGTTAGGAAGTAATATATGTTGTGTATCTATATTTACACTTTTGTAGTGATTGGTTTAGCATAATTAGGAATCATATTGTATGGTATTGAGGTTCATGTCTATATTCTCTGGTATAATTTTATTTCCTTAAAAAAAAAATTTGAAAAAAGGAAAAAAAAAAAAAGAAGAAAAAAAGATCGTCACTTGAAATCGTGGATTCGTGAAGTGGACTCGAACACCGACCTCCTGTACCAGTGGGTCAAATACGTAACTATTTTAACCACAAGTAAAGCCAGCCTTCATTCCACTGCTCTGGTAATAGAACGAACACATCAGCGAACATTGTTCTTTGCCTGTGTCTGTGTGTAAGTGCAAAAATTGCGTTTACCGACGGTGTCTTTTTGGGGGGTTTTGTTTTGTGTGTATCTAAATAGTAAAATAAATAAATAAATAAATAAATAAAAGAGAAAGAGAGAAAAAAATAGTTTATTTGGGGGTGGGGTCTTGAGTAATTTGTATGCAAATAAATAAATATAAAAAAAAAGTCATCAGTACGTAGGTTCAACAGTGCGAAGTCAGAGTCAGTGATTGTCTGTGTGTAGGTTGTATTGATACAACCCGGTCCGCTTACACAGTACTGCCTTCCCATATAGTAACCCTCCTTTTCCTGTAATATCTATCTTCCTACTTATCTAGCTAGCTACCTACTTGCTTGCCTGCCTCCTAGACTTGCTTGTCCGGATTGGCAGCCGCGCCTATCTCCTTGCCTTGGCTGTTTGATCAGAGCTTGTTTGATTGCATCGTTTATTGTATAATAATAGCTAATCACCAAGATGGCGGACGCGAAAAAGAGTAATGGCGGGGGAGAAATAGAAAGAAAGAAAATTTGAAAAAAAAAAAAAAGAAAGGAAAAAAAAAGCGGTTGAAAAGAAAGACAGCAGACATTTTTGTCTGTAGCCGAACTGTTTAAGCTGCTGACTGTGAGGGTAAAAGAAGGAAAGGAAGAAATAAAGAAATAAAGAAAGACACATACGTATAGACAAACAGTAACATGCACACAAGCACAGGACTTTTAAACTATGTATTTTTTGTTTGTTTTCTTTTTTAGTTAGTTAGGCCTTTTCTCTTTAATAAAACACGCGTCTTTCTTTCTCTCTATACACACTCACACACACGCGCTGCATACCCCTCTCCTTTTCTTGCAGATTAAAATTTATCTTTTCCTTTCTTTCGGTTTCTCTTTCTCTCTTTCTCTATCCCCCCTCTCTCTTTATACAGACACACATATACAAAAAGTACAAAAAGAAAAAAAAATCTTTCCTCGTGTCTCCCATGTGCTTGCCTTTCTTCTGTTTTAGGTTCTTACATAATCAGACGCTAGGTGCAATTTTCTCAGCACACAGACATTTGCAAAAGTCCCTAAAGCTTTTTCCAGTCTATCGCGGTTTTGCATTAATTTTACTTAGCGTTCCTATCTACCTGCAGTTAGCTGCCATTGTTTGCTTCTTCTTCTTCTTCTTCTTCTTCTCGCCCTTCTTCTTCTCGCCCTTCTTCTTCTTCTTCTTCTCGCCCTTCTTCATCTCGCCCTTCTTCTTCTTCTCGCCCTTCTTCTTCTTCTCGCCCTTCTTCTTCTTCTTCTTCTTCTTCTCACCCTTCTTCTCGTCCTTCTTCTTTCCCACTCCATCTTCTTATTTCCCACTCCTTCTTCTTCTTCTTCTTCTTCTTCTTCTTCTTCTTCTTCTTCTTCTTCTTCTTCTTCTTCTTTCCCACTCCTTCTTCTTCTTCTTTTTTAAATTTAAATCTAGTTTTTGTCAACTCCCCTTAAAAGTGTAATTAAAAATCTCTTAACCCTAGGTCAATTGAGTGAACCTGGGAATAATGGCAATGAAGGGATACTCCACACTTCTCTGAACTCCAGAAGTGCAGCCTCACCATCAAATGCAGATTATTGTCATACTCAAGACACGCCCCCCCTTTTTAGTGGTGGTCGTTGTCTTAACCAATGCAGTTTGTATAGTCTAAGCCTCGTCGACAGGTCATTAACCGCAGGTCAAACCTTTAATGTAACCTTATAAACTTCAGAAATCATTCACAACGACTTACATCAGTATTAAATGTCGTAAAGTCCGCCTAAAAGTAATCAATGCTTCACACGTTGATATATTGATAAACAATAAACATAATTGTGTCAGAAGCATAAGAGAATCTGATAGAATATACTAGTTGAAAACCCACCCTGCAGCCGGACTTACAAGGTGTATCAAAAAAGTATAGAGATTTTTTGTACTTTTTGACACACGTTCTATTCTGAAAACAAAAAAAAACAAAACAAAAAAAACGTTCCATTCATTCTTCATTTCTATCTTGGTAAATACAGCTTTAAACTTGGTACTTTTTTGATACAACTTACATTCAGAAAAAAAATTAATGAATGGAACGTTATTCTTTTTAGAATATAAGGTGTGTCAAAAAGTACAAAAAATATTGATACTTTTTTGATACAACTTGTATAAGCTAATAAATGAGGACGCACCAAATGGGGTCTTTGGTCTCCATTATAGAGATGGATTTGAACCATATATTTATTTATGTGCGTGGTTAGAGTTGTAGGAAATGGACTTGTCGACCAGAGTTTAAATCCTGGACAAGGCTGTTCACATAGTGCTAATACCCTTGGGAAAGGTATGCATCCAACTATTCTTTCTGAAGCTATGGTAGGGTAGACTGGGCTCTTTAACCTTGGTTAGGTAACCAGTCTCAGAGAAGGAAAACTATGAATACAAACCTGTTAAACTACGCTTAAAATATTGACCTTGTCTCCCATCTTGCTCGTGCAGAGGGGTTGGTAAATACATATATTTATTTATTGAATCATACCTTTTTCTCCATGATTCTTGACATTAAAAAAAGATATTTAACCAACCCGTTCAACCTTGGTAGGATTTGACTCAAGGTCATATGTATGGGGCATCCAGTGAGGATCGAACTTGCTATTCAGTAGAAATGGATGTGTGAGAATAGCTTGGTAACCATTACGCCATGACGGGACTAACCATAAATATATCTGTCCCATTCTTTTTTATTGCAGCAATAAATACAGTTTGGTTTGGTTTTTTTTTTAAACGCATATCAACCTCAGTGGTTCATTTAATGCCAACTAAGTTTTGAAATAAATTCATTCTTAATGGATACTCAATTTTTTTATAAACTCATGTTTTTCTATTTAACCCATAGATGGGACCCTAACAGGTACTACCACTCCAGGTCAGAGTGGGCCTGGGAGCAATGGTGATGAAGCGGTGCTCCATATTCCCCAGGTCTCCAGAACTGGAACCTCACCATCAGATAGAGTTTAACGTCATTCCCAGGACATGAAAACCCTCAGCCACCACCTTCTAGCACCCATATGATAAAAACCGTTGGGCTTGCCATAAGGGCATTAGGGTCAGGGCAATCATATAGTGCTAGGGCTTGATGTGACGAGCCGATTGATCAGAGGGTGCCTCTCCGACCACCCGTTTAGCCTAAGTAATAGATACAGACATCACACATTTTGAGTGTTCTAATATTGGCCGCCCGAGTCTAGTTATGGCATTTTCCAGATTGAGTTGGAGTACACAAATTGGAAGTAACAGCAGTAGTGTGCCAAGAAGGGATGCGGGGAGGGCAGTTTGGCTGGGGGGCACAATTTACAGGGCAGCACATTCAAGTTGAGAAGGCAAATGAAAATAAAGGAAATTTTCTGGAGTTTGTTCAATTAATTGTAAAATTCAACCCAGTGCTACGTGAATATTTGGTGAAAGTAAAAATTAATCTATCTCTCACCCAAAAATTCACACTGTCCTATCCAGTAACATACAATTTTAGCAATATTATCTATCTGTATGTTTGTACAATGACAGAGTGCACATACGTTTGTAAAGGAAAATTGGTAGGGACTAGCAAAAACCAAAGTTCAATAAAATCCACACCATGTCAAACAAAAAACTCTTAAGAAACAACTACATGAAACGGATATTATTGTGTATTATTTATTGCCAAACTCTATAGCATTGAAACACTGTAAAAAAAAAAAATAAAATGGCGTAAATATACAAATGTCATTCAATAAATAAGGGGAATGAAAATGAAAATAGTGAAAATTTATAAAAGAAAGGATCTATTTGAAAAGAGGGAAATAGTTAAGGGAAGGATCTAGATAAAAAGGGGGGGGAATACATAGGAAGAAGGATCTAGATGAAAGGAGGGAAACACATAGGTGGAAGGATCTAGATGAAAAGAGGGAAATACATAGGAAGAAGGATCTAGATGAAAGGAGGGAAACACATAGGTGGAAGGATCTAGATGAAAAGAGGAATACATAGGAGAAGGATCTAGATGAAAGGAGGGAAACACATAGGTGAAGGATCTAGATAAAAAAGGAGGAAACATAGGAGGAAGGATCTAGATGAAAAGGGAAACATAGGAGGAAGATCTAGGTGAAAAAAAGGAAAACACATAGGAGGAAGGATCTAGATGAAAGGAGGGAAACATATAGGTGGAAGGATCTAGATGAAAAGGGGGGAAATACATAGGAAGAAGGATCTAGATGAAAAGGGGGAAATACATAGGAAGAAGGATCTAAATGAAAGGAGGGAAACACATAGGTGGAAGGATCTAGATGAAAAGCTGGAAACATAGGAGGGAAGGATCTAGATGAAAAAAAGGGAAACACATAGGAGGAAGGCTCTAGATGAAAAGAGGGAAATGCATAGGAGGAAGGACCTAGATGTCCACTCTGATCCACTCAGACTGGTAGTTCCTGTTAGGTCAAATAAATATGTTTGAAATCATGTTTAAAATTATTTTGAACTATATATATTGGCTCTTAAAATATTGATATTGTGACTAGGCAACAAAATGTCCTCAGGATAAAAGTCCCCCTCTGATCAATAGGCTGGTCACATCAAGCCCTAGCACCAATATGATTGTCTCAACCCTATTGCCCTTATGGCAACCCTAACCCTTTTTATCATATATGTGCTGGAAGGTTCTGGTTGAGGGTCTTAGTGTCCTGAGTATGGTGTTATACTACATCTAGTGGTGAAGTCCCAATTTTGGAGCTCTGAAGAGTATGGGGTACCTCTTCTTAGCCATTATTCCCATGCTCACTCTCACCCAGAGGCGTAGTACTTGTTTAGGTCCCATCTATGGGTTAAATTGAAAAAAAATGAGTTTTAAAATGTGTTTGAAAAAATTGTGTTTAAAAAAAATTGAGTACCCATAAAGAATGTATAAAACAAAAAGGTCTCAAACATCTTCAGCATAAAATAACCCAACAAGGATTGATATGCCATAAAATCCAACCAACCAAATAATTCTTTAATAAAAAGTTAATTTTCTTCTAAACCAAAAATTTAAGGATTTTATTATTTCTAGTCAAATGGTTTACAAACAAAACAGATATTATTAGGTATCATTGTTCTTACTTGAAGGTACTACTAAACATGTCATTTGCAGCCGTTAGATTAAATATTACTGATAATGGTTTTTCTTCATTAGGTCATTAGTATTCATTGACCTTAAACATTTCTGGCATAAAATAACCCAACAAGGGTTGACATGCCGTAAAATCCAACCGACCTAACTTGAAGGTATTACGAAACATGTCATTTGCAGCCGTTAGATTATATATTACTGATAATGTTTTTTCTTCATTAGGTCAGTAGTATTCAATGACCTTAAACATCTCTGGCATAAAATAACCCAACAAGGATTGACATGCCGTAAAATTCAACCGACCTAACTTGAAGGTACTACGAAACATGTCATTTGAAGCTGTTAGATTAAATATTACTGATAATGGTTTTTCTTCATTAGGTCAGTAGTATTCAATGACCTTAAACATCTCTGGCATAAAATAACCCAACAAGGATTGACATGCCGTAAAATTCAACCGACCTAACTTGATGGTACTACGAAACATGTCATTTGAAGCTGTTAGATTAAATATTACTGATAATGGTTTTTCTTCATTAGGTCAGTAGTATTCATTGCTTTTCAATTTCGCTTTCAGACACAAATCAATAAAGGAAGGTCATTCTTAATTGCAGCATAAAAAAAAAATCTGTTATTTCCTGCTCTCATCACTAAATCCCTTTGATTGGCCAATCTCTCTCCTTCATTTATATTTCTTTTTCGCTTTAATTGGACTAAATTTTCTCTCGTCTATTTTCATTCTATTTACAATGTTGCAATGTTACAATATACCCTCTGGCTTTTTTCTTGTGATGCTGGATTTGTTATGTTACGCTCTCTTTGTCGGAATGGAGTGATGATGTATTGATGCAGAAATTAATTGTATACTTATCTCATCTTCTGTACTATGTGGAGAGGCTCGAATCTTGGTTGTTGGGCTGATGCTGGCAATTCTTTGATGTTTTGGAGTCTGGAAACCAACTTGGAATGCTGGGGGATATCTTGCCTTGTGCAATTGATAATTTTTAGTAATAACACAAGGCTCTCTTTTTTGAAATGGAGTGATGATATATTGATGTAGAAATTAATTGTATACTTATCTCATCTTCTGTACTATGTGGAGAGGCTCGAATCTTGGTTGTTGGGCTGATGCTGGCAATTCTTTGATATTTTGGAGTCTGGAAACCAACTTGGAATGCTGGGGGATATCTTGCCTTGTGCAATTGATAATTTTTAGTAATAACACAAGGCTCTCTTTTTTGAAATGGAGTGATGATATATTGATGTAGAAATTAATTGTATATTTATCTCATCTTCTGCCTATGTGGAGAGGCTCAAATCTTGGTTGTTGGGCTGATGCTGGCAATTCTTTGATGTTTTTGAGTCTGGAAACCAACTTGGGATGCTGAGGGACATCTTGCCTTGTGCCATTGATAGTTTTTAGTTATAACACAAGGCTCTCTTTTTTGAAATGGAGTGATGATATATATATTTACCAACCCCTCCGCACGAGCAGGATGCGACACAAGGTCAATTTCTTAAGCGGAGTTCAGCAGGTTTGAATTCAGAGTTTTCCTTCTCCTAGACCGGTTGCCTAACCAAGGTTAAAGAGCCCAGTCTGCCCTACTATTTACCCATAGCTGGAGGGAGAGTAGGATTCATACCTTTCCCAAGGGTATTAGCGCTAAGTGAAATGCAATTACCACGTCCAGGATTTGAACTCGGGGCGACGAGTCCATTTCCCATAACTTTAACCATTACACCACGCGCTTCCTACATGGAGTGATGATATATTGATGTAGAAATTAATTGTATACTTATCTCATCTTCTGCCTATGTGGAGAGGCTCGAATCTTGGTTGTTGGGCTGATGCTGGCACATCTTTGATGTTTTTGAGTCTGGAAACCAACTTGGGATGCTGAGGGACATCTTGCCTTGTGCCATTGATAGTTTTTAGTTATAACACAAGGCTCTCTTTTTTGAAATGGAGTGATGATATATTGATGTAGAAATTAATTGTATACTTATCTCATCTTCTGCCTATGTGGAGAGGCTCGAATCTTGGTTGTTGGGCTGATGCTGGCACATCTTTGATGTTTTGGAGTCTGGAAACCAACTTGGGATGCTGAGGGACATCTTGCCTTGTGCCATTGATAGTTTTTAGTTATAACACAAGGCTCTCTTTGTTAAAATGGAGTGATGATGTATTGATGCAGAAATTAATTGTACTAGCAAATATATGCACTCTCCAGGTGAAAGTATTCAAATTTTAATGTAATAAAATATTATATTAAATTAGAAAGGCAAATGAAACTAAATAAGAATGCAGATAAAAAGATTTGAAACAGAGGAGGGTTATAATAAAAAAATAGTACAACTGAAACTTACTCTTCGTTCACTTCTGTCTTTCATTGCTAAATTTTCCTAATTTAACTATTGAGTTAAAATAGGAAGTAAAGAATAAAACTACAGTTATTTCTTCTTGTTAATGGATTTCTTTTCAGATTTATCACCAAGATTTTTGCTCATATTCATTAAGATAAAACCAAACAATTAGAAATCAATAATACTAAGCACAGATTAATTAAAATCAAATTTCTAATATCAATATGCAAATTAGCCTTCCCATTCACACTGTAAGCAGCTATTTTGTTGTATATATAAATACAATTGTATGTTATTAGTATGTAGATATGGTCAATAGTATTAATAATGTAAAACATTTTTATTAATAATTGAGGTTTAAATAAAAATAAAATCATGGAGAATGTGATGTTAAGAACTAAGGGGATTGCTACTTGAGTAATAATATAGTTTCAGTTACAGACAGAAAAACACGCAATCTCCATTATAATTAGATACTTATCTTGTTTTCTGCCTACGTGGAGAGGCTCAAATCTGGTTGCTGGGCCGATGCTGAGTTGGCTGACAATTCCTTGATGTTTGGAGACTGAAAACAAACTTGGGATGCTGGGGGACATCTTGCCTTGTGCCATTTATAGTTCTTAGTAATAACACAAGGCCACTTCTTTTTCTCGTGAGATTTTTTATTTTCCCCCAAGTCACAACTGCCGAGAGCAAGAGACCATGTCTCACTCTCAACACCGTACCAGACTCACTCCACACTCTCACTTCTCCTCTCTCCCACCTTGTCACATGACACCTCTCGACCAATAGAAAAAATACCATGTGGTATTATGATGATTCATTCTTAAACTTTTCCATTCTAATCTAACACGCAATTCTTATTTTCCTTATAAAACTTTTCTGAGAATCAAACTCATTAACAACAGTCTGCGAATCTAGATTGCTAACCATTACACCACATGAATTTTTGGATATAATACTTATAGACTAGAATAGACCATGTGATCTATTCCTTGGCCAATCACTGGTGGCACTCTGAAGCTGATACAATACTTAACCGACCCTACTGGTCATAATTACGCCAGCATTCTTTGACGGCGGACATAGGATTAAATCACTGGACCTTTATCAAAACGCAGGATAGGACTTATACACTTACCAAAGGATCACCAAAGGATTCCATAACATAGGACTTTCTTTAAGCCCTATTTTAACTGGCCAAGGATGGCATTTAAATACTTTACAATGTTCATTTTTAAACTACGTGGTGGAAACTACATAGCCTGGGCAGGTTTTTTTGGGGGGATGCAAGCAGCAAATCCCCCTCTCCACACAGCTGTTATGGTCCAAAGGAAAGGTAAGAACCAATGCAGTTTGGCAACGACGGTGTTGCAGAAGTTGCTGGTTAGTGCTAATTTACATGTCACTGTTACACACCTGGCTCTCCCCCCCTCTATTATGTTACAGAATTATTTGATTGGTGGCAATCGATGTCCACTCTCTATTAGAAAGGAAGCGCACAATGTGTAACGGTTATCGTCATAAGAAATGGACTGAACGGACTTTGGGATGC
>CM042153.1:26491977-26560147 GCA_023376005.1 Doryteuthis pealeii
ACCAATGCTGTTTGGCAACGACAGTGTTGCAGAAGTTGCTGGTTAGTGCTGAGGTTAAGCATCACACCACCTTAGGGACTCCAGCTCCGGATTTGTTTTCGGGGTTTATGCCCTTAGCCTTTCCTTGGGATGAGGTAGAGCCACAAAGCAGTGGTGGTTTTGTATCAGACTTTTCCTTGTCCTAGATGGGTTGCCAACCAAGGCTAAGGAGTCCCATCTAACCCATTTGGAGATTTGTGTGAGTGGTAAGTACCCCAATCTTTCAGACTAATACCCTTAAGAAAGGTGTCAAACCGCTCATCCCCACAAGCTATGGGTTAAATAGTACCTCTACTGTTCTTCTCCAAGGATAGATTTGGCATTAAATACCCTATGAAGATTGATAAAATGAGAACAGGATACCCCCGTGGAATAAATAAAGGGTTAGGTTCAAAGTTCCGTGACGGCTCCCGAATACGGCAAGAAAGTTCCCGAGTTCGAAAAGAAGGTTCCCGAGTCCGACAAGAAATACCTGAAGAAGGCTGGAGGGTATATCGGCCAAAACGTTGTACAAATAACAATGAAGATGGGGACAATAGTCTGAATAACACTAATAATACTAAGATTGATATGCTATTGAACAAAGAAACCAAACCAATAATAAAACTTAGAAAATCTGGATAGGCATATCCACAGAAAATTAAACTCCTTAACAACAGCCTGAAAGATCAGCATTTTAATTTTTGCTCAGAGTGTAGTAATTGTTTCTAATCATATCAATTGTCAATGGTTATTCAACTATTGTGGTTTTGTGCCAAACTAAACAAAACTTAGAATGCAGGCTCAATGGACAATAGCTTATTTTTAAAAGATTAATAATAGAATAAATACAAAAACAAGCATTTTGCCAGACTCCGCTCACTATTCAGTCTGTAGGGACTAGAACCCTCCTGTGCCCATGGGACAGGAAGCTAGAGACTGACGTCCCTTGTTGTGTCGTGAAAACTCCCTCTTAATCAGGCTAGACCTCGAGGAGTAAACCTCGTAGAGTTAGTCTCTCACCACTCAGTCAACAGAGACTGAAGAAAACCCCTCAGTGAGGGAGCATAGCTGGGTACACCACCTGAGCACCCCCTCAGCAAGGGAGATAATTAATTGTAAGTACTGCTTTCAAGTACCTGTTGTATTGTTGTGTCAAATTGCGTTGCATGTTAATAAACTTTGTTAAAAGTACATGTGCTTTTCCCTCATTATTTTGGTTTATGTAACTAGATAATATTCGGACCATATGACCTTTAGGCACCCCTTTTTGATCTCGATTAAGAAAGGACATGTTTTTCATTTACACCGTCAATATCCGGTTGTTTTAACAGACGATTTTTAGATATTTTTAAAAAATTATAAAACTAACCCCTAACCCCTAACCCTAACCCCTAAGAAACAACAGGATATTGACGGTGTAAATGAAAAACATGTCCTTTCTTAATCGAGATCACAAAGGGGTGCCTAAAGGTAATATGGTCCGAATATTCTTCATAGCTTTTTCCTCATTATTTTGGTTTGTGTAACTTGATAACATTCTTTATCAGTTTGTATACAAATTTTCTTACAATTCTGCCTTCATGTAGATTCCCTATGGTTTGTCTTAGTGTTCTATTTTAGCCTTCTATCTTTCATGACTAACTCATGGGGCAGGGGTTAAGACTCCAGCTCCTGATTTTGAATTTCAGTTGTCTTTCTCCTATACTGGTTGTCCACCAAGGAGCCCAGTCCTTACTATTTTACCCATAACTATCAGTTTTGAATACTTTTGCATTGTATTAGTGTTATATCCCAAGATGTAGGAATAACAAATGATAACAAAAACAGTGAAATATATTTAACATATAACAATATTTGTTTTATTTATTCTCTTTCTCCTATACTGGTTGTCCACCAAGGAGCCCAGTCCTTACTATTTTACCCATAACTATCAGTTTTGAATACTTTTGCATTGTATTAGTGTTATATCCCAAGATGTAGGAATAACAAATAATAACAAAAACAGTGAAATATGTTTAACATATAACAATATTTGTTTTATTTATTCTCACCAACTGGGAATACAGAGGGATGAATTTGGATAGAATTCAACTGTGTATCATGTGTGTGTTCATCACATGCAGCCACGTCCTTGTGTTCTGATGTCCCACTGCTTGTCAGTGAATATATCCGGTGTAGAATCGTTAGGGGAGATAACTCTCCCTAACAATTAGGACTGCTGCATTCAGTCTTGGCTTGGCAGTTGTTTCTGATGGAGCTCCTGATTGACACTACTGCTAAGTGTGAAGTTTATGCAGTTATTCAGTTTTTGAATGCAAAAGTCATTAAACTGATTGAAATTCCTTGCCAAGTAACGTGTGGGAAGTCATACATAGATGTAAAAAATGTCCTCAAGTGGTGTAGGGAGTTTGCAACAATGATGAGGTTGAACGCTTCCTCAATGAAATGGTGGCAAACTGGTATGACATGGGCATACGAAAAATGCCACAGCGCCTACAAAAATGCATCAACTCAAATGGCGATTATTTAGAAAAATAGATACATGTTCAAATTTTAAAATGATGTAAACATCATTGACAAAAAGCAATAAACATTTCTGTGATTTCTAAATATTCTGGAGACCATACCTTTGGGATTAACCTCATATATATATATATATATATATATATATATATATATATATATGTATAATGGAAAAGGTGATTTACCGATGAATATGGTTACGATGGTTAGATGGGGCTAAATTCAGGAAGGTAAGTCAGCGATATAACAAATACAAAGTGCTCAATACGTTAGTAGAGCAAATTTATTACAATATAGGTACAAGTGGATTTAACCCTGAAGATCCTTATGGTAAAACTCGAGTATGTTATCACTTGTACCTATATTGTAATATATGTATATATATATATATATAGACATTGTAGGCAGGTATTGTTGAATAACATGGAATACTTCTTCTTCATGATCTTTAGTTGTAGTTTTTCCAGTCTTCTGGTTATTTTTCTTTGGTCAGGATCCAATTGGTATAGGATTTGTCCCATACCATCTACCCTAGCGCTTTCGACTGTTTCCTGAGTCATCATCAGGGGGTTGTATGCTGTAGTGTGTTAGTTCTTTTTTCTTTTCTATCTCTTTTATCTATTTTGTTTTTGCACCTGAGCACTGTACACAATAAATTACATTACATTATTTTACATTATTTATATATATATACTAGCAAATATATGCACCCTCTGGGTGCAAGTATTTAAGTTTTAATGTAAGAAAATATTATATTAAATTAGAAAGGATAATAAAACTAAATAAGAACGCAGATAAAATGATTTGAAACTGAGGGGGGTATAATAGAAAAATAAAACAACTGAAACTTACTCTTCCATCTCTCCTGTCTTTCATTGTTAAACTTTCCTAATTTAACTATTTAGTTAAAATAGGAAGTAAAGAATAAAACTGCAATTATTTCTTCTTGTTAATGGGTTTCTTTTAAGATTTATTGAAGAGATTTTGCTCATATTCATTAAGATAAAACCAAAGAATTAGAAATCAATAATACTCAGCACATATTTATTAAAATCAAATTTTTGATATCAATATGCAAATTAGCCTTTCCGTTCACACAGTAAAACACTATTTTGTTGTATATATAAATACAATTGCATGTCATTAGCAAGTATACAGTATTAATAATATAAAACAATTTTTATGAATAATTGAATTTTAAACAAAAATAATTTCATGGAGAATGTGAAGTAAATAACAAATGGAATTGTGACTTAAGCAGTGATATAGTTTCGGTCACAGACAGAAAAACACACAATCTCCATTATAATAAGAAAATATAACTGTATATCTTTAATTGCAGTCTGATTCAGAATTGAGTAAACTGAAATACTTTTATTGATCCCTATCAGAAGTCATTTTAATTAGTCTAAAGAAAAGTACAAAAAAAAACAAAAACAGATAAAGAGTTTGGTTTGATATCAACTAATATCTTCAACTAATATCTAAATTAGGAGAGTCTATTATTTTTTAGAGGGTTGCTAAGGTTAGTGTTTTAGTTATTAAAGATGTTTACTATATTGTTACCCATATTGAATGCTATTTTATTAATGTTAGGTTTTTATTTATATATATATTTTATTTTATATATATATATATATATATATATATATATATATATATATATATATATATAAAGATGAAGTAAATGGAAGTGAATCCGACAGTATGAATTGAACATTTAAAAAAAATAATAACATTTTAAAAAAAAAATAATAACATCATTTAAAAAAAAAAAATAATAACATCATTTAAAAAAAAAATATTAACATCATTTGTTTTTTAAAAAAAAAGTTCAATTCATATATATATATATATATATATATATATATATATAGGCAATTCCATGTCAAATCATCCAGAGAAAAGTAAAATTGTCACCCACCCCCTTCAATTTTTCTGAAATTTTGTCCAGGTGTGGACTATCATAAAGTTAGACAATCCCCAAAATTTGAGTTTCCAATTCTAAGAATTGGCGGAGTTATGTCGATTTTTAGCTCTCCAAATTTGAAGGGGTGTCGTGAAAAATGCTGATTTTTTGTAATGTAATTTGGAAAGTTAAAATCGACATAACTCCACCAATTTTTGAATTGGAAGCTCAAATTTTTGGGAATGTCTAACTTTAACACAGTCCACACCTGTACAAAATTTCAGAAAAATTGAGGGGGCTGGGTGACAATTTTATTTTTTGGGATGATTTGACATGGATTTTCCCATATATATATATATTGTTTTAAATATGATTAAAAAGTATTGAAACTGAATATCTTCCAGTTCTGGAGGTTTGGGGGAATGTGAAGCACCCCTTCATCACCATTGCTCCCTGGAGAGGTAGTACTTGTTAAGGACCCATCTATGGGTTAAATAGAAAAATGTGTTTATAAAAAAATTGAGTATCCATTAAGAATGTATTTATTTCAAAACTTTGTCGGCATTAAATGACCCACAGAGATTGATATGCCATAAGACGAAACAAACCAAACCAAACCAACTACTGTCCAACCAGCTATGGGTAAATAGTAAGTCTAGGAGAAGGAAAACTCTGAATTCAAACCTGTTAAACTCCGCTTGGAGTGGTCACTAATAGAATAGGCTCAGTCCTAATTAGTGATCTATTTCACTAATTTTTAATTTTTAATTTTTTTTTTTAAATTCTTAATTTAATTTTTCATTATGTCCAAAGTCTTGGTGCTCCATAATTGTGGCCTTGTACCATCCTATGAGATTATTGATTTTCTTTCATTTTTCATTATGTCCAAAGTTGAGAAACCTGAAAAGTGCACAAAAGAAATTCAGCTTTTGTTGTGTTCTCAGATTCTGCTTTGGTGCTTGTCAGCCTTGGGCGGGTTTTTTTTTTATCCTCCATTGTTAATCCACCTAAATCCTCAGCAAGATAATCCCACTTCATGTCTTTATTATTTGGCATTTGGAATTTGTTTCATATCCTAAACTAATTCAGAACAAGTAGAAACAGTTTTGTTGTTGTTGTTGTTTTATTACTAAGAGTTGTAGAATGATAGACTGAGTTGTTACAATAAAAAGTAATTGAAATTAGGATGAAAGAAAAGTTGGTCAAAAATTTAAATTATATTACTTATAGTTGTGTATGGGCCGGGTTAGCTCAGGTGGTAGAGCGTTCGGCTAGAAACCTAATCTAAGGGTAAATAGTAGGTCAGACTGGGCTCTTTAACCTTGGTTAAGCAACCAGTCTAGGAGAAAGAAAACTCTGAATTCAAACCTGTTAAACTCTGCTTAAGAAATTGACCATGTTTCAAATGGACTTGTCAACCTGAGTTCAAATCCTAGACATGGCTGTTTGTGTTGCTTAAGGAGGGAACTGTGGTGGATGAACTGTTCCTGATATGCAACACTCCACTTAGACCCTTACTTAGGCTACGGTAAATAGTAGGGCAGACTGGGCTCTTTAACCTTGGTTAGGCTACCAGTCTAGGAGAAGTAAAACTCTGAATTCAAACCTGTTAAACTCCACTTGGAGTGGTCACTAATAGAATAGGCTCAGTCCTAATTAGTGATCTATTTCACTAATTTTTAATTTTTAATCTTTTTTTAAAAAATTCTATAATTTTATAATTCTATTACTAATAGTTGTGTATGGGCCGGGTTAGCTCAGTCGGTAGAGCATTCGGCTAGAAACCGTAAGGTTCCTAGTTCGATACCGGCCCTCACCAACTCAGCATTATGAGTAGCACAGGGATCTGTGCTGTAAAGTAAGGAGCTGATGGTAGGTGTGGCACTTCACCTCAGATGCAAAAACAATCTCCTTAGTCTAGTGCTAGTGAAAAGGGGATAGACTCTCTCGCTGATTGGCTGATACCGACTTTAGGCCACCCCGACGACTTTACTTACTACTGAATAGTGAGTTTGGTCCTCACTGGGTGCCCCATACTTGCAATCATGTTATATGGGTTGGGTAACTACCTACTAATGCTTGAGTAATGATAGACTCTCAGTCTATCATTACTCAAGTATTAGTAGGTAGTATGGGGCACCCAGCCAGGACCAAACTCACTATTCAGCAGTAAGCAAAGTCGTCTGGGTGGCCTAAAGTCGGTATCAGCCAATCAGCGAGGGAGTCTATCCCCTTTTCAAGGAGATTGTAACAAAAAGCAACCGATATTAAGATGTAAGAAATACAAGTAGAAAAATTTATAATCTTAATGCAGCCATTTTGAGTTTTTTTTTTCTTTTTTCTCCTTCTTTTGATTCTTTTTAGAAACTGGGTTATGTAGCAACATGGAGGCTGTGGTTTTAAAAAAAAATTTTTATTAGGCTATCTCAGATGATCCATCTCGTCGTCGTCGTTGCCATCATGTGACCTGCAATCCTTTGGCTTCATCTTCTACATCTCTTGGGCAGACGATGTCTGGAAAATGGGGTGGATGTAGACTGGGGTGAGCATTTAGAGAAATGCAAGTAAATGTCTGTTGCAAATCCTGGTTGGTAACTGAAGATCTCTTGCAGACTGACCCAGATTAGATTGTGAAAAGCAAAAAAACACAAAAAAACTTTGGGCTTTCTCGACTAAGGGCACCTGCCATTTTCCTCTCAAATTTCCGACAATGTCACAACAGGGGAGGTGAACATGACTGACTGCAGTGGGTATTTTATTTTATTTTATTTTTGAAATGGCATTTTCATGTAAGAAACTTAAAATATATATGTATGTATATGTGTGTGTATGTGAGCGTATATATATATATATATATATATATATATATATATAGGGCCGGTTTAGCTCAGTCGGTAGGGTGTTCGGCAAGAAATCACAAGGTTCTTGATTCGATACTGGCCCTCGCCAACTCAGCATATGAGTAGCACAGGGATCTGTGCGGTAAAGTGAGGAGTTGATGGTAGGTGTGGCCATCCACCTTAGATGCTAAAATAATCTCCTTGGTCTAGCACTAGTGAAAAAGGGATAGACTCCCTCGCTGTCTGGCTGATACCGACATTAGGCGACTTTACTTTATATATATATATATATATATATATATATAATATATTGAAGAAATGGATAAAAAAAATCAACTCGAGTTTCATCGCTAGAATCATCAGGGTTAAATCCACTGAATTAATCAAGTTACCGATTAATAGCAGCTGATCACAAGTATGTTCATTGAATAAGATTTTACAATCAGTGAGGGAGTCTATCCCATTTTCACTAGCACTAGACCAAGGAGATTATTTTTGCATCTGAGGTGGAGTGCTACACCTACCATCAGATCCCTGTGCTATTCATACGTTGAGTTGACTCATTCATCACCATCATGTCGCGCTGTTAGCACGGATATCCATGACATTCTCGGGAGGTCCTCTATGCAGCATCCTGTATCCGCACAGAGCTGGTCAATGCACGTCTTGGTTGGTCGGTCCACACTGGCGTGCCCATGTGCTGGCTTCCACAGGAGGATGTTGCTTATGAATTCATCCTTGCTTCTCCAGCAGTGTCCCGCGTGTCTTGTCCATCTTACTCGGATGGTTTGGGTGATATGTGGCAGGTGGCCGTATAGCTGTTTTCTCGTGGGGTGTTGTTTCCACGTTTTGTTCAGGATCTTACTATATTATATATATATATATATATGTTTGCATGTGTGTGTGTATAAATATGTGTATCTATAATTACCATATTTATATGGGCACCCCACGTGGTGTAATGGTTAGCAAGCTAGATCTGTAGACCATTGTTAGTGAATTCGATTCTCACTGGGTGCCCCACTTCTGGCCTTGTGCAACATCTAAGCTAAGCTTAGTAAATAACTATATATCTATCTATATATATGTGTGTGTATGTATATATAAATCCTGGACAAGGCTGTTGGCATTTCACATGGTGCTAATACCCTTTGGAAAGGTATGCATCCATCTACTCTCCCTCCAGCTATAGGTAAGCAGTAGGTCAGATTGAACTCTTTAACCTTGGCTTGGTAACCAGTCTAGGAGAAGGAAAACTCTGAATTCAAACGTGTTACACTCTGCTGAAGAAATTGACCTTGTGTCACAGTCTGCTCATATGGAGGGATTGGTAAAAATATAAAAATATATGTGCATATGTATATATATATATGTGTGTGTGTGTGCATGTATATACATATATATATATGCATGTGTGTATGTATGTATATATATATGTGTGTGTGTATGTGTGTGTGTGTGTATATATATATATGTGTGCGTGTACATACACATATATATATATGCATGTGTGTGTGTGTGTGCGTGTGTGTGCGTGTGAGTATAAATATATACAAGGTGTCTCATAAAAGTATCGAGATTGAAGCTGTATTTACCAAGATAGAAATGAACAATGAATGGAACGTTCATTTTTTCAGAATACAAGGAGTGTCAAATAGTATAAATAATCTTGAGACTTTTTTGATAGACCTTGTATATATATATATATATATATATATATATATATATATACAATATATTTGCCTTTCATTTGGTCACATTTGATCTGAATATCTTGGTCAGTCTTTTTCAGTCGCCTCATATACATTAGTATCGAGTTTTTTTTTATTCGAGGTCTATCAAAAAAGTATCGAGATTTTTTGTACTATTTGACACACCTTGTCTTCTGAAAAGTCTTTTTCCGTTGCCCCTCATACATTCATACTGTCGTGCCTTAAGTCACCCAAAAAGTGCGATATACATACCAGTTTAAAATGAACGAGAAATTTTGGGGAAGCCAGCTAGTGTAGTGGTTAGAATGTCCGACTGTCAGCCTGACAGGTAGGGTTCAAATCACGCACAAAGCACTGCCCTGTCTATAGCCTAATGGGCTGAAATGTACATATAGAAATGACTTTTTCTCGATTTGTTTACGCTTTACATTTAAACCGATATGCACGCCTAATTCATTTAGTTATAATTAATTAATTAACAAAATTAGGTATGACTTTAATTAAGCACATAATCTCCCACAAATTGTCGGCCTTCGCCATTTTCAAACACACTGTTTGACTACTTCATATATATATATATATATATATATATATATATATATATATAATGTATGAGGGGCGACTGAAAAAGACTGACCAAGATACTCAGTTGGAATGTGACCAAATGAAAGGCAAATATCGAATGTACCTCTAGAAAAATATTTATCCTATTTCTTCCAGAAAATGTCAGTCTCTTTAAAAGCTGAGCAGACACATGCACCCTCGTCTGTGAACGTTTCATTTTTAGTGGGAATATTTATTGAGAAGACAGAAAGCAGTTCTTCCTTAATTGTCTCCGGGTACTTTGTATCTATTAATTTTTTTTTCTTGATTCATATACGAAGAAGTTTTTATTTTTTCCCTTCCAGGAAAAATATGAAGTATTTGCCAGGTTACAAGATACATGGTTTACAATGGCATCTAAGCTTCATGGCTGTCTATTTTGGGCTTCAGTAGACAGCCCTTGAGATATAATATCAGTGCATTGGATGCAGGGTAGTTTTGCATTTTTCTTTTCTTTTTTTTTTTTTCTTTTTTTTTTCTATCTGCTGGCAAATATGGTAATTAGACAGGCTCACCAACTTGGCATTGTATATTTATCCCCAGACCTCGTGAATGCAACTCCAATATTATAACCATTGGGATATTCCTAAATTAAAATTCTTTTCTCTTAAAGTGGCTAACTAAAGGCAATGCTTATCTCCTCTTCTCGATATTATTACTTCCAGTAAAAGCACGCCGAGGCTCCAGGTTTGATACCAGCCCTCGCCAACTCAGTGTATGAGTAGCACAGCGATCTGTGTGGTAAAGTGAGGAGCTGATGGTAGGTGTGGCACTGCGCCTCAGATGCCAAAACAATCTCCTTGGGCTAGTGCTAGTGAAAAAGGGATAGACACCCTCGCTGTATGGCTGATTCCGACTTTAGGCCACCCCGACGACTTTACCTACTTTATAAGACATATGCCACCCTGTCAACATGGCTGAAAATATGCTGACTGTATCCTTTGCAGAAGGGTAAGACCCCCACCCCCCCAAAAAAATTGTGGTGCCCTGGTTATGATACTAAACTGCCGTTCTGGAGAGTGTAGAATACCCTTCATTGCCATTACTCCCAGATCCACTCTGTACCGGTTAGTGTCTCATCTATGGGATCAAATAGATGTATTTAAAAATTATTTGTATTTGGTAGGACCATGTGCAAGAAAAAAAATCTCTTTGTTGGAATATTTTGTAATATAAGTTGTGCTGAGGTCTACCACTTAAACTTATAGACTCGGCATGGACATGTGGATTAAAGCCAGCCAATCAACAGCTCGAATACGTGGTTAGTCAACTATTTATTCACCGATCTTGAAAGCCATTCATTTGCACATATTCAACATTGACGAATGGACCTGCAACCAAGGACTTTGCTCAACCAAAGGATTCTACCCAACACTAAGGGACACCAAGGAAGAACGCAAGGATTTTACCCAATACTAAGGGACACCGAGTAACAACCAAAGGTTTTTTTTATTAAAGATCAGCCTCTGCAAGGGATCTCCATTGTAAAATGCTCTCACTTGAAGCCTAAAAATGGCCCCAAAAATTGTAACACTCTTAAGCAACAACTACAAAAAAAATATAAATATGAATTTCTTTCTTTCATATTTTTCTGTGTAGCATGTCTTTACTTCCCTTTCTTTATAACAAAAATGAAATTGTCCATTATTTAGCTGATGTGACGCCACTCATATTAAATAAGAATTTGGTGGATAAGCAACACAAGATAATCAGGATTTATAGTTACTTACTGCGTGAGTGGCTGAACAGACCAATTTTTGAATGGCAATCTCTGGTGCAGTGACTGCAAACATACAGTGTTGCTCGCTGGAGTTGCTGTTGCCTCTCCTTCCTTTTGGCTCTCTTTTCTGCGGTGGCTTCTTTCCTCTCTTTTTCACTCCAAAACTTCATAATTGTACCTCCAGTTCAGTAACTATTTGGATATTCTTGAATTTGTTATTTTGGAGCATATTACCTTTAGGCACCCCTTTTTGATCTCGATTAAGAAAGGACATGTTTTTCATTTACACCGTCAATATCCGGTTGTTTGTTAGGGTTAGGGTTAGAATTAGGGTTTAGTCTTATAATTAAAAAAAAATCTAAAAATCGTCTGTTAAAACAACCGGATATTGACAGTGTAAATGAAAAACATGTCCTTTCTTAATCGAGATAAAAAAGGGGTGCCTAAAGGTCATATGGTCCGTTATTTTTAATTTTTCTATTTGGAAATACCAAATTCTCAGTATTCTCATATTTATGAGTTTATCATAACAACCTGGCAGTACTTATCTCCTCTCTAGGTACTTAGTGTTAGTAATTCTTTTTCTTTTCTCGATTTATATCCAGATTCCAGCATTAATGGCGGTGGCTGTGTGTGCAACTGAAAGAAGTAAATCATATGTATTTAGAACAAAATGGAGGGGATTAAATAACTTTTGCTTGCAGAGAACGTCATTTCATCTGCTGCTGTCTTGAAACCAATCAGCTACCAAAGCTGCGTAAGCTTTTCATGCTTACGTACGTCAAACAACCTTGTCATCTGACTTTATTTACTTTGGTTACTTATAAAAAGGAAGCACATTTTTGTTGCATTTGCATATTCTAGTGCATATGTAATGCATCTTATGAACCCCACCCCCAACAACTAAAAACAAACAAAAAAAAAATAATAATCCTTCCTCTTCTGGAAAGAAATGTCCACATTATTTCTTTAAGAATAAAATATGAGGGTAATCCCAAATGTAAGGACTTCAATATATTTAGTGTTAGTGAAATAAATCACTAATTAGGACTGAGCCTGTTCTAGTAGTATCCACCCCAAGTGGAGTTTAGCAAAATGTGGTGGAGCATCATCTTTAAATATAGTTTGAAATTGGAAGGTAGTGAAATAGATCACTAATTAGGACTGAGTCTATTCTAGTAATGACCACCTCAATTGGAGTTTAACAGGTTTGAATTCAGTGTTTTCCTTCTCCTAGACTGATTGCTTTACCAAGGTTAAAGAGCCCAGTCTGCCCTACTATTTATCCATAGCTGGAGGGAGAGTAGGATTCATACCTTTCCCAAGAGTATTAGCACTAAATGCAATTACCACATCCAGAATTTGAAGAAATAAGTCCACATTATTTCTTTAAGAATAAAATATGAGGGCAATCCCAAATGTAAGGACTTCAAAATATTTAGTGTTAGTGAAATAAATCACTAATTAGGACTGAGCCTATTCTAGTAGTATCCACCCCAAGTGGAGTTTAGCAAAATGTGGTGGAGCATCATCTTGCATAAAAATCAAGTCTTCAATATTCTCCCAAATATTGACAACTGGCCAGATTAGAAATTAAAAATAGTTTGAAATTGGAAGGTAGTGAAATAGATCACTAATTAGGACTGAGTCTATTCTAGTAATGACCACCTCAATTGGAGTTTAACAGGTTTGAATTCAGTGTTTTCCTTCTCCTAGACTGATTGCTTTACCAAGGTTAAAGAGCCCAGTCTGCCCTACTATTTATCCATAGCTGGAGGGAGAGTAGGATTCATACCTTTCGCAAGAGTATTAGCACTAAATGTAATTACCACATCCAGAATTTGAACTCGGGACGACGAGTCCATTTCCCATGACTTTAACCATTACACCACATGCTTCCTTGTCAGATACAATATAAATACGAAAA
The DNA here is from genome assembly GCA_023376005.1 of Doryteuthis pealeii. Lineage (NCBI taxonomy): Eukaryota > Metazoa > Mollusca > Cephalopoda > Myopsida > Loliginidae > Doryteuthis > Doryteuthis pealeii. The sequence continues at coordinate 26,505,233 of CM042153.1, forward strand.
ATCGTTTGTTGTTTTGTTTACAAATGTTTGGAATGAAACTTACCGGTGATGTGTTAAAATGTAAACCTTTGATTAGCTTGAGAAGCTAGGGTGCCTATTGGAGACTTGATCCAATTATTCTATGCACCTGTCTATACAGCTGTGCAATTATCTTTTATACATGTGCATCACTAAATTATTCTATGCACCTTTCCACATACCTGTACAATTATCTTTTATAAGAATGCATCACTAAACTATTCTATGCATCTATCTACACACCTGTGCAATTAACTTTTATAAGAATGCATCACTAAATCCTACTATGCACCAGTCCACATACCTGTGCAATTATCTTTTATAAGAATGTATCACTAAATTATTCTATGCATCTATCTACACACCTGTGCAATTAACTTTTATAAGAATGCATCACTAAATCCTACTATGCACCTGTCCACATACCTGTGCAATTATCTTTATAAGAATGTATCACTAAATTATTCTATGCATCTATCTACACACCTGTGCAATTAACTTTTATAAGAATGCATCACAAAATCCTACTATGCACCTGTCCACATACCTGTGCAATTATCTTTTATAAGAATGCATCACTAAATTATTCTACACATCTGTGTATTTATCTTTTATAAGAATGCATGATTAACTCATTCTATACACCTGTCTACACACCTGTGCAATTATCTCTTAAAATAGGAGTGCATCACTAAATCATACTATGCATTGCTATACACACCTGTGCAATCATCTATATAAATGTGAGTCACTCTACAATTCTCTGTATGCATCAGCACACCTTTGCAATTCTCTTTGTACATTTCATGTGTCAGTGTGTCTATTTCTTTGTTTCTTTGTTTCTTTGTTGCTTTGTTTCTTTTTTCTTCTTTCTCTCTCTCTCTCTCTCTTTCTCTCTCTCTCTCTTTTCTCTCTCTTTTCTCTCACTGTTTGTTTTAGAAAGTCTTTGTCTATCATGTCTCTTTCTCTTCCTCTCTCTCTTTTTGTTTCTGCCTTTTTTTCTGTTTCCACACCCACCTTCCCCTTCTCTCTTTCTCCCTATCTACAGTGTATCTTTCTCTCTCTCTCTCTTTCTCTCTCTCTCTCTCTCTCTCTCTCTATATATATATATATATATATATATATATATCCATCTCTCTCTCTCTCTCTCTATATATATATATATATATATCCATCTCTCTCTCTTGTTTCTTCCTTTGTTTCCTGTTTTCACGCCCACCTCTCTCTTTTCTTTCTCTCTATCTACTGTGCATCCTTCTCTTTGCCCTCTCTCTCTCTCTCTCTCTATATATATATATATATATATATCCATCTCTCTCTCTCTTTGTTTCTTCCTTTGTTTCCTGTTTCCACGCCCACCTCTCTCTTTCTTTCTCCCTATCTACTGTGCATCCTTCTCTCTGCCTCTCTCTCTCTCTCTCTCTCTCTCTCTCTATATATATATATATATATATATATATATATATATATATGTATATATATATCCATCTCTCTCTCTCTCTTTGTTTCTTCCTTTGTTTCCTGTTTCCACGCCTACCTCTCTCTTTTCTTTCTCTCTATCTACTGTGCATCCTTCTCTCTGCCCCCTCTCTTTCTATCTATCTCTCTTTTTTTATTCCTTTGTTTCCTGTTTCCACGTCCACCCCTCTCTCTCCTCTCTTTCTCCTGGTCTACTGTGTATCCTTCTCTCTGTTCCACCCCTCTCTCTGTCTTTGTTTCTTCCTTTATTTCCTGTTTCCACGCCCACCTCGCTCTCTCTCTCTCTCTCCTCTCTATCTCCAGGTCTACTGTGTATCCTTCTCTCTATTTCCCTTAGTCCTTCCTCTCTCACATCCCATTTGCTTATCTAATTCTCCATCACTCAATGCATCTGCTGCTTATAAAGGGCTTGTCACAGTTATTGATTTTATAGTTTCTCAGATTCTTGCCTCATTAAATAAAACAAGACCAGAAAAACAAGCAAGAATAAGAATAAACCAGAAACAAAAAAGAAAATACTCCAAGAATCATCCAATTCTTGCAACATTTCTTTCTGATCTGATTTCTTGCAGACCATAAAACAATCAGCAACAAACAGAACATTTGTTATTATTAATTCTTTAACCAGTATTTTCTTCATCTTTTAATGAGGGTTGTCTGAAACATTCGTAGGTTTGGTCTGGTTTAGTTTCTTTGTTTAATTGCATATCAACCTTTGGGGAATATTTAATGCCAAAGACCAGTAGTGGTACTATTTAACCCAAAGCTAGGGGGATGATGGAGGTTCATACTGTTGGGTTGTCTTCCCTTGCCTGGAAGAGTTATCTTCCCTCTGGGTTCCACCAGGGTTTTTTGGTATTTAAGCGCCTATTTTGAACTTTCTCTCTCTCTCTCTCTCTCTCTCTCTCTCTCTCTCTCTCACTCTCTCTCTCTCTCTCTCTCTTGCTTTTGACAACTATGGGTTAGACACTTGTCTACACCCTCCCTGTGTGGGGGTTCTCCCACCTCACACCGACATTAGTAAGTGACTTTCTTAAGGACTCTCCATAACCCCTCATTACTTCTATGTCTAATTATAACTACTTTGTATCTTATTCCTTTCATGTGTCATTCACACGTACATTATGTATCTTTGTCTCACGTACATGTATTTTATGTTATAAATGTTTCTCCATGTGCTTATATTAAAGTCTATGTTATGTTTAACACCCTTGTCGGAGTTGTTCGTTTCAACCAATTATAATTTATATTATAACCTTGAACCTAACAGCATTTTTAATACAGTTATATATCGCTGATATATAGACATAGTGTGAATACAGAAAAGAGAGAAATTTAGTTGTGTCTCCTTTCACCAAGAGCCAATATTATTAGTAGTATATCCGTAACAATCTACAGTTGATAGGAAATCCACTAGGTTACGGGTTCAATACCGACCCTTGCCAGCTTAGATCTATGCGGTAAAATGGGGAGCTGGGGTGAGGGTCCAGTGGCTTCGTCCCTGGACCATGGCTATGTTATATTTAACACCCTTGTTGGAGTTGTTTGTTTCAACCAATTATAATTGATATTATAACTTTGAACCTTACAATACCTTTCCAAGGGGTATTAGTCTAAAATTGAACGTAACAATGTGACCGGAGTTCAAACTTACTCACTACAATGTTACAGTCCCTCACATCAGCCACTACACCACAGTGACTTCCCCTACATCCATAGGCTGACCAAAATACTCTCATGGAATGTGACCAAATAGGGTCTATTTTTCAACATAGTCCCCCTTGCATTCAAGACACTTCTTTTATTAGTGTTGCAGAGTTCTACATAGTGGGGAGTACCTCTTCATTACCAATACTCCTAGGTGTTACAATTTTATGGGCCATCTGTTAGTCTTCAAGCAAGAGCGCTTGTCCAGCGGAAATCCTTGGTAATCCTCTGTAAAGAATCCTCAATATTGTAAGTTCCTTCGTCAATGGTTGCAAATGGACTATGAAAGTATCAGTATTTAAGTAGTTAATTCTTCCAGAGTTCCTGGCATTTCAAGAGTGCATTTATTAGATGTTTATTTAAACATTGTTGTAGGTGACTCACCTATGACACGAACATGGACTTACCCAAAGGGTATATATTTAACAGAGTAAAGCTACTCAGAGTAGTACCAAATACAGTTCTTCATGTAAGCTGAAACAAGGAAACCCTTCCTTTGTACGTTGATAAATGTTGCTGAATACAATCTGTTCCCTACATTTTATACCCGTGTTGAGTTATTATTTATTGACCCTTAAACAGGTCACAACAAACATAGAGGGGCTAATTTAGCTCACTTGGTAGGCCGCAGCCTGGGAATTGCTAGGTTCCGAGTTCAATACCAGTCCCCACCAAGTCAGTGCATAAGTAGTACATTTTCCAGGTAGATTCAATGCTGAGTAGTTGATAGAGATTTCTCTACAACTTACTAAGCATTTGTTTCTTTTTGTATAATACATGTACATTTTGATTCAAGTGTTGTTTTATTCAGATCTAATGTAAATGAAAATGAGCAAATTTGCATGTTTATACATAGAAAATAAGTTAATTTCTAAATTTCTTTATCCAAGATACAAAAGCAAAGATTGAAGGAACTAATTACCATTTTCTATACTCTTAGAACATAAAGAGCAGGAAGGAATCTGTTGGGGTTATTTCATAGAAGTCTAACATAAACAAAGGGGAACCATACAATAGTATTGACATGGCTACAGGTTGATATATATTTACCAACCACTCCGCACGAGCAGGGTGCAACACAAGGTCAATTTCTTAAGCGGAGTTCAACAGGTTTGAATTCAGAGTTTTCCTTCTCCTAGACTGGTTGCCTAAACATGGTTAAAGAGCCCTGTCTGCCCTACTATTTACACATAGCTGGAGGGAGAGTATGATTCATACCTTTCCCAAGGGTATTAGCGCTAAATGAAATGCAATTACTACGTCTGATAAATTATTTATCTATTTATTGATCTACTAGGAAAAAAGAAGACCTGGGTTAGGGTTAGGGTGGGGTTTAGGGTTAGGATTAGGGTTTAGAGTTATTTTTAATGGGAAAATGAATAAATAATTTATCAGTCAAGAGTGGTTCCCCTTTGTTTATGTTAGACTTATAGGAGATAACCATCTGTTGGTTTGGTTTTGGTTTGTTTTGTTTTATGGCATATCAACTTGTAGCCATGTCAATACTATTGTATGGTTGCAGCAGTTAGACTTCCACAAAACACTTCAAGAAAAAAACTAGATGGGAACTACACAAGGATCTTGCATGCTGTTTTGAAGAAATCCTGGAATCATCACCCTACAAAACAACAGTTGTATGGCCACATGACTCTCATCCCATAAACCATCCAAGTATGAAAAAGTAAAGATGAACTCTTATGGATTCCTACACATAGACACCCCAGTGTTGGCTAACCAGGAAAAAATTGACATTAATCAGTTCTGTATCGACACTGGGTATCGTCTAGAGGACTTACCAAGAGCAATGGCTGATACAGGTGAATAGAGAGATGGGACCCTAATAGGTAATACCACTCCAGGTCACAGTGGACCTGGGAGTAATTGTGATTAATGGGTGCTCCACATTCCCCAAACTTCCAGAACTGGAATCTCCCATCAGATAGTTTAACGTCATTCCTAGGACATGAAGACCCTCAGCCACCGCCTTCTAGCACCCATATGATATAAAGGGTTGGGGCTTGCCATAAAGGCAATAGGGTTGGGGCAATCATATAGGTGCTAGGGCTTGGAGCCGATTGATTGGAGGAGGCCTCTCCGACCTCCCGTCTAGCTCAAGTAAGAGCCAAAGTGGAGTGTTGCATGTTATGAACTGCTCAGCCACCTGGGTTCCATCCTTAAGCATCATGGATTGCCCCCCCCTCACCATGGCAACAGGTAGCCCCATTGGGGGAGTCTTTGAAAAGAAGGTTCCCGAGTGACAAGATTCCCGGCAAGAAATACCTGAAGAAGGCCAGAGAGCACATCTGCCAAAACATTGTACAGAGGGTTCCTGAGTTTGAAAAGAAGGTTCCCGAGTTAGACAAGATTCCCGGCAAGAAATACCTGAAGAAGGCCAGAGGGTACATCGGCCAAAATGTTGTACAGAAGGTTCCAGAGTTCAACAAGGTTCCCAGCAAGAAATACCTGAAGATGGCCAGAGGGTACATTGGCCAAAATATTGTACAGATAACAATAAAGATGAGGACAATAGTCTGAATAATCCAAATAATACAAATTAATAGTAACATTAGATCTTTCCTATTGATTGGAGTATTCACTAAGACAAGCCAGTATTGCAATCAGTGATATGATAATTAAATTTATTATTTAATAATTCTCATAACTCAGTTTGTCTGAAGCAATTTACAGAAATAATGCATTCAAGATTAATTAATTTCAGTTGGTGATGGTACATGTTATCTAAGAAAAGAGGTTTCTAATTTAATCATCTCATTCTTCTTTTAGCCCTGTTAGTGGGGATTAGAATAAACTGACTGTATCCCCAGCAGAGGTGTAAGATCCCACCCCTACCAAAATGGTATCCTGGTTATGACATGAAACTGCATCTGACGTTGAGGTTCCAATTCTGGAGCTCTGAGGAATGTGGAGTACCCCTTCACTACCATTACTCCCAAGTCCAATTTGCCCCTCAGTGATAGTACCTGTCAGGGTCCCATCGATCAGTTAAATAGATCTGTTTAAGAATTCATTGCCATAACTCCCAGGTCCACCCTGACCCGGAGTGGTCATACCTTTTAGGGTCCCATCTATGTGTTAAATGGAAGAAAATGAGTTAACAAAAATGTGTTTAAAAAAATTGATTGATTTCTTTGGTTTCTTTGTTTAATGGCATATCAACCTTTGTGGGTTATTTAATACCACAGCTATCCTTGTAAAAGATCAGTAATACTATTTAACCCATAGCTGGGGGTAAAAAATTGAGTTCAAAAAAAGAATTTTCAATATCCATCAAGAATGAATAGAACAAAATGTCTTCAGCATAAAATAAGCCAGCAAGGGTTGACATACCATAAAATCCAACAGAGAGAGAGAGAGAGAGAGAGAGAAGAGAGAGAGAGAGAGAGAGAGAGAGAGAGAGAGACCCTTTCTGCCAAATGCTTGTTTATCAATGGAAATTTCAAGCAAAACTGGAAAACAAACGCTCAGCTAATTTTAGAGCAGCAACGAACAGAGTCGATTGACTTGTATAAGCTGATGGCTTTAGAACAGAGGTCATGGTAGTATCAGTAGTTAATGTAAAAGGAAAAAAAGAAAAAAACAACAGAAGAATGCTAGGCAGCATGCCCATGTCTGAGTGGGGTGGGGGAGGGTAATCTAAAATTATTCATTGATCTCTCTCTGAGATCTTTGTCTTGGCTGGGGCCCAGACTGTTGGGTGGTATGAACCAAGTCCAATTCTAACAATGGCTAGAGCAGAGGTGAGGAACCTACGACCTTAAGGCCAAATGTGCCCTTCCAGACCATTAAGTGCAGCCTTTCATGGCTCAGTGAAAAGACCAATTAAAGTTGCAGCCTTTCATGGCTTAGTGAAAAGACCAATTAAAATTGCAGCCTTTCATGGCTTAGTAAAAAGACCAATTAAAATTGCAGCCTTTCATGGCTAAGTGAAAAGACCGATTAGAATTGCAGACTTTCATGGCTCAGTGAAAAGACCAATTAAAATTGCAGCCTTTCATGGCTCAGTGAAAAGACAATTAAAATTGCAGCCTTTCATGCCTTAGTGAAAAGACCAATTAAAATTGCAGCCTTTCATGGCTAAGTGAAAAGACCAATTAAAATTGCAGACCATGGCTCAGTGAAAAGACCAATTAAAATTGCAGCCTTCATGGCTCAGTGAAAAGACCAATTAAAATTGCAGACTTCCATGGCTCAGTGAAAAGACCAATTAAAATTGCAGCCTTTCATGCCTTAGTGAAAGACCAATTAAAATTGCAGCCTTCCATGGCTTAGTGAAAAGACCAATTAAAATTGCAGACTTTCATGGCTCAGTGAAAAGACCAATTAAAATTGCAGCCTTTCATGGCTCAGTGAAAAGACCAATTAAAATTGCAGCCTTTCATGCCTTAGTGAAAAGACCAATTAAAATTGCAGCCTTTCATGGCTAAGTGAAAAGACCAATTAAAATTGCAGCCTTTCATGGCTAAGTGAAAAGACCGATTAGAATTGCAGACTTTCATGGCTCAGTGAAAAGACCAGTTAAAATTGCAGCCTTTCATGGCTTAGTTAAAAGACCAATTAAAATTGCAGCCTTCCATGTCTAAGTGAAAAGACCAATTAAAATTGCAGCCTTTCATGGCTTAGTGAAAAGACCAATTAAAATTGCAGCCTTCCATGTCTAAGTGAAAAGACCAATTAAAATTGCAGCCTTTCATGGCTTCCAATTAAAATTGCAGCCTTTCATGGCTAAGTGAAAGACCGATTAGAATTGCAGCCTTTCATGGCTCAGTGAAAAGACCAATTAAAATTGCAGCCTTTCATGGCTTAGTGAAAAGACCAATTAAAATTGCAGCCTTCCATGTCTAAGTGAAAAGACCAATTAAAATTGCAGCCTTTCATGGCTTAGTGAAAAGACCAATTAAAATTGCAGCCTTCCATGTCTAAGTGAAAAGACCAATTAAAATTGCAGCCTTTCATGGCTTAGTTAAAAGACCAATTAAAATTGCAGTCTTTCATGGCTTAGTTAAAAGACCAATTAAAATTGCAGCCTTTCATGGCTCAGTGAAAAGACCAATTAAAATTGCAGCCTTTCATGGCTTGGTAAAAAGACCAATTAAAATTGCAGCCTTTCATGGCTAAGTGAAAAGACCAATTAAAAATTGCAGCCTTCCATGGCTCAGTGAAAAGACCAATTAAAATTGCAGACTTTCATGGCTTAGTGAAAAGACCAATTAAAATTGCAGCCTTCCATGTCTAAGTGAAAAGACCAATTAAAATTGCAGCCTTTCATGGCTTAGTTAAAAGACCAATTAAAATTGCAGCCTTTCATGGCTTAGTTAAAAGACCAATTAAAATTGCAGCCTTTCATGGCTTGGTAAAAAGACCAATTAAAATTGCAGCCTTTCATGGCTAAGTGAAAAGACCAATTAAAATTGCAGCCTTCCATGGCTCAGTGAAAAGACCAATTAAAATTGCAGCCTTCCATGGCTTAGTGAAAAGACCAATTAAAATTGCAGGCTTTCATGGCTTGGTAAAAAGACCAATTAAAATTGCAGCCTTTCATGGCTTAGTGAAAAGACCAATTAAAATTGCAGCCTTTCATGGCTAAGTGAAAAGACCAATTAAAATTGCAGCCTTTCATGGCTAAGTGAAAAGACCGATTAGAATTGCAGCCTTTCATGGCTTAGTGAAAAGATCAATTAAAATTGCAGCCTTCCATGTCTAAGTGAAAAGACCAATTAAAATTGCAGCCTTTCATGGCTTAGTTAAAAGACCAATTAAAATTGCAGCCTTTCATGGCTTAGTTAAAAGACCAATTAAAATTGCAGCCTTTCATGGCTCAGTGAAAAGACCAATTAAAATTGCAGCCTTTCATAGCTTGGTAAAAAGACCAATTAAAATTGCAGCCTTTCATGGCTTGGTAAAAAGACCAATTAAAATTGCAGGCTTTCATGGCTTGGTAAAAAGACCAATTAAAATTGCAGCCTTTCATGGCTCAGTGAAAAGACCAATTAAAATTGCAGCCTTCCATGGCTTGGTAAAAAGACCAATTAAAATTGCAGGCTTTCATGGCTTGGTAAAAAGACCAATTGCAGCCTTCCAAATTAAAATTGCAGCCTTCCATGGCTTAGTGAAAAGACCAATTAAAATTGCAGCTTTCATGGCTTGGTAAAAAGACCAATTAAAATTGCAGCCTTTCATGGCTAAGTGAAAAGACCAATTAAAATTGCAGCCTTCCATGGCTTGGTAAAAAGACCAATTAAAATTGCAGGCTTTCATGGCTTGGTAAAAAGACCAATTAAAATTGCAGCCTTCCATGGCTTGGTAAAAAGACCAATTAAAATTGCAGGCTTTCATGGCTTGGTAAAAAGACCAATTAAAATTGCAGGCTTCCATGGCTCAGTGAAAAGACCAATTAAAATTGCAGCCTTCCATGGCTTAGTGAAAAGACCAATTAAAATTGCAGGCTTTCATGGCTTGGTAAAAAGACCAATTAAAATTGCAGCCTTTCATGGCTTGGCAAAAAGACCAATTAAAATTGCAGCCTTTCATGGCTTGGTAAAAAGACCAATTAAAATTGCAGCCTTTCATGCTAAGTGAAAGACCAATTAAAATTGCAGCCTTTCATGACTTGGTAAAAGACAAATTAAAATTGCAGCCTTTCATGGCTAATTGAAAAGACCAATTAAAATTGCAGCCTTTCATGACTTGGTAAAAAGACCAATTAAAATTGCAGCCTTTCATGACTTGGTAAAAAGACCATTAAAATTGCAGCCTTTCATGAAAAAAAGACAATTAAAATTGCAGCCTTTCATGGCTAAAAGACCAATTAAATTGCAGCCTTTCATGACTTGGTAAAAAGACCAATTAAAATTGCAGCCTTTCATGGCTAATTGAAAAGACCAATTAAAATTGCAGCTTTCATGACTTGGTAAAAAGACCAATTAAAATTGCAGCCTTTCATGGCTAATTGAAAAGACCAATTAAAATTGCAGCCTTTCATGACTTGGTAAAAAGACCAATTAAAATTTAAAATTGCAGCCTTTCATGACTTGGTAAAAAGACCAATTAAAATTGCAGCCTTTCATGGCTAATTGAAAAAGACCAATTAAAATTGCAGCCTTTCATGACTTGGTAAAAAGACCAATTAAAATTGCAGCCTTTCATGACTTGGTAAAAAAGACCAATTAAATTGCAGCCTTTCATGGCTAATTGAAAAGACCAATTAAAATTGCAGCCTTTCATGACTTGGTAAAAAGACCAATTAAAATTGCAGCCTTTCATGGCTAAGTGAAAAGACCAATTAAAATTGCAGCCTTTCATGGCTTGGTAAAAAGACCAATTAAAATTGCAGCCTTTCATGGCTTGGTAAAAAGACCAATTAGAATTGCAGCCTTTCATGGCTAAGTGAAAAGACCAATTAAAATTGCAAGCTTCCCCTTTAACAACCGATAACCCAATGCATTCTTGCAAAAGTCTAGGAGAAGGAAAACTTTGAATTCAAACTAAAGGGGCTCTCTTCTTGTGAGTCAAAATGCATTTAAGAGCTCCTCCCCATCCTTCTTTTCCTCCTCCTGCACATCCTCTTCCTCCTCCTACCCCTCTTCATCCTCCTCCTCCTCTTCTTCCTCCTCCTCCTTTTCATCCTTCTATCCCTCTTCCTCATCCTGAACATTCTCTTCCTCTTTCTCCTCATAGCTCTCTTCATCTTCTTCCTCCTCCTCTTCATCTTCCTCCTCCTACCCCTCTTCATCTTCCTCCTCCTCCATCTCCCCATTCCTTCTTTTCCTCCTCCTGAACATCCTCTTCCTCCTCCCACCCCTCTTCCTCCTCTTCCTCCGCCTTCTCTTCTATTGTTTGTTGTTCATTTGAAATTAAAATGCACGCTTGTTCACCAATGAGAAAATGTGCAATCAACGTATGTAAATTCTGTTTCAGTATGTGTATTTTCGCAATGAATTAAAATGAAAATCTTATTAATTAAATCACATTGATTTAAAATAAATGAAATTACATTGTTCCTTATTTGATTGAATTATCTACAAATAAATGTAAATAAATTATATTGTTATTGTTTTGATTAGATTGGATTGTTTATAGAAATTAATTTGCTTCACTTCATGAAAATTCATCTTTTAATAACGTTGATTACAGTTGATGAAATTTTTATAAAAATGGTTTAGTAAATTTATTTCTCTAATTATCCAGCTGATCATGAATTAAAAAAAAACATTTTGCCAAAATATTTCTTAAATCTGTAAAGAAAGAAAAACCTTAAAAGATATAAGTTTTTCAAACTATTACAAATACAAGGTGTGTTAAAAAAGTATCAAGATTTTTGGTACTTTTTGACACACCTTGTATACTGAAAAAATTAACGTTCCATTCATTGTTCATTTCTATCTTGGAAAATACAGCTTCAAACTCGACACTTTTATAACACCCCTTGTTTCAAGTAGCTAATGATAATGATCCTTCTTAAAAAAAGAAGAAATTACAGCTTCAAGTAACTATTCTATGAATGAATATTAGGAATCTACTAAGTAAAGATTGATAATTAGTGATTTCTAGTACAAATAATTGATATCTAATTGGTATCTAAGCTTAGATTTTTTTAAATCCAGTACATTTATTTTATTTATATAACCTTGTCATCTAATACTTAAAGCCCACACGAAATCCCTACATCATATATATATATACACATATATATATATATATATATATAGTGTGTCAAAAAAGTATCTTTTTTTACACACCTTGTAATATATATATATATATATATATATATATATATAAGGTGAGTCAAAAAGTATCAAGATTTGGTTATTTCCTATAACTCCAACCTAAAAAAGGGGAACCACTCTGAATGAATTTTATGAATTATTTATTTATTTATTGATCTACTAGGGAAAAAAAGACGGGATTAGGGTTATGGTTAGGGTTAGGGTTTAGGGTTAAGGTTGGGGTTAGGGTTAGGGTTAGGTTAGAGTTTAGGGTTAGTTTAATGGGAAAATAATGGAGAGGGATGGTATTGAACCAGTAACCATGTGGTTTCTCCTAATTAGGAGATAAAATTCATTAATTAACATATAAAATTCATTCATTATTTTGTACTTTTTGACACATCTTGTATTATCTTGGATTCTTCCATTGCCCACAAGGTGTTGTGTTGTAACTACCTTATTTTTCCTCAGTGATCCCTCGGATTTTTCCATTGCCCCCAATGTATAGAGATGATTGTATTTACCCAACTCACCAGCCACAAGTAGGATGCGACACAAGGTCAATTTTTATGGAGAGTACAGCTGGTTCGCATTCAGACATTTTTTTCCTAGACTGGTCGTCATACTAGGGTTAAAGAACCTAGTCTGCCCTGCTATTTACCCATAACTGTAGGAATGGCTGAATTTCTTACCTTTCCTAAGGGTATTAGTGAATTAGTATTGAATTGCAAACCACATCATCCAGGATTTGAACTCAGGTCGCTAAGTCTATTTTCAACGATGATAACCATTACACAGTGAGTGCCTCAAAGTGTAGGGATAGTACTGCTCACATTTGGTTTCACTGTTTAATGGCATATCAACCTTCATGGGTTATTTAATGCCAAATCCATCATGGTAGAACTGCAGTGATTCTATTTAATCTATAGCAGGGGTGATGTCGGTATCAGCCAGACAGCGAGGGAGTCTATTCCCTTTTCACTAGCACTAGACCAAGGAGATTATTTTAGCATCTGAGGTGGATGGCCACACCTACCATCAGCTCTACACTTTACTGCACAGATCCCTGTGCTACTCATAGGCTGAGTTGATGAGGGCCGGTATCGAACCAAGAACCTTGTGATTCCTAGCCGAACACTCTACCGACTGAGCTTGACCGGCCCTGGGGTGATAAGGGGTTCAGACCTTTCCCAAAAGTATTAAACTGAGAGTAAGTGTAATAGTGTGACTGTAGTTCAAACTCGCTCACTACAAATTTAAACACAATTTAAGTTTTTAAATGCCATCCTTGAAAAGGACTTAAGGTAAGTAAGTCCTGAGTTATGGAATCCTTTGGTAAGTGAATAAGTCCTATCCTGCGTATAAGTCCTGAGTTATGGAATCCTTTGGTAAGTGAATAAGTCCTATCCTGCATATAAGTCCTGAGTTATGGAATCCTTTGGTAAGTGAATAAGTCCTATCCTGCGTATAAGTCCTGAGTTATGGAATCCTTTGTCCGTCTTCCAAGAAAGTCAAAATAGTTATGGTCAGTGTGCTCCGTTTAAGTATTGTATTAACAGCAGAGTACTGCCAGTGATTGGCCAAGAGCTTGATCACATGGTTCTTGGTGAGTCTATAAATAAGGCACACACCTTATATAGAAAATAAGTCAACAGTTAGTCATTACGTCACTGATCATCAAGTGAAAACTTTGATAAGCTCAGTTGGTAAAGCATCCACTTAGGAACCACATGGTTCCTGGTTCAATACCAGCCCTCTCCAACTCAGCGTATGAGTAACATAGGGATCTGTGCAGTAAAGTAAGGAGCTGATGGTAGGTGTGGCGCTCCACCTCAGACACTAAAAACAATCTCCATGATCTAGCGCTAGTGAAAAGGGGATAGACTCCCTTGCTGTCGAGATATGTTATTTTTTTTTTCTTTGTCTATTTATTATTTTTGTTCACTGAAGATTTTTTTTTTTTCTTGGGATAAAATTTATTTTAAAATATCTGAATTTCGTTTTGACCTATTTTCAAACAACTTTAGTGTAATTGTCTCTAGCACTGACTGCTGCGACGACAATCTTATCAGATAGATCCTTAGCTGTATCCTGCCAACGTAAGTGCATTATGGCTTTAGAGATAAGTAAAAGTAAAGACGTCGGGGTAGCCTAGAGTTGGTATCAGCCAGACAGCAAGGGAGTCTATCCCCTTTTCACTCATCATGGAGATTGTTTTTAGTGTCTGAGGTGGAGCGCTACACCTACCATCAGCTCCTTACTTTACTGCACAGATCCCTGTGTTACTCATACGCTGAGTTGGAGAGGGCTGGTATTGAACCAGGGACCATGTGGTATCTAAGTGGATTCTTTACCAACTGAGCTAATCCGGCTTTAGAGATACAATTCCTTTATTCACTTGATGCCCCAATTTCAGAATCTATATATCAATGCTTCGTGGTCCTTAATCTTACGACGGTAAAAAGTATTCTTATCTGATAGTAATAATTTGTATACAATTATATAGTTTCAAGTATTCCAATGTAATACTAATAATTGGTATATCTATATTTTTTTCTTCGTCATACAACGTGTGATAGCATGTGTGATACCCTGCCCTCATCAGCTGCCAACTAGGAGTGATAACACAGTTTCGATAGTTAAGGCAGGACTGCCACTTCCTAGCGCTTATCAAGCAACTTTTGCCACTGGACAGGGTATTAAAAAAATAAGATGAAATGATGCAGAGAAGAATTAAGTGTTCCTTAATTTTATGACAGTAAAAAGTATTCTTATCTAATAGTAATAATTTGTATACAATTATATAGTTTCAAATATTCCAATGTAATACTAATAATTGGTATATCTATATATTAATACCTGTGTTCCTTAATTGTATGACCTTTATCATCTTGCAACACCCTCTGGTTAAAAATGAGACCATCCAAATTATCCAAGATGAAATGCAAAGATGTGAATACTGAAGAAAAAGGATATCCTACACAGAAAAAAATTTAGGAGTAGGGTAGCTCTAGAACTCATTTTACAGACAAAAATAGGTTACAAAAAGTCGCCATTTTTGCCCCCCCCTCAAATTCGGAGAGCTAAAAATCGATATAACTCAACCAATTTTTGTAATTGGAAGCTTAAATTTTGGGAATTGTCTAACTTTATCATAATCCACTATTGGACAAAATTGAAGGGGGGTAGGTGACATGGCCTGGGTGATTTAACATGGAATTATCTTTGAGTTTTTGTCATCTATTTTTGAACTGGTGTATCTAACAAATACGGAATTTTAAAAAAAAGTGAAAAAACAATAAATTAAGAAACGTGAAAATCACACGAGTAACGAGTAAGACTGACAGTGAAATATCAAAGAGAAAAATCATCAAAAAAAGAACTGATGAGACTATAATGTTGAAATAAATTCATTTCTAATGGTATGTATTCTTTTAAATATATATATATATATATATATATATATATATATATATATATATATATAATTTAAGATACCAAGCGTGTTGGTAAATCCTTGCGGTGAGAAAAAAAACCCAGCAAATAGTTTGATTGTAAAAATATACTACCAAACATCAACCGGGGAGAAAAAAATTTTTGAAAAAAAGAAAAGACCAAGATAGTCGTACCAACAAAAAAAAATCTATTGGTACAGTATTTGGCCAAAAGAAAAAACGATTTATATGTATATATATGTATATAAGATATATATATATTCATATAACCGCTAGGAGAATAGCTAATAAGTTAAAAGTGCTCAGTACCTAAGTAGAGCAAATAATAAAGATAAATCTAATGAGTCATATATATATATGAATTGTTATATCATACAAGCACTTTTCTTCTGAGTTGTCTTTCTTTGCCTTATATATATAATATAATATATATATATATATATATATATATATATATATACAATGGTGTGTTAAAGAAAGTATTGAGATTTTTTGTACTTTTTGACACACCTTGTATTCTGAAAAAAATAACATCCCATTCATTAATTTTTTTCAGAATATCAAGGTGTGTCAAAAAAAGTACCAAGTTTAAAGCTGTATTTACCAACATACAAATCAAGAATGAATGGAACGTTATTTTTTTTCAGAATACAAGGTGTGCCAAAAAATACGAAAAATCTCGATACTTTTTTTTACACACCTTGAATATATATATATATATATATATATATATATATATATATATATCTTGCTCTGTCTGTCCATTCTTTTTTCAGATTACATGTTGTGTGCCAAAAAGTAAAAAATCTCGATACTTTTTTTACACACCTTGTATATATAATATATATATATATATATATATATATATATATTGCTCTGTCCATCTATTCACTGGCACTAGGCACATTGAGCTCTCAAAACGGTTTACCTGCGTCAGCTAAACCAAACATGAAAAAATCCTAACCACGGAAAAATATATATATATATATATTGTTTTTTCTCAGTCTTAACCACGGAAAATATATATATATATATTTTTTTTCTCAGTCTTAACCCCTGGATACTGTGCGCTTCCAACGATCATACTCGTACCCACCGGTAAGCCACTACTCATACATTAACGTATATATATATATATATATGATTATTTTCATAGGAAAGAAAATGTTATTTATTTATTTATTCATAGTCTATTTTTTATTTTTAGTGCTCCAAATTAATATCTTTTATCTGCGATTTGTTGATACACGGGATAGGACACCCTGACCTGACATACTGCTGCACTTGTTTGGCCATTAATGAATAAAAGAAAATCTGGATCGGATTTTTAAATCTCCAAATCTATCAAAACCCTTCTCTTTTTCAACTCCCTCTTTTAGCACGTCTCACAATACGACCTTCTTATCTTGCCAAACCTCTTTCACTTTTCTTTCTTTCTTCCCGTCCGACCCCCTCCCGAAACCTTTTCTCTTTCTCAAGTACGTCTGTCTAGAATTAAAAGCTTAATGTCACTTGCAAGGACCCAAACGTTAATTCTGTGTCTTGTCTCCCCTTATCGTTTCTTGTTTTGATTTTTTTCTGCTGTTGTTGTCGTGTCAGCTTGTTTACTTGCTAATTTTATGATTAAAATGAAAAAACAATTGATGCATTATGGGTAGTGTCAACTAGGTGCAATGATGATAATGGTAATGATGATGATGTTGACCGTCTGAATTCAATGCTGTTTTATCCTCCCCATTTACAGCAAGGTAATCACTTTCTTGAGAAGTCATTTATTATGATTTTCAGCTTTGTTCCCTCGACCTCAAAGGAACAAGGAAAACATGAATTATGAAAAAGGGACAAAGTTTTGGGCTCCTTTTATTCTTAGACAAAAGAAAAGACAGCTGTTTTATTATATCAATTATTCATTTCAAAATCCTCAATTCTCAACTCTTCAAATTGACCCCCCCCATGCACACCCCATCCCCATGTAGGGGAGGTTGATTTGCAATGTTTTTTAATATCAAAATGATTCAACCAAGGAAAGTTGGTTTTGGTTTGGTTTGGTTTACAGCATATCAACTTCGTGGGTCATTTAAAGCCGATAAAGTTTTGAAATAAATTCATTCTTAATGGATAATCAGTTTTGTTTATAAACACATTTTTCTATTTAACCCATAGATGAGACCCTAACAGGTACTATCACTCCAGGTAAGATTGGACCAAGGAGCAATGGTGATGAAGGGGTACTCTACATTCGCCAAACCTCCAGAACTGGAACCTCACTATCAGATAGAGTTTAACGTTATTTCAAGGACATGAAGACCCTCAGCCATCGCCTTCTAGCACCCATATGAAAAAAAGAGTTGGGGCTGGCCTTAAAGGCAATAGAGTCGGGCAATCATATAGGTGCTAGGGCTTGACGTGACCAGCCAGTTGATTGGAGGGGGCCTCTCTGACCACCTGTTGTCCCAGGGAAAATTGGGTATTGGTATAATAAGTACTGACACCAAAAAGTAGGTTTCTAACTTGCACCAATTTTTGAGCATTTAGTTTTAAAGATCGTCTAATATGAAGTCCCTCCAAAATCCTTGTTTTTTTATATATTAGATTATAATTGCTTTATTAAAATCCTATAATTTCAATTCATAAAAGTTTATCAATTTATTTTATTCAAATAAAATGACCCTATTGCCCTTATGGCAAGCCCCACCCCTTTTTATCATATGGATGCTAGAAGGCGGTGGCTGCGGGTCTATATGTCCTGGGAATGACGTTAAACTTTATCTGATGGTGAGGTTCCAGTTTTGGAGGTTTGGGGAATGTGGAGCACCCCTTCATCACCATTGCTCCCTGGTCCACTCTGACCCGGAGTGGTAGTACCTGTTAGGGTCCCATCTATGGTTAAATAGAAAACATGAGTTTATAAACAAAGTTGTATTATCCATTAAGAATTGATTTATTTCAAAACTTGATCGGCATTAAATGACCCTCTGAGGTTGATATACCGTAAAATAAAACAAACCAATCAAATAAAATGAATAAAATATATTGAAAGTAACAATAATAATCAGTGCCTAGATATCATCAAAAAATATTTGCTTTACTAATTTAATTATTGACAATTAATTAATAGGGTCCAATTTAGCTCAGTTGGTAGAGCATTCGCCCAGGAACCACAAGGTTCTGGGTATGATATCAGCCCTCGATAAATCAGCACATGAGTAGCACAGCTTGGATCTGTGCAACAAACTGGGGAGCAGACGGTGGTTGTGGTGCTCCATCTCAGACACGAAAACAATCTCCCTGGTCTGCAGCTAGTGAAAAAGGGATATTCTCCCTCACTGCCCGCCATATTTGTTTTAATAATTTAATTATCGACAATTAATTAACAGGGTCCGGTTTAGTTCAGTCGGTAAAGCATCCTCCCATGAACCACAAGGTTCTGGGTACAATATCATCTCTGGTTTCATTAAAACTTGGATCCTAATAATTATCTCCCACTCCAATTATTAGGACATTTTTGACATCTAAGATTTGAATTTCATTAAAACTTGGATCCTAATAATTATCTCCCACTCCAATTATTAGGACATTTTTTGACATCTGAGATTTGAATTTCATTAAAACTTGGATCCTAATAATTATTCTCCCACTGCAATTATTATGGCATTTTTGACATCTGAGAGTTGAATTTCATTAAAACTTGGATCCTAATAATTATCTCCCACTCCAATTATTAGGCATTTTTTGATATCTGAGAGTTGAATTTTATTAAAACTTGGATCCTAATAATTATCTCCCACTCCAATTATTAGGGCATTTTTTGACATCTAAGATTTGAATTTTATTGAAACTTGGATCCTAATAATTATCTCCCACTCCAATTATTAGGGCATTTTTTACATCTAAGATTTGAATTTATTGAAACTTGGATCCTAATAATTATCTCCCACTCCAATTATTATGGCATTTTTTTGACATCTAAGATTTGAATTTTATTGAAACTTGGATCCTAATAATTATCTCCCACTCCAATTATTAGGGCATTTTTGACATCTAAGATTTGAATTTCTTGGATCTAATAATTATCTCCCACTGCAATTATTATGGCATTTTTACTGAGAGTTGAATTTCATTAAACTTGGATCCTAATAATTATCTCCCACTCCAATTATTATGGCATTTTTTGACATCTCAGAGTTTGAATTTCATTAAAACTTGGATCCTAATAATTATCTCCACTCAATTATTAGGCATTTTTTGACATCTGAGATTTGAATTTCATTAAAACTTGGATCCTAATAATTATCTCCACTCCAATTATTAGGGCATTTTTTGACATCTGAGAGTTGAATTTTCATTAAAACTTGGATCCTAATAATTATCTCCCACTCCAATTATTAGGACATTTTTTGACATCTAAGATTTGAATTTCATTAAAACTTGGATCCTAATAATTATCTCCCACTCCAATTATTAGGCATTTTTTGACATCTGAGATTTGAATTTTCATTAAAACTTGGATCCTAATAATTATCTCCCCTCCAATTATTAGGACATTTTTTGACATCTAAGATTTGAATTTCATTAAAACTTGGATCCTAATAATTATCTCCCATTCCAAATATTCAATCTTCTATTTCGTACAAAATAATTACACATCTTAACCAGACAGATCTAGTTTACTTTCTATTTCTAAATAGGAATTTTTCCTCTGCAAAAACAGCTCATCATTTCCATAAATGTATAAAGAGAAAATCTCAAAGAAAGAACCTTAATGTGTTTTTGATATTATTCAAAGAATCTTCCTCACAAAAGAGTAAATATTTTTCTGGTGTAGACTTGTTTAAATATGAAGTCTTCAAGGTTTTCATCTCTCAGCAGATGTTGGCTGCCTGACAACTATTTTAACATCTTAGCCAACATGGCTGCCACCTCTTAGCCAACATGGCTGCCACTTTTCTTTGCCATTTTCTGATAACAATAGAATAATAGCAAGGTGAAAGGTTAAGGCAGTCACCTTGAATAAGAACCAACAGAAGTTAAGTTGCTTAGAAATTGATTGGACTATTTGTCTTTACCACAAAAGGAATTGCCTTGTAAATCATAATAGTAGGTAGGTGTGTTTGTGTCTGTCTGTGTGAATAGTGCAGGAGTAATTATGATCATTGTTGGGGAGTAAAGAAATAACAAAATCTGTGGGTAAAGGGTGACTTGGCAATGTTTCCTTTTGAATACTCACATGGTTAAATCTGAACATATGAACCAGACTGGTCCTGTCTAAAAGAAACAGAAAAATATATTTTTTCTTGGGAGGCACATGGTTTACTTGGGAGGTGTGTGGTGTACTAAGGAAGTCGCGTGGTGTACTGGTTAGAGTCATAGGAAAGTTCAATTCCTGGACGAAACCACAGTTCACATAGCACTAATACGCTTGGAAAAGGTATGAATTCAACTATTTTCCCTCCAGCTATGGATAAATAGTAGGGCAGACTGGGCTCTTTAACCTTGGTTAGGCAACCAGTATAGGAGAAAGAAAACCCCTTAAATCTCCACTTGGGGTGGTCACTACTAGAGTAGGCTCGGTCCTACTTTGTGATCTATTTCAATTTAAAAAAAAAAATTTCTTGATTAATTTTTGTTGCTTATCATTCAGAAGACCTTCCTCTACTTAGGTAATTTGTCAGATTTCTGTATGGATACTGGATGTCATGACAAGGACTGATTTTACTAAGAACATTGGGGAGGATTTGTGGGATGAAAATAAAAATAAAATAAAAATAAAATTAAAAAAACAACAAACTCCCATGGGGCCTTGACCGGAAGAACCCTCTGCGCTTGTCCGACAAAAAGGACTGACTCCCTACCCCCAAAAGGATACCTTGACCATTTGGATTTAGGCCACAACTGAGTGTAGTCACTTCCTGACCAGAGGGATATCCCCCTTGCTACAGGCAACTATGACCCGCTCAATAAAGTCTGAGTTATAAAACTACCTTCTGCCTTTGTCTCTTTCCTTTCTTGTTCTTTGAATGCCTTCTTTTCAGCGCGCCCACCAAAATGAGATGGGGTTAAAAGAAAACCTGAAGAACACGCACCAAGAATATTCAGATACCTACATTTACCCTTAAAACACCCAAAACCACTATAATTCATTAAACCCCATAGATTTAAGCTATTATACAACAAGCTATACAACTAAACATTTCTATAATTTAAACCTGTGTTTATTTTCTTTTTGTTGCAGTTATTTTTGCGTATCCATTGGTGGTTGACCTGTCCATCATTTCAGTGACTTCCTCAAGTGACCTTCTCACCTTCTGTGATCAATAACACAACGTGGGCACAGAGGTGGATGGTCATAAAGATATCAACGCAATTAACTCAAGCAAAACCGTGCTAAACAGAGCAATCCAAAAAAATACCAGAGATACATGTAAAAGTGAGGACACAGCTTGATGGTAACCACAAAGGTTCTAAGGATTAAGGATTGTTGTGGCTCAGTAGGGTTATGCGATCTCCACTTTGTTTGTTCATCGGTGTCCCTTAGTGTTGGGTAGAATCCTTTGTTTGTTCATCGGTGTCCCTTAGTATTGCGTAGACTCCTTTTGTTGTTCATCGGTGTCGCTTAGTGTTGGGTAGAATCCTTTGTTTGTTCATCGGTGTCCCTTAGTGTTGGGTAGAATCTTTGGAAAGTGAGATATCGTAGAGTCTGCATCAGCCATTGAATTTCAGAAGTAAAGGAAGCAAAATGCAGGAACTAGCCAATAAACGTGCCTGCTTCAGTAACAATAGATTAAAGTAGGGTTTCTAGGTGTTTCAGACATACATTTTGGATTGTTTCTTTCTATAAAGAAGCAAA
Organism: Doryteuthis pealeii; assembly: GCA_023376005.1. Lineage (NCBI taxonomy): Eukaryota > Metazoa > Mollusca > Cephalopoda > Myopsida > Loliginidae > Doryteuthis > Doryteuthis pealeii. The sequence continues at coordinate 26,527,462 of CM042153.1, forward strand.
ACAAAAAAAAAACATACAACATAAAAAGGATATTTTAGAGAGAGCTCTTGGTCTGGGGAATGCATAGGTGAGAAACTGACAGTTACTAAAAAACGTTGACTCTAGATCTACGCTATCCAATATAGCAATAGCATAATCTTTATAGATCATTGCCGTCCCTCACAATCCTACAACTCCACCACCAGAACCCTTCCTTGCATGACTCATCAAACCTGCTGCAGATCCACAAAGTTTGATGCAAATATGACATTGAAAGGACTTCTTTCCCATTGAATAAGATGATTCAGATGATTCAGATGAATCAGATGATAAAATTTGATGCTTATGCACCACCATATGTCTCTTAAGACCAGAATCCGACTTACAGACCTTGCCACAGATAGCACAAGACACATTGTTTGTTCCTGGAATTTGCATGAATTGACCCAGGTGAGATTTCCTATGATTGACATATCCAGCCTTAGAAAGCAAAATTCGACCACATGTCTGACATTTCCAACCCTCCATGTTCTCTCCAATATGACAGGTGTAACCTTTCGAAGTTGACGCTTTAGGTTTTCATGCACGATTCTTTCACTCTCAAAACTGGTACATATATATATATATATAAGAAAAAAAGGGAAAAGTCAGAGATTGTTTTGATTTACTTTTTAATTCTTAATTCTTAATTATTCTCAACTGAGTAAATATTTTGGAATTGTTATGAGGAAGGAATGTGATGTAACGGGTGGCATAGAAGGGTTTTGCAGTGAATTCAAATTTGATAGAAATAAAAAGAGAACTTAATTTCCAGGGAAAGAGAAAGAGAGAGAAAAAAAAAGAAAATAATGTTTTTAGGAGACAGAAAGTAGAGAGAGCCTTTTGAAAATTGACCCCTGAGGAGGAGAAAACCTTGGCTGGTCAAGAGTGAATGCTACTGACAACTGCTAGCAATTAGGCCAAGATGAATAAAAAACGGAGAAAGGTTTTTTGATAACTTTTTAAAGAGTTTTTGAAAGAGTTGGTATGACACAAAAGAAGTGATAAAAAATGAACCAGTAACATAGCATATTCCTTCACAGGATGTTACAATGTATGGAAATTTATTAGTTGTAGTTAAAAAGATGATGGATGTTTTGAATGTGTTGAGTCTGGAAAATGTATAGAAAAGGTTTGTAACATTTTGTTGATTAGCATTCATAATTGAATGTTAATGACATGATTGGTACATGCGAAAGTGAAAATCAAAATGTGATTGGAACACGTGAGTCAAAAAGCCAAGACGTGATTATGGAGATGTTGAAAAGGTGTGACATATTCCATATAGATACCAATGTTAAGAACAAAAATTTCTTTTTCTCCTTGACCAGTTTTATATTGTAGTGTCAATGTTCAAACATTTCAGTTTATAAAGAAACCTTCTTTCAATATAAAACTAATCAACTTTTTGTTTATCATTTCCTGTCTTTGTGTCTTTATTCTGGCCCCTAACCAAGCCACAACAGTTATCGTTTTTACAAATCTCAGACTCAAATTTCAAAATAATTTTCCTATCATATGCTCTGTCTCTTAATTTTACAATGACCCCCACCTTATAAAATACAATGTGGCAGCATTCACCCTGGATGGTGTTGTGGCCTGGTTAGGGCCAGAATAAAGACACAAGACAGGAAATGAGTTAAACAAATATATTAACAAAGAACAGTAGTACAAATATATACCAATGAGTCGGTTACACACGAGGCTGTCTTATCGGCTGTCTGCTGAAATACTAACTCTCGCTTAAGCGCAGAACCTGCTGCTATTTATATTTGGAAGAGTTAATGCGTGCGTGGTAAATTATCATAACAAATGGGTTGTGCCAGATCCATCTACAGTATTTGCTGAGTCCTCTTGAAGGCCAGCCATGCGAGTGAATGGGTGATCTCCGGCTAGTCATGCTTCCAGCAGCACAATCCATAGACATGAGGGGGCGATATTTTATTTAAGATCAGCCCTCACCATCATTAGCCATGTTTTTTGATGAAGCACCATGGTGCTTCTTCCTGTCCAGAAGGTGACCTCGGGTGATGATTTTGAGAGGATGATTTTTTTTTCACTTTTGTAATTTTTCCTACATTTACCAAGAGATATTTTAGAAACATTATATCTTTCCTTCCTTTATATATGGTCAGCTATACCTGACTTTTCCATTTTGATTTTCATTGTGGTTCCTTTTTATTTTATTTATCAATTTATCTATTTTCTTCTGGAGTCTGACTTTGAGAATGATGACTCTTTTCACCTTTGGAATTCTTCCTATATTTACAAGAGTAAATAGTAAATGACTTTTTTGGACAGTCTCCTGACAGTCTGACTCTGGTGAGTAAATTTAGAAAGATCTAATGGTTTCTAAAGGTGACTAGAATGTTAAATCAATTTTAAATTCTTTGAATTCATTTTGACTTCTCTTTCTTGAAAAGAATTTGTATAGTAGTGACACAGATATTGTCATTTGCACCCCCCCCCATTCTATTTGTCTCCTTGGAGACAGAGTGGGAGAGGTATTGATTTCATTTGATGGTGGATGTATCTTAAATCAGTCAGTGCCTAGCACAGTGTCGTTTCTGAGAACATTTGGTCATCTTTGTAGACAGATGGCTAAACCACTCCTAAAGTAAAAAGGTTAGTTTGAATTAAAATTCAGACATAGACACTTTGACATATGTTTGGTTAAAGATTAACAACCTATCAATTCTGAAGATTCACAACCTATCTATTCTAAAGACTCACAACCTATCTATTATAAAGACACAACATATCTATTCTAAAGACTCACAGCATATCTATTCTAAAGATTCACAGCATATCTATTATAAAGACTCACAACCTATCTATTCTAAAGACTCACAAAAATATATCTATTCAAAGACTCACAACCTATCTATTTCTAAAGACTCACAACCTATCTATTCTAAAGACTAACAACATATATATTATAAAGACTAACAACTTATCTATTATAAAGACTCACAACATATCTATTGTAAAGACTAACAACATATCTATTATAAAGACTAACAACTTATCTATTATAAAGACTCACAACCTATCTATTATAAAGACTCACAACATATCTATTCAAAAGACTTATAACTTATCTACTGAGTTAATTTAGAGACCAACACCCCTTACTGTCTACGTGCCACTAACAATCTAGTAGAAACTTGGCTTGAACAGGTGTATTTACAAAAAAAGTAAAAGCAACCATTTATTTTTCGTTATCAATGGCAAATGTCAAAACAGCCTGATGAAACAAACAAACAAGCAAACAAACAAACAAACAAAAAAAAAACAAGTAGGTCATTGGAAAGATAAATCCTAATCCTGATAATAAAAACATATATATTTCTGTAGGTGTTTCTCATTAGAATTGTATATTTTTGCAAAAGCCTATAGATTGAAACCAACACTAAGTCCTTGTAATTCATTAGGGCATTCATAGATACCCTAACACTGAACATTCGGTAAAGAAAGACAATTAACTCAAATGAGCAATATACATATGAATGTTTAATAAACATGGCATTTAACAATTTCGCAAAAGCCTATGAGAATTAGTAGATGTTAGATTGAAACCAACACTAAGTCCTTGTAATTAATTAGGGCATTCATAGATACCCTAACACTGAACATTCGAGTAAAGAAAGCTCTAGATGACCTAATGTTTAATCATTGTGATATATAAGACATTGATTTAGTTAGATAGATATTAAATGGATATTGAAATCAAAACAATTTGGGTTTTCAGTCAAAGTCTGTTAAACAATAGAAGGTCAAAGTTCATCTTGATTATTAACTGATAACAGTTATTTTTTATTTATAAAAGTTTTGATTCTCAAATGGAATTCTCTAAGTTTCTGTAAACAGATGTCATGCATTCAGCAGGAAATATTACAGTGTATCAATCAATAACAAACTTTATTCCAGCTGGTACATATCAAGAACAAAATTTGTTCTCTCTGATACAAAAAAGGATAATTCCAGCTGGTACATATCAAAAAGAAAATATATTCTATCAGGTACTTATCATGAACAAAGTTTATTATATCAGGTACCTATCACAAGCAAATTTGATCATTATCAAATTTTATTCTAGCATTTACATATCAAAAACAAATTTTATTTCATCAGGTACATATCAAGAATACATTTTATTATATCAGGTACATATCAAGAACAAAGTTTATTATATCAGGTACATATCAAGAACAAAGTTTATTATATCAGGTACATTTCAAGAATGAATTTTATCATATCAGGTACATATCAAGAACAATTTTATTGTATCAGGTACATATCAAGAACAAAGTTTATTATATCAGGTACCTATCACAAGCAAATTTGATCATTATCAAATTTTATTCTAGCATTTACATATCAAAAACAAATTTTATTTCATCAGGTACATATCAAGAATACATTTTATTATATCAGGTACATATCAAGAACAAAGTTTATTATAGGTACATACATTTCAAGAATGAATTTTATCATATCAGGTACATATCAAGAACAAATTTTATTGTATCAGGTACATATCAAGAACAAAGTTTATTATATCAGGTACATATAAAGAATAAATTTTATTATATCAGGTACTTATAAAGAATAATTTTTATTATATCAGGTACATATCAAGAACAAAGTTTATTATATCAGGTACATATCAAGAATAAATTTTATTATATCAGGTACATATCATGAACAAAGTTTATTATATCAGGTACATATAAAGAATAAATTTATTCCATCAGGTACATATCAAGAACAAAGTTTATTATATCAGGTACATTTCAAGAATGAATTTTATCATATCAGGTACATATCAAGAACAAATTTTATTATATCAGGTACATATCAAGAATAAATTTTATTCCATCAGGTACATATCAAGAACAAATTTTATTAATCAGGTACATATCATACATATTTATTATATCAGGTACATATCAAGGGTACATATCAACAAGTTCAGGTACATATCAAGAACAAATTTATATATCAGGTACATATCAAGTACAAAGTTTATTCCATCAGGTACATATAAAGAATGAATTTTATTATATCAGGTACATATCAAGAACAAAGTTTATCAAATCAGGTACATATCAAGAACATATCAGAACAAAGTTTATTATACCAGGTACATATCAAGTACAAAGTTTATTCCATCAGGTACATATAAAGAATGAATTTTATTATATCAGGTACATATCAAGAACAAATTTTATTATATCAGGTACATATCAAGAATAAATTTTATTATATCAGGTACTTATAAAGAATAATTTTTATTATATCAGGTACATATCAAGAACAAATTTTATTGTATCAGGTACATATCAAGAACAAAGTTTATTATATCAGGTACATATCAAGAACAAAGTTTATTATACCAGGTACATATCAAGAACAAAGTTTATTATATCAGGTACATTTCAAGAATGAATTTTATTCTACCAGGTTCAAATCAAGAAGAAACTTTATTCATGATGAACTCAATAAATTCAGAGGTTTTCTTGTGCCTCTTAGAATTTTGTTTGCAGAAAAATAAAGATTTGTTGACTTGTCTACTGTGGCTTCTATTTTTTGTGTGCACAAGAGAAAGGGTTGGTTTTGAAAAGGTTAAGTCTCCTCGGCTTCTTGCATGGGTTGGCAAAGGGGAAATATGCACTCATATTATAGCAAATATGTATATATACAACTTGCATGGAAAGGGAATGTGATCGTGCTGGCTTATATAACTGTGCAACCAACATAGAACATTTCTGTTAGTTTCGCATTAACATACAAAAAAATACTGTCCGGTGTATGGCCCAAATTGGTTAAATCCTACTAAATGGACATAAATTCCACTATTGTATGCCACTCTGCCTAAATAAAAAAAAATACTAAAAATCAGGGAATTAACCGAATTTAATGAAATTTTAAGTGTTGATATATTAATGAATAAACAATATAATGCACCAGTTATTTTATTTGAAAACTCCTACATTTTTTCAGGTCAGTAAATGAAACCAAACATTTGAGTAGATTGTATCCTAGGTACAATACTAAACTAAATCCGGTAGTGAGGCTCCTGTTCTCAAGAGAGTGGAGTCACACCATTACACCATTATTGCTATTACTCCCAGGTCCACTATTAGAAAGATTCATGCTTTTAGGGTAGCGTGAACAAGAAGTCAATGGTGCTTGCGTACTGACAGTTTCTCACCAATGCGATTTTCCAACCAAGTGGCTGGATTTGTTTTTGTGCTCCCTTATATACTGTAGTGTAGTGTTTTGTAGGGAGGAGAAGTTTCTGAAGGTGACAGAAACTCTCCCTCCTTACTTTCTCTCTACAGTATATAAAAAAGTAAAAAGAAAAAAGTCAGAAGAAATTATTGAATATTTTAAGGAAAAAAATGATAAAATGAATTCTTCAATTTCTTTTTCTTTTCTTTTTATGCCTAAAAAAAACTTGTGACCAAGACACATTAGGTGTGGACTTGACCAGCTGTTAAATTTTTAAAGGAATTAATATATAAAAATTAAAAAAAAAAAAAAGCAACATTTGTAATAAAAAGACACTAAATAACTTTAATAAACAATTCTAGAAAGTTTTGACGAGAAATATAGAAATTAAAATACAATTCCATTATTTTCAGTTTAAAAAAACAAGCAAAAACAAACAAAAAAAAAGCATATGGGTAGTTTTTGTTCGAACTATTCGAATAGAAATCAAACTACTTTATTTATCTGTTTAAAAATTATCGATTATTAATTTGACTGAATTTCCTTTTTTTTTTTAAAGTAAAAGTTAATAGATGATTGACATGAATAGATTCATGATTCTCTATCAGTTAGTTTAATTTTTCCCCCTAGACATTAGCTCTTGTTTTTCGAGCCCAAATAAATAGATAAAATACAAAAGACAAAAAAAAAACCTTGTAAGATCATTGCCATTTTGCATAAAGCCAAGCGTCATTTTCACTGGGGATTGTGTTACTTTTGTGAGTCGTATTTGTCATTATCTAAGGCACATTTATTTGCAATTTTGTTCTCGATACTCTAAAATAGTCAAGCAGAAATTTATTTTTTGGGCATTCATTCTATTTTTGTTAAAACAAAATGGCCGACATGAATGCTTGTTTCCTTTCTTTCTTCCTTTCTTTCTTTTCTTTCTTTGTTTGTTTGTTTCATTCTTTCTTTCTTTCTTTCTTTCTTTATTTCTGTATTTCTTTCTTTCTTTCTTTAATTCTTTCTTTGTTTCTTTCTTTATTTATTTCTGTATTTATTTCTTTCTTTCTTTATTTTTTTCATCTAAACATTAGGTTTCGAGCAGAAATTTATTTTTTTTGCATTCATTCTATTTTTGTTAAAACAAAATGGCCGACATGAATACTTGTTTCCTTTCTTTCTTCCTTTCTTCCTTTCTTTCTTTCTTTCTTTCTTTCTTTCTTTAATTCATTCTTTATTTCTTTCTGTATGTCTTCTTTCTTTCTTTCTTTTTCTTTCTTTAATTCATTCTTTATTTTCTTTCATTCATTCTTTCTTTATTTATTTCATTCTTTCTTTCTTCTTTCTTTCTTTCTTTCTTTAATTCATTCTTTATTTCTTTCTGTGTGTCTTTCTTTCTTTCTTTAATTCATTCTTTCTTTCTTTCATTCTTTATTTATTTATTCATTCTTTCTTTCTTTCTTTCTTTCTTTAATTCATTCTTTATTTCTTTCTGTATGTCTTTCTTTCTTTCTTTCTTTAATTCATTCTTTATCTATTTATTTCATTCTTTCTTTCTTTCTTTCTTTAATTCATTCTTTATTTCTCTCTGTATGTCTTTCTTTCTTTCTTTCTTTAATTCATTCTTTCTTTCTTTCATTCTTTATTTATTTATTTCATTCTTTCTTTCTTTCTTTAATTCATTCTTTATTTCTTTCTGTATGTCTTTCTTTCTTTCTTTAATTCATTCTTTCTTTCTTTCATTCTTTATTTATTTATTTCATTCTTTCTTTCTTTAATTCATTCTTTCTTTCTTTCTGTATGTCTTTCTTTCTTTAATTCATTCTTTCTTTCTTTCATTCATTCTTTATTATTTATTTCATTCTTTCTTTCTTTAATTCATTCTTTATTTCTTTCTGTATGTCTTTCTTTCTTTAATTCATTCTTTCTTTCTTTCATTCATTCTTTATTTATTTATTTCATTCTTTCTTTCTTTAATTCATTCTTTATTTATTTCTGTATGTCTTTCTTTCTTTCTTTAATTCATTCATTCTTTCTTTCTTTCTTTCTTTCATTCTTTCTTTCTTTTTTATCTAAACATTAGGTTTCGTTTTGAGGCAGCATTTCCTTTGTTCAATTCTTTTTATGTTCTCTTAACACAGTTCAATTGTCGGATCAAGATGGGAGAGATAGCCGCAGCATCACTGTCTTCCCACTAAAAACAAAGCCAAGCTAAGGATGAACAGCTAAGATGACTGGGGAAAAAAAGAGTGGGGGGGGGGGGGTAAAAACAAACATGGTGGACAAATCAGACCATGAGATATAAATAAAATGGTTATCTGTAAATGTATTTTAAATTATCAACGTCGAACGCACCAAGGAACCTAAGGTCTTCCTAATAAAAATAAGTAGAGTTAATGGAGTAGCCTGTTGTGAGTATCAGCTGGAGAGCAAGGGGAGTCTATCACCTTTTCCCTAGTGCTAGACCAGGGAGATTGTTTTTGCTGAGGTTGAGTGCCACACCTACCGTCAGCATCCTACTTTACCACACATAAAAATAAGTAGAGTTAATGGAGTAGCCTGTTGTGAGTATCAGCTGGAGAGCGAGGGGAGTCTATCACCTTTTCCCTAGCGCTATACCAGGGAGATTGTTTTTGGTGAGGTTTAGCGCCACACCTACTGTCAGCATCCTACTTTACCACACATAAAAATAAGTAGAGTTAATGGAGAAGTCTGTTGTGAGTATCAGCTGGAGAGTGAGGGGAGTCTATCACCTTTTCCCTAGTGCTATACCAGGGAGATTGTTTTTGCTGAGGTTGAGCGCCACACCTACTGTCAGCATCCTACTTTACCACACATAAAAAATAAGTAGAGTTAATGGAGAAGCCTGTTGTGAGTATCAGCTGGAGAGCGAGGGGAGTCTATCACCTTTTCCCTAGTGCTAGACCAGGGAGATTGTTTTTGCTGAGGTTGAGTGCCACACCTACCGTCAGCATCCTACTTTACCACACATAAAAATAAGTAGAGTTAATGGAGAAGCCTGTTGTGAGTATCAGCTGGAGAGCGAGGGGAGTCTATCACCTTTTCCTTAGCACTAGACCAGGGAGATTGTTTTTGCTGAGGTTGAGCGCCACACCTACCGTCAGCTTCCTACTTTACTACACATAAAAATAAGTAGAGTTAATGGAGAGGCCTGTTGTGAGTATCAGCTGGAGAGCGAGGGGAGTCTATCACCTTTTCCCTAGTGCTAGACCAGGGAGATTGTTTTTGCTGAGGTTGAGCGCCACACCTACCGTCAGCATCCTACTTTACCACACATAAAAATAAGTAGAGTTAATGGAGAAGGCCTGTTGTGAGTATCAGCTGGAGAGCGAGGGGAGTCTATCACCTTTTCCTTAGCACTAGACCAGGGAGATTGTTTTTGCTGAGGTTGAGCGCCACACCTACCGTCAGCATCCTACTTTACCACACATAAAAATAAGTAGAGTTAATGGAGTAGCCTGTTGTGAGTATCAGGTGGAGAGCGAGAGGAGTCTATCACCTTTTCCTTAGCACTAGACCAGGGAGATTGTTTTTGCTGAGCTTGAGCACCACACCTACCGTCAGCTTCCTACTTTACCACACATAAAAATAAGTAGAGTTAATGGAGAAGTCTGTTGTGAGTATCAGCTGGAGAGTGAGGGGAGTCTATCACCTTTTCCCTAGTGCTAGACCAGGGAGATTGTTTTTGCTGAGGTTTAGCGCCACACCTACCGTCAGCTTCCTACTTTACACACATAAAAATAAAGTAGAGTTAATGGAGAGCCTGTTGTGAGAGTATCAGCTGGAGAGCAAGGGAGTCTATCACCTTTTCCCTAGTGCTAGACCAGGGAGATTGTTTTTGGTGAGGTTTAGCGCCACACCTACCGTCAGCTTCCTACTTTACTACACATAAAAATAAGTAGAGTTAATGGAGTAGCCTGTTGTGAGTATCAGCTGGAGAGTGAGGGGAGTCTATCACCTTTTCCCTAGCACTAGACCAGAGAGATTGTTTTTGCTGAGCTTGAGCACCACACCTACCGTCAGCTTCCTACTTTACCACACATAAAAATAAGTAGAGTTAATGGAGAAGCCTGTTGATAACCTTTTCCCTAGCGCTAGACCAGGGAGATTGTTTTTGCTGAGGTTGAGCGCCACACTTATCGTCAGCTTCCTACTTTACCACACATCAGATTAGCCAATTTGTGCTACTCATGTGGTGAGTTGGCGGGGACTGGTATCAAACCAGGAAACTTGCAATTCCTTGCTGGGAGCTAAATTTTAAAAAAAATATCAATTTAAAGAGTCAATGTAAATTAATTTCTTTCATGTTCAGAAATAATTATGAGTCCAAGGGTCTTTTCTTTTCTTTCATTTTTTCTTCCTTTTCTACTTTCTTTCAGTTAATTTATTATTCATCTATTTTGGATTTAACTTTTAAATCATGTTATCACACTTCAAACTGTCTTCCTTTACCAGTGACCCCAGATCACAGAGGATGGACTACTCAGGAGTAGAAGTCAAAACGAATTGAAAGAAAGTTTTAAAAAAATGAAATAAAAATAGAAAGAAGTCAAAGTGAATAGAATGAAAGAAAGAAAGAACGAAACAAACAAAGAAAAAACAAAAAATAAAAAAAGAAGTTAAAGTGAATTGAAAGAAAGAAAAATCAAATTGAATGACAGAAAGAAGGAATGAAAGAAAGAAAGAAAGAAAGAAAGAAGTCACAGCAAATTGAAAGAAAGAAAGAAAAAAAGTGAATAGAACGCAAGACAGAAAGAAGTTAAAGTGAATTCAAAGAAAGAAAGAAAGAAAGAAAGAAAGAAAGAACAAACAAAGAAATAAAAAAAGAAGTTAAAGTGAATTGAAAAAAAAGAGAGAAAGAAAAAGCAAATTGAAAAAAGAAAGAAAGTAATGGATGATAGTCAATCACAAATCTAATTTGTGTTTTCTTTTTAAGAATTAATAAAATAATAAATTTCTGCACAAAAAGTACAATATTCATTTCTGCAGAATTATTTTTCCAATTGTAAAACATAAATAAAAAAAAGGTAATTTGAAATGCAAGTTTTGTTGACAATAACTGTCAATCAGGATTGTCCGACTTTAGCTAAAAGTTAACTATAAACATTTGTAATATTCACAAACCCAAATGTTTCAACAAATCTAAAAATAGAAAAAGACTCATGTGTGTCATAATCACCCCCAAAGCATGGGAGTCTGAATACCAACAATTCACTTTTGTGCAAATCCATGTCAAATCATACAGGCCATGTCACAAAAATTTCAGAAAAATTGAAGTGCAAAATTTTAACAAAACTATCTTTTTGGTACAAATAATGTTCAATATATGTGAAATAATAATAGAATTTTTTTTTTTTTTGCATAGATGCATGCCACATTTGGATATTGATCTTGCTATGAAAAAATCAGAAATCATCAATAACTTAAAATTGGTTGACTTTAAGACATTTTTTATAGTATTTTTGGATTCCTTGGGCTAAAATGCTTTTATAAACCAATCTTCAGTAGTAGGGAAGCTCTAGAACTCATTTTACAGACAAAAATAGATTACAAAAAAGTCACCATTTTTCGTGAACCCCACCAAATTTAGAGAGCTAAAAATCGACATAACTCCACCAATTTTTAGAATTGGAAGCTCAAATTTTGGGGAGTGTCTAACTTTAATGTAGTCCACACCTGTACAAAATCTCAAAAAAATTGAAGTGGGTGGGTGACAATTTTACTTTTTTCTGGATGATTTGATATACCCTTTCCCTAATCAGTAGCAGTCCAGCAGTTGAAGAAGATAGATACTCCAGACTGAACCAAAAATATCAGTGATGAATTTTATGATGACAACAAAGTTTTATCCTCCAAGGAATTCATTTTATGCAATTTAAAAAGAATGCTAAAAACATTTATGTACAATGTACACAAAAACATATTTTGTAAATTATTGCTGACTAGCAGGTCCTGTGGATATACCATAGTATGATAATTCAATTATTACAACATTTGATATGTTTACTTAAGAGCTATTGCTAAATAGTTCAATATGTAAAATGTATAATAATCTTGATTTAACTCCCCCTCTCTCACTCTTTTTTTCTTTCTTTCCTTTTTTTCACCTTTTCATTATGTTTGATTGAAACAAATTAGTGTTATCACTTCCATGCACTCACCCCCTCTTGCTATATTTCCCCTACTTTCTTGCTTTTTTTCTTTCTTATTATATTTTTTCTGTGTAGCATTTTGAATTCCGAGTTTTTCCTTCATCTAGACCGGTTGGCCTACCAAGGCTAGAGAGCCCAGTTTGTCCCACTATTTTTACCTATAGCCTTTCCCAGACTGAGATAGATAAGAAGAAAAGAAGAAGAGAAGAAACAGATTGAGATAGATAGATAGATAGATAGATAGATATGAACAAATTGTGAATAATAGATTGATTGATAGATTGTGAATAAGAAGAGAGAAGGAACTGCCCATGATAGATAGATTGGAAGAAAAGAAAGAGGGAATGAACAGATTAACATATATATATATATATATATATATATATATATATATATATAAAATGTTGTTCTGGTTCCAATGGGAGAAAATTCAATATTTTATAAAAAAAGGAAGGTCCGCAAAATGTATTTTGTTCTCAGAAAAAAATTTTTAATTCTTTTTGTTTTATATATATATATATATAGTATTAAGGTGTATATAAGGAATAATCTACTAAAGTTTCACCATAAAGGATATTCAAGGTTAATTGTAAATAATTAATCAAAATATTGATTAATTACAGACAATTGCAGACGTGAATAATACAATTATCTTATTATCTATTATCAATTATTGTATTATTCACTTCTGAAGTTGCCTGTATATTTTCATTAATTTATTACAATTAACCCTGAAGATCTTTTATTGTGAAACTTGAGTAGGTTATTTCTATATAATCTGCTCTACTAAAGTATTGAGCACTTTATATTCTTTATAACCCTGACTTATTCGCTTAATATTTGTACCGACTGTTGATATTGCGATTAACTCACTATTCAATTCCCCGGTAAATCATCTTCTTTATTATATATATATATATATATATATATATATATATATATATAGAGAGAGAGAGAGAGAGAGAGAGAGAGATAGATAGATAGATAGATATGAGTAGACTGTGAAGGATAGCTAGGTAGATTGGAACGAAAGGAAGAGAGAAGGAATAGAATGAGATAGATAGATAGATAGATAGATAGGAACAAAGATAGATAGATAGATAGACTGTGAGGATAGCTAGGTAGATTGGAACGAAAGGAAGGAGAGAAGGAATAGAATGAGATAGATAGATAGATAGATAGGAACAAAGATAGATAGATAGATAGATAGATATGAGTAGACTGTGAAGGATAGCTAGGTAGATTGAAACGAAAGGAAGGAGAGAAGGAATAGAATGAGATAGATAGATAGATAGGAACAAAGATAGATAGACAGATAGATATGAAACTATTTTTGGACAGTTTATAAAAATCCAACAGTCCCCACCCTGACCAGATACATTTGGAACACACTTCCGATATACGAGCATCCTGGGAGTTTCATCGAGAAATAAAACAGATTTTGAAATATGTTTAGACTAAAACAAGCAGACATATTTTGTATGGCGACTGGACTATTTTAGGGAATATGGGTCATGAGAGAGCCTTGCTAAAGATAAAGCAATGTATGTCTAGCTGATAGTATCATTGCTGTATCATTATTCATTAACGGCATATCAACTCTTTATGGGTTATTTAATGCTGAAATTTGATTCATTTGTGAATGCTTGATTGTAATCATAACTATTTTCAATGTTCCATTGCATTTTTTTTTAAATTTCATTTTTTGTCTACATGATGATTGAAAAGTAACAATTGTTGGAGGCGTGTGGCGTAATGGTTAGAGTTGTACAAAAGGAACTTATTGGCCCAAGTTCAAATCCTGGGCGAAGCTACAGTTCACATATCGCTAATACCCTTGGGAAATGTATGAATCCAACTATTCTCCCTTCAGCTATGGGTAAATAGTAGGACAGACTGGGCTCTTTAACCTTGGTTAGGCAACTAGTCTAGAAGGAAAACTCTGAATTCAAACCTGTTAAACTACGCTTAGGGTGGTCACTACTAGAATAGGCTCAGTCCTAATTAGTGATCTATTTCACTAACTCCCAATTTCAAACTATTTTTAATTTCTAATCTGACCAGTTGTCAATATTTGGGAGAATATTGAAGACTTGATTTTTATGCAAGATGATGCTCCTCCACATTTTGCAATTGTTGTTTGTGAATGGCTGAATCACATTTTCATGAGAGATGGATGGATAGACGTGGTCCGCATGAGTGGCCGATCAGACGCCCTGATTTAGCACCCTGAAATTTTTTTCTTTGGTATTGGTTGAAGGAGCAAGTCTACTCTAAGAAACCAATGACTTTGGAAGAACTTGTTGGACGAATATAAAAATCTATTTCTGCCAAGAGTTCCTGGGAAGATCAGTTGATGTGATGCCCGAGTGGGTTGAGAGGCTGGAGGTGTATGCTGGTGCCCATATAGAATTTTAAATAAAACTCCATGTTATGTGTGTTTACAATCACCCTGTATAATTATTTGTTTGCGTACAACTACATGAAAATAAATGGGCCGGGTTAGCTCAGTCGGTAGAGCGTTCGGCTAGAAACCACAAGGTTCCTAGTTCGATACCGGTCCTCGCCAACTCAGCGTATGAGTAGCACAGGGATCTGTGCGGTAAAGTGAGGAGCTGATGGTAGGTGTGGCGCTCCACCTCAGATGCTAAAAACAATCTCCTTGGTCTAGCGCTATTGAAAAGGGGATAGACTCCCTTGCTGACTGGCTGATACCGACTTTAGGCCGCCCCGTTGACTTTACTTTTACATGAAAATAAAGTGCTTTAATTTTATACTAATAATTTAGGGTAAGTTTAGCTCAGTCGGTAGAGCATCCACTGAGGAATCACAAGGTTTCTGGTTTGATACTGGTTCTTACTAACTTAGCGCATGAGTAGCACAGCTTGGATCTGTGTATGATAGCACTATATGAAATGCAAACAGCAGTGTCCAGGATTGGACTCATGTCACTGAGTCCATTTCCTATGATGGTAACCCTTATGCCATACACCTCCAACAACACTACACACCTCCAACAACAATTAAGAACTTGAAGCATAGAAACTTTTATCAAAATGCCTTGATTCGGCATTAAATGCCATAAAAAGGGTTGATATACCATAAAATAAAACCTACAAACAAACATTTTTTTGTCTATTAAACTATTGTTGATTGCTGTTGTGGAAGATTAAAATAAACTTAAAATAAAAAACAAAACAAAAAATAACAATCTCCCATAAGCCCTCAGACAGGAAGAACCCTCTGAGGATGTTCAGGAAAAAGGACCCACTTCCTACCACCAAGATAATCTCTCGTCCAAACATTTTTTTGTCTATTAAACTATTGTTGATTGCTGTTGTGGGGGATTAAAATAAACTTAAAATAAAAAAAAACAAAACAAAAAATAACAATCTCCATGAGCCCTCAGACAGGAAGAACCCTCTGAGGATGTTCAGGAAAAAGGACCCACTTCCTACCACCAAGATAATCTCTCGTCCAAACATTTTTTTGTTTATTAAACTATTGTTGATTGCTGTTGTGGGGGATTAAAATAAACTTAAAAAAAAAAAAAAAAACAAAACAAAAAATAACAATCTCCCATAAGCCCTCAGACAGGAAGAACCCTCTGAGGATGTTCAGGAAAAAGGACCCACTTCCTACCACCAAGATAATCTCTCATCCAAACATTTTTTGTCTATTAAACTATTGTTGATTGCTGTGGGGGATTAAAATAAACTTAAAATAAAAAGCAAAACAAAAAATAACAATCTCCCATAAGCCCTCAGACAGGAAGAACCCTCTGAGCATGTTCAGGAAAAGGACTCACTTCCTACCATCGAGATAATCTCTCGTCCATTCAGAGTTGGACCTCAACTGGGATCAGACACTATAACTGGACAGGAAGAAATTTCCTCTTCATGTGGTAGCTATGACTCATGAATAAAGACTGAATCCTAAAACTACTTTTTTTCTCTTCCTTTTTTCCTTCCTTTTATTCCTTTTTAGCTCGACCACTAAATGTAATGGGGTTAAAAGGAAACTCTGTGAACGCGCACCAGAAATAACCAGCGACCTTAAACCAACATTAATATCATTAACACCCGACACTAATTTAGTAGTATCATTTATATTGCTTATCTAGTTGTGGCCTTTATCTCACTGACCTAGACTTAAATCAATTTGTATTATTATCTTTACAAGCAGGACCTGTGGATATACCACAATTTAATCATTACAACATTTGATATGTTTAGTTAAACAAAAATTGTTCAATATGTAAAAAATATAGATATCTTTATCTAACTCTCTCTCACTTTTTCTTAAAAGGGTGGGGGGTGTAGAATATCTACATTGATTTGCTGATAAAAATCTAAGGGGGAGGTGTTTAAAATATCTACATTAACTTGCCAACAATAAAGTGATGTAAATAATTTTCTATTATTATTTTTTCATTTTATATTTAAAATAATAATAAATATAATACATGTTTACATGAACAAACTCCTGTCTGAAACACGTGTTAGTAAATCTATTTTATCCATTCAGCATTTTCTTTCCTTTTTTATTTTTCCTTTCAACATATATATATATATATATATATATATATATATATATATATATATATTTCGGTTGAATTCAGCTGCCTTCAGACATGTCAGTACAGGCTCACCAGAGGATTGGTCATGTGAGTTATTTTATACAAGGGTCATTCAATAAATAAATTGAATTTTGCTTATAGGAAGCACTGTATACAGTTGCACCTTTTTTTTAAAGGAAATCAATAGTGATGGGTCCTTTCATGTCAGTATGACCTTCTTTACTTATTGTTGTACCTGGAACGTTTTTTATTTACTGAAGAGTCAATGTGCTTCCACACCTTAGACTATCTTTTCAACTAGTGGCAAACTTATGTTTAGTCCATTTGTAAACATTCTTTTTTACTGAATCATACTTCTCTGTACACATCACAAATTCTTCTGTAAATTTCACATGGTTTGCACTTCTCAAATTTAATTTAAAAAATTTTTTTTTTTTAAATTGAAATAGATCACTAATTAGGACTGAGCCTGCTTCACGGTTGTTATGTACTGGGGTTTTCACCGTACCAAATCAATATAAGGTTGTATACCCTTCTTCACTTTACTTACTTCTAGTTGTCTTTTCTTCTGGCCAGCTTTGATTCTATCTTCTAACATCTCGCGTCTGGTGTTGACTTTCTTGGGGACTTCGAGTCTGGTCTTCTATGTGGATTCCTCGTTATCAGAAGCCCTGTGTCATTGTTAGTTTTTAGGTAATAAACACAAGACTTCCATTTATGTTGATGTTACTTTATTTGTAAATCCCCAACCGGACATTCTGCGCAGATGAGACTTACGTGTTACTAGCTCGGCTTCTAACTTCTAACTGACTGAGTTACTTAGTATCCTTAAACCGGAACAGGGCCTTCTATGGGGGTTCCGGTTCTCACGGTTTATCCCTGGAAAGCAAGGTCAGAGTGAGGTCAAGTGCTGTCACTCACTCTCAAGGCCATCAGCTGCACTAATTGCCATAATGATTTCTACACTACCTTAAAAATGTATTAGGGATCCAATAATTATGTAACACAGTGCTTCAGCCTCTGGAGCGGCTAAGTAAAATTAACAGTGTTGATCCCAGGGGGCTATCCCCCCTAGGCAATACCTGCCTCCTTGATTAAAGGGGCAGGGCTGGGTTTATTGCCCAGTGCCTGAGGCACCCCTCTTGAAGGGGAATGCTGACGGGATCAACACATTTTTTGTGCCTACCACCCATGATCTTCTGTTTGGTGGGTGGGCCCGCATAAAATGTCCTTGTGTCATGCCCTCATAAGTGGGATGAGAGGCAAATACCCCAATTAGGACTGAGCCTATTCTAGTAGTGACCATCCCATGCAGAGATTTAAGAGGTTTGAATTTAAAGTTTTCCTTCTCTGATACTGGTTGCCTAACTAAGGTTAAAGAGCTCAGTCTGCCCTACTATTTACTCATAGCTGGAGGGAGAATAGTTGGATTCATACCTTTCTCAAGGGTATTAGCGCTATGTAAACTGTGGCTTCATCTAGGATTTGAACTTGGGTTGACAAGTCCATTTCATACGACTCTAACCAGTACACCATGTGCCTTCCTCTCAGAAATAAAAAAAAATCATGACAGACCTCTGTTCAAGCCTGGAGCACTTTGTTTGATGTGCCTCTCTGTATACATCACACATTCTTCTGTAAATTTCACATTGTTTGATTTGCGGCCATTTTGAATAGCCTCAAAATATTTTTGTGAGATTAAAACAATTTTTGCTATCAACCAATTCCAAACAATGCAGATTACATTTATGTAAAAAAAATAATGGAAAAAATGTATTTTGCTTTTTTTTATATATATTTTTTTTTAAGTCTCAGTTGCATGAGTTTTTTTCTTCTGTTTTTTACCTCCTTTTCTTCTCTAAATCTCACAAAAAAATAAATGAGTTCCCACCCCAAGGGGAGACAACTAGAAAACAAAGAAACTACTTCAATGATTGAAGCAGTTAATATATTATTGATACAAATGTAGCAATTGTCATATAAACTTTGATTGAAAATTAATGTTTCATTTTTTTAATATTTACGATTCGTGTAGCCATTTTAGGGCTGTTAATTTTGATCTGCTAATTTTGTTCTGTATGTTCTAGTTTTCATGCAATTTGAGGAATTACATTTTATCCTTTTGTGGCTAAATAAACCACTTACGCGTTTCTGGTATCAATATATAATTTACAGCTAAAAGCATTTTAAATCACTAAAATACGGTGCTCTATGCACAAAAAGCCAGAACAAATTCACAATATTTCAACTACAAAGTCAATCAATAGATAAATGGAATTTTCTTTGAAAAATACAAAATACATTTTTTCCAGATTTATTTTCCATAAATGTAACCTCCTCATTGTTTGGGTTTATAGCAAAAATCATTTTAACACACACACACACACACACACACACACACACACACACATATATATATATATATATATATATATATATATATAACATAATATAGTAAAAAGTGTTTGAATACAAACACTTTTCATATGCTATCCTTTATATATACTAGCAAATATATGCACCCTCCGGGTGCAAGTATTTAAGTTTTAATGTAATAAAATATTGTATCAAATTAGAAATGCTAATGAAACTAAACAAGAAAGAAGATAAAAATATTTGAAACAGAGGAGGGTATAATAAAAAAAATAGAACAACTGAAACTTACTCTTCCCTCACTCCTGTCTTTCATTGCTAAATTTTCCTAATTTAACTATCTAGTTAAAATAGGAAGTAAAGAATAAAATTACAGTTATTTTTTCTAGTTAATGGATTTCTTTTAAAATTTATACCTGAGATTTTAGATAATATTCATTAAGATAAAACCAAACAATTAGAAATCAGTCATAATAAGCACATATTTATTAAAATCAGATTTTTAATATCAATATGCAAATTAGCCTTCCCATTAACACTGTAAACTGCTATTTTGTTGTATATATAAATACAATTGCATGTTATTAATATGTAAATATTACCAACAGTATTAATAATGTAAAACAATTTTATTAATAATTGAGGTTTAAATAAAAATAAAATCCTGTAGAATGTGATGTAAATAACTAAGGGAATTGTTACTTGAATAGTAATATAGTTTCGGTTACAGACAGACAAACACACAATCTCCATTATAATAAGATATATATCAATGTTTTTGTTAAAGTAGTATTATGTCAGTAATTTACTCAAGAGTGCTAAATACTTCTTAAAAAGTAGAGCTTTAATATTTTGATTCTCAAAAATGATGTGTCTATTAAGATGTAAGGTCCTGACAAGATCTTAACAGACCAAAACCAGGGTAAACCCACAATTATTCACAGTTATTATTCATATATATATATATATATATATATATATGCATATATTCTCCCTCCTTGAGACTTGAGTTATCTGGTGATTGTAAAAACATACCTCCATAAGTATGTATCAATTAATTGTTCACCCCAGACTGACAGCCACTGATGGCCGCAAGGGTAAGGAACTTGGCAGACAAAAATTCAGTTGGGTTTTGATCCTGGCTAGGGGTAGCTGTTAAAAAGTCGAGCCGCACTGATGAGAAGTAAACTTCGAAACATGTCTATGGATGACTGATACCTCGAAACACGTGTCTATAGTTTATTATATTATACGCTCCCAACTTTGGTTGAGCACTTTATTTAGGAGGTATATAATTGCAAATTCACCGTATTCGGCGCTCAGCCAAATCTCACTTTGTTTACAAAGTTTGAGAACTCTAGGTGAAGTTCATTTCCGCTTACAAATATAGCGATTAAATAGCCTGCTATACTTGGCGACTGACTGTGGATGTGTGGGTAAGAGGTTTGGCGAGCGTAAGTTCATTCGGGTCTCGAACCTAGCCAGAGGCAGCTGCTAAAAATACTGATGAGAGGTGATACCTCGAAACACGTGTCTATAGTTTACTATATAATATATATATATATATATATATATTATATATATATAGAGAGAGAGAGAGAGAGAGAGAGAGAGAGAAAGAAAGAGAGAGAGAGAGACAGAACAATATTTCAACTACAATATCATTGAATACATAATTTTATAAAAAAAAGCAAGATACATTTTTTCCAGAATTTTTTTTCCATAAACGTAAACTCTGCATTATTTGGATTTGGTTTATAGTAAAAATCATTTTAACACACACACACACACATATATATATATATATATATATATATTTATATATATATATATATACATGTTGAAAACAAAAACAAAACAACAGCTGTGTGGCCCATAAAGTCTTTATTGGATGATGCCCCTGGTGTCAGGCATCATTTCAGGGCTAAAGTCTCATTACCACTAACCTTGAGTGCATGATCATTATATGACAATACCAACTGATATGTTCACATTATGGGAATGCCAGATCAGGTTCCAAACTCTTCGTATTATCACTTGTTTTGTTTTTTTGTTTTTCTTCACAACTTTACAATGAAGCAATAATTAATGTTTTAGAGTAAATGTTTGATGTATATATATTCACCTTTGCACGAGCAGGATGCAACACAAGGTCAATTTCTTAACTCTTAAAGTCCTATACCACCTCATTCCACCCGACCGGAAGTCTCATTTTTTTTTCCTAATCCACCCCAAACGATAGCCTTTGTTTAAATGTAATATTAAACATATTTAGAAGTCTTTGATTTAAGGGAAATAACGGGTAACTTTAGATGCAAAGATCATTTTTAGCCATTTTTTTAAATATATCCTTATAGGAATACTCTGGACTTAGAAAATTCTCAACAGGAGTTTAACAGGTTTAAATTCAGAGTTTTCCTTCTCCTAGACTGATTACCTAGCCATGGTTAAAGAGCCCAGTCTGCTCTGCTATTTACCCATAGCGGGAGGGAGAATTGGATTCATACCTTTCCCAAGGGTATTAGCGCCATGTGAAATGCAAACAGCTTCATCCAGGAATTGAACCCGGGTCAACAAGTTAATTTCCTACGACACTAACCATTACACCACGCGCCTCCATTTGATGTATAGAATTGGAACTCTGGTCGGCAGTCTGCCCTACTATTTACCCATAGCTGGAGGGAGAGTAGTTGGATTCATACCTTTCCCGAGGGTATTAGCGCTATGTGAACTGTAGGATTGGAACTCGGGTCGACAAGTCCATTTCCTATGACTCTAACCATTAGACCATGCACCCCCAACTCAAATAGATATACGAACGGAGTTCTCATAAAAACGATGGAATTTTTTATGCCTAAGATTAGAGTGTCAATGCGACAATTTTCTACGACTCTAACCATTAGATCACGCGCCTCCGTTTGATGTATAAAGTAAAGTAAGTAAAGTCGGCAGGGCGGCCTAATGTTGGTATCAGCCAAACAGCAAGGCTGTCTATCCCCTTTTCATTAGTACTAGACAAAGGAGATTGTTTTAGCATGAGGTGGAACACCACACCTACCATCAGTCCCTCAATTTATCGCACAGATGATCCCTGTGCTACTCATATGCTAAGTTGGCGAAGGCTGGTATCGAACCTGGAACTTTGTGATTCCTAGAATTAAAAAAAAATCAGAGAAAATAGATCACTAATTAGGACAGAGCCTATTCTAGTAGTGACCACCACAAGTGGATTTAACAGATTTGAATTCAGAGTTTTCCTTCTCCTAGACTGGTTACCTAACCAAGGTTAAAGAGCGCAGTCTGCCCTACTATTTACCCAAAGCTGGAGGGAGAGTAGTTGGATTCATACCTTTCCCGAGGGTATTACTGTAGGATTGGAACTTGGGTCGGCAAGTCCATTTCCTATGACTCTAACCATTAGACCATGCACCTCCAACTCAAATAGATATACGAACAGAGTTCTCATAAAAATGATGGAATTTTTTATGCCTAAGATTAGAGTGTAGTATATGTGCACTCTGCCTGGGAACCAAATATCACTTGCCAGCATTTCTCCTTGTGATCAGTGATAGAAGCCTTCAAACTCCAATGTGAAGATGTAGCAATATTGCTTTCACTCCAATTGAATGTTGGGCGAAGCTTTTTATTTAATTTATATGTTGGAGTGCTTCATTCTTTGAGTTACAGGCAACAATATTGCTTTCTTTTCAAGTTCTTGCAGCTCAGTCACCACACTGCCTTCCTTTTCAGTTTTATTGATTGGAAAAACTTGATAGATGAGAAAGAAAGGATGGAAGACTTAAGGCTTCAGAGAGAGAGAGACTTGCAATCATTGCTAATCAATAACACTTTGCATGGAGCAATGTTTGAGCATAACGTTATCAGAGAGTTGCTAGAATCAATAGAAACTGATGATAACTTCCAATATGGCTGACGGTCGGCGGCCATCTTTATTTCCCCTGGCACCTCAGCATATTGGGCTTTCGATTATTTGACAGTACACATCAGTTTGATTGACAAATGAAAACATTGGGAGATGTAAGACTTTTGACTTCATTTATTTCTGTGAGTAAATGCTTTGTAAAAAGAATTCCATACAATACATATAAATATAAATATAAATAGAATTCAGCACAATACATATATATATATATATATATAAAAATGAAGAAGGTGCACCTTGAACACTGAAACCGTGGTAGAGAAAAAACTACAACTATTATAAATACTCTATATTTTGTGAAATATATTGAACACTTTTTTGGATTAACTCCTAATGCTACTATATATATTATATATATATATATATATATATATATATATATGCTACTACTAATGCTACTATATATATATATATATATATTATAAATGAAGAAGGTGCACCTTGAACACTGAAACCATAGTAGAGAGAAAAACTACAACTATTATAAATGCTCTGTATTTTGTGAAATATATTGAACACTTTTTGGGATTAACTACTAATGCTACTACAATGAAAACGTTGTAGCAACTTTTGATGAAATATACAAGAGTATATATGAGAAGTAAACAAACAAACAATGTGTTCGATATGGCCTTAGCCGACAATTTTGGGGAGAATATGTGCTTAATTGAAGTCACACCTAATTTTGAAAATTAATTAATTAATAATTAATGAATTAGGCGGGCATACCTGTTCAAATGTAAGGCTAAACAAATCGAGAAAAAATCAATCTCTGTATGTACATTTCGGCCCATTATGCCTCATCAGCAGAGTTATAGACAGGAAGACTGGACTTTTTCTCTATTTGTTTAGCCTTACATTTGAACATGTATGCCCACCTAATTCATTAATTATCAATTAATTCGTTTTCAAAATTAGGTATGACTTCAATTAAGCACATATTCTCCCAAAAAGAGTATATATATATTGAGGGCTGGGTAAGCTCAGTCGGTAGAGAGTTCGGCTAGAAACCACAAGGTTCCTAGTTCGATACCGGCCCCCCCTCAACTAAGCGTATAAGTAGCACAGAGATCTGTGTGATAAAGGAGCTGATGGTAGGTGTGGCACTCCACCTCAGATGCAAAAACAATCTCCTTGGTCTAGCACTAGTGAAAAGGGGATAGACTCCCTCACTGATTGGCTGATACCGACTTTAGGCCACCCCGACGACTTTATTTTTATATATATATATATATATATATATATGTGTGTGTGTGTGTGTGTGTGTGTGTGTGTGTGTTGTATTCCAAAAGGTAAATGTATTTGTAGATGGTGAAGTCAAACGTTAAAATGTTTTGGTTTATTATAAAACCTTCATCAGGACATTAGGATGAGAATAGTGTTGTCTAAACTGAATTTTGCACCCATTGTGGCTGCGTCGAAACATGTGAGGAAAAAAGAAGACGAGATGAAGGTGAAGTGTCAACAGGGATACAGTGACATAAACTGACTGTAGTTCATTGTCTCAAATAAACATTCTAACAAAGCTTCGTGAACATACCGAGGAGAAATATCAATTGAAAGAAGTTGTTTGTGCTTTATCCGTTTTTCCTCAATTTTTGATCATATTTGAGTTTCTGGTCAAAATAAAAATAAAACGGGATGGTGGTTTGTTAAGTTTTTCTTTCTTTGAAAGTTAAATATTGCTCTGTATATAATTTAATTTATTGATTATTATACATTGAGCTCTTTTTAGGGTTTTATAAAAATCCTTGCATGAGTATATATGTTTACACCTACAAAAGCATACAGTATGGTTATACACTGAGATTTTGATGATCCCAAATAGAATCGTCTTTTACTTACCAGTCATTTGGATTATTGTACACACACACACACACACACACACACACACACAGAGTTTGGAAGACAAACCAAAATGGACAGCCACTAACAACAACTTCAGTTTCGGAGATCTGTAGATGAGATTTTTATCTCAAAATATTAAGAATCATTATAAAAAAAAGAAATTACAGGTTAACAAACAACACCATAGTTACCTTATTTTTCTTTATACTTGCATTGTGATAGCCTTCAAAATCAATGCTTCAAGCAAATTATGAAACTCTTTTATATATATATATATATATATATATATATATATATATATATAAGTGTGATGAAAACTAATTTCAGGAATTTTACTTTCTTCATTAGTACTACAAATTATCCAAATAACCTTGACCAGGTTGATATATTCTGTGTTAAAGATGAGTTCCACTACCAATGCATAAACATTTGTAAAACAGAGGATTAAAGTATAAGGTTATCACCATCTGCTAATTATTATATATATATATATATATATATATATATATATATATATATATATAAAGAAGAAAATGTCTGCTGATTGTAAATAGTACTGAGCAGTGTCAAGATGACATGGGAAAAAAATAAGCTTAATTAGATTTTAGCTCAGTCAGTAGAGCATCTGCCAAGGAACCACAAGGTTCTTGATTCGGTACCGGTCCTCGCCAACTCAGTGCACAAGTACCACAAGTTAGATCTGTGTGGTAAATTGAGGAGCTGATGGTAGGTGTAGTGCACCACCTCAAACACAAAAACAATCTCCCTGGTCTAGTGCTAGTGAAAAGGGGATTGACTCCCTCGCTGATACCATCAAGAGGCCACTCTTTCGTCTTACTTTTTTGTTACAAGAGAGAGTAAAAAT
The DNA here is from genome assembly GCA_023376005.1 of Doryteuthis pealeii. Taxonomy (NCBI): domain Eukaryota; kingdom Metazoa; phylum Mollusca; class Cephalopoda; order Myopsida; family Loliginidae; genus Doryteuthis; species Doryteuthis pealeii. The sequence goes on from CM042153.1 coordinate 26,553,483, forward strand.
TAACGGTTATTTCCTATAACTCCAACATAAAGGGGAACCACTCTTGACTGATAAATTATTTATTTATTTTCCTATTAAATTAGCCCTAACCCTAACCCTAAACCCTAACCCTAACCCCGTCTTCTTTTTTCCTAGTAGATCAATAAATAAATAAACAATCTATCAGTCAAGAGTGTTTCCCCTTTGTTTACGTTGGAGTTATATGAAATAACCAAATTAACAATAAATAATGCCATTTATTTATTTCTACATCAAATTCCAGTAGATAAAAGGGAACACAATTACATCATTGGATAGAGCAAGTTTTCAGCTAGAAAACACTTTTTCCCATGTAAGTAATCACCATTAGTAATGCATTTTCACCAGGGTTTGTGTGTGCCCATTTTTCACAGCAGTGATAACAATATCCTTGTCAGAAAAAATGCTATCTGCGACATCCATTTTTCACTGGCCCAATCGATATGAATGAGCTGATTGAGATGCTGAGAAGATGCTCAGCAGGGAGAACAGATAGAGACATGCGGATATATAGTCTTTGCTTAGAGATTGATTTTTTTATTAAATTGGCATCTCGGCATCATTGTCACCAAGTGGATTATCAACTGGTAAGGTACTGATTGCTTTTGAAAAGATTTCTTTTTGCACCCATTGTGGCTGAATCATCTGGTGTCCTAGGCCCTCAAACAGCCTCCATACTCTACTAGATTGGTTAAAGGATTGCTGGCCTTTCTGTATTGCAGTTGAATCTCTGGTGTCCTAGCCCTCAAACAGCCTCATACTCTACTAGATTTGTTAAAGGATTGCTGGCCTCTGTGCCTATTTGCAGTTAATCATCTGGTGTCCTAGGCCCTCAAATGCCTCTAGATACTCTACTAGATGGTTAAAGGATTGCTGGCCTTTCTGGCCTATTGCAGTTGAATCATCTGGTGTCCCTAGGCCCTCAAACAGCCTCCATACCTACTAGATTGGTTAAAGGATTGCTGGCCTTTCTGTGCCTATTGCAGTTGAATCATCTGGTGTCCCTAGGCCCTCAATAGCCTCTATACTTCTAGTAGATGGTTAAAGGATTGCTGTGCCTTTTCTGTGCCAATTGCAGTTATCATCTGGGTCTAGGCCCTCAAACAGCCTCCATACTCTACTAGATTGGTTAAAGGATTGCTGTCCTTTCTGTGCATATTCAGTTGAATCATCTGGTGTCCTAGGCCCTCAAATAGCCTCTTATACTCTACTAAATTGGTTAAAGGATTGCTGGCCTTTCTGTGTCTATTGCAGTTGAATCATCTGGTGTCCTAGGCCCTCAAAGCCTCTATACTCTACTAGATTGGTTAAAGGATTGCTGGCCTTTCTGTGTCCTATTGCAGTTGAATCATCTTGGTGTCCTAGGCCCTCAAATAGCCTCTATATACTCTACTAGATGGTTAAAGATTGCTGGCCTTCTGTGCCTATTGCAGTTGAATCATTTTGGTGTCTTAGGCCCTCAAATAGCCTCTATACTCTACTAGATTGGTTAAAGGATTGCTGGCCTTTCTGTGCCTATTGCAGTTGAATCATCTGGTGTCCTAGGCCCTCAAACAGCCTCCATACTCTACTAGATTGGTTAAAGAATTGCTGGCCTTTCTGTGCCTATTGCAGTTGAATCATTTGGTGTCCTAGGCCCTCAAATAGCCTCTATACTCCCTACTAGATTGGTTAAAGGATTGCTGGCCTTTCTGCTGCCTATTGCAGTGAATCATCTGGTGTCCTAGGCCCTCAAACAGCCTCCATACTCTACTAAATTGGTTAAAGACTTTGCTGGCTCTTTCTGTGCCTATTGCAGTTGAATCATCGAGGGCCCCAACAACCTCATACTCTCTACTAGATTGGTTTAAAGGATTGTGGTCCTTTCTGTGCCATATTGCAGTTGAATCATCTGGTGTCCTAGGCCCTCAAATAGCCTCTATACTCTACTAGATTGGTTAAAAGGATTGCTGGCCTTTCTGTGCCTATTGCAGTTGAATCATCTGGCTGTCCTAGGCCCTCAAATAGCCTCCATTACTCTACTAGATTGGTTAAGGAATTGCTGGCCTTTCTGTGCCTTTGCAGTTGAATCACTGGTGTCCTAGGCCCTCAAATACGCCTCTATACTCTACTAGATTGGTTAAAGGATTGCTGGCCTTTCTGTGCCAATTGGATTGAAATCATCTGGATGATCCTGGGCCATCAATAGACCCTACTGTACAATCTGATCCTAGGAAAATTGCTGGCACTATACATGTGACACAATCCGCAAGCTCATACTGGTGTTCCTTTATGCCTCCTACCAATAGCTGCTTACCTAGCATAGATTGGTGTTAAAGGATTCCGTGGCCTATTCTGTGCCAAATTCGCAATAGAGTTGAATCATTTGGTGTCCTAGGCCCTCAAATAGCCTCCATACTCTACTAGATTGGTTAAAGGATTGCTGGCCTTTCTGTGCCGCAATTGCAGTTGACCATCATGATTTTGGCTCGTCCCTAGGCCCTCAAATTAGCCTCCTATACCTCTAACTAGCTCTTGACGTTAAAGGTTGCTGGCCTTCCATGTGCCAATTGCAGTTGAATCATTTGGTGTCCTAGTGCCCTCAAACAGCCTTCCATACTCTACTAGCATTGGTTAAAAGGGTTGCTGGCCTTTCTTGTGCCCATTGCAGTTGAATCATTGGTGTCCTAGGCCCTCAGAATAGCCTCCAATACTCTACTAGATTGTGTAAAGGGTTGCTGGCCTTTCTGTGATCCAATTGCAGTTGAATCATTCTGGTGTCCTAGGCCCTCAAACAGCCTCCTACTCTACTAGATGGTTAAAGTATTGCTGGCCTTTCTGTTGCCAATGCAGTTAGAATCATTTGGCTGTCCTAGGCCCTTCAAACAGCCTCCTTACTCTACCTAGGATTGGTTAAAGGATTGCTGGCCTTCTAGTGCATATTCCAGTTGAATCATCTGGTGTCCTAGGCCCTCAAATCAGTCCTCCTCATTACTCTAGCTAGATTGGTTAAAGGATTGCTGATCCTTTCTGTGCATATTTCCAGTGAATCAATCTGGTGTCCTAGGCCTCAAATAGCCCTCTATACTCTACTAGATTTGGGGTTAAAGGATTGCTGGCCTTTCTGTGCATATTTCCAGTTGACCAATCACTGGTGTCCTAGGCCCTCAACATAGCCTCTCCATACTCTACCTAGATTGTTAAAGTTGCTGGCCTTTCTGTGCCAATTGCAGTTGAATCATCTGGTGTCCTAGGCCCTCAAATAGCCCCTCTATACTCTACTAGATTGGTTAAAGGATTGCTGCCTTTCTGTGCCAAATTTGCCAGTTGAATCATTTGGTGTCCTAGGCCCTCAAACAGCCTCCTATTACTCTACTAGATTGTTTAAAGGATTGCTGGCCTTTCTGTGCCAATTGCAGTTGAATCATTTGCGTGTCCTAGGCCCTCAAACAGCCTCCCATACTCTACTAGATTGGTTAAAGGATTGCCTGGCCTTTTCTGCTTGCCAATTGCCTGGTTGAATCATTTGGACTGTTATGTCACTAGGCCCTCAAAGCCGCCTCCATACTCTACTAGATTGGTTAAAGGATGGCTGGCCTTTCTGTGAATATTCCAGTTGAATCATCTGGTGTCCTAGGCCCTCAAATAGCCTCTATACTTCTACTATTGATTGGTTAAAGGATCTGCTGGCCCATTTCTGTTGCATTATTCCAGTTGTGTATCATCTTGGTGTCCTAGGCCCTTCAAATAGCCTCTATACTCTACTAGATTGGTTAAAAAGGATTGCTGGCCTTTCTATGTGCCCAATGCAGTGAATCATACTGGTGTCCTAGGCCCTCAAACAGCCTCCATTACTCTATCTAGATTGGTTAAAGGATTGCTGGGTCCTTTCTGTGCCAATTGCAGTTGAATCATCTGGTGTCCTAGGCCTCTAATAGCCCTCTTATCTCTACTAGATTGGTTATAAGGATTGCTGGCCTTTCTGTGCATATTCCAGTTGAATCATCTGGTGTCCTAGGCCCTCAAATAGGCCTCTATACTCTACTAGTTGGTTAAAGATTGCTGGCCTTTTCTGTGCATATCCAGTTGAATCATTCTGGTGTCCTAGGCCCCAAATAGCCTCCTATACTCTACTAGATTGGTTAAAGGATTGCTGGCCTTTCTGTGCATATTCCAGTTTGAATCATCTGGTGTCTAGGCCCTCAAATAGCCTCCATACATCTACTAGATTGGTTAAAGAGGATTGCTGGGCCTTTCTTGCTCAATTGCCAGTTGAATCATCTGAGTGTCCTAGGCCCTCAAATACGCCTCTATACTCTACTGAGTATTGGTTAAAGGATTGCTGGCCTTTCATTGCTGCACCAATTGCAGCTTGAAATCACTCTGTCTGTTCCTAGGCCTCAAATAGACCTCTATAGCTCTTACTAGATTGGTTAAAGTGATTGTGGGCCTTTTTCTGTGCCATTGCCAGTTTGAATCATCTGGTGTCCTAGCCCTCAACATAGCCTCATATACTCTACTAGATTGCGTTAATAGGATTGCTGGCCTTTCTGTGCCAAGTTGCAGTTTGGATCATCATCTTGGTGTCCTAGGCCCTCAAATAGCTCCGTATACTCTGAACTTAGATTGGTTAAAGGACCTTCGCTGGTCCTTTCTGTGCCAATTGCAGTTGAATCATTGGTGTCCTAGGCCCTCAAATAGCCCTCCTGATACTCTAACTAGATTGGTTAAAGGATTTGCTGGCCTTTCTGTGCCGAATTGCAGTTGCAATCATCCTGGGTCCTTAGGCCCTCAATAATCCTCTATACTCTCACCCTAGATTGTGGTTTAAAGGGATTGCTGGCCGCTTTCTGGCATATTCCAGCTTGAATCATCTGGTGTCCTAGGCCCCCTCAAACAGAACCTTCTTACTCTACTAGGATTGGTTTAAAGGATTGCTGCGACCCTGTTTCTGTGCCAATTGCAGAGTTTGAATCAATCTGGCTGTCCTAGCCCCAGTCAATAGCTCTCTATACTCTACTAGATTTGGTTAAACGCGATTGTGGCCATGTGTCGTCGTGTGTGTCCTCTGGTGTGTACCTCTGTTCTATGTGCAATGCCTCTGTTTGTGTATGCTATAGAGTCATCCAAGTTATTAAAGTAGTAGAAAAATTCAGATACAAAACTCAGCTACATTACTATGTGTCCAGGTTAATAGACTTATTATCAATCTCATATGTTGATTTGATGATGTCGCATCGTGACTAGAGCCAACAACTATGCAGCCTTCAATTATCTTACATTACCTGAAACTGATAAACGACAGAATAAATAAATCCCGACTCACATTTCAATATTCATATTCCCAAATTCTTATACAGAAAAATTCAGATTGGTGACAAATATTATTCAAGACTTTTGCATGAATTGAAATCAGGATTTTTCTCCTTTTAGTATTTTTTCTTCCTTTTTTTTCTTTTCAGGCCCCTGTTTTTTCTTCTTCCTTTATTTCTTCCTTTCTTCTTTTCTTTTTTGTCTTGTTTTTTCTCTGTTTTTTTTTGCTTTTTTTTCCTGTTTTTTCTCGTTTTTTGCTCCTTTTTCTTCTTTTCCTTTCTTGGCATTGTTTTTCTTCTTTTTTTATTTTCTGTCCCTTTGTTTCTTTTCTTTTTTTTCTTTCAGCATCCTCGTTTTTTAGTCTTACTCCTTTTGTCTTCCTTTTTTGCGAAAAGAAAAAAAGCCGACTCAAAAGAAAAATCTTTTTTATGTCCCTTTTTTTCTTTTTTGTCTCTTTTTTTCCCCTCTCTCCTCTCCTTTTTTCTTTTTGTCCTTTTCTTTCTCTTCTTCTTTTCCTTCTTGTGTCCTTTTTTTCTTGTTCTTCGATGTGTACTTTTTTTTTTCTTTTTTCTTGTGCTGTTTTTTATTTTATCTCTTCTTTTTTTCCCTTTTTTGTCCTTTTTTTTCTTTTTCTCTTCTTTTTTCGTTCCTGTCTGTGTCGTTTCTTTTTTTTTGTATCTGTTTATAACAAATGTCCTCATTCTTTTTTCTTTTTTCCCTTTTTTCTTTTCCTTCTTTTTGTACTGTTGTTTGTTTTTCCTCGTTTGAGCTGCGTTTCTATTTTTGCCTTATTTTTTTATTTTTGTCCATTTTTCTTCATTTTTATGTTTTTTTCTTCTTTTCACTTTTTCTTTTTGTATGTTTGTCCTTTTCTTCCTGTTCTTTTTCTCATTTAAATCTGTATTTTAGTATTTCAGCGAAACAATTAACAATAACTGTCTGTGCGTTGAAATGGAGTGGGCGTATAAACAAGGATTGAAATAAAATGAAATAAAAAAGAAACACAAAGCACGAACATAGCCAATGCTCCACAAATCAGAGCAAAGCAAAAGTCCTGAGCTCAACCGCTTCAATTCACCAACACTGACTTTGGCTGCACCTGAAAGCAGGGAGGGGAAGTGGGTGTTGATAAGCAGCTAGCACCTTGTGCCTAAGCATTACTTGCAGCAGCGACACTCCAAACTATCATGCGAAATACAACTACAGTTTTCACAGCGGCCCTCATCATACGACATCCCTCACATGAGTCCAACAATTCCAGCGCGAAAATGCTCTAATGAGACACATTTCCTCTTGGAAGTGCCACAATTCGCGATCAGCCGAGTGCAAATTTATTGCATCCTTGACCACCTGAT
>CM042153.1:26560247-26589243 GCA_023376005.1 Doryteuthis pealeii
CGGCCTATGAATAAAAAAAAACATTATTTTATATAGGCATTAATAGACTGTGCGCCCTATGAATAAAAAAACATTATTTATATAGGTGCATGATAAGACTGTGACCTATGAATAAAAAAAACACATTTATTTATATACGGGCATTAATAAGACTGTGGCCCTATGAATAAAAAAACATTTTATTTAATAAGACGTGGCCCTATGAATAAAAAAATTTATTTTATATAGGTGCATACTTAAGACTGTGGCCCTATGAATAAAAAAACATTTATTTATATTTTATATAATAATACTGTGGCCCTATGAATAAAAAACAGTATACTAGTTGGCCCAGAAAAAGGAGGGGTTATTTCCAGTTCACAGAGTTCATCTGAAAATGCTAGCAATCCTGACCCTAACCCTAACCTAACCCTAACCCTGCCCATACTGGATTTTTCAATCAGTGACCTTTTGCAAAGTGTATTCATGGCAGATCAATTTTAGTGTAGAATTATCATAACTGTTTAACCTTTATCTACCAGAGCGCCTCAAACTGCCCAACAATTAAAATACCAGCCCCACCCCCCGAAAATGCCCGAGATTATCAGCTCTTAGAAATTGGTTTAGGGTTAAAAAAAAAAAAAAAAAAAAGAAAGAAATGAATTAAATGAATACATTTCTATTCAGTAGTAAAGGATCAGTGATACAATAATAGGGTTATTTCTATAACTCCAACCCAAAAAAGGGGAACCACTCTGAATGAATTTTATCTGTTAATTAATCTACCATTATTTTCCCATTAGACTAACCTAACCCCTAAGCCTAACCCAAACCCAGTCTTCTTTTTTTCCTTTCTTTAATTGGAAAAATAATAGGTAGATAAATAACAGATAACATTCATTGAGAGTGGTTCCCTCTTTTATGTTGGACTTATAGAAATAATCAATAATAGCTTGTTAACCATTTTACCAGGCTATTGCAGATGGCAGTTGGTAAATAAAGGGCTAAGTCATACTAAAAAAGGGAAAGAAGCCAGTGATATCTACTGTTACGTGCTATGTATAAAGCTATGAGTGGATAAGAGTGATCAATAAGTTCCATAGCCTGACACATAGGGGTGGATCAATATGTGTCAGACCCATTGGGCTTACTGATCCACCCTTATGTATCTGGCTATGGACATTGATCCACCACATGTGTTATGTTATGAGCCCCCTCAAATTATAGAATCACTCATTCACCCTTACGTGTAAAGCAGTGGACATATCGATCCATCCTTATGCATATTGATCCACCTCATCTATCAAAACTATGGAATTACAAATCCACCCTAATGTGTTAAGCTGTGGACTTATTCATGCACCCTTATATTTCAGGCTATGGGTTTATTGGAAATTAAGATACCAGTTATTCATATGAATAAATCGAAAGGAAAGACTTGTAAACATATTATCTATCTATCTAATGGAGATTTGCTTCCGGATTTTGTCTGTAACAAAAACTACGTCACTGCTTACGTCACATTACCCAAAATCGTCATAACATAGAATAAATACATTCGAAATTTGAACATGCAACATTAGACAGTCCTCATTGTTCTTTAAAACAAGTTTTAATAAATACTGGTATTATATTCTATATATAGTTTTTTTATTTTAATACATATTTAAAGTTTACATTTCAAATTGTTTTATTTTTTTAATCCTTTAATGAATTTGATGGCTTACTTAGGGTACAAACTCGCTGATTGAATTTTTTACTCCCACTCCTCAGGCAATATTTTCAAAAATCTATTTTTACATCGCCCGGAGGGTGTTTTTTTATTTTGTACTAGTATATATAATGGAGATTTGGTGTTTATCTGTCTGTACCAAAACTTCGTCACTGCTTATGTTACAATACCCTCAAGAAATAATAATAGAAAAAATTGTTATCGTAGATGCAGTGCCATCAGGGATATTGATCGTGCTAGAAAAAATCAGAAATCATCAATAAATTAAAATTGGTTGACTGTTTTGATAGCATTTTTTTTAAATTCCTTGGGCTAAAAATGCTTTTATAAACCAATTTTTAGGAGTAGGAAAGCTGTAGAACTCATTTTACAGACAAAAATAGGTTACAAAAAGTCGCCATTTTCGCGAACCCCCCCCCCCCAATTTTGAGAGCTAAACTCCACCAATTTCTAGAATTGAAAGCGAACATTTTGGAGATTATCATAGTCGACACTTGGACAAAATTTCAGAAAATTGAAGGGGGTTTGAATGATTTGACATGGAATTACCCAGTTATGATTACAATCAAAGATTTACAAATGAATCAAATTTCTGCATAGGAGTTGATATATGGTTAAACAAATAAACAAAACCAAGCCACATGGGTGCTCCATACTTGTGTCTTGAGCCAAACTAAGCCAAGTTTACGAAATGAACACCACTAAAAATATTTGGGTGCCTAGTGTGATGTCAAGGTTATGTAAGTGAGTTCGATTCTCGCTAGGTGCTCTATATTTCCGATCTTGTACACTTATTATTATGAAATGGCTCCAAAATAGACCAACACCAGGTATCCTACAAGTATATTATATTTATATCATCTTATTTATATCGGTGATTTTTTTTCCTGGTTTAGAACAAAGGCAAAGCAAACATAGAATCGCTTCATGCAGTGTAACTGTATTGATTTTTATTATGAGAGAGAGAGAGAGAGAGAGAGAGAGAGAGAGAGAGAGAGAGAGAGGAGAGAGAGTTCTCTAGAGGTTATTGTAAAATGGTATTATACTTACAGGTAAAGCTTACTGCGCTGTAGAAATAACTCTGTCTAAACGGCTTTCGAAATGCGCCGCTCGAGATCTGTAAGAATTTTACCACGAGGGGACCTGATGGGATGGTAGGCGTGGGCGCTCCAAATCAGACGCAAAAAAAAACACAAAATAATCTCCCTGGTCTCCGCTAGTTAAAAGGGGATAGACTTCTGGCTGGCTGATACCGACAATAGGCTGAGATATTTTTTGAAAAAAAAAAAAAAGATTAAAAAAAACTTCAAACAAAAAAAGCTACCAAATTTAACATTAAACTAATGAATCATTTGACAATCTAATTAACGTTTTTCATTTCATGATGTGCGTATGAAAGTTTGGACACTATTTATAAAACTAGAACAGCTACCTGGCGTCGCCTGGGTAGAGAGGAGGGGCAAAAAAGTTCATCTTGTAGATCCATTTTACTGAATTCTAAGTTAGATCCACACAGGATATCCCATTTAAATCCCCACGTAAAAAAGACCTTGCGTTGATCCGGCCTGATGGAGCGCCAGAAAAAAAAGAAGGGGCATAGACACTCTGAAAAGAAAAACCAGTGTCTCCTATTTAAAATATCAAATGAAAAAAAAAATCCATGCTGTTACTATTTAATCTTTTTTAATTATCTTCACGAATATCAAATCTTCATTAGTTTGCTCAAAAAGCAATATTGATGATAGTGAATGTGTATATATATTACTTTGGCGTTAATTGTTTTATTTCGTAGTTTCCGCCGGACATACATAACACGCACACACAATTGCCCTTTATATATATACTAGAAGCGGCTACCCTGCGTCGCCTGGGTAGCAAGGATAAAAAAAATTAGTCCCTCAGATCCATTATTTACTTATCGCGAGTTTGATCATCATTGGATGCCACATAAAAATCCCAAGTAAAAAAGGCCTGGAGAGACGTCAAAATTTTTTCGCCTGTGTAAAGGGAATGACATCACACAAAAAATATAGTAAAAATTTAATTCAATAATTTACAATTTTTAAGAAATAAGATATGATTTAAAATGAGCCGATTAATCAATCAATCAATATTATATTTCAAAGCGAAAAAAAAAAGCAATAATAATAATAATAATAATATAATATTATAATAATTATAATAAAATAATACGCGCTAATTACTGTCTCTTCTGTTATATACAAATTTAAATTTTTAATTCTAAATATTTCCCAAATATGAATACAAATCTTCATTATTTTTGTACAAAAAGCCAGCTCTGATAATATTTAATGTGTATATATATATTTACTGTGTCGTTAATTATTGTATTTTCGTAGTTTCCTCCGGACATACATACATACATACACACAACTGCCCTTTATATATGTATAGATAGATAGATATATAGATGTCAGACGTCTTTTTGCGTCATAAGATTGCAAATACCTTTTGGTATCTAAAGATAGCAGATATTTTCGAAATAAGAGATAGTTGGCATAGAGTCTAATAATGAAAGACTGTTTGGAACGAACAATTGTGGTATAAGGCTACTGACTAGCATAACAATAAGTGCAGCAATAGATATTTCGTGGCTGTTGGCGGGGCTTAGAATACGCTGACTTTATCCCCTGCTGAAAGGTAGGACGACCCCACCCACAAAAAGTGTATGTCCTGGACATGACACTAAATTGCATCTTGTGGTGAGGGTCTAATCTAGGGGTCAAATTGATCTGTTTAAAGATTATTCGTATTAGATAGGAATACCTGATGCCATATAACTGTAAATTATTTGTATTAAGAATAATTACTTGAAGCTATAATTGTTTAATAAGGATTATCTAGCTACTTGAAATCATATAACTGTGTGCAAACAAATGACGATAGTTAGATAGAAATGATTACTTGAAACCATGTGATTATTAGTATTAGATAGGAATACAACTATGTGTAAATTAGGCTTATATTAATTCTCACTCCGAAATATAACACAATGGCTTATTTTCGGTGGATGTAGAGTGTTTGCGTCTGGCTACCGCTCTCAAATAGGGCTTATTCTAAGAAGAGGGCTTATATTAAAATCATCCTGAAAAATCACGCTAGGTTTTATTTTTGCAGGTATGTTTTTTTTTTCGGGGAAACACGGTATAAATAAATTACATGTGTAATATTATTTGCTTTTTTGCTTATCTCATTATGTACTTTTTCGACTTAGACAAAAATTTGACTTAAATAATCGGTTTAATGAATTTTAATTTCATTTTTAAATGAAAGCAGACGAATTTTGGCAGATCTACTCTTTTCCTAATCTTATTACTACATATTAGTGAAATAGATCCTAATTATGACTGAGCCTATTCTAGTAGTGACCATCCAAGCGGAATTTAACAGGTTTGAATTCAGAGTTTTCCTTCTCTTAGACTGGTTGCCTAACAAGGTTAAAGAGCCCAGCGCCCACTATTTACCCATAGCTGAAGAAGAGTAGTTGGATCATACTTTCCAAGGGTATTAGCTCTTATGTGAACTCTAGCTTCGTCCAGGATTTGAACTTGGGTTGACGGTCATTTCCTACGGCCTCCAACATCTACCATCTCATTTTCGCACTCGTTATCTGTCTATGTATCAGTCTGATTATGTGTATTTCTCTTTTACGATGTATCCAAGTCTATTCATTTCTTTTTCTTTCCGCCCTCTGCATGGTGGTATCTCGCAAAACGGTTCGGGTTTGAGCAATTAACCTGCTTGGTGATATGCTGTACTGCAGTTTTCAAAAAAGATGTCCCCCAGTCTGGCTTTAATTTTTATTAAAATCTCTTATATATTGAAAATATAGGGATTGCTCTTTCAAAAATATTGTCTCATAACTTTTGACCTATTTGTTTTTTTTGTTTTTTTGGAAGGGGGTAAAATTGTGGGGATTAATAAGATAAAAATATAAGAAATAACAATCTCCCAGGAGCACTCAGTCAGGAATAACCCTCTGGGCATGAGCAGAGAAAAAGACGAACTTTCTGGCACAGAAGAACCCTCGGTCATTCCAAACGCAGACCTTATTGAGAACACACGTTTCATTTGTTTTTGTCCCATCTTTTCCTTCCTTAATTTCTTTCAGTCCGACAACACACAAAAAATGAAGGACCACATATAAAGGCGTTTAAAGAAACAACCAGTGAATACGCACCAAAAATAACCGAAAAGTCTAATACCACATAAAATCAGAAAACCCATAAAATACCGTAATTATTTGTGTATAAATCGCACTTATTTGAAGCCCCAGATTTTGAAGCCTAAAGTTAGTCAAAATATTATATATAAGAAATAAATATTAACATTTTTCTCAACCACGTGTTTCGCCATTTTCGAGACAGCATGACGAAACTATGTTATATCTAGGATGTAGAATTCACCAACCCTCCACAAGAGCAAGATGTAAACACAAGGTCAATCTTTAAGTGGAGTTTTAACAGGTTTTAATTGAGTTTTTCACTCTCCTAGACTGGTTGCCTAACCAAGGTTAAAGAACCCAGTCTGCCCCTACTATACCCATAGCTGGAGGGATAGTACGTGGATTCATACCTTTCCCAAGGGTATTAGCGCTATATAAAATGCAAACAGTCTCGTCTAGGATTTGAACTCGCGTCGACGATTCCACTTTCCTACGACTCTAACCATTACACCACGCACCTCCACATGTATTTATTTGACTCCCACGAGGCCAAAATGAAACACAAGGTCGTTTTAATGCGATGTACAATGCAGGACCCCCCCCACACACACGCGGAGCGAATGCAAAAATCGCTGAGGTTCCATTGGCATTCCCCTTCAGGGGCGCCTCAGGCATCGGTAAATAAACCCTTTTAGATGAGGGGCAGGTACTGCCTGGATGGAAGATCTCCTGAAACAAATGCGGTTTTCATTTCTCCGACGCTACGGTCCAAAACTCGCTAATGTTTGATTAGAATTTAAATCACTAACCAAATACTGCAATTTTGTTTTGTTGTTTTTTGTTTTTTGTTTGTTTTTTTTCATTTTAATAGTATTCACATAGATACTAAGCACATTTTAGTCCGCTTCAACCGCTTCCTGTGTCAAAGATAGTCGCCATGACAATAATATCTTCTATTATAGCAATTATAGAGATACTAGAAAAAACGTGACCCGTTGGGTCACTCATTGAGCTCTGAGTAGATAATTGTAACAAGAAGCAAAGTTTGTTTACAAAACGATTAAAAATAAAAAATAAATACGACCGGTTAATTAAAAAAAAAATTTTGCTAAAATTTGCAATTAAATCAAAAACTGAACCGTATTATAAGGCAGCCGTTAGCTGCTGAAAATTAACATACAAATAAAGTGGAAAGTTCAATCTACAGCTCACACTCTCCAATCTCTCTCTCTCTCTTTTACACTTACAGAGAAAACTAATATACATAAGGAGTAGTTAATCAAATATATATAGAGAGGAGAAATTGACAGGCAGAATTCAAAGTAAGAGACAAGTTAGTTTTTTACTAATTGCAAATTACGACTAATTAGAACCAATAAAATGGAATTTTTTCAAACATAACTAATCCCAAAAACTAGAATATTTTGGGATGTATTTTGTGTCATTTTAAATAAATTAGGAAAAAAGCCTTTAGCAAACAATCATTGATTCACTCAGCTTTTGTATAATAATAGATAAACCACACCTTGCGAGTTTTTTTTACCACCAGCGTAAGCCGATGGTCTCTTTTCATTCTTGGTACCCCTTCCACATTGTGTATATTTTAGTCATGTTTGTGTAGTGTTTCTTCTTAATACCATTGGTGTGTATATTATGCATATTAAAGGTACGATGGTCTTGTATGTACAATGCGTTTATCTTGTTTTGGCCGAGGAGAAGCCAAATTTTGAATTGAAACAGCCTGTACTCCCAGTTGTCAAAGGGGTTTATACACAGTGTACGGGCAATACATTTAAAGTTTAAGATAGGCAAGTGTAAAACTGACTTACCTAAGTAATAAAAATGTGGTTTGAGACAGATTTTACCTCTTAAATACAATAGACGGGATTATCAGAAAAAATTATAGTTGAATTTATCTCCCCTTGCCGCAGAGGCCGAATTAACCAATATTACGATATTGGCCGCCAATTTGAACACCATGACGAAGTTCACTTTTCAAGGACCCGTCAACCAGGCGAAGTCGCTTTAACAAGCGCTTCCTTCACCTTTCACTTATCGTATGAACTTTCACAGGACGAAACGCGACTTTCAACACTCCCTATCAACAGTAAGAGAATAGTATTTCTAGCGCACCTTCACATTACCTCAACAAGATAGTCTAGCCACAAAATGCCACTAAATTTGCAACCCCCATTTTGTACTTTTGAATATATGTTGTTTTAATTTTCAACTGTTTGTTTACAATTATTTGCTGTCACCGGAGATTTTAAGAGTCCCATATTATCCTCTTAGTACACCATCCGTGTAATTTCGTTCTAGGAAAATATTGAAATGTATATCTCATCATCCATCTCAACAAAATTGTTCAGTTAAAGAAAGCGGTCAACTCATCATACAGTTAGCTTGAAATGGTGGAGGAAAAGAAAGAAAAACAACAATAATGAATAAATAATGCAAAAACAGGAGTATTATACAGCAGGGTCAGGCAATACCCGATTAGGCACAATGCCGAAAACAATGAATAATATAACTTCCTTAGAGGATGGGTGTTGATGTTGGATGCCTCGTCGGTATTACATGACAGTTCAGAAACCACCTCGGATTTTTCACCTGTTCTTTCGTAATTGAAAAATCCTGTTTTAAAAAAAAGACGAAGCTACTTTCTGACAATTAACTTGAGAACTCACATCCTGAACTGTTACGAGTGTTTGTGTGCAATGTATCTAGATTTATGGAAAAAAAATATGGGTCCCTAGATTCGTCCCTGGGATGCAGGGATACAATTTTACTGCATCCTTTTTAGATTTTCCTTGGTCTACGAGCCTTTCTTCAAATCAACCAACCCACAGGACACGCAAATTTTAGCGCAAAAATTGAAGATAAGATTTCTTCCTTTGGTACAGCATGTTTCAGAAGTCGGACGTGAAAAAAAAACGGCGTTCGCTATATTCAGCAGAGTGAGGTAGAGTGTCGTTGTAAGTGCGATAACTAACCAACCTTGACAAGGACTTTTCAGTTAAGTGGGAATTGTATTAGTTATATTTATGTAAAATATCATTTCCGCAGACAAAAACTTCGTTTTTGCAATTCACAGGTATTTCTTGTTTGTGTATGTATTAATAACAAGTTATTGAAATTCCATGTTGTGTTCATGTGTTTTCGTTCTTAACTCGGCTGTTCAACAACTCGCGGCGTGAAACACAAAGAACAACTACACAAAATACTAATATGGATGTAAACCCAAACTCTGGACCCAACTATGGGTAAATAGTACCCACTACAATGATAGTTTTTGGCATTGAATAAACCAAGAAACAAGAAACAAACCAAACCAAACCAAATCTAATCCCTAGGCATAAAATAACTCTAGACGGGTTGATATGGCTCAAGATCAATCATCCACCAGAGAGCTGATGAATTTAAAGATTTGTTGGGTCAGTAAAATGTCTTTCCTGTGTGTGGGGTTAAGTGAGGGAGAGCTTTCTGTGATTAGATATGATGAGCCCAGAAGTTTTGCACAAAATACCAAAACCCTGAGATAGATTACGGACCAGCTCCCGTGTGCACGTCGGACCTGAAATTTCTCTCAAGGAATCACTAATACCAGATATCTTCTCCATCACACCAGTAAGTCTCTCAAAAACTTAACTCTATACACAGGAAGGACTTTTATAAGTGCTACTCATCGTTTTATTTGTTCTTTAATAAATTGTTAAATTAAACAAAAGTTTTAATTTATTTATTTGTGCTGTTACTCTTAGATTAATGCTATGCTAAAAACTAATTAGATTATCGACTATTCTTTCAGGATAAAAACAAGATTCTCAAAATATTTTGAAGTTTAACCGAATCAAAAATTCTTGATTATTCGTCAGAAGCTTCGCGGTTTTAAAGTTTTCCGGAAGAAATTATATGATAGAACAGCGAGAACGGCTATATTTGGCTGTTGATAAGTCAGACATTCCGGTAAAACATGTCAACCGTTTTCGTTGGTACTTACAAAAGGTTGTGGCGAAGGACATCAGTAAAATACCGTGGTTTCGTAGTAAACGAGGACGAAAGTTGGTAGTGGGTCTTGTCTCAAGCACAGTAATTGGAATAGTGCGTCAAAAAGAGAGGAATGCTATCAATTATTTCTAGTTTCTAAATAAGTGAATCAAATCTTTGTCTGGTCTTTTACTCCTTTCCACATACTGCTTGTTTCATAAAACAATATATGCATATTTTATTGTGGTTATTCTTGGGGAAGCGCGGTGGTGTACTGGTTAGAGTTCAGGAAATGGACTTTCGTCGACCGAGTCAATGGACAACGCTACAGTTCACATAGCGTTAATACTCTTGGGAAAGTATGAATCCAACTTTCTTCACTCCAGTTATGGGTAAATAGTAGGGAAGACTGGGCTCTTTACCTTGGTTAGCAACCAGTCTAGAAAAAAACTCTGAATTCAACCTGTCACTACAGAATGGCTCACGGGCCTACATTAGTGATCTATTTCCAATTTTTAAAAAAAATTTGGTGACATGTTCCTAGGGTCTTGCTTTTAACCCATCCTATTGGTCTGTCGCGCTTGAAACGGAAGGAAGGTTTCAAGGACAAGAAAAATAAGAGGACGAGACAGATGGTGTATTTATTGGTTTCGCTTTTATTCACCGGCGTAGCACTACGCTTTGCAAAGAAAATATCTCCAAAGCCAGTAGTAGATCATCTAGACACAGCCAAGCCTCAACTCGAATGACCGTAGATTCTTTGGGGGGTCTCGGAAGTTCGGCCTTTTTCCCGCCACATGCTTGGACGGGTTCTTCGGGGAAGTCTCGATGCAGTTTGTTAATCTAAAAAAAAAATCCTTTTTTTTAATTGCAGTTTGTCTTTTCCTTCCGTTTTATTCAGTAATTAGTGCATCATGAATACAAAGTTAAATGACCTGAAAAAAATCAGAAACTTTTGAAATAAAATAACCTGATTGCATTATAAAAATTCATTCATGATAAATTCAACACTGGAAAATTTCATTAAAATCCAAGATAATTCTTTGGTTTTAGGTATTTTTGTTCAATCGGCAGGTTAAATTTATTTGTAAACCACGGGATTTTAGTCATCTTTAAGACTACGTTTACAGCCATATTGGAGCAAAATTGACAGAAAAAAAATCCGTTTAAATGTTATTAAAAATAGAAATTACATGTGTAATAATTATTTTGCTTTTTTTTTTTTCTTTTTTTACTGATTGCTCATATGTTACTACTTTTGAACTTAGACAAAAGTCTAGAACTTAAATAATCGCATTTAATTAATTTTAATTCTTTTTTTAAAATGAAAAGCAGACGAAAATTTGGGTATGGCCTACTGAAGATTTAAAAAGTCATGGTAAAAGTGACCCTCTGTCTGAAGATGGAAGTCCATGAATTAAAGCTGTGTTTATTTTTAAACTGAAACAGCAAAGAACAAAAATGCCGAGGAAGAAGGAGCGATCAACCGTGGACTAGAAAGAATACGTTCATTGTGGAAAAGCGCCAAAATTTGGCGCCAAATACGTCACCAGAGCATCTACGTCGCCACTAGAATAATTGTGGAGGTTTTTATTTATCACGTTTAATGTATCATAATTTCTATCTTCGTGTACGGTCAATCAAAGACTTCATTACAGGGTAGATAGCCACTTCTGTGTAATGAGCTCTTCTGAATGAAGTCGTATAACAGAAATAGAAATATATGATACATTAAACGTGATAAATAAATAAAAACTCACCAATTATTCAGTGGCGAACGTAGAATGCTCTTTGGCTGGACTATTTGGCAGCCAATTTTGGCGATTTTTCCACAATGAACGTATTCTTTCTATCACGTGATCGCTCTTCTTCCATCGGCATTTTGTCCTTTGCGTAGTTTTTAAAATAAACAAGGGCTTTAATTCATGACTTACCATCTTACAGACAGAGGGTCACGTTTACCATGACTTTTTTAAAACAATCATTCAGTAGCATACCCAAATTTTCGTCTCCGCTTTCATTTAAAAAACGATATTAAAATTATTAATAAATCGGATTATTTTAAGTTTCTAACTTTGTGCTAAGTTCGAAAAGTAGTAACATAATGAGCATCAGTAAAAAAAAAAAAAAAAAAGCAAAATAATTATTACCACATGAATTTATTTAATACATTTAAAACGATTTTCTTTGTCAATTTTGCTCCAATATGGCTGTAAAACGTAGTTAAAGATGACTTTAAAAATCCGTTGTTTACAAAATTAAATTGAAACCCTTGCCGATTTGCAAAAAAATACCAAAACCAAAGATCTATACTTGATTTTTAATGAAATTTTCAGTGTTATTTATCATGAATGAATTTTAATAATGCATCAGTTATTTTATTTCAAAAAAAGTTTCTGAAATTTTTTCAGGTCATTTAACTTTGTATTCCATGATGCACTAATACTGAAATAAACGGAGAAAGACAAACTGCAATTAAAAAAAGGAATTTTTTTTTAGATTAAACAAACTCGCATGAAGACTTCACCGAAGAACCCTCCAAGCATGTGCGGGGAAAAAGGGCCGACTTCCGACCCCCAAAGAATCTTACGGTCATTCGCAGTTGAGGCCTTGGCTGTGTCTAGATGCTACTACTACTGGCATAGGGAGATATTTCCTTGCAACGTAGTGGCTACGACCGGTGAATAAAAGCCGAAACCATAAAACCACCATCTGTCTTCGTCTCTTTATTTTTCTTTCCTTGAATTCCTTCTTCCGTTTCAGCGCGACAAACAATAGGATGGGGTTAAAAGCAAACCCTAGGAACATGCACCAATTTTTTTTAAAAATTGAAATAGATCACTAAGTAGGCCTGAGCCTATTCTCAGTAGTGACCAGGTTTGAAATCAGAGTTTCCTTTTCCTAGGACTGGTTGCTAACCAAGGTTAAAAGAGCCCAGTCTTCCCTACTATTTACCCATACTGGGAGTGAGAATAGTTGATTCATACCTTTCCCAAGAGTATTAACGCTATGTAACTGGTAGCGTTTGTCCATTGAACTCGGTCGGACGAGTCCATTTCCTTCTGACTCTAACCAGTACACCACCGCGCTTCCCAAGAATAACCACATAAAAATATGCATTATATGTTTTATGAAACAAGCAGTATGTGAAAGGAGTTAAAAGACCAGACAAAAGATTTGATTCACTTATTTAGAACTAGAAATAATTGATAGGCATTCCTCTCTATTTTGACGCACTTATTCCAAAAATAAACGGTGCTGACAAGACCCACTACCACTTTTCGTCTCGTTTACTACGAAACCACCTATTTTACTGATGTATCGCCACAACCTTTGTAAGTAACAACGAAAACGGTTGACATGTTTACCGGAATGTCTGACTTATCAAAACAGCCAATATAAGCCGTTCTCGGCTTGTTCTATCATATAATGTTCTTCCCGAACTTAAACGCGAAGGCCTGACGAATTAATCAAGAATGTTTTGATTCGGTAACTTCAAAATATTTTGAGAATCTTGTTTTTATCCTGAAAGAATAGTCGATAATCTAATTAGTTTTAGCATAGCATTTAATTCTAAGAGAGTAACAGCAACAAATAAATGAATTAACTTGTTTTATTCTAACAATTTATTAAAGAACAAATTAAACGATGACTAGCACTATAAAGGTCCTTCCTGTGTATAGAGTTTAGTTGAGAGACTTACTGCGTGATGTGATGGCAGAAGATATCTGGTAACTTAGTGATTCTTGGAGAGAATTTCAGGTCGACGTGCACACGGAGCTGGTCCGCTAATCTATCTCAGGGTTTGGTATTTTTGTGCAAAACTTCTGGGCTCATCATATCTAATACAGAAAGCCTCTCCTCACTTAACCCCAACACAACAGGAAGAAACATTTTACTGACCCAACAAATCTTTAATTCAATCAGCTCTCTGGTGGATTGATTGATCTTGACGCCTATTCAACCCGTCTAGAGTTATTTTATGCCTAGGGATTAGATTGTTTGGGTTTGGTTTGTTCTTTGTTTCTTGGTTTATTCAATGCCAAAACTATCATTGTAGTGGTACTATTTAACCCATAGTTGGGTCCAGAGTTTGGGATTTACATCCATATTATTTTTGTGTAGTTGTTTCTTTGCTGTTTCACGCCGCGAGTGTTGAACAGACGAGTTAAGAACAGAAAACACATGAACACAACATGGAATTTCAAATAACTTGTATTAATACATACACAAACAAGAAATACCTGTGAATTGCAAACGAAGTTTTTTGTCTGCGGGAATGATATTTACATAAATATAACAATTACAATTCCACTTAAACTGAAGTCCTTGTCAAGGTGGTTAGTTATTCGCACTTACAACGACACTCTACCTCACTCTGCTGAATATAGCGAACGCCGTTTTTTTTTTCACGTCCGGACTTCTGAAATGCTGGTACCAAAAAGGAAGAAAATCTTATCTTCAATTTTGCCGCTAAAATTTGCGTTGCTGTGGTTGGTTGATTTGAAGAAAGGCTCGTAGACCAAGGAAATCTAAAAAGATGCAGTAAAATTGTATCCCTGCATCCCAGGGGACGAATCTAGGACCAATTTTTTCCATAAAAATCTAGATACATTGCACACAAACAACTCGTAACAGTTCAGGGATGTGAGTTCTCAGTTAATTGCAGAAAGTAGCTTCGTCTTTTTTAAACAGGAAATTTACAATTACGACAAGAACAGGTGAAAAAGATCGGAGAGTGGGTTTCTGAACTGTCATGTAATACCGACGAGGCATCCAACACATCACCCCATCCTCTAAGGAAGTTATATTATTCATTGTTTTCGGCATTGTGCCTAACTCGGGTATTGCCTGACCCTGCTGTAAATACTCCTGTTTTTGCATATTTATTCATTATTGTTGTTTTCTTTCTTTTTCCTCCACCATTTCAAGCTAACTGTAATGATAGTTGACCGCTTTCTTTAACTGAACAATTTTTGTGAGATGGATGATCGGAGATATACATTTCAATATTTTCCTAGAAACGAATTACACGGGATGAGTGTAACCTAAGAGGAAATATGGGACTCTTAAAATCTCCGGTGACAGGCAAATAATTTAACAAACAGTTGAAAATTAAAACAACATATATTCAAAAGTACAAAAATGGGGGTTGCAAATTTAGTTGGCATTTGGGCTGACTTATCTTGTTGAGTAATGTGAAGGTGCGCTAGAATACTATTCTACTTACTGTGATAGGGAGTGCTTGAAAGTCGCGTTTCTCCTGGTGAAAGTTCATACGATAAGTGAAAGTGAAGGAAGCGCTTGTTAAAGCGACTCGCCTGGTTGACGGGTCCCTTGAAAAGTGACTTTCGTCATGGTGTTTCAAATTGGCGCAATATCGTATATTGGGTTATTCGGGCTCTGGCGGCAGGGGGAGATAATTCAACTATAATTTTCTGATAATCCCGTCTATGTATTAAAGGTAAATCTGTCTCCAAACCAAACATTTTATTACTTAGGTAAATCAGTTTTACACTTGCCTATCTTAAACTTTAAATGTATTTGCCGTACACTGTGTATAACCCCTTGACAACTGGGAGTACAGCTGGTTTTCAATTCAAAATTTGTTTCTCCTCGGCCAAAACAAGAGATAAACGCATTGTACATACAAGACCATCGTTACTTTAATATGCATAATATACACACCAATGGTATAAGAAGAAACACTACACAAACATGACTAGAAATACACAAATGTGGAAGGGGTACAGAATGAAAAGAGAGGACATCGGCTTACGCTGGTGTAAAAAAAAACTCGCAAGGGTGTGGTTATCTATTATATACAAAAGCTGAGTGAATCAATGATTGTTTGCTAAAGGCTTTTTTCTATTTAGTTTAATGACACAAAATACTCCCAAAATATTCCTTAGTTTTTGGGATTAAGTTATGTTTGAAAAAATTCCATTTTAATTGGTTCTAATTAGTCGTAATTTGCAATTTAGTAAAAAAAACTAACTTGTCTCTTACTTTGAATTCTGCCTGTCAATTTCTCCCTCTCTATATATATCTTGATTAACTACTCCTTATGTATATTAGTTTTCTCTGTAAAGTGTAAAGAGAGAGAGAGATTGGAGAGTGTGAGCTGTAGATTGAACTTTCCACTTTATTTGTATGTTAATTTTCAGCAGCTAACGGCTGCTTTAATACGGTTCAGTTTTTGATTTAATTGCAAATTTAGCAAAATATTTTTTTTAATTAACCGGTCGTATTTATTTTTTTATTTAATTCGTTTGTTAAACAAACTTTCTCTTGTTACAATTATCTACTCAGAGCTCAATGAGTGACCCAACGGGTCACGTTTTTTCTAGTATCTCTATAATTGCTATAATAGAAGATATTATGTCATGGCGACTATCTTTGACACAGGAAGCGGTGAAGCGGACTAAAATGTGCTTAGTATCTATGTGAATACTATTAAAATGAAAAAAAAAACAACAAAAACAACAAAAACAAAAAAACAACAACAACAAAATTGCAGTATTTGGTTAGTGATTTAAATTCTAATCAAACATTAGCGAGTTTGGACCGTAGCGTCGGTGAGAAATGAAACCGCATTTTGTTTTCAGGAGATCTTCCATCCAGGCAGTACCTGCCCCTCATCTAAAAGGGTTTATTTACCGATGCCTGAGGCGCCCCTGAAGGGGAATGCCAATGGAACCTCAGCGATTTTTGCATTCGCTCCGCGTGTGTGCGGGGGGGGGGTCCTGCATTGTACATCGCATTAAAACGACCTTGTATTTCATTTTGGCCTCGTGGGGAGTCAAATAAATACATGTGGAGGTGCGTGGTGTAATGGTTAGAGTCGTAGGAAATGGAATCGTCGACGCGAGTTCAAATCCTAGACGAGACTGTTTGCATTTTATATAGCGCTAATACCCTTGGGAAAGGTATGAATCTACGTACTATCCCTCCAGCTATGGGTAAATAGTAGGGCAGACTGGGTTCTTTAACCTTGGTTAGGCAACCAGTCTAGGAGAGTGAAAAACTCAATTAAAACCTGTTAAAACTCCACTTAAAGATTGACCTTGTGTTACATCTTGCTCTTGTGGAGGGGTTGGTGAATTTCTACATCCTAGATATAACATAGTTTCGGTCATGCTGTCTCGAAAATGGCGAAACACGTGGTTGAGAAAAATGTTAATATTTATTCTTATATATAATATTTTGACTAACTTTTAGCTTCAAAATCTGGGGCTTCAAATAAGTGCGATTTATACACAAATAATTACGGTATTTTATGAGGTTTTCTGATTTTATGTGGTATTAGACTTTTCGGTTATTTTTGGTGCGTCTTCACTGGTTGTTTCTTTTAAACGCCTTTATATGTGGTCCTTCATTTTTTGTGTGTTGTCGGACTGAAAAGAAATTAAGGGAAGGAAAAGAAGGGACAAAAACAAATGAAACGTGTGTTCTCAATAAGGTCTACGTTTGGAATGACCGAGGGTTCTTCTTGGTGCCAGAAAGTTCGTCTTTTTCTCTGCTCATGCCCAGAGGGTTATTCATGTCTGAGTGCTCCTGGGAGATTGTTATTTCTTATTATTTTATCTTATTAATCCCACAATTTACCCCTTCCAAAAAAAACAAAACAAAAAACAAAATAGGTCAAAAGTTATGAGACAAATATTTTTGGAAAGAGCAATCCCTATATTTTCAATATATATAAGATTTTAATAAAAATTAAAGCCAGACTGGGGGGACATCTTTTTGAAACTGCAGTACAGCATATCACCGAAGCAGGTTAATTGCTCAAACCCCGAACCGTTTTGCGAGATACCACCATGCAGAGGGCGGAAAGAAAGAAATGAATAGACTTGGATACATCGGTAAAAGGAGAAATACACATAATCAGACTGATACATAGACAGATAACGAGTGCGAAAATGAGATGGTAGATGTTGGAGGCCGTAGGAAATGGACTCGTCAACCCAAGTTCAAATCCTGGACGAAGCTAGAGTTCACATAGAGCTAATACCCTTGGGAAAGGTATGAATCCAACTACTCTTCTTCCAGCTATGGGTAAATAGTAGGGCGGGCTGGGCTCTTTAACCTTGGTTAGGCAACCAGTCTAAGAGAAGGAAAACTCTGAATTCAAACCTGTTAAATTCCGCTTGGGATGGTCACTACTAGAATAGGCTCAGTCATAATTAGTGATCTATTTCACTAATATGTAGTAATAAGATTAGGAAAAAGAGTATGATCTGCCAAAATATCGTCTGCTTTTCATTTTAAAAATGAATTAAAATTCATTAAACCGATTATTTAAAGTCAAATTTTTGTCTAAGTCGAAAAAGTAACATAATGAGCATAAGCAAAAAAGCAAAATAATATTACACATGTAATTTATTTATACCGTGTTTCCCCGAAAAAAAAAACATACCTGCAAAATAAAACCTAGCGTGATTTTTCAGGATGATTTTAATATAAGCCCTCTCCTTAGAATAAAGCCCTATTTGAGAGCGGTAGCCAGACGCAAACACTCTACATCCACCGAAAATAAGCCATTGTGTTATATTTCGGAGTGAGAATTAATATAAGCCTAATTTACACATAGTTGTATTCCTATCTAATACTAATAATCACATGGTTTCAAAGTAATCATTTCTATCTAACTATCGTCATTTGTTTGCACACAGTTATATGATTTCAAGTAGCTAGATAATCCTTATTAAACAATTATAGCTTCAAGTAATTATTCTTAATACAAATAATTTACAGTTAATGGCATCAGGTATTCCTATCTAATACGAATAATCTTAAAACAGATCAATTTGACCCTAGATTAGACCCTCACCACAAGATGCATTTAGTGTCATGTCCAGACATACACTTTTTGTGGGTGGGGTCGTCCTACCTTTCAGCAGGGGATAAAGTCAGCGTATTCTAAGCCCGCCAACAGCCACGAAATATCTATTGCTGCACTTATTGTTATGCTAGTAAGTAGCCTTATACCACAATTGTTCGTTCCAAACAGTCTTTCATTATTAGACTCTATGCCAACTATCTCTTATTTCGAAAATATCTGCTATCTTAGATACCAAAAGGTATTTGCAATCTTATGACGCAAAAAAGACGTCTGACATCTATATATCTATCTTATCTATACATATATAAAGGGCAGTTGTGTGTATGTATGTATGTGTGTATGTCCGGAGGAACTACGAAAATACAATATTAACAACACAGTAAATATATATACACATTAATATTATCAGAGCTGGCTTTTGTACAAAAATAATGAAGATTTTATTCTATTTGGAGATATTTTAGAATTTAAAATTATTGTATAATAACAGAAGAGACAGTAATTAGCGCGATTATTATTATTATTATTATTATTATTATTATTATTATTTTGCTTTTTTTTTCGCTTTGAAATATAATATTGATTGATTGAATTAATCGGCTCATTTTAAATCATATCTTATTTCTTAAAATTGTAAATTATGAATTAAAATTCTTACTATATTTTTTATGTGTGATGTCATTCCCT
The DNA here is from genome assembly GCA_023376005.1 of Doryteuthis pealeii. Classification (NCBI taxonomy): domain Eukaryota; kingdom Metazoa; phylum Mollusca; class Cephalopoda; order Myopsida; family Loliginidae; genus Doryteuthis; species Doryteuthis pealeii. The sequence continues at coordinate 26,579,664 of CM042153.1, forward strand.
TTACACAGGCGAAAAAAATTCTTGACGTCTCTCCAGGCCTTTTTTACTTGGGGATTTTTATGTGGCATCCAATGATGATCAAACTCGCGATAAGCAATAATGGATCTGAGGGACTAGTTTTTTTATCCCTTGCTACCCAGGCGATGCAGGGTAGCCGCTTCTAGTATATATATAAAGGGCAGTTGGTGTGTGTGTATGTATGTCCGGTGGAAACTACGAAAATAAAACAATTAACGCCAAAGTAAATATATATACACATTCACTATCATCAGATATTGCTTTTTGAGCAAAACTAATGAAGATTTGATATTCGTGAAGATAATTAAAAATATTAAATAGTAAAAGCATGGATTTTTTTTTTCATTTGATATTTTAAATAGGAGACACTGTTTTTCTTTCAGAGTGTCTATGCCCCCTTTTTTTCGCGCTCCATCAGGCCGGATCAACGCAAGGTCTTTTTTACGTGGGGATTTAAATGGGATATCCTGCGAGGATCTAACTTGGAATTCAGTAAAAATGGATCTATAAGATGAACTTTTTTGCCCCCTCTCTCTACCCAGGCGACGCCAGGTAGCTGTTTCTAGTTTTATAAATAGTGTCCAAACTTTCATACGCACATCATGAAATAAAACGTTAATTAGATGCCAAATAATTCATTAGTTAATGTTAAATTTGGTAGCTTTTTGTTTGAAGTTTTTTTAATCTTTTTTTTTTTTGGTTTCCAAAAATATATCTCGCCTATTGTCAGTACAGCCAGACAGCGAGTAAGTCTATCCCCTTTTTAACTAACGGTAGACCAGGGAGAATATTTTGTGTTTTTTTTTTTTGCGTCTGATTTGGAGCGCCACGCCTACCATCCCATCAGGTCCTCGTGGTAAAATTCTTACAGATCTTGAGCGGCGCATTTCGAAAGCCGTTTAGACAGAGGTTATTTCTACAGCGCAGTAAGCTTTACCTGTAAGTATAATACCATTTTACAATAACCTCTAGAGGAACTCTCTCTCTCTTCTCTCTCTCTCTCTCTTCTCTCTCTCTCTCTCTCTCTCATAATAAAATCAATACAGTTACACTGCATGAAGCGATTCTATGTTTGCTTTGCCTTTGTTCTAAACCAGGAAAAAAAAATCACCGATAAAATAAGATGATATAAAATATAATATACTTGTAGGATACCTGGTGTTGGTCTATTTGGAGACCATTTCATAATAATAAGTGGTACAAGATCGGAAATATAGAGCACCTAGTGAGAATCGAACTCACTTACATAACCTTGACATCACACTAGCACCCAAATATTTTAGTGGTGTTCATTTCGTAAACTTGGCTTAGTTTGGCTCAAGGACACAAGTATGGACACCCATGTGGCTTGGTTTTGGTTTATTTGTTTAACCATATATCAACTCCTTAATGCAGAAATTTGATTCATTTGTAAATCTTTGATTGTAATCATAACTGGGTAATTCCATGTCAAATCATCCAAACCCCCTTCAATTTTTCTGAAATTTTGTCAAAGTGTCGACTATGATAATCTCCAAAATTTTCGCTTTCAATTCTAGAAATTGGTGGAGTTTAGCTCTCCAAATTGGGGGGGGGGGTTCGCGAAATATGGCGACTTTTTGTAACCTATTTTTTCTGTAAAATGAGTTCTACAGCTTTCCTACTCCTAAAAATTGGTTTATAAAAGCATTTTAGCCCAAGGAATTTTAAAAAATGCTATCAAAACAGTCAACCAATTTTAATTTATTGATGATTTCTGATTTTTTCCTTGCACGATCAATATCCCGATGTGGCACTGCGTCTACGATAACAATTTTTTCTATTATCATTTCTTGAGGGTATTGTGACATAAGCAGTGACGAAGTTTTGGTTACAGACAGATAGACACCAAATCTCCATTATATATACTAGTACAAAATAAAAAACACCCCCCGGGCGATGTAAAAATAGATTTTTGAAACATATTGCCTGAGGGGTGGGAGTAAAAAATTCAATATCAGCGAGTTTGTACCCTAAATCATCAAATTCATTAAAGGATTAAAAAAATAAAACAATTTGAAATGTAAACTTTAAATATGTATTAAAATAAAACAAACTATATATAGATATATAATACCAGTCATGTATTAAAAAAAACTTGTTTTAAAAAACTATGAGGACTGTCTAATGTTGCATGTTCAAATTTTGAATGTATTTATTCTATGTTATGACGATTTTGGGTAATGTGACGTAAGCAGTGACGTAATTTTTGTTACAGACAAAATCCGGAAGCAAATCTCCATTAGATAGATAGATAATATGTTTACAAGTCTTTCCTTTCGATTTATTCATATGAATAACTGGTATCTTAATTTCCAATAAACCCATAGCCTGAAATATAAGGGTGCATGAATAAGTCCACAGCTTAACACATTAGGGTGGATTTGTAATTCCATAGTTTGATAGATGAGGGTGGATCAATATGCATAAGGATGGATCGATATGTCCACTGCTTTACACGTAAGGGTGAATGAGTGATTCTATAATTTGAGGGTGGCTCATAACATAACACATGTGGGTGGATCAATGTCCATAGCCTGATACATAAGGGTGGATCAGTAAGCCCATGGGTCTGACACATATTGATCCACCCTATGTGTCAGGCTATGGACTTATTGATCTACTCTTATCCACTTCATAGCTTTATACATAGCACGTAACAGTAGATATCACTGGCTTCTTTCCCTTTTTTAGTATGACTTAGCCCTTTATTTACCACTGCCATCTGCAATAGCCTGGTAAAATGGTTAACAAGCTATTATTGATTATTTCCTATAAGTCCAACCTAAAAAAGGGGAACCACTCTTAATGAATTTTATCTGTTATTTATCTACCTATTATTTTTCCAATTAAAGAAAGGAAAAAAAGAAGACTGGGTTTGGGTTAGGGTTAGGGGTTAGGGTTAGTCTAATGGGAAAATAATAGGTAGATTAATTAACAGATAAAATTCATTCAGAGTGGTTCCCCTTTTTTGGGTTGGAGTTATAGGAAATAACCCTATTATTGTATCGCTGATCCTTTACTACTGAATAGAAATGTATTCATTTAATTCATTTCTCTTCTTTTTTTTTCTTTTTTTTTTAACCCAAAACCATTTTCTAAGAGCTGACAATCTCGGGCATTTTCGGGGTGGGTTGAGGCCGGTATTTTGATTGTTGGGCAGTTTGAGGCGCTCTGGTAGATAAAGGGTTAAACAGTTATTGATAATTCTACACAAAAAATTGATCTGCCATGAATACACTTTGCAAAGGTCACTATTGAAAATCCAGTATGGGCAGGGTTAGGGTTAGGTTTAGGGTTAGGCTCAGGATTGCTAGCATTTTCAGATGAACTCTGTGAACTGGAAATAACTCCTCCTTTTCTGGGTAATGCAACTAGTATAGAATAACTGCTTTTTTATTCATAGGGCCACAGTCTTATTAATGAACCTATATAAAATAAATGTTTTTTATTCATAGGGCCACAGTTTTATTAATGCACCTATATAAAATAAATGTTTTTTTATTCATAGGGCCACAGTCTTAGTAATGCACCTATATAAAATAAATTTTTTTATTCATAGGGCCACAGTCTTATTAATGCACCTATATAAAATAAATGTTTTTTTTATTCATAGGGCCACAGTCTTATTAATGCACCTATATAAAATAAATGTTTTTTTATTCATAGGGTCACAGTCTTATCAATGCACCTATATAAAATAAATGTTTTTTTATTCATAGGGCCACAGTCTTATTAATGCACCTATATAAAATAAATGTTTTTTTATTCATAGGCCACAGTCTTATCAATGCACCTATATAAAATAAATGTTTTTTATTCATAGGGCCACAGTTTTATTAATGCACCTATATAAAATAAATGCTTTTCATTAGCACTAGACCAAGGAGATTATTTTAGATTCTGAGGTGGAGCGCCACACCTACTATTAGCTCCTTACTTTACCACACTGACCCCTGTGCTACTCATACGCTGAGTTGGCGAGGGCCAGTATTGAACCAGGAACCTTGTGGTTCCTAGACGAACGCTCTATCGTCTGAGCTAAAGCAGCCCTACCTATCTAGAATAAATACTCTTTTATTACTGGGCCACAGTATTATTGATGTATCTACATAATGTAAATGCTTTTTTAATCATAAGGACACAGTTTTATTGAAACAACTATATGAAATCATTTTTTTATTTATTTATAGGACCACAGTCTTACTGATGTACCTATCTAGAATGAAGATTTTTTATTACTGGGCCCCAGTATCATTGATGTATCTACATAAAGTAAATGCTTTTTTTATTCTTAGAGTGACAGACTTATCGATAAATCTATATAAAATAAATGAAACTTTTCTAATTATCGAGCCACAATCTTATTGATGTAAAATGAATGCATTTTTTATTACTGGGCCATGGATAAATTGACATGACTACATAAAATAAATGCTTTTTTATTCATAGGACCACATTCTTATCGATGTACTTATATAGAATAAATGAAACTTAAATAAATACTTTTCTAATAATATGGCCACAATATTATTGGTGTACCTATATAAAATAAATACTTGTTTTATTATAGGGCCATGGATTAAATGATATATCTACATAAAATAAATGCTTTTTTATTCATAGGACCACATTCTTATCGATGTACTTATATAGAATAAATGAAACTTAAATAAATACTTTTCTAATAATATGGCCACAATATTATTGGTGTACCTATATAAAATAAATACTTGTTTTATTATAGGGCCATGGATTAAATGATATATCTACATAAAATAAATGCTTTTTTATTCATAGGACCACATTCTTATCGATGTACTTATATAGAATAAATGAAAACTTAAATAAATACTTTTCTAATAATATGGCCACAATATTATTGGTGTACCTATATAAAATAAATACTTGTTTTATTATAGGGCCATGGATTAAATGATATATCTACATAAAATAAATGCTTTTTTATTCATAGGACCACATTCTATCGATGTACTTATATAGAATAAATGAAACTTAAATAAATACTTTTCTAATAATATGGCCACAATATTATTGGTGTACCTATATAAAATAAATACTTGTTTTATTATAGGGCCATGGATTAAATGATATATCTACATAAAATAAATGCTATTTTATTCATAGTGCCACAGTCTTACTGATATACCTATATAAAATAAATACTTTTTCTTATTACTGGGACACAGACTTATCTATGTGTTTACATAAAATAAATGTTTTTATTAATAGGGTCACAGTCTTATTGATCCACCTATATAAAATAAATGTTTTTTTTAATCATTAATGTACCTCCATGTTTTAACCAAAAAGAAAGCAAAAGTAAAAATTAAAATTGTAATTAAACCTATAATTTAAGGGAAAAAATACAAAAAAAAAGAAGATATGATCAAAAAGTATTAAGACATGCTTTAAATTTTTTAAATTTCAAACTTTTTATAAATTTCAAATTCTAATAAAGATATGTACTCAAATGAGTCCCTTATTTGATAAAATGAAGATGTCTAGATACCTAGACTGCTCCCTAGATGTTTAAAGGAAGTCTAAACTGCTTCCTGTTTAGATGTTTAATTGGAGTCTAGACTGCTGTCTAGATGTTTAAGGGAAGTCTAGACTGCTGTCTAGATGTTTGAAGGAAGTCTAAACTGCTCTCTAGATGTTTAGATGAAGTTTATGACAATAAAATGCATCCAGTGGTGATGCTCCATGATATATCCGGGTTAAGGGATATATTCTGAAGTTGGTATTTGGTATATTATCGCAGTAGTAATTGGTATGTCGAATAGCAATCCGTCTGTCGAGTAGTCGTGGTGTCGTCTAGCGAGTAAGTTTAGCTTGGTGGCATTAGGTATAGGACCAACACAGTGTCGACTATTTATACATGACACTGTCCAATCAGATTATAGTGAGGGGGTACCAAGGTATTTACATATTCATTATATCACTCCAGTTCTGGACTTCTAGATCCCCTTTGATCTAGAGTGGTAGTACCTGTTAGGATCACATCAATGGGTGACATAGATCTGTTTGAAAATTAATAGTCATAGTTGCTTATCAGTTATCATTGGATATCCCTAACAAGTTCCTTGGTTAAATTTTTATCAATATTTGTCTGTTGTTGTTAGCATCCTTCCATCTTACGAGAGACGATGGAGTAGTGTCTAAGTTTTTTTTTTTTAACTACATAGCCTGGGGGTTCATATGGAGGATGAGCTGTTGCCCAAGCAGCAATCCCCCCTCTTCACACTGCCGCTGTGATCCTAAGGAAAGGTAAGGAACCAATGCAGTTTGACAACGGTAGTGTCGCAGGAGTTGCTGGGTAGCACTGGATTTAAGCATCACACCTCATTAGGGACTCCGGCTCCTGATTTGTTTGGGGGGTTTACTCCCCTAGCCTTTACTTGAGGTTTTTTGTCGGACTTTTCCTCAATATTTGTAGATTAGTAATAATTCATGTCACTGCATGCTCGCCTCCAGTTAAAAACTCCAGTTGCATAGCTGTCAGGCTTGTACTTTGTATCATGATATTGTGTTTTTATATGTAAGTAGATTATGGAGTTACATATAAAGTAGATTATGGAGTTAAGCCAGCAACAAATAATGGGAGTCTATAGAGTCTAGATAAATATTAACCTACCAGGTGCCTCTATTTTACATATGAGACCCTGGGGATATTTTTTAGTCATCTTCTCAGAAAAAAAAAAGTGGGTCATACATGCAACAGAATACAGTACAAGAAAAACACAAAAGCATTAACACATACAAGGTGTGTCTAAACATCATCATACAAGGTGTGTCTTAACATCATTATACAAGGTGTGTTTAAACATCGTCATACAAGGTGTGTTTAAACATCATTATATAAGGTGTGTTTAAACATCATTATATAGGTGTGTTTAAACATCATTATACAAGGTGTGTTTAAACATCATCATACAAGGTGTGTTTAAACATCATCATACAAGGTGTGTCTATCATCATACAAGGTGTGTCTAAACATCATTATATAAGGTGTGTTTACATCATATACAAGGTGTGTAATTATATACAAGGTGTGTTTAACATCATCATACAAGGTGTGTCTAAACATCATCATACAAGGTGTTTAAACATCATCATACAAGGTGTGTCTAAACTCATAAATACAAGGTGTGTCAAACATCATCATTACTATAAGTGTGTTTAAACATCATTATATAAGGTGTTAAACATCATTATTATAAGTTTATATTATCATACAAGGTGTGTTTTAAATATCATCATAACAAGGTGTGTTTAATAGTATCATACAAGGTGTGGTTTAAACATCATCATACAAGGTGTGTGTTTTTAAACATCATCATACAGGTGTTTTAAACATCATCATACAAGGTGTGTTTAAACATCATATTATTAGGTGTGTTTGAACATTCATTATATAAGGTGTGTTTAAACATCATCATACAAGATGTGTTAACATCACATCGGTGTGTCTACATTATCATACAAGGTGTGTTTTAAACATCATCATACAAGGTGTGTTTAAACACCATCATACTGGTGTGGTTTCATACATACAGATGTGTTTAAACCTCATCATAAGGTGTGTCTAAACATCATTATACAAGGTGTGGTCTAAACATCATTATATAAGGTGTGTTTAAACATCATCATACAAGGTGTGTTTAAACTCATTTATAAGGTGTGTCTAAACATCATTATACAAGATGTGTTTAAACATCATCATACAAGGTGTGTCTAAACATCATCACACAAGGTGTGCTTAAACATCATCATACAAGGTGTGTCAACATCATTATACAGGTGTGTTAAACATCATTATACAAGGTGTGTTAAACATCATTCATACAAGGTGTGTTTAAACATCATATATAACGGTGTTGTTTAACATCATTATATAAGGTGTGTTTAAACATCATCAACAAGGTGTGTTTTAAACATCACATACAAGGTGTGTTTAAACATATCATACAATACAAGGTGTGTTTAAACATCATACAAGGTGTGTCTTATCTAATAAGGTGTGTTTAAACATCATCATACAGGTGTGTTTAAACATCATTATATAAGGTTTTTAAACATCATCATACAAAGTGTGTTTAAATATCATCATACAAGGTGTGTTTAACATCATCATACAAGGTGTGTTTAAACATCATTATACAAGGTGTGTTTAAACATTATCATACAAAGTGTGTTTAAATATCATCATACAAGGTGTGTTTTAAATAGTATCATACAAGTGGTGTTTAAACATCATTATACAAGGTGTGTTTAAACATCATCATACAAGGTGTGTCTAAACATCATATACAAGGTGTGTCTAACATCATCATACAAGGGTGTCATTATACATGTGTGTCTAAACATCATCATACAAGGATAACCTCATCATACAGGTGTGTTTTAAACATTATCATACAAGGTGTGTTAACATCATTATCTATATACATACAGTCAAGGTGTTCTAAACATCTCATCATACAAGGTGTGTCTAAACATCATATACATCAACATCATTATATAGGTGTGTCTAAACATCATCAACACAAGGTGTGTTTAAACATTAATCATCAAGGTGTGTTTAAATCATCATTATCAAGGTGTGTCTAACATCATCATACAGGTGTGTCTTAAACATCATCATTACAGGTGTGTCTTAAACATCATCATACAAGGTGTGTTAAACATCATCATACATCATCATCATAAAGTGTGTCATCTACAAGGTGTAAACATCATCATACAAGGTGTGCTTAAATAGTATAAAACTTAAGCTATATTACCAAGATGGAAATAAACAATGAGAAAAAAAAATTAATCTAATATCTATATTTATATATATATAAAGGGCAGTTGTGTATATATTATGTCGCAGGAAACTTCGAAATAATAACAATTAATGACAAGTAAATATATATAACACTTAAATATCACCAGACCTTGGTTTTTGAGTAAAAATATAGAGAATCTGATTATATTCGTGAAGATAATTAAAGAATAAAATTTGAATGATAACAGCATGGAATTTTTTTTTTTTCATTTAATATTCTAGATAGTAGACATTAACATTCTTTCTTTTCAGAGTAGCTGGATCAATGCAAGCTCTATTCTTTTACATAGGGATTTAAATGGGCATCCCACGAGATTCACTCACGATTAAATATAATGGATCTGCGGGACTAACTTAAAAAAATTTCCCTCACCCATGCAACACCAGGTAGCCGCTGCTAGTCTCTTTAAATTAGTTTTGGCATTACATTTTTTTCTTTCTGTGACAGAATCTGCCCTGGGTCAGTGAGTTGGCTCCATCCAATCATCACCTGAGCTGGTTCCTTAGGCAGATGCTCTACTGACTGAGCTAAACTAGCCAATACTTAATACCATATGTTGATTTGGTTTGTTTTGTTTTACGGCATATCAACCTCAGTGGGTCATTAATGCCGATAAAGTTTTCAATTAATCAATTCTTAATGGATAATACAATTTTTTTATAAATACTTTTATTTAACCCATAGATGAC